>OZ024857.1:31663541-32928541 GCA_964017155.1 Oasisia sp. SBJ-2009 | reverse complement strand
GTGGGCGTGTGAGTGCGTGTGTGGTTACGGGTGTGTGGGTGCGTGTGTTGGCGTGTGTGGGTGCATGTGTGGGTGTGGATTCATGTGTGTGGATTGGTGTGTGGGTGCTTGTGTGTGCGTGCTTGTGTGGGCACATGTCTCTGTGGGTGGGTGCGTGTGTGTGTGTGCGTGCGTGTGTGTGTGTGTGTGTGTGTGTGTGTGTGTGTGTGTGTGTGTGGAACGTGTGTATAAGTGTGCGTGCGTCTGTGGGAGCATGTCGGTGTGGGTCCGTGCGTGTGTGGGTGAGTGTGAGTAGGTGCATGTGTGTGGTTGAGTCGGTTCGTGTGTGCATGCGTGTGTTGATTCGTGTGTGGGTGCGAGTGTGTGGGTCAGTGCGTTTGTGTGAAAGGATGCATGTGTGGGCGCGTGTGTGTGTGTGCGTGTATGTGGGTGCATGGAAATTGGTGCATGTATGTGTGTGGGTGCGTATGTTTGTCTGGGTGCGTGTGTTTCTGCGTGTGCGTGTGTGCTTGAGCGTGTGTGTGTGTGTGGGTGCATATATATATAATGATCCTATGTGTGTGTGTGTGTGTGTGTGTGTGTGTGTGTGTGTGTGTGTGTGTGTGTGTGTGGGTGTCGATGCATGTGTGGGTGCGTGTGTTTGAGTGTGGGGAGCGTGTGTGTGAATGTGTGCGGGCGTGTGCGGGTGGGTGTTTGCGTGTGTGTGTGTGTGTGGGTGGGTGCGTGTGTGTGTGTGCGTGTGTGAGTGTGTGTGCGGTTGCGTGTGTGTGTGCGTGTGTGAGTGTGTGTGTGCGGTTGCGTGTGTGTGGGTGCATGTGTGTGAGTGCATGTGTTGGTGCGTGTGTGGGTGCCTGCGTGGATTCGTGAGTGAGTGCGTGAGTATCGGTCGAAGTGTGTGTGTGTGTGTGTGTGTGTGTGTGTGTGGGTGTTTGTGTATGCGTGTTTCGGTACTTGTGTGGGTGAGTGTGTGGATTTGTGTGTGTGCGTGTGTCCGTGTGAGGGTGATTGTGTGGGTGCGTTTTTGGATTCGTGTGAGGGTGCGTGTGTGTGTGCGTGTGTGTATATGTGCATATGGGGGCATGTATCTGTGAGTGCGTGCGTGTGTGTGTGGGTGTGTGTGTGTGTGGTGCGTCTGTGAGTATGTTCTGGTACGCGTGTGTGTATGTGCGAGCGTGTGTGGGTGTGGGTGTGTATGAATGCGTGTGCGTGTGTGAATGCGTGTGTTGGCGCGTGAGTGTGCGTGTGTGTGCGTCTGTGTGGGTGTGTGTACGTTTGTGTGGGTGCGCATGTGTCTGCTTGTGTGTTTGTCCGTGTATTGGCGCGTGTGTGTGCGTATGTAGGTGCGTGTGTTTGTGATTGCTTGTGTTATGTGTGTGCGTGGGTTGGCGTGTGTGGATCCGCATGTTGGTGTGTGTGGGTGGGTGTGTGGGTGGGTGGGTGTGTGCACACACACACATACACACACACGCACCAACACACACACGGACACATGCACACACACGCGCCTGCACACCAACACACACACACCCACAAACACCCACCCGCACACTCATGCACACATTCACACACACACACGCACCCCACACTCAAACACACGCACCCACACATGCACCGACACCCACACCCACACACACACACACACACACACACACACACACCACACACACACACACACACACATATGCACCCACACACACACCCACACACGCAGAAGCACACACACACACGCAGAAACACACGCACCCAGACAAACACACGCACCCACACACATACATGCACCAATTTCCATGCACCCACATACACGCACACACACACACGCGCCCACACATGCATCCTTTTACACAAACGCACTGACCCACACACTCGCACCCACACACGAATCCACACACGCATGCACACACGAACCGACTCAACCACACACATGCACCCTCACACACGCACCTACTCACACTCACCCACACACGCACGGACCCACACCGACATGCTCCCACAGACGCACGCTCACTTATACACACGCTCCCCACACACACACACACACACACACACACGCACCCACACACACACACACGCACCCACCCACCCACAGAGACATGTGCCCACAAAAGCACGCACACACAAGCACCCACACACCAATCCACACACGCACCCACACACGCACCAACACACGCAGTCACACACATGCACCCACACACACGCACCCACGTACACGCACCCACCCACCCACCCACACACACACACACACACACACACACACACACACCCACACACACACACGCACGAATCCACACCCACACACGCACCCACACGCGCCAGCATACGCACCCACACACCCGTAACCACACACGCACTCACTCGCCCACCCACACACGGAGGACCCACACGCACGCCCCAGCACACATATACACGAACCCATACACACGAATCCATACACACGTACCCACACACGCGCGCCAAAATACGCGCACATACACACACATGAACGACACACGCACCCACACACACGCACCCAAACACGCACCCATACCCACGCACCCTCACACAAGCGCCCACAAACGCACACATATACACACACGCACCACACACGCACCCCCACAAACGCGCCACACTCAAAAACACTCTCACGCACTCACCATCACACACACGCACCCACCCATACACGCGTCAACATACGCCGACACATGCGCCAACACACGCACACACACGCACCCACACACACACAAACGCACCAACACTCACACGTACCCACACACGCACAAACATGCGATAACATACGCACACGTACACCCACATGCACCACACACGCACCCACACACACGCATCCGCACACACACGCACCCACACACGAATCCATACACGCACCCACACACGCACCGATACACGCAGACACACATACACCCACACACACGCACCCACACACACGCACACACACGCACTCAAGAACGCACACACACGCGCCAACACACGCACACGCCCACACACACACATACACACGATTCCACGTATGCACCCACACATGCAACCACAGACACGCACCCACACATGCACCCACACACGCCAACACACGCCTACACTCAGACGCAGACCCACCCAAACACACATGCGAAGACACTCAACCACACACGCGCAAACACATGCACACATACACAAATGCACGCAATAACAAACACACACACACAAACAGACGCACGCTCACAAACACACACACGCGCCAACACACGCACACATACATGCACATGCACCCCACACACCCACACCACACCACACCACACCCACACACACACACGCATGCACCCACTAACATACACACGCGCCCACACACACACACACACACACACACACACACAGACACACACACATGCACCCACACTCACGCACCCACACGCGCACACGCGCACATGGACACACACGCGCCAACACACGCACACACACACACACGCACTCGCAGACGCACATGCTTCCACACACACACCCACGTTTGTTGCATATGTGTATGTGTGAGCGTCTTCTTTGTGAGTGCGTGTGTGTGGGGGCATATGCGTGTGTGTGTGTGTGTGTGTGGGTGTGAGGATGCGAGTGTGGGTGCATGTGCATGTTTGTGCGTGTGTGTGTGTGTGTGTGTGTGTGTGTGGATTCGTGTGGGAATGCGTGTGTGCGTGTATGGGTGAGTGTGTGGGTGCGTGTGTGGATTGGTGTGGGGGTGCGAGTGTGAGGGTTCGTCTGTGTATGTGTGCATGTGGGCGCATGTGTCTGTGTGTATGCGTGCGTGTGTGTGTGGGTGGATGTGGGTGTGGTGCGTGTGTGAGTATGTTCTGTTACGCGTGTGCGTATGTGGGTGCGTGTGTGGGTGTGGGTGTGTGTGGATGCGTGTGCGTGTGTGAATGCGTGTGTTGGCGCGTGTGCGTGTGTGTGTGGGTGCTTCTGTGTGGGTGTGTGTATGTGTGTGTGTGGGTGCTTGTGTGTGTGGGTGCATATGTGTGAGTACGTGTGTAGGTGCGTGTGTGGGTGCGAGTGTGGATTCGTGTGTGGGTGCTTGTGTGTGTGGGTGGGTGGGTGTGTGTGGTGCGGGTGTGAGTATGTGAGTGTGTGGACTCGTGTGTGGGTGCGTTTGTGCGTGCGTATGTGGGCGCATGTCTCGGTGGGTGCGTCTGGGGGTGCGTGCGTGTATGGGTGCGTGTGTGTGGGGGTGTGTATTTGCTTGTGCTCGTGCGCGTGTGTGTATGTGGGTGCGTGTGTGGTTGTGGTGTGTGTGTGTGTATGGAAGCGTGTGCGTCTACGTGTGCGTGTGTGTGCGTGTGTTGGAGCGTGTGTGTGCATGTGCGCGTGTGAGCGTGTGGGTGCGTGAGTGTGGGTGCATGTGTGTGTGTGTGAGTGTGTGTGTGTATGTGTGTGTGTGGGCGCGTGTGTATGTTAGTGCGTGTGTATGTTTGTGTGTGTGTGGAATCGTGTGGGAATGCGTCAGTGCATGTATGGGTGAGTGTGTGGGTGCGTGTGTGGATTCCTGTGTGGGTGCGAATGTGTGGGTTCGTCTGTGTATCTGTGCATGTGGGCGCATGTGTCTGTTTGTGTGCGTGCGTGTGTGTGTGTGTGTGTGGGTGTGGTGCGTGTGTGAGTAAGTTCTGTTACGCGTGTGTGTATGTGGGTGCGTGTGTGAATGCGTGTGTTGGCGCGTATGTGTGCGTGTGTGGGTGCGTCTGTGTGGGTGTGTGTATGTGTGTGTGTGGGTGTGTGTGTGTCTGCTTGTGTGTTTGTCCGTGTATTGGTGTGTGTGTGTGTGTGTATGTGTGTGTGTGTGGTGTGTGTGCGTGTGTCGGTGCATGTGTGGGTTCGTGTGTGGATTCGTGTGTGTGTGCGTGTGTGCGTGTGTGGGTGAGTGTGTGGGTGCGTCTGTGGATTCGTGTGTGGGGGCGTGCGTGTGGGAGCGTGTATTTTGTGCATCTGTGGGTGTGCGTGTTTCGGTGAATGCGTGGTTTCGTGTGTGTGTGTGTGTGTGTGTGTGTGTGTGTGTGTGTGTGTGTGTGCGTCTGTTGGCGCGTGCTTGCGCGTGTGGGTGCATGTGTTGGTGCGTATGTGGGTGCTTGTGTGGATTCTTGTGTGGGTGTGTGTCTGTCAGTTCGTTTGTGGGCACTTGTCTGCGTGGGTGCCTGCGTGTGTGTGTGGTGCGTGTGTCAGTATGTGTTCGTGTGTTGATTCGTGTGTGGGTGCGTGTGTGTGTCTGTGTGTACGTGTGTCGTTGCGTGTTTGGGTGCGTGTGTGAATTCGTGTGCGAGTGCCTGTGAGTGGGTGCGCGCGCGCGCGTGTGTGTGTGTATGTGTGTGTGTGTGTGTGTGTGTGTGTGTGTGTGTGTGTGTGTGTGTGTGTGTGTCTGTTTGTGTGTGTATGTGTGATTGTGGGCGAATGTGTGTGTGGATACGTGTGTGGTGCGTTTGTGCTTGGGTGCATGAGGGGGCGCGTGTGTGGGTGAGTGTGTGTGGGTGCGTGGGTGTGGATTCGGGTATGTGTGTGCGTGTGTGCGTGTGTTGGCGCGTGTGTGCGTGTTTGGGTGCGTGTGTGTGCGAGTGTGTGGGTGCGTGTGTGTGGGTGCATGTGTGTGTTCATGTGTGGGTGCGTGTGTGCGTGCATATGTGGATTCGTGTTTTTGTGTGTATTTGTGTGTGTGTGTGTGTGTGTTTATGTGTGTGTGTGTGTGTGTGTGTGTGTGTGTGTGTGTGTGTGTGTGTGTGTGTGTGCGCATGTGTGTATGGATGCGTTTAAATAAAAATAAACTTATATATAGCGCCAAATCTAGCTTAAAAACTATTCAGGGCGCTTTACATGTACATGATAACATGTTCTTAAAACGAATTACCCAAATGTATAACTAAAACAAAATTAACTGTATATTATATAAATGTGCATAAAGACAGACTAATAAAAACATTATAAATAAATAAATAAATAAATAAATAAATATAGAAAGGCTAAAAAAAATACACAAGGTCATTTAGGCAGAAGTAATGTTCTCTTCGACGCATTGTCTCTTCATTTAATTATTTATGCATCAGCCAAAGTATTGGTTAAAATAGAGCGTCTTTAAGGCATTCTTAAAAGAGTTCTCATTGCACAGTTCTCTTATTGAGAACGGTAGTCTGTTCCACAGGTCCGGAGCAGCTGCGGGGAAACTCGCATCTCCAGCTTTGCAATTTGTTTGAGGTCTTTTAAGCTGTTTGGTTCCCTCTGAGCGAAGTGCTCTGGTTGGCGTGTAGATGCAAATAAGGTCACGCAAGTACACTGGTCCACGACAGTTGACCGCTCTGTGGACGAATAACATTATTTTGAAACAGACACGTTCCCGGACCGGAAGCCAATGGAGTTCCTTCAGCACAAGCGTGATGTTGGAGTATTTTGGTACGCGCATGATCAGTCTAGCGGCAGTATTTTGAAGACGCTGTAGTCTGGCAAAGTTCTTGTCAACTGTGCCATATAGAAGAGAATTACAATAGTCAAGCCTTGATGTCACGAGTGCGTTGACCACCCTCTCCCTCGTCTGTCTTGGCAAGAACTTGTTAATTTGACCGATGTGATGGATGTGGAAATAGCAGCATCGAACAATTTCTGATGTGTTGGCAGACATGTTCATGTGATTTTCCAAGTACACACCAAGGTTTTTCACTTTATCAACGGCTTGGATGAGTGCACCACCAACACTGATGCTAAGTTCTTTAATTAATTTCTTTGCGGATACAGGCACAATCGGAAGGAACTCAGTTTTCTGATCATTTACTTTGAGATAATTTGAGGTGAGCCACTCTCGAATGTCCATTATGCAGTCTTGAAGACGTCGTATAGCTTCTGATAGTGATGTAGGATTGAGATCAAACGTATGCATCAATTGCAGGTCGTCAGCGTAGTGGTGAAACTTGACGCCGTGTCTTCTGATGACATCGCCGACTGGTTGGACATACAATGAGAACAGTGCTGGGCCCAGCACGGATCCCTGCGGCACTCCTGTGGTACACGTGTAGTTTTCTGATGTAGCCTGACCAATCACAACCCTCTGTTTGCGGTCCTGCAGATAGGATGCAACCCACCGTAGGGCGTAACCCTGAATACCATAACGCTTGCTGAGCCGATTGAGTAGTATGGTGTGGTCAATTGTGTCGAAAGCTGAACTCAGGTCAAGTAGGACAAGCAGAGTACCTTTCTTGCGATCCAAGGCCGCCCGGATATCGCTGCAGACTCTCAACAAGGCGGTTTCTGTTGAATGTAGTCTTCGATGTGCGGACTGGAATGGTTCGTTCAGGTTTTGTGAATCAAGATGATCAGACAATCGCAGAGCAACGACCTTTTCAATAACCTTGGATAGATGAGAGAGAGTGCTAACGGGTCGATAGTTACGTAGAATATCACGGTCTAAAGACGGCTTCTTTAATAATGGGTGAACACAGGCCATCTTTAGAGCAGATGGCATTGTCCCTTCCTCCAATGACTTATTAGTAATAGCGGCGATGACCGGCACCAATGATGACAGGCACTGCTGAATCTGTTTGCGTGGCAGCGGATCAAGTTCACAGGTCTTAGTTAGACCTAACACAAACTTTTCTATTTCTACATCAGATGTGGGGTCGAACGAAACGAGTGGTTCTGTGAAGCATGTTTTCTCTACCAGTGGTGGGTTTAAAGAGCGCGGCACTTCTAGCTCTGCCCGAATCATTCGCACTTTCTCACTGAAGTGTTGTGCAAACTTGCTACAACCATCTTCAGTGGAGCAAAATTCTGGGTAGATGGCCTTCTGTTTAGCTCCAAAAGACCTGACAAGCCGGAACATCGACTTGTTGTCAGCTCCCTGCAGTGTGTCCTGGTAGTGTTTACACTTTGCCTTGGCTATGCAGGCCGTTGACGTATTTCGGGCCTCAACATAGAGCTGGCGGT
The DNA here is from genome assembly GCA_964017155.1 of Oasisia sp. SBJ-2009. Taxonomy (NCBI): domain Eukaryota; kingdom Metazoa; phylum Annelida; class Polychaeta; order Sabellida; family Siboglinidae; genus Oasisia; species Oasisia sp. SBJ-2009. Next base: position 32,920,633 of record OZ024857.1, on the reverse strand, counting down.
GAACTTCGAGTTTGGTCGACCTCCAGCGATGCTCACACTGGCGCTTCTTCTCTCTAGCTTCTTTCACATCGTTGGTGTACCACGGACATGGCCTAGCCCTTCGCCTCAATCTGTTCGTGATTGGGGCGTGTTTTTCAAGGACCGTCCGGAGAACTGTGTCATAGTCTTTAACCATCTCTTGAGTGTTTTCAAGATGCCTTTGCAGCAGTTGTTGACACTGGTAGGCAATGTCATCCGCGAAATGTTCACTTTGCAGCTGACGAAAGTCTCTGACAGGAACATTAACAGGGGGCATGGACGGTCTGTGCATTGCTAGCACACAGTCAATGCAGTGGTGATCAGCTATTGACATAGGCTTTACTGTAACTGATGCCACTGATTGGTCAACAGCCCGACTGATCACGAGGTCGAGGATGTGTCCGTGTATATGTGTCGGAGTTTTCACATGTTGAATTAAACCAAATGTATCTAATAGATCAATTAGTTTGTCAGCCTTTGAAGGGTCATCGTAATGGATATTAAAATCATCGACAACTATTGCTGGCACAACAGATAGTGTAATGGCATTGAATAACGTTTCTAGTTCAGTTATGAAATCGGTGAGAGTGCCCGAGTTCTTGGTTGACACAGGTGGATGGTACACAACGTAAACATCGAAAGGGCGTACGTTGGTTCCCGTGAGACGAGCACGCAGTAGTTCCATGTGTTTAAAACATGGCGATGCGAGTAGTTTGCACGAGTATGTTTCACGATGAAGTAGACCGACACCACCGCCTCTGCCGCGCTGCCTTGGCACATGGACGAAACTGTAGCCGTCAGGAGCAAGTTCAGTGATAATAGCTGAATCACCACCTCGCTTCAGCCACGTCTCGGTGATTGCAAGAATATCGATGTCGTCATCACGGACATATTCATTAATCAGCATCGTTTTGTTCCTGACACTCTGCGCATTCATTAAAACAATACGTATCTGCTCTCCTGTCACTGCTGGTGGCACTGCTGTCGTCCCCGCTGACGCCGCTGATGTCATCGCTGCTGACGCCGGTGATGCCGTCCCCGCTGACGCCGTTGATGCCGTCCCCGCTGACGCCGCTGATGTCGTCGCTGCTGAAGCCGCTGATGCCGTCGCTGCTGACGCCGCTGACGCTGTCGCCGCTGACGCTGTCGCCGCTGACGCTTTCGCTGCTGACGCCGTCACTGCAGACACTGTAGCCTGGTGATCAGCCTTGATCAATGCCAGGTTTGTACAGTTCACGCTGCATTGCCGCCAAACGAGTGCAGCGCTTGGTCGATGTCCAGTTATCTGGCGTATTGGGTGTTGCTTGTTACGACCTGCCCTGCACCCACGGGTGAATGCAGAAATACCCGCCTTCTTAATTACCGTAAACAATGCATGGGGCAGCACAGGCTTGCGACCAGTGACAGAAGCAATGTCATGGCTGAACAATTCCTGACGAGTGTAGGTTATCGCAGCTCTTGGTACAGGTGCAACAATCGTGTAAAAGTCCCGAAATACGCTCACAGGATAGAAACTTCGCATTTCGGCACAATACAGTCCAGTTCTGCGTAGCATTATAACACTTACTATGAAACCTCAGATGTGTAATAAAAACATTAACAGCATAAAATCACATCTAAAACGAGCATTCCATAAATCGCTGCCACTGTCGGCGCTTTGCATTCTGGGCGTTTGTGGTGCGAGTGTGTGTATGGGTTCATGTGTGGGCGCGTGTGTGGATGCGTATGTGTGTGTGCGTGGGTGTGGTTGCGTGTGTGGGTGGGGGTGCGTGTGTGGTGCATGTTTGCGTATGTTGGCGAGTGTTTGTGCGTGTGTGTGTGTGTGTGTGTGTGTGTGTGTGTGTGTGTGTGTGTGTGTGTGTGTGTGCAATTGTGCTGGCGCGTGTGTGTGTTTGTGTTTGTTTCTGTGTGTGCGTGTGTGGGTGCGTGTGTGAGGGTGCGTGGGTGCGTGTGTGAGGGTGCGTGTGTGAGGGTGCGTGTGTGATACATGTGTGTGTATGTGTGCATGCGTTGGCGGAGATGTGTATGTGTGTTTGGGTCCGTCTGTAGGTGCGGCTGTGTTTGTGCTTGTGTTGGCGCGTTTGTGTGTGTGGGTGCGTGTGTGAATTCGTGTGTGAATGCCTGTGAATGGGTGCGTGGGTGTGTGTGTGTGTGTGTGTGTGTGTGTGTGTGTGTATGTGTGTGTGTGAGTGTGGGCGAATGTGTGTGTGGATACGTGTGTGGTGCGTTTCTAATAACTTGCGGATGCGCGAAATCCTTTCTATTCACTGGCGGACCCGCATAATCCTTTCTATTACCTTGCGGACGCGCGTAATCCTTTCTAATCACTTGCGAACGTGAGTAATCTTTTGTTATCACTTTCGGACCCGCGTAATCCTTTCTATTCGCTTGCAGAACCGCGTAGTCCTTTCTAGTAACTTGCGGACCCGGTAAATCCTTTCTAATCTCTTGCGAACGCGCGTAATCCTTCCTGTTAACTTGCGGACGCGCGAAATCCTTTCTATTCAATTGCGGATGCGCGTAATCCTTTCTAATCTCTTGCGTACCCGCGTAATCATTTTTAATCACTTGCGGAAGCGTGTAATGAAAAAGACCACGCGCGTTCGGAAGTGTTTAGAAAGGATTACGCGGTTCGTTAAGTGATTAGAAACGATTACGCGCGTCCGCAAGTGATTACAAAGTATTACGCGGCTCCGCAAGTGATTAGGAAGGATTACGCGGGTCCGCAAATGATTAGAAAGGATTACGCTGGTCCGCAAGTGATTAGAAAGGATTACGCGGGTCCGCAAGTGAATAGAAAGGAGTACGCGTGTCCGCAAGTGATTACAAAGGATTACGCGGGTCCGCAAATGATTAGAAAGGATTAAGCTGGTCCGCAAGTGATTAGAAAGGATTACGCGGGTCCGCAAGTGAATAGAAAGGAGTACGCGTGTCCGCAAGTGATTACAAAGGATTACGCGGCACCGCAAATTATTAGAAAGGATTACGCGAGTCCGCAAGTGATTAGAAAGGATTACACAGGTCCGCAAGTGATTAGAAAGGACTGCGCGGGTCCGCAACTGATTATAAACGTTTACGTTTACAACTCCCTTCTCCACCCAACCTCCCCACTTCACCCAAACTCCCCACTTCACCCAACCTCCCCACTTCACCTAACATCCTCACTCCACCCAACCTCCCCACTTCACCCAACCTCCGCACTCCACCCAACCTCCGCACTCCAAACAACTTCCGCACTCCACCCAACCTCTGCACTCCACCCAAACTCCGCACTCCAGCCAACTTCCGCACTCCACCCAACTTCCGCACATCACCCAACTTCCGTACTCCACGCAACTTCCGCGCTCCACCCAACCTCCGGACTCCACCCAAGCTCTCCACTCCACCCAACCTCCCCATTGCACCCAACCACCCCACTCCACCCAACCACCCCACTCCACCCAACCTCCCCACTTCAAGTGAATAGAAAGGAGTACGCGTGTCCGCAAGTGATTACAAAGGATTACGCGGGTCCGCAAATGATTAGAAAGGATTACGCTGGTCCGCAAGTGATTAGAAAGGATTACGCGGGTCCGCAAGTGAATAGAAAGGAGTACGCGTGTCCGCAAGTGATTACAAAGGATTACGCGGCACCGCAAATGATTAGAAAGGATTACGCGAGTCCGCAAGTGATTAGAAAGGATTACACAGGTCCGCAAGTGATTAGAAAGGACTGCGCGGGTCCGCAACTGATTATAAACGTTTACGTTTACAACTTCCCTCTCCACCCAACCTCCCCACTTCACCCAAACTCCCCACTTCACCCAACCTCCCCACTTCACCTAACATCCTCACTCCACCCAACCTCCCCACTTCACCCAACCTCCCCACTCCACCCAACCTCCCCACTTCACCCAACCTTCGCACTCCATCCAACCTCCGCACTCCACCCAACCTCCGCACTCCAAACAACTTCCGCACTCCACCCAACCTCTGCACTCCACCCAAACTCCGCACTCCAGCCAACTTCCGCACTCCACCCAACTTCCGCACACCACCCAACTTCCGTACTCCACGCAACTTCCGCGCTCCACCCAACCTCCGGACTCCATCCAAGCTCTCCACTCCACCCAACCTCCCCATTGCACCCAACCACCCCACTCCACCCAACCACCCCACTCCACCCAACCTCCCCACTGCAACCCATCCTCCCCACTCCACCCAACCTCCCCACTTCACCCAAACTCCCCACTCCAGACAGAGAAGCGCCCACACACGCACACACGCGCACGCTCACACAAAACCACACACGCACACACACACACACACGCACCACACACACACGCACACACACGCACCCACACACACACGAAAGCACAAACACAGACATTTGTCCACATACGCACGCACACACACGCACCCACACACGAATCCACACATGCACCCACACACGCACACATACGCGCCAACACACGCACACAAACACGCACATACACACGAATCCACACGTGCACACACACACAAACACACACACACACACACACACACACACACACCGACTCACCCACACATATGCACCCACACACACGCACCCACTCACACTCACCCACACACAGATGCACGAACCCACACAGACATGTGCCCACACACACAAGCACGCACACACACGCACCCACAAACGCTCCCGCCCGCGCACACACACGCGCCAACACACGCACACACACACGCACACTCACACACGAATCCACACATGCACCCACACACCCACCGACACACGCACACACACACAAACTCCCACACCCACGCACCCACACACGAATCAACACACGCACCCACACATGCACCAACACACGCATACATACGCGCCAACACACGCACACACACACGCACAAACACAAGAATCCACACGTGCACACACACACACATACACACACACACACACACACATCGACTCACGCACACACAGAAATGCCCCCACACACAGGCACCAACACACGAATCCACTCACGCATTCACACACGCATCGACACACGCACACTCGCTTTCTCTGTCTCTCTCGCCCATTCCCTCTCTTTATCACACGCGCGCGCACACACACAAACCCACACACGCACCAACACACGCACCGACACACGGACTCACACACGCGTACACACATGCATACATACACACGAGCACCACACACTCACCCACCCATACACTCGCAAGCATCCACACACACATGCGCCAACACGCACACCTAAACACACGCACCCACACACAAGCACCACACACGAATCCACACACGCACCCACACACGCACCCACAAACACACACACACACACGCACGCACCCACAAACACACACACACACACACACACACATGCACCCACACACACGCATCCACAGACACACACAGACGCGCCAACACAACGCACCCACCCACGCACCCACACAAACAAACGCTCCACCACAAGCACACGCAAACACACGCACGTACACACGCACCCACACACGCACACATGCGCGCCAACACACGCACACTTAAACACACACATGCACCACACACGTACCCCCGCAAACACACCCACACACGCACTTACACACGCACCCACACAATCACACACACGCGCCAGCACAAGCACACACACACCCGCACCCACGCACCTATTCCCGCACTCACACACGCACCCACACACGCATACACACGCGACAACACACGTACCCACACACGCACCCACACACGCACCCCCACAAGCACCCATACACGCACGCACAACACACGTATCCACACACACACGCACCCACACGCAGCCACCCACACAAAAGCACCCACGTACGCCCACACACGCGCCAATACACGCACGCACACACACACACACACACACATACACACACACACACTCAAACACACACACACACTCACACATACCCACACATCCACACACACGCACCCACACACTCAAGCGCCAGCACAAGCACACGCACACACACCCACACACACGCATCCACACACGCACTCGGAAACATCCTCACACACAAGCCACACACGCACCCACATACGCCCACACACGCATAAAGACACGCACACACGCACCCACTCAAACAAACGCACCCACCCTCACATATAGCCCCACACGCACTAACACACGCACCCACATTCGCCCACACACGCGCTAGCATACGCACACCCCCCCCCACACACACACGCACGCACCCCACACACGCACCCACCCAAACACGCACCCACAATCGCCCAAACACGGGCCACCTCACGTACATACACAAGCACCCACACACACAAACGCACCCACACTCGCACGTACCCACATACACTCCCACACACACACACACACACACACACACACACACACACACACACACACACACACACACACACACATTCCAGCACAAGCACACACACACACACGCAGCCACACACGAACACCCCCGCGACAACACACACTCACACACACACATACACACACATGCACCACACACACACCCACACACACACGCTCCAGCACAAGCACACACACACACGAACACCCCCGCGACAACCCACACCCGCACCCACACACGCACACACACGAGCCAACACACGCACACGTACACACAAGCACACATGAAACACATGCGCACCCACACACACGCAAGCACCCACACACATGCGCCCACACGCACACACGCACACACACACACACACACACACATAATTCCACAGACGCACCCACATCTGCACCGACACACGCACCGACACACGCACCCACACACGCACACACACGAGCCAACACACGCACACGTACACACAAGCACACATGAAACACATGCGCACCCACACACACGCAAGCACCCACACACATGCGCCAACACGCACACACGCACACACACACACACACACACACACATAATTCCACAGACGCACCCACATCTGCACCGACACACGCACACACACGCACCCACACACGCACACACACGCCCCAACACACGCACACACACGCACACGTACACACACGCACCCACATGCAACCACTCACACACGCACCCACGCACGCACCCACACGCACCAACACACGCACACACAGGCACACACAGGCACACACACACCCACACACACACAAACGCACCCACACTCACACGTACCCTCACACGCACCCACACAAGCCGACACACACACACACACGCAACCACACACATTCAACCAAACACACGCACACACACACACACACACACACACACACACACACACACACACACACACACATGCACAACACACGCACCACCACACACACACGGAAGCACCCTCACACACGCGCCTCACACGGACCCACTTACGCCCACACACGCGCCAAAACACGCACACGCGCCTCTACACCAACACACGCACCCACTCTCACACGTACCCACACAGGCACCCGCACACGCACCCACTTACGCCCACACACGCGATAACACACACACACACACACACACACACCCTCACACACACAAGCGCACCCACACTCACACGTACCCACACACTCACCCACACACGCACCCACACACGCACCCACACACGCACCCACACACACGCACATGCAACCACACACGCACACACACGCGACAACACACGCACACATACCCACATACACCACACACGCACCCAACCTCCCCACTTCACCGAACCTCCCCACTCCACCCAATCTCCCCACCCCAAGCAACCTCCCCACTCCACCCAACCTCCGCCCTCCACCTAACCTCCGCCCTCCACCCAACCTCCCCACTCCACCTAACTTCCCCACTTCACCCAACCTCCCCACTCTACCCAACCTCCTCACTCCACCCAACCTCCCCACTTCACCCAACATCCCCAGAGCACCCAACCTCCCCACTCCACTCAACCTCCCCACTTCACCCAACCTCCCCACTCCACCCAACTTCCCCACCCCGCCCAAACTCCCCTCTCCACCCAACCTCCCCACTTCACCCAACCTCCCCACTTCACCCAACCTCCCAACTTCACCAAACCTCCTCACGCCACCCAACCTCCCCACTTCACCCAACCTTCGCACTCCATCCAACCTCCGCATTCCACCGAATCTCCTCACTCCAAACAACTTCCGCACTCCACCCAACATCCGCACTCCACGCAACTTCCGCACTCCACCCAACTTCCGCACTCCACCCAACCTCTGCACTCAACCCAAACTCAGCACTCCAGCCAACTTCCGCACTCCACCCAACTTCCGCACACCACCCAACTTCCGTACTCCACGCAACTTCCGCGATCCACCCAACCTCCGCACTCCACCCAACCTCCGAACATCACCCAACTTCAGCATTCCACCCAACCTCCCCACTCCACCGAACCTCCCCACGCCATCCAACCTCCCAACTCCACCCAACCTCCCCACTCCTCCCAACCTACGCACTCCATCCAACCACACCACTCCACCCAACCTCCCCACTTCAACCCATCCTCGCCACTCCACCCAACCTCCGCCCTCCACCCAACCTCCCCACTCCACACAACGCATCCACATACGCACCCGCACACGCACACTCACACACGCACCCACACACACGCACCCACAGTGGCACACACGCACAAACACACACGATTCCAAACACGCACCCATATCTGCACCGACACACACACATATACGCACCCACACACGCACACACACGCGCCTACACACGCACATACACACACACACACACACACACACACACACACACGTACCGACACATGCACCCACACAAGACAAACACTCGCCAACACACGCACACGGAAGCATCTTCAGACACGCGTCACCCACACACCCACATACACCCTCACACGCGCCAACACACGCACACACGCACCCACACAAACAAACGCACCCACCCTCACACGTAGCCACTGCCGCTGACCACTTCACATTTGCATCTGACCTGAAGAAACTTCTTTCATGGGTAAAGGCATTGCAGATGGATTTTAATGTGTCAAAGTTTGCCGTCTTATCGGTTACTAACAAGAGGAACATATCAACCTATAACTACTTTATGGGGAGCCAACAAATACCACGGACTGAAAACCAGGACTACCTGGGGGTTACCATCAAAACAAAATTATCGTGGCAACCACTTATCAACAAAGTGCAGAACAAAGCCAGCAAGACACTTGGCTTACTCCAAAGAACACTGCATGCGGCGCCACCGCAAGTGAGACAAACAGCATACGAGGTACTCGTGCGACCAACACTCGAGTTTGCCACATGCGCCTGGGAACCTCACACAAAGACAGGCATTCAGACACTGGAGCGCGTACAAAGATCCGCTGCGCGCTTTGTCACCGGTGATTACCGCAGAACGTCAAATGTCAGTGATATGTGCACTAACCTGATGTGGAACTCCTTGTACACACGAAGGCGGATATGAGATGCAACTATGTTTTTAAAAAAATTCACCACGGACTAATGCACATCAGCTTGCCTGTCATACCACAGCAGATGCGCGCACCAGAGGCCAACACAAGCACAAACTACGAACGCTACCTGCCACTTGCACGCCCTACCAGCAGTCATTCTACGTACGCTGTATTCCACTGTGGAAAGCATTTACCGAGGAAGCTGTCACCGAATCTACCACAGAAGTATTCCAGAGAGCCGCCATCACAGTCATTCAGGCATTGACATTATAATATTATTCATCGTTTTAATGTACAGTTAACTGGATTTATCTATTGGCATATTTATTTTATTAACTTATTATTTTAGCGCACATTATTTTTAACCACAACTGCAGGATAGTGAAATATCAATTTTAAGAAGTATAACACTTGAAGATTTGAAGACGCACCCACACACGCACCCACACACGCACACACAGGCACCCACAAACACACACCCACACACGAATCCACACAAGCACCCACATACGCACGCCCACACGCACACACACACACACACACACACACACACACACACACACACACACACATAATTCCACAGACGCACCCACATCTGCACCGACACACGCACACACACGCACCCACACACGCACACACACGCCCCAACACACGCACACACACGCACACGTACACACACGCACCCACATGCAACCACTCACACACGCACCCACACACGCACCCACACGCACCAACACACGCACACACAGGCACACACAGGCACACACAGACACCCACACACACACAAACGCACCCACACTCACACGTACCCTCACACGCACCCACACAAGCAGACACACACACACACGCAACCACACACATGCAACCAAACACACGCACACACACACACACACACACACACACACACACACACACACACACACACACACATGCACAACACACGCACCACCACACACACACGGAAGCACCCTCACACACGCGCCTCACACGGACCCACTTACGCCCACACACGCGCCAAAACATGCACACGCGCCCAACCCAACCTCCCCACTTCACCCAACCTCCCAACTTCACCACACCTCCTCACGCCACCCAACCTCCCCACTTCACCCAACCTTCGCACTCCATCCAACCTCCGCATTCCACCGAATCTCCTCACTCCAAACAACTTCCGCACTCCACCCAACATCCGCACTCCACCCAACTTCCGCACTCCACCCAACTTCCGCACTCCACCCAACCTCTGCACTCAACCCAAACTCAGCACTCCAGCCAACTTCCGCACTCCACCCAACTTCCGCACACCACCCAACTTCCGTACTCCACGCAACTTCCGCGATCCACCCAACCTCCGCACTCCACCCAACCTCCGAACACCACCCAACTTCAGCATTCCACCCAACCTCCCCACTCCACCGAACCTCCCCACGCCATCCAACCTCCCAACTCCACCCAATCTCCCCACTCCTCCCAACCTACGCACTCCATCCAACCACACCACTCCACCCAACCTCCCCACTTCAACCCATCCTCGCCACTCCACCCAACCTCCGCACTCCACCCAACTTCCGCACTCCACCCAACTTCCGCACTCCATGCAACGTCCCCACTCAACCCAACCTCCCCATTTCACCCAACCTCCCCACTTCACCCAACCTCCCCACATCACCCAACCTCCCCACTGCACCCAACCTCCCCAAATCACCCAACCTCCCCACTCCACTAAAATTCCCCACTCCACCCAAACTCCTCACTCCACCCAACCTCCCTACTTCACCCAACCTCCCCAGAGCACCCAACCTCCCCACTCCACCCAACCTCCCCACTCCACCCAACCTCCCCACTTCACCCAACCTCCCCACATCACCCAAACTCCCCACTCCACTAAAATTCCCCACTCCACCCAACCTCCTCACTCCACCAACCTCCCCACTTCACCCAACCTCCCCAGAGCACCCAACCTCCCCACTCCACCCAACCTCCCCACTCCACCCAACCTCCCCACTTCACCCAACCTCCCCACATCACCCAAACTCCCCACCCCACCCAACCTCCCCACTTCACCCAACCTCCCTACTTCACCCAACCTCCCCACTCAACCCAACTTCCGCACTCCACCCAACTTCCGCACTCCATGCAACCTCCGCACTCCACCCTACCTCCGCACTCCACCCAACCTCCCCACTTCACCCTACCCCCCCAGAGCACCCAACCTCCCCACTTCACCGAACCTCCCACTTCACCGAACCTCTCCACTCCACCCAACCTCCACTCTCCACCCAACCTCCCCACTTCATACAATCTCCCCACTCAACCCAACCTCCCCACTTCACCCAACCTCCCCACTTCACCCAACCTCCCCACATCACCCAACCTCCCCACTCCACCCAACCTCCTCACTCCACCCAACCTCCCCACTTCACCCAACCTCCCCAGAGCACCCAACCTCCCCACTCCACCCAACCTCCCCACTCCACCCAACCTCCCCACTTCACCCAACCTCCCCAAATCACCCAACCTCCCCACTCCACTAAAATTCCCCACTCCACCCAACCTCCTCACTCCACCCAACCTCCCCACTTCACCCAACCTCCCCAGAGCACCCAACCTCCCCACTCCACCCAACCTCCCCACTCCACCCAACCTCCCCACTTCACCCAACCTCCCCACATCACCCAAACTCCCCACCCCACCCAACCTCCCCACTTCACCCAACCTCCCTACTTCACCCAACCTCCCCACTCCACCCAACTTCCGCACTCCACCCAACTTCCGCACTCCATGCAACCTCCGCACTCCACCCTACCTCCGCACTCCACCCAACCTCCCCACTTCACCCTACCTCCCCAGAGCACCCAACCTCCCCACTTCACCGAACCTCCCCACTCCACCCAACCTCCACTCTCCACCCAACCTCCCCACTTCATACAACCTCCCCACTCAACCCAACCTCCCCACTTCACCCAACCTCCCCACTTCACCCAACCTCCCCACATCACCCAACCTCCCCACTCCACCCAACCTCCCCAAATCACCCAACCTCCCCACTCCAATCAAAATCCCCACTCCACCCAAACTCATCACTCCACCCAACCTCTACACTTCACCCTACCTCCCCAGAGCACCCAACCTCCCCACTCCACCGAACCTCCCCACTCCACCCAACATCCACTCTCCACCCAACCTCCCCACTTCACCCAACCTCCCCACTTCACCCATCCTCCCCACTCCACCCAACCTCCCCACATCACCCAACCTCCCCACTCCACCCAACCTCCCCACTCCACCCAACCTCCGCACTCCACGCAAAGTTCGCACTCATCCCAACCTCCACACTTCACCTAACCTCCCAACTCCACCCAACCTCCCCACTTCACCAAACCTCCGCATTCCAACCAATCTCCGCACGCCACCCAACCTCCGCACTCCACCCAACATCCGCACTCCACCCAACTTCCGCACTCCACCCAACTTCCGCACTCCACCCAACCTCCGCACTCCACCCAACCTCCGAACACCACCCAACTTCAGCACTCCACCCAACCTCCCCACTCCACCGAACCTCCCCACGCCATCCAACCTGCCAACTCCACCGAACCTCCCCACTCGTCCCAACCTACGCACTCCAACAAACCACACCACTCCACCCAACCTCCCCACTTCAACCCATCCTCCCCACTCCACCCAACCTCCGCGCTCCACCCAACCTCCCCACTCCACCCAACCTCCCCATTTCACCCAACCTCCGCACTCCACCCAACTTCCGCACTCCATGCAATCTCCGCACTCCACCCAACCTCCGCACTCCACACAACTTACCCACTTCATACAACCTCCCCACTCAACCCAACCTCCCCACTTCACCCAACCTCCCCACTTCACCCAACCTCCCCACATCACCCAACCTCCCCACTCCACCCAACCTCCCCAAATCACCCAACCTCCCCACTCCACTCAAACTCCCCACTCCACCCACCTCATCACTCCACCCAACCTCCCCACTTCACCCAACCTCCCTACTTCACCCAACCTCCCCACTCCACCCAACGTCCGCACTCCACCCAAAGTTCGCACTCAACCCAACCTCCCCACTTCACCCAACCTCCCCACTTCACCGTACCTCCCCAGAGCACCCAACCTCCCCACTCCACCGAATCTCCCCACTTCACCCAACCTCCCACATCACCCAACCTCCCCAGTCCACCCAAACTCCCCATTCCACCCTACCTCCCCACTCCACCCAACCTCCCCACTTCACCCAACCTCCCTACTTCACCCAACCTCCCCACTCCACCCAACGTCCGCACTCCACCCAAAGTTCGCACTCAACCCAACCTCCCCACTTCACCCAACCTCTCCACACCACCCAACCTCCCCACTTCACCCAACCTTCGCACTCCATCCAACCTCCGCATTCAACCCAATCTCCGCACTCCAAACAACTTCCGCACTCCACCCAACATCCGCACTCCACCCAACTTCCGCATTCCACCCAAACTCAGCACTCCAGCCAACTTCCGCACTCCACCCTACTTCCGCACACCACCCAACTTCCGTACTCCACGCAACTTCCGCACTCCACCCAACCTCCCCACTTCACCCTACCCCCCCAGAGCACCCAACCTCCCCACTTCACCGAACCTCCCACTTCACCGAACCTCTCCACTCCACCCAACCTCCACTCTCCACCCAACCTCCCCACTTCATACAACCTCCCCACTCAACCCAACCTCCCCACTTCACCCAACCTCCCCACTTCACCCAACCTCCCCACATCACCCAACCTCCCCACTCCACCCAACCTCCTCACTCCACCCAACCTCCCCACTTCACCCAACCTCCCCAGAGCACCCAACCTCCCCACTCCACCCAACCTCCCCACTCCACCCAACCTCCCCACTTCACCCAACCTCCCCAAATCACCCAACCTCCCCACTCCACTAAAATTCCCCACTCCACCCAACCTCCTCACTCCACCCAACCTCCCCACTTCACCCAACCTCCCCAGAGCACCCAACCTCCCCACTCCACCCAACCTCCCCACTCCACCCAACCTCCCCACTTCACCCAACCTCCCCACATCACCCAAACTCCCCACCCCACCCAACCTCCCCACTTCACCCAACCTCCCTACTTCACCCAACCTCCCCACTCCACCCAACTTCCGCACTCCACCCAACTTCCGCACTCCATGCAACCTCCGCACTCCACCCTACCTCCGCACTCCACCCAACCTCCCCACTTCACCCTACCTCCCCAGAGCACCCAACCTCCCCACTTCACCGAACCTCCCCACTCCACCCAACCTCCACTCTCCACCCAACCTCCCCACTTCATACAACCTCCCCACTCAACCCAACCTCCCCACTTCACCCAACCTCCCCACTTCACCCAACCTCCCCACATCACCCAACCTCCCCACTCCACCCAACCTCCCCAAATCACCCAACCTCCCCACTCCAATCAAAATCCCCACTCCACCCAAACTCATCACTCCACCCAACCTCTACACTTCACCCTACCTCCCCAGAGCACCCAACCTCCCCACTGCACCGAACCTCCCCACTCCACCCAACCTCCACTCTCCACCCAACCTCCCCACTTCACCCAACCTCCCCACATCACCCAACCTCCCCACTCCACCCAACCTCCCCACTCCACCCAACCTCCGCACTCCACGCAAAGTTCGCACTCATCCCAACCTCCACACTTCACCTAACCTCCCAACTCCACCCAACCTCCCCACTTCACCAAACCTCCGCATTCCAACCAATCTCCGCACGCCACCCAACCTCCGCACTCCACCCAACATCCGCACTCCACCCAACTTCCGCACTCCACCCAACTTCCGCACTCCACCCAACCTCCGCACTCCACCCAACCTCCGAACACCACCCAACTTCAGCACTCCACCCAACCTCCCCACTCCACCGAACCTCCCCACGCCATCCAACCTGCCAACTCCACCGAACCTCCCCACTCGTCCCAACCTACGCACTCCAACAAACCACACCACTCCACCCAACCTCCCCACTTCAACCCATCCTCCCCACTCCACCCAACCTCCGCGCTCCACCCAACCTCCCCACTCCACCCAACCTCCCCATTTCACCCAACCTCCGCACTCCACCCAACTTCCGCACTCCATGCAATCTCCGCACTCCACCCAACCTCCGCACTCCACACAACTTACCCACTTCATACAACCTCCCCACTCAACCCAACCTCCCCACTTCACCCAACCTCCCCACTTCACCCAACCTCCCCACATCACCCAACCTCCCCACTCCACCCAACCTCCCCAAATCACCCAACCTCCCCACTCCACTCAAACTCCCCACTCCACCCACCTCATCACTCCACCCAACCTCCCCACTTCACCGTACCTCCCCAGACCACCCAACCTCCCCACTCTACCGAATCTCCCCACTCCACCCAACCTCCACTCTCCACCCAACCTCCCCACTTCACCCAACCTCCCCACTTCACCCATCCTCCCCACTCCACCCAACCTCCCCACTTCACCCAACCTCCCACATCACCCAACCTCCCCACTCCACCCAACCTCCCCACTTCACCCAACCTCCCTACTTCACCCAACCTCCCCACTCCACCCAACGTCCGCACTCCACCCAAAGTTCGCACTCAACCCAACCTCCCCACTTCACCCAACCTCTCCACACCACCCAACCTCCCCACTTCACCCAACCTTCGCACTCCATCCAACCTCCGCATTCAACCCAATCTCCGCACTCCAAACAACTTCCGCACTCCACCCAACATCCGCACTCCACCCAACTTCCGCATTCCACCCAACTTCCGCACTCCACCCAACCTCTGCACTCAACCCAAACTCAGCACTCCAGCCAACTTCCGCACTCCACCCTACTTCCGCACACCACCCAACTTCCGTACTCCACGCAACTTCCGCGCTCCACCCAACCTCCGCACTCCACCCAACCTCCGAACACCACCCAACTTCAGCACTCCACCCAACCTCCCCACTCCACCGAACCTCCCCACGCCATCCAACCTCCCAACTCCACCCAACCTCCCCACTCCTCCCAACCGACGCACTCCACCCATCGACACCACTCCACCCAACCTCCCCACTTCAACCCATCCTCCCCACTCCACCCAACCTCCGCCCTCCACCCAACCTCCCCTCTCCACACAACCTCCCCACTTCACCCAACCTCCGCACTCCACCCAACTTCCGCACTCCACCCAATTTCCGCACTCCATGCAACCTCCGCACTCCACCCAACTTCCGCACTCTATGCAACCTCCCCATTCAACCCAACCTCCCCATTTCACCCAACCTCCCCACTTCACCCAACCTCCCCACATCACCCAACCTCCCCACTGCACCCAACCTCCCCAAATCACCCATCCTCACCACTCCACTAAAATTCCCCACTCCACCCAACCTCCTCACTCCACCCAACCTCCCCACTTCACCCAACCTCCCCAGAGCACCCAACCTCCCCACTCCACCCAACCTCCCCACTCCACCCAACCTCCCCACTTCACCCAACCTCCCCACTTCACCCAAACTCCCCACTCCACCCAACCTCCCCACCCCACCCAACCTCCCCACTTCACCCAACCTCCCTACTTCACCCAACCTCCCCACTCCACCCAACTTCCGCACTCCACCCAACTTCCGCACTCCATGCAACCTCCGCACTCCACCCAACCTCCGCACTCCACGCAACCTCCCCACTTCACCCTACCTCCCCAGAGCTCCCAACCTCCCCACTCCACCGAACCTCTTCACTCCATCTAACCTCCACTCTCCACACAACCTCCCCACTTCATACAACCTCCCCATTCAACCCAACCTCCCCACTTCACCCAACCTCCCCACTTCACCCAACCTCCCCACATCACCCAACCTCCCCACTCCACCCAACCTCCCCAAATCACCCAACCTCCCCACTCCAATCAAACTCCCCACTCCACCCAACCTCATCACTCCACACAACCTCCACACTTCACCCTACCTTCCCAGAGCACCCAACCTCCCCACTCCACCGAACCTCCCCACTCCACCCAACCTCCACTCTCCACCCAACCTCCCCACTTCACCCAACCTCCCCACTTCACCCATCCTCCCCACTCCACCCAAACTCCCCACTCCACCCAACCTCCCCACCCCACCCAACCTCCCCACTTCACCCAACCTCTCTACTTCACCCAACGTCCCCACTCCACCCAACTTCCGCACTCCACCCAACTTCTGCACTCCATCCAACCTCCGAACTCCTCCCAACATCCCCACCCCACCCAACCTCCCCACTTCACCCAACCTCCCTACTTCACCCAACCTCCCCACTCCACCCAACCTCCCCACTTCACCCAACCTTCGCCCTCCATCCAACCTCCGCATTCCACCCAATCTCCGCACTCCAAACAACTTCCGCACTCCACCCAAAATCCGCACTCCACCCAACTACCGCACTCCACCCAACTTCCGCACTCCACCCAACTTCCGCACACCACCCAACTTCCGTACTTCACGCAACTTCCGCGCTCCACCCAACCTCCGCACTCCACCCAACCTCCGAACACCACCCAACTTCAGCACTCCACTCAACCTCCCCACTCCACCGAACCTCCCCACGCCATCCAACCTGCCAACTCCACCGAACCTCCCCACTCGTCCCAACCTACGCACTCCAACCAACCACACCACTCCACCCAACCTCACCACTTCAACCCATCCTCCCCACTCCACCCAACCTCAGCCCTCCACCCAACCTCCCCACTCCACCCAACCTCCCCATTTCACCCAACCTCCGCACTCCACCCAACTTCCGCACTCCACCCAACTTCCGCACTCCATGCAACCTCCGCACTCCACCCAACCTCCGCACTCCACACAACTTACCCACTTCATACAAACTCCCCACTCAACCCAACCTCCCCACTTCACCCAACCTCCCCACTCCACCCAACCTCCCCACTCCACCCAACCTCCCCACTTCACCCAACCTCCCCACTTCACCCAACCTCCCAACTTCACCAAACCTCCTCACGCCACCCAACCTCCCCACTTCACCCAACCTTCGCACTCCATCCAACCTCCGCATTCCACCGAATCTCCTCACTCCAAACAACTTCCGCACTCCACCCAACATCCGCACTCCACCCAACTTCCGCACTCCACCCAACTTCCGCACTCCACCCAACCTCTGCACTCAACCCAAACTGAGCACTCCAGCCAACTTCCGCACTCCACCCAACTTCCGCACACCACCCAACTTCCGTACTCCACGCAACTTCCGCGATCCACCCAACCTCCGCACTCCACCCAACCTCCGAACACCACCCAACTTCAGCATTCCACCCAACCTTCCCACTCCACCGAACCTCCCCACGCCATCCAACCTCCCAACTCCACCCAACCTCCCCACTCCTCCCAACCTACGCACTCCATCCAACCACACCACTCCACCCAACCTCCCCACTTCAACCCATCCTCGCCACTCCACCCAACCTCCGCCCTCCACGCAACCTCCCCACTTCACCCTACCTCCCCAGAGCTCCCAACCTTCCCACTCCACCGAACCTCTTCACTCCATCTAACCTCCACTCTCCACACAACCTCCCCACTTCATACAACCTCCCCATTCAACCCAACCTCCCCACTTCACCCAACCTCCCCACTTCACCCAACCTCCCCACATCACCCAACCTCCCCACTCCACCCAACCTCCCCAAATCACCCAACCTCCCCACTCCAATCAAACTCCCCACTCCACCCAACCTCATCACTCCACACAACCTCCACACTTCACCCTACCTTCCCAGAGCACCCAACCTCCCCACTCCACCGAACCTCCCCACTCCACCCAACCTCCACTCTCCACCCAACCTCCCCACTTCACCCAACCTCCCCACTTCACCCATCCTCCCCACTCCACCCAAACTCCCCACTCCACCCAACCTCCCCACCCCACCCAACCTCCCCACTTCACCCAACCTCTCTACTTCACCCAACGTCCCCACTCCACCCAACTTCCGCACTCCACCCAACTTCTGCACTCCATCCAACCTCCGAACTCCTCCCAACATCCCCACCCCACCCAACCTCCCCACTTCACCCAACCTCCCTACTTCACCCAACCTCCCCACTCCACCCAACCTCCCCACTTCACCCAACCTTCGCCCTCCATCCAACCTCCGCATTCCACCCAATCTCCGCACTCCAAACAACTTCCGCACTCCACCCAAAATCCGCACTCCACCCAACTACCGCACTCCACCCAACTTCCGCACTCCACCCAACTTCCGCACACCACCCAACTTCCGTACTTCACGCAACTTCCGCGCTCCACCCAACCTCCGCACTCCACCCAACCTCCGAACACCACCCAACTTCAGCACTCCACTCAACCTCCCCACTCCACCGAACCTCCCCACGCCATCCAACCTGCCAACTCCACCGAACCTCCCCACTCGTCCCAACCTACGCACTCCAACCAACCACACCACTCCACCCAACCTCACCACTTCAACCCATCCTCCCCACTCCACCCAACCTCAGCCCTCCACCCAACCTCCCCACTCCACCCAACCTCCCCATTTCACCCAACCTCCGCACTCCACCCAACTTCCGCACTCCACCCAACTTCCGCACTCCATGCAACCTCCGCACTCCACCCAACCTCCGCACTCCACACAACTTACCCACTTCATACAAACTCCCCACTCAACCCAACCTCCCCACTTCACCCAACCTCCCCACTCCACCCAACCTCCCCACTCCACCCAACCTCCCCACTTCACCCAACCTCCCCACTTCACCCAACCTCCCAACTTCACCAAACCTCCTCACGCCACCCAACCTCCCCACTTCACCCAACCTTCGCACTCCATCCAACCTCCGCATTCCACCGAATCTCCTCACTCCAAACAACTTCCGCACTCCACCCAACATCCGCACTCCACCCAACTTCCGCACTCCACCCAACTTCCGCACTCCACCCAACCTCTGCACTCAACCCAAACTGAGCACTCCAGCCAACTTCCGCACTCCACCCAACTTCCGCACACCACCCAACTTCCGTACTCCACGCAACTTCCGCGATCCACCCAACCTCCGCACTCCACCCAACCTCCGAACACCACCCAACTTCAGCATTCCACCCAACCTTCCCACTCCACCGAACCTCCCCACGCCATCCAACCTCCCAACTCCACCCAACCTCCCCACTCCTCCCAACCTACGCACTCCATCCAACCACACCACTCCACCCAACCTCCCCACTTCAACCCATCCTCGCCACTCCACCCAACCTCCGCCCTCCACCCAACCTCCCTACTCCACACAACCTCCCCACTTCACCCAACCTCCGCACTCCACCCAACTTCCGCACTCCACCCAACTTCCGCACTCCATGCAACGTCCCCACTCAACCCAACCTCCCCATTTCACCCAACCTCCCCACTTCACCCAACCTCCCCACATCACCCAACCTCCCCACTCCACCGAACCTCCCCACGCCATCCAACCTCCCAACTCCACCCAATCTCCCCACTCCTCCCAACCTACGCACTCCATCCAACCACACCACTCCACCCAACCTCCCCACTTCAACCCATCCTCGCCACTCCACCCAACCTCCGCACTCCACCCAACTTCCGCACTCCACCCAACTTCCGCACTCCATGCAACGTCCCCACTCAACCCAACCTCCCCATTTCACCCAACCTCCCCACTTCACCCAACCTCCCCACATCACCCAACCTCCCCACTGCACCCAACCTCCCCAAATCACCCAACCTCCCCACTCCACTAAAATTCCCCACTCCACCCAAACTCCTCACTCCACCCAACCTCCCTACTTCACCCAACCTCCCCAGAGCACCCAACCTCCCCACTCCACCCAACCTCCCCACTCCACCCAACCTCCCCACTTCACCCAACCTCCCCACATCACCCAAACTCCCCACTCCACTAAAATTCCCCACTCCACCCAACCTCCTCACTCCACCAACCTCCCCACTTCACCCAACCTCCCCAGAGCACCCAACCTCCCCACTCCACCCAACCTCCCCACTCCACCCAACCTCCCCACTTCACCCAACCTCCCCACATCACCCAAACTCCCCACCCCACCCAACCTCCCCACTTCACCCAACCTCCCTACTTCACCCAACCTCCCCACTCAACCCAACTTCCGCACTCCACCCAACTTCCGCACTCCATGCAACCTCCGCACTCCACCCTACCTCCGCACTCCACCCAACCTCCCCACTTCACCCTACCCCCCCAGAGCACCCAACCTCCCCACTTCACCGAACCTCCCACTTCACCGAACCTCTCCACTCCACCCAACCTCCACTCTCCACCCAACCTCCCCACTTCATACAATCTCCCCACTCAACCCAACCTCCCCACTTCACCCAACCTCCCCACTTCACCCAACCTCCCCACATCACCCAACCTCCCCACTCCACCCAACCTCCTCACTCCACCCAACCTCCCCACTTCACCCAACCTCCCCAGAGCACCCAACCTCCCCACTCCACCCAACCTCCCCACTCCACCCAACCTCCCCACTTCACCCAACCTCCCCAAATCACCCAACCTCCCCACTCCACTAAAATTCCCCACTCCACCCAACCTCCTCATTCCACCCAACCTCCCCACTTCACCCAACCTCCCCAGAGCACCCAACCTCCCCACTCCACCCAACCTCCCCACTCCACCCAACCTCCCCACTTCACCCAACCTCCCCACATCACCCAAACTCCCCACCCCACCCAACCTCCCCACTTCACCCAACCTCCCTACTTCACCCAACCTCCCCACTCCACCCAACTTCCGCACTCCACCCAACTTCCGCACTCCATGCAACCTCCGCACTCCACCCTACCTCCGCACTCCACCCAACCTCCCCACTTCACCCTACCTCCCCAGAGCACCCAACCTCCCCACTTCACCGAACCTCCCCACTCCACCCAACCTCCACTCTCCACCCAACCTCCCCACTTCATACAACCTCCCCACTCAACCCAACCTCCCCACTTCACCCAACCTCCCCACTTCACCCAACCTCCCCACATCACCCAACCTCCCCACTCCACCCAACCTCCCCAAATCACCCAACCTCCCCACTCCAATCAAAATCCCCACTCCACCCAAACTCATCACTCCACCCAACCTCTACACTTCACCCTACCTCCCCAGAGCACCCAACCTCCCCACTCCACCGAACCTCCCCACTCCACCCAACATCCACTCTCCACCCAACCTCCCCACTTCACCCAACCTCCCCACTTCACCCATCCTCCCCACTCCACCCAACCTCCCCACATCACCCAACCTCCCCACTCCACCCAACCTCCCCACTCCACCCAACCTCCGCACTCCACGCAAAGTTCGCACTCATCCCAACCTCCACACTTCACCTAACCTCCCAACTCCACCCAACCTCCCCACTTCACCAAACCTCCGCATTCCAACCAATCTCCGCACGCCACCCAACCTCCGCACTCCACCCAACATCCGCACTCCACCCAACTTCCGCACTCCACCCAACTTCCGCACTCCACCCAACCTCCGCACTCCACCCAACCTCCGAACACCACCCAACTTCAGCACTCCACCCAACCTCCCCACTCCACCGAACCTCCCCACGCCATCCAACCTGCCAACTCCACCGAACCTCCCCACTCGTCCCAACCTACGCACTCCAACAAACCACACCACTCCACCCAACCTCCCCACTTCAACCCATCCTCCCCACTCCACCCAACCTCCGCGCTCCACCCAACCTCCCCACTCCACCCAACCTCCCCATTTCACCCAACCTCCGCACTCCACCCAACTTCCGCACTCCATGCAATCTTCGCACTCCACCCAACCTCCGCACTCCACACAACTTACCCACTTCATACAACCTCCCCACTCAACCCAACCTCCCCACTTCACCCAACCTCCCCACTTCACCCAACCTCCCCACATCACCCAACCTCCCCACTCCACCCAACCTCCCCAAATCACCCAACCTCCCCACTCCACTCAAACTCCCCACTCCACCCACCTCATCACTCCACCCAACCTCCCCACTTCACCGTACCTCCCCAGAGCACCCAACCTCCCCACTCCACCGAATCTCCCCACTTCACCCAACCTCCCACATCACCCAACCTCCCCAGTCCACCCAAACTCCCCATTCCACCCTACCTCCCCACTCCACCCAACCTCCCCACTTCACCCAACCTCCCTACTTCACCCAACCTCCCCACTCCACCCAACGTCCGCACTCCACCCAAAGTTCGCACTCAACCCAACCTCCCCACTTCACCCAACCTCTCCACACCACCCAACCTCCCCACTTCACCCAACCTTCGCACTCCATCCAACCTCCGCATTCAACCCAATCTCCGCACTCCAAACAACTTCCGCACTCCACCCAACATCCGCACTCCACCCAACTTCCGCATTCCACCCAAACTCAGCACTCCAGCCAACTTCCGCACTCCACCCTACTTCCGCACACCACCCAACTTCCGTACTCCACGCAACTTCCGCACTCCACCCAACCTCCCCACTTCACCCTACCCCCCCAGAGCACCCAACCTCCCCACTTCACCGAACCTCCCACTTCACCGAACCTCTCCACTCCACCCAACCTCCACTCTCCACCCAACCTCCCCACTTCATACAACCTCCCCACTCAACCCAACCTCCCCACTTCACCCAACCTCCCCACTTCACCCAACCTCCCCACATCACCCAACCTCCCCACTCCACCCAACCTCCTCACTCCACCCAACCTCCCCACTTCACCCAACCTCCCCAGAGCACCCAACCTCCCCACTCCACCCAACCTCCCCACTCCACCCAACCTCCCCACTTCACCCAACCTCCCCAAATCACCCAACCTCCCCACTCCACTAAAATTCCCCACTCCACCCAACCTCCTCACTCCACCCAACCTCCCCACTTCACCCAACCTCCCCAGAGCACCCAACCTCCCCACTCCACCCAACCTCCCCACTCCACCCAACCTCCCCACTTCACCCAACCTCCCCACATCACCCAAACTCCCCACCCCACCCAACCTCCCCACTTCACCCAACCTCCCTACTTCACCCAACCTCCCCACTCCACCCAACTTCCGCACTCCACCCAACTTCCGCACTCCATGCAACCTCCGCACTCCACCCTACCTCCGCACTCCACCCAACCTCCCCACTTCACCCTACCTCCCTAGAGCACCCAACCTCCCCACTTCACCGAACCTCCCCACTCCACCCAACCTCCACTCTCCACCCAACCTCCCCACTTCATACAACCTCCCCACTCAACCCAACCTCCCCACTTCACCCAACCTCCCCACTTCACCCAACCTCCCCACATCACCCAACCTCCCCACTCCACCCAACCTCCCCAAATCACCCAACCTCCCCACTCCAATCAAAATCCCCACTCCACCCAAACTCATCACTCCACCCAACCTCTACACTTCACCCTACCTCCCCAGAGCACCCAACCTCCCCACTGCACCGAACCTCCCCACTCCACCCAACCTCCACTCTCCACCCAACCTCCCCACTTCACCCAACCTCCCCACATCACCCAACCTCCCCACTCCACCCAACCTCCCCACTCCACCCAACCTCCGCACTCCACGCAAAGTTCGCACTCATCCCAACCTCCACACTTCACCTAACCTCCCAACTCCACCCAACCTCCCCACTTCACCAAACCTCCGCATTCCAACCAATCTCCGCACGCCACCCAACCTCCGCACTCCACCCAACATCCGCACTCCACCCAACTTCCGCACTCCACCCAACTTCCGCACTCCACCCAACCTCCGCACTCCACCCAACCTCCGAACACCACCCAACTTCAGCACTCCACCCAACCTCCCCACTCCACCGAACCTCCCCACGCCATCCAACCTGCCAACTCCACCGAACCTCCCCACTCGTCCCAACCTACGCACTCCAACAAACCACACCACTCCACCCAACCTCCCCACTTCAACCCATCCTCCCCACTCCACCCAACCTCCGCGCTCCACCCAACCTCCCCACTCCACCCAACCTCCCCATTTCACCCAACCTCCGCACTCCACCCAACTTCCGCACTCCATGCAATCTCCGCACTCCACCCAACCTCCGCACTCCACACAACTTACCCACTTCATACAACCTCCCCACTCAACCCAACCTCCCCACTCCACCCAACCTCCCCAAATCACCCAACCTCCCCACTCCACTCAAACTCCCCACTCCACCCACCTCATCACTCCACCCAACCTCCCCACTTCACCGTACCTCCCCAGACCACCCAACCTCCCCACTCTACCGAATCTCCCCACTCCACCCAACCTCCACTCTCCACCCAACCTCCCCACTTCACCCAACCTCCCCACTTCACCCATCCTCCCCACTCCACCCAACCTCCCCACTTCACCCAACCTCCCACATCACCCAACCTCCCCACTCCACCCAAACTCCCCATTCCACCCTACCTCCCCACTCCACCCAACCTCCCCACTTCACCCAACCTCCCTACTTCACCCAACCTCCCCACTCCACCCAACGTCCGCACTCCACCCAAAGTTCGCACTCAACCCAACCTCCCCACTTCACCCAACCTCTCCACACCACCCAACCTCCCCACTTCACCCAACCTTCGCACTCCATCCAACCTCCGCATTCAACCCAATCTCCGCACTCCAAACAACTTCCGCACTCCACCCAACATCCGCACTCCACCCAACTTCCGCATTCCACCCAACTTCCGCACTCCACCCAACCTCTGCACTCAACCCAAACTCAGCACTCCAGCCAACTTCCGCACTCCACCCTACTTCCGCACACCACCCAACTTCCGTACTCCACGCAACTTCCGCGCTCCACCCAACCTCCGCACTCCACCCAACCTCCGAACACCACCCAACTTCAGCACTCCACCCAACCTCCCCACTCCACCGAACCTCCCCACGCCATCCAACCTCCCAACTCCACCCAACCTCCCCACTCCTCCCAACCGACGCACTCCACCCATCGACACCACTCCACCCAACCTCCCCACTTCAACCCATCCTCCCCACTCCACCCAACCTCCGCCCTCCACCCAACCTCCCCTCTCCACACAACCTCCCCACTTCACCCAACCTCCGCACTCCACCCAACTTCCGCACTCCACCCAATTTCCGCACTCCATGCAACCTCCGCACTCCACCCAACTTCCGCACTCTATGCAACCTCCCCATTCAACCCAACCTCCCCATTTCACCCAACCTCCCCACTTCACCCAACCTCCCCACATCACCCAACCTCCCCACTGCACCCAACCTCCCCAAATCACCCATCCTCACCACTCCACTAAAATTCCCCACTCCACCCAACCTCCTCACTCCACCCAACCTCCCCACTTCACCCAACCTCCCCAGAGCACCCAACCTCCCCACTCCACCCAACCTCCCCACTCCACCCAACCTCCCCACTTCACCCAACCTCCCCACTTCACCCAAACTCCCCACTCCACCCAACCTCCCCACCCCACCCAACCTCCCCACTTCACCCAACCTCCCTACTTCACCCAACCTCCCCACTCCACCCAACTTCCGCACTCCACCCAACTTCCGCACTCCATGCAACCTCCGCAC
Organism: Oasisia sp. SBJ-2009; assembly: GCA_964017155.1. NCBI lineage: Eukaryota > Metazoa > Annelida > Polychaeta > Sabellida > Siboglinidae > Oasisia > Oasisia sp. SBJ-2009. The sequence goes on along the minus strand of OZ024857.1, from coordinate 32,893,624 downwards.
TCCACCCAACCTCCGCACTCCACGCAACCTCCCCACTTCACCCTACCTCCCCAGAGCTCCCAACCTCCCCACTCCACCGAACCTCTTCACTCCATCTAACCTCCACTCTCCACACAACCTCCCCACTTCATACAACCTCCCCATTCAACCCAACCTCCCCACTTCACCCAACCTCCCCACTTCACCCAACCTCCCCACATCACCCAACCTCCCCACTCCACCCAACCTCCCCAAATCACCCAACCTCCCCACTCCAATCAAACTCCCCACTCCACCCAACCTCATCACTCCACACAACCTCCACACTTCACCCTACCTTCCCAGAGCACCCAACCTCCCCACTCCACCGAACCTCCCCACTCCACCCAACCTCCACTCTCCACCCAACCTCCCCACTTCACCCAACCTCCCCACTTCACCCATCCTCCCCACTCCACCCAAACTCCCCACTCCACCCAACCTCCCCACTCCACCCAACCTCCCCACTTCACCCAACCTCTCTACTTCACCCAACGTCCCCACTCCACCCAACTTCCGCACTCCACCCAACTTCTGCACTCCATCCAACCTCCGAACTCCTCCCAACATCCCCACCCCACCCAACCTCCCCACTTCACCCAACCTCCCTACTTCACCCAACCTCCCCACTCCACCCAACCTCCCCACTTCACCCAACCTTCGCCCTCCATCCAACCTCCGCATTCCACCCAATCTCCGCACTCCAAACAACTTCCGCACTCCACCCAAAATCCGCACTCCACCCAACTACCGCACTCCACCCAACTTTCGCACTCCACCCAACTTCCGCACACCACCCAACTTCCGTACTCCACGCAACTTCCGCGCTCCACCCAACCTCCGCACTCCACCCAACCTCCGAACACCACCCAACTTCAGCACTCCACTCAACCTCCCCACTCCACCGAACCTCCCCACGCCATCCAACCTGCCAACTCCACCGAACCTCCCCACTCGTCCCAACCTACGCACTCCAACCAACCACACCACTCCACCCAACCTCACCACTTCAACCCATCCTCCCCACTCCACCCAACCTCAGCCCTCCACCCAACCTCCCCACTCCACCCAACCTCCCCATTTCACCCAACCTCCGCACTCCACCCAACTTCCGCACTCCACCCAACTTCCGCACTCCATGCAACCTCCGCACTCCACCCAACCTCCGCACTCCACACAACTTACCCACTTCATACAAACTCCCCACTCAACCCAACCTCCCCACTTCACCCAACCTCCCCACTCCACCCAACCTCCCCACTCCACCCAACCTCCCCACTTCACCCAACCTCCCCACTTCACCCAACCTCCCAACTTCACCAAACCTCCTCACGCCACCCAACCTCCCCACTTCACCCAACCTTCGCACTCCATCCAACCTCCGCATTCCACCGAATCTCCTCACTCCAAACAACTTCCGCACTCCACCCAACATCCGCACTCCACCCAACTTCCGCACTCCACCCAACTTCCGCACTCCACCCAACCTCTGCACTCAACCCAAACTGAGCACTCCAGCCAACTTCCGCACTCCACCCAACTTCCGCACACCACCCAACTTCCGTACTCCACGCAACTTCCGCGATCCACCCAACCTCCGCACTCCACCCAACCTCCGAACACCACCCAACTTCAGCATTCCACCCAACCTTCCCACTCCACCGAACCTCCCCACGCCATCCAACCTCCCAACTCCACCCAACCTCCCCACTCCTCCCAACCTACGCACTCCATCCAACCACACCACTCCACCCAACCTCCCCACTTCAACCCATCCTCGCCACTCCACCCAACCTCCGCCCTCCACCCAACCTCCCCACTCCACACAACCTCCCCACTTCACCCAACCTCCGCACTCCACCCAACTTCCGCACTCCACCCAACTTCCGCACTCCATGCAACGTCCCCACTCAACCCAACCTCCCCATTTCACCCAACCTCCCCACTTCACCCAACCTCCCCACATCACCCAACCTCCCCACTTCACCCAACCTCCCCAAATCACCCAACCTCCCCACTCCACTAAAATTCCCCACTCCACCCAAACTCCTCACTCCACCCAACCTCCCCACTTCACCCAACCTCCCCAGAGCACCCAACCTCCCCACTCCACCCAAACTCCCCACTCCACCAAACCTCCCCACTCCACCCAACCTCCTCACTCCACCCAACCTCCCCACTTCACCCAACCTCCCCAGAGCACCCAACCTCCCCACTCCACCCAACCTCCCCACTCCACCCAACCTCCCCACTTCACCCAACCTCCCCACATCACCCAAACTCCCCACCCCACCCAACCTCCCCACTTCACCCAACCTCCCTACTTCACCCAACCTCCCCACTCCACCCAACTTCCGCACTCCACCCAACTTCCGCACTCCATGCAACCTCCGCACTCCACCCTACCTCCGCACTCCACCCAACCTCCCCACTTCACCCAACCTCCCCACATCACCCAACCTCCCCACTCCACCCAACCTCCCCAAATCACCCAACCTCCCCACTCCAATCAAAATCCCCACTCCACCCAAACTCATCACTCCACCCAACCTCTACACTTCACCCTACCTCCCCAGAGCACCCAACCTCCCCACTCCACCGAACCTCCCCACTCCACCCAACCTCCACTCTCCACCCAACCTCCCCACTTCACCCAACCTCCCCACTTCACCCATCCTCCCCACTCCACCCAACCTCCCCACTTCACCCAACCTCCCCACATCACCCAACCTCCCCACTCCACCCAACCTCCCCACTCCACCCAACCTCCGCACTCCACGCAAAGTTCGCACTCATCCCAACCTCCACACTTCACCTAACCTCCCAACTCCACCCAACCTCCCCACTTCACCAAACCTCCGCATTCCAACCAATCTCCGCACGCCACCCAACCTCCGCACTCCACCCAACATCCGCACTCCACCCAACTTCCGCACTCCACCCAACTTCCGCACTCCACCCAACCTCCGCACTCCACCCAACCTCCGATCACCACCCAACTTCAGCACTCCACCCAACCTCCCCACTCCACCGAACCTCCCCACGCCATCCAACCTGCCAACTCCACCGAACCTCCCCACTCGTCCCAACCTACGCACTCCAACAAACCACACCACTCCACCCAACCTCCCCACTTCAACCCATCCTCCCCACTCCACCCAAACTCCGCGCTCCACCCAACCTCCCCACTCCACCCAACCTCCCCATTTCACCCAACCTCCGCACTCCACCCAACTTCCGCACTCCATGCAATCTCCGCACTCCACCCAACCTCCGCACTCCACACAACTTACCCACTTCATACAACCTCCACACTCAACCCAACCTCCCCACTTCACCCAACCTCCCCACTTCACCCAACCTCCCCACATCACCCAACCTCCCCACTCCACCCAACCTCCCCAAATCACCCAACCTCCCCACTCCACTCAAACTCCCCACTCCACCCACCTCATCACTCCACCCAACCTCCCCACTTCACCGTACCTCCCCAGAGCACCCAACCTCCCCACTCCACCGAATCTCCCCACTCCACCCAACCTCCACTCTCCACCCAACCTCCCCACTTCACCCAACCTCCCCACTTCACCCATCCTCCCCACTCCACCCAACCTCCCCACTTCACCCAACCTCCCACATCACCCAACCTCCCCACTCCACCCAAACTCCCCATTCCACCCTACCTCCCCACTCCACCCAACCTCCCCACTTCACCCAACCTCCCTACTTCACCCAACCTCCCCACTCCACCCAACGTCCGCACTCCACCCAAAGTTCGCACTCAACCCAACCTCCCCACTTCACCCAACCTCTCCACACCACCCAACCTCCCCACTTCACCCAACCTTCGCACTCCATCCAACCTCCGCATTCAACCCAATCTCCGCACTCCAAACAACTTCCGCACTCCACCCAACATCCGCACTCCACCCAACTTCCGCATTCCACCCAACTTCCGCACTCCACCCAACCTCTGCACTCAACCCAAACTCAGCACTCCACGCAACTTCCGCGCTCCACCCAACCTCCGCACTCCACCCAACCTCCGAACACCACCCAACTTCAGCACTCCACCCAACCTCCCAACTCCACCCAACCTCCCCACTCCTCCCAACCTACGCACTCCACCCAACGACACCACTCCACCCAACCTCCCCACTTCAACCCATCCTCCCCACTCCACCCAACCTCCGCCCTCCACCCAACCTCCCCTCTCCACACAACCTCCCCACTTCACCCAACCTCCGCACTCCACCCAACTTCCGCATTCCACCCAATTTCCGCACTCCATGCAACCTCCGCACTCCACCCAACTTCCGCACTCTATGCAACCTCCCCATTCAACCCAACCTCCCCATTTCACCCAACCTCCCCACTTCACCCAACCTCCCCACATCACCCAACCTCCCCACTGCACCCAACCTCCCCAAATCACCCATCCTCACCACTCCACTAAAATTCCCCACTCCACCCAACCTCCTCACTCCACCCAACCTCCCCACTTCACCCAACCTCCCCAGAGCACCCAACCTCCCCACTCCACCCAACCTCCCCACTCCACCCAACCTCCCCACTTCACCCAACCTCCCCACTTCACCCAAACTCCCCACTCCACCCAACCTCCCCACCCCACCCAACCTCCCCACTTCACCCAACCTCCCTACTTCTCCCAACCTCCCCACTCCACCCAACTTCCGCACTCCACCCAACTTCCGCACTCCATGCAACCTCCGCATTCCACCCAACCTCCGCACTCCACGCAACCTCCCCACTTCACCCTACCTCCCCAGAGCTCCCAACCTCCCCACTCCACCGAACCTCTTCACTCCACCTAACCTCCACTCTCCACACAACCTCCCCACTTCATACAACCTCCCCATTCAACCCAACCTCCCCACTTCACCCAACCTCCCCACTTCACCCAACCTCCCCACATCACCCAACCTCCCAACTCCACCCAACCTCCCCAAATCACCCAACCTCCCCACTCCAATCAAACTCCCCACTCCACCCAACCTCCACACTTCACCCTACCTTCCCAGAGCACCCAACCTCCCCACTCCACCGAACCTCCCCACTCCACCCAACCTCCACTCTCCACCCGACCTCCCCACTTCACCCAACCTCCCCACTTCACCCATCCTCCCCACTCCACCCAAACTCCCCACTCCACCCAACCTCCCCACTCCACCCAACCTCCCCACCTCACCCAACCTCTCTACTTCACCCAACGTCCCCACTCCACCCAACTTCCGCACTCCACCCAACTTCCGCAATCCACCCAACTTCTGCACTCCATCCAACCTCCGAACTCCACCCAACCTCCACACTTCACCCTACCTTCCCAGAGCACCCAACCTCCCCACTCCACCGAACCTCCCCACTCCACCCAACCTCCACTCTCCACCCGACCTCCCCACTTCACCCAACCTCCCCACTTCACCCATCCTCCCCACTCCACCCAAACTCCCCACTCCACCCAACCTCCCCACTCCACCCAACCTCCCCACTTCACCCAACCTCTCTACTTCACCCAACATCCCCACCCCACCCAACCTCCCCACTTCACCCAACCTCCCTACTTCACCCAACCTCCCCACTCCACCTAACCTCCCCACTTCACCCAACCTTCGCCCTCCATCCAACCTCCGCATTCCACCCAATCTCCGCACTCCAAACAACTTCCGCACTCCACCCAACATCCGCACTCCACCCAGCTACCGCACTCCACCCAACTTCCGCACTCCACCCAACTTCCGCACACCACCCAACTTCCGTACTCCACGCAACTTCCGCGCTCCACCCAACCTCCGCACTCCACCCAACCTCCGAACACCACCCAACTTCAGCACTCCACTCAACCTCCCCACTCCACCGAAACTCCCCACGCCATCCAACCTGCCAACTCCACCGAACCTCCCCACTCGTCCCAACCTACGCACTCCAACCAACCACACCACACCACCCAACCTCACCACTTCAACCCATCCTCCCCACTCCACCCAACCTCCGCCCTCCACCCAACTTCCGCACTCTATGCAACCTCCCCATTCAACCCAACCTCCCCATTTCACCCAACCTCCCCACTTCACCCAACCTCCCCACCTCACCCAACCTCCCCACTGCACCCAACCTCCCCAAATCACCCATCCTCACCACTCCACTAAAATTCCCCACTCCACCCAACCTCCTCACTCCACCCAACCTCCCCACTTCACCCAACCTCCCCAGAGCACCCAACCTCCCCACTCCACCCAACCTCCCCACTCCACCCAACCTCCCCACTTCACCCAACCTCCCCACTTTACCCAAACTCCCCACTCCACCCAACCTCCCCACCCCACCCAACCTCCCCACTTCACCCAACCTCCCTACTTCTCCCAACCTCCCCACTCCACCCAACTTCCGCACTCCACCCAACTTCCGCACTCCATGCAACCTCCGCACTCCACCCAACCTCCGCACTCCACGGAACCTCCCCACTTCACCCTACCTCCCCAGAGCTCCCAACCTCCCCACTCCACCGAACCTCTTCACTCCACCTAACCTCCACTCTCCACACAACCTCCCCACTTCATACAACCTCCCCATTCAACCCAACCTCCCCACTTCACCCAACCTCCCCACTTCACCCAACCTCCCCACATCACCCAACCTCCCAACTCCACCCAACCTCCCCAAATCACCCAACCTCCCCACTCCAATCAAACTCCCCACTCCACCCAACCTCATCACTCCACCCAACCTCCACACTTCACCCTACCTTCCCAGAGCACCCAACCTCCCCACTCCACCGAACCTCCCCACTCCACCCAACCTCCACTCTCCACCCGACCTCCCCACTTCACCCAACCTCCCCACTTCACCCATCCTCCCCACTCCACCCAAACTCCCCACTCCACCCAACCTCCCCACTCCACCCAACCTCCCCACTTCACCCAACCTCTCTACTTCACCCAACGTCCCCACTCCACCCAACTTCCGCACTCCACCCAACTTCCGCAATCCACCCAACTTCTGCACTCCATCCAACCTCCGAACTCCTCCCAACATCCCCACCCCACCCAACCTCCCTACTTCACCCAACCTCCCCACTCCACCCAACCTCCCCACTTCACCCAACCTTCGCCCTCCATCCAACCTCCGCATTCCACCCAATCTCCGCACTCCAAACAACTTCCGCACTCCACCCAACATCCGCACTCCACCCAGCTACCGCACTCCACCCAACTTCCGCACTCCACCCAACTTCCGCACACCACCCAACTTCCGTACTCCACGCAACTTCCGCGCTCCACCCAACCTCCGCACTCCACCCAACCTCCGAACACCACCCAACTTCAGCACTCCACTCAACCTCCCCACTCCACCGAACCTCCCCACGCCATCCAACCTGCCAACTCCACCGAACCTCCCCACTCGTCCCAATCTACGCACTCCAACCAACCACACCTCACCACCCAACCTCACCACTTCAACCCATCCTCCCCACTCCACCCAACCTCCGCCCTCCACCCAACCTCCCCACTCCACCCAACCTCCCCATTTCACCCAACCTCCGCACTCCACCCAACTTTCGCACTCCACCCAACTTCCGCACTCCATGCAACCTCCGCACTCCACCCAACCTCCGCACTCCACACAACTTACCCACTTCATACAAACTCCCCACTCAACCCAACCTCCCCACTTCACCCAACCTCCCCACTCCACCCAACCTCCCCACTCCACCCAACCTCCCCACTTCACCCAACCTCTCTACTTCACCCAACCTCCCCACTCCACCCAACCTCTGCACTCCACCCAAAGTTCGCACTCAACCCAACCTCCACACTTCACCTAACCTCCCAACTCCACCCAACCTCCCCACTTCACCAAACCTCCGCATTCCAACCAATCTCCGCACGCCACCCAAACTCCGCACTCGAACCAACTTCCGCACTCCACCCAACCTCCGCACTTCACCCAACTTCCGCACTCCACCCAACTTCCGCACTCCACCCAACTTCCGCACTCCATCCAACCTCCGAACTCCACCCAACCTCCCCACCCCACCCAACCTCCCCACTTCACCCAACCTCCCCACATCACCCAACCTCCCAACTCCACCCAAACTCCCCACTCCACCCAACTTCCGCACTCCACCCAACCTCCCCACTTCATCCAACCTCCCCACTCCACCCAACCTCCCCACTTCACCCAACCTCCGAACACCACACAACTTCAGCACTCCACCCAACCTCCCCACTCCACCGAACCTCCCCACGCCATCCAACCTGCCAACTCCACCGAACCTCCCCCCTCGTGTCAACCTACGCACTCCAACCAACCACACCACTCCACCCAACCTCCCCACTTGAACCCATTCTCCCCACTCCACCCAACCTCCGCCCTCCACCCAACCTCCCCACTCCACCCATCCTCCCCATTTCACCCAACCTCCGCACTCCACCCAACTTCCGCACTCCACCCAACTTCCGCACTCCATGCAACCTCCGCACTACACCCAACCTCCGCACTCCACACAACTTACCCACTTCATACAACCTCCCCACTCAACCCAACCTCCCCACTTCACCCAACCTCCCCACTTCACCCAACCTCCCCACATCACCCAACCTACCCACTCCACCCAACCTCCCCAAATCACCCAACCTCCCCACTCCACTCAAACTCCCCACTCCACCCACCTCAGCACTCCACCCAACCTCCCCACTTCACCGTACCTCCCCAGAGTACCCAACCTCCCCACTCCACCGAACCTCCCCACTCCACCCAGCCTCCACTCTCCACCCAACCTCCCCACTTCACCCAACCTCCCCACTTCACCCATCCTCCCCACTCCGCCCAACCTCCCCACTTCACCCAACCTCCCCACATCACCCAACCTCCCCACTCCACCCAAACTCCCCACTCCACCCAACCTCCCTACTTCACCCAACCTCCCCACTCCACCCAACGTCCGCACTCCACCCAAAGTTCGCACTCAACCCAACCTCCACACTTCACCCAATCTCCGCACTCCAAACAACTTCCGCACTCCACCCAACATCCGCACTCAACCCAACTTCCGCACTCCACCCAACTTCCGCACTCCACCCAACTTCCGCACACCACCCAACTTCCGTACTCCACGCAACTTCCGCGCTCCACCCAACCTCCTCACTCCACCCAACCTCCGAACACCACCCAACTTCAGCACTCCACCCAACCTCCCCACTCCACCGAACCTCCCCACGCCATCCAACCTGCCAACTCCACCGAACCTCCCCACTCGTCCCAACCTACGCACTCCAACCAACGACACCACTCCACCCAACCTCCCCACTTCAACCCATCCTCCCCACTCCACCCAACCTCCGCCCTCCACCCAACCTCCCCACTCCACCCAACCTCCCCATTTCACCCAACCTCCGCACTCCACCCAACTTCCGCACTCCACCGAACTTCCGCACTCCATGCAACCTCCGCACTCCACCCAACCTCCGCACTCCACACAACTTACCCACTTCATACAACCTCCCCACTCAACCCAACCTCCCCACTTCACCCAACCTCCCCACTCCACCCAACCTCCCCACTCCACCCAACCTCCCCACTTCACCCAACCTCTCTACTTCACCCAACCTCCCCACTCCACCCAACCTCCGCACTCCACCCAAAGTTCGCACTCAACCCAACCTCCACACTTCACCTAACCTCCCAACTCCACCCAACCTCCCCACTTCACCAAACCTCCGCATTCCAACCAATCCCCGCACGCCACCCAACTTCCGCACTCGAACCAACTTCCGCACTCCACCCAACCTCCGCACTCCACCCAACTTCCGCACTCTACCCAACTTCCGCACTCCACCCAACTTCCGCACTCCATCCAACCTCCGAACTCCACCCAACCTCCCCACCCCACCCAACCTCCCCACTTCACCCAACCTCCCCACATCACACAACCTCCCCACTCCACCCAACCTCCCCACTTCACCCAACCTCCCTACTTCACCCAACCTCCCCACTCCACCCAACGTCCGCACTCCACCCAAAGTTCGCACTCAACCCAACCTCCACACTTCACCCAATCTCCGCACTCCAAACAACTTCCGCACTCCACCCAACATCCGCACTCCACCCAACTTCCGCACTCCACCCAACCTCCGAACACCACCCAACTTCAGCACTCCACCCAACCTCCCCACTCCACCCAACCTCCCCATTTCACCCAACCTCCGCACTCCACCCAACTTCCGCACTCCACCCAACTTCCGCACTGCATGCAACCTCCGCACTCCACCCAACCTCCGCACTCCACACAACTTACCCACTTTATACAACCTCCCCACTTTACCCAACCTCCCCACATCACCCAACCTCCCCACTCCACCCAACCTCCCCAAATCACCCAACCTCCCCACTCCACTCAAACTCCCCACTCCACCCACCTCAGCACTCCACCCAACCTCCCCACTTCACCGTACCTCCCCAGAGCACCCAACCTCCCCACTCCACCGAACCTCCCCACTCCACCCAACCTCCACTCTCCACCCAACCTCCCCACTTCACCCAACCTCCCCACTTCACCCATCCTCCCCACTCCGCCCAACCTCCCCACTTCACCCAACCTCCCCACATCACCCAACCTCCCCACTCCACCCAAACTCCCCACTCCAACCAACCTCCCCCTCCACCCAACCTCCCCACTTCACCCAACCTCCCTACTTCACCCAACCTCCCCACTCCACCCAACGTCCGCACTCCACCCAAAGTTCGCACTCAACCCAACCTCCACACTTCACCCACCCTCCCCACTTCACCAAACCTCCGCATTCCAACCAACCTCCGCACTCGAACCAACTTCCGCACTCAACCCAACCTCCGCACTCCACCCAACTTCCGCACTCCACACAACTTCCGCACTCCACCCAACCTCACCACTTCACCCAACCTCCCCACTTCACCCAACCTCCCCTCTTCACCCAACCTCCCCACTCCACCCAATCTCCCCACTCCACTCCACCCAACCTCCCCACCCCGCCCAAACACCCCTCTCCACCCAACCTCCCCACTTCACCCAACCTCACCACTTCACCCAACCTCCCAACTTCAACAAACCTCCTCACTCCACCCAATCTCCCCACTTCACCCAACCTCCCCACTCCACCCAACCTCCCTACTTCACCCAAACTTCGCTCTCCATCCAACCTCCGCATTCCACCCAATCTCCGCACTCCAAACAACTTCCGCACTCCACCCAACATCCGCACTCCACCCAACTTCCGCATTCCACCCAACTTCCGCACTCCACCTAACTTCTGCACTCAACCCAAACTCAGCACTCCAGCCAACTTCCGCACTCCACCCAACTTCCGCACACCACCCAACTTCCGTACTCCACGCAACTTCCGCGCTCCACCCAACCTCCCCACTCCACACAACCTCCCCACTTCACCCAACCTCCGCACTCCACCCAACTTCCGCACTCCACCCAATTTCCGCACTCCATCCAACCTCCCCACTCAACCCAACCTCCCCATTTCACCCAACCTCCCCACTTCACCCAACCTCCCCACATCACCCAACCTCCCCACTGCACCCAACCTCCCCAAATCACCCAACCTCACCACTCCACTAAAATTACCCACTCCACCCAACCTCCTCACTCCACCCAACCTCCCCACTTCACCCAACCTCCCCAGAGCACCCAACCTCCCCACTCCACCCAACCTCCCCACTCCACCCAACCTCCCCACTTCACCCAACCTCCCCACATCACCCAAACTCCCCACTCCACCCAACCTCCACACCCCACCCAACCTCCCCACTTCACCCAACCTCCCTACTTCACCCAACCTCCCCACTCCACCCAACTTCCGCACTCCACCCAACTTCCGCACTCCATACAACCTCCGCACTCCACCCAACCTCCGCACTCCACCCAACTTCCGCACTCCACCCAACTTCCGCACTCCACCCAACTTCCGCACACCACTCAACTTCCGTACTCTACGCAACTTCCGCGCTCCACCCAACCTCCGCACTCCACCCAACCTCCGAACACCACCCAACATCAGCACTCCACCCAACCTCCCCACTCCACCGAACCTCCACACGCCATCCAACCTGCCAACTCCACCCAAACTCCCCACTCCTTCCAACCTACGCACTCCAACCAACCACACCACTCCACCCAACCTCCCCACTTCAACCCATCCTCCCCCCTCCACCCAACCTCCCCACTCCACCCAACCTCCCCATTTCACCCAACCTCCGCACTCCACCCAACTTCCGCACTCCACCCAACTTCAGCACTCCATGTAACCTCCGCACTCCACCCAACCTCCGCACTCCACACAACTTCCCCACTTCATACAACCTCCCCACTCAACCCAACCTCCCCACTTCGCCCAACCTCCCCACTTCACCCAACCTCCCCACATCACCCAACCTGCCCACTCCACCCAACCTCCCCAAATCACCCAACCTCCCCACTCCACTCAAACTCCCCACTCCACCCACCACATCACTCCACCGAACCTCCCCACTCCACCCAACCTCCACTCTCCACCCAACCTCCCCACTTCACCCAACCTCCCCACTTCACCCATCCTCCCCACTCCACCCAACCTCCCCACACCACCAAACCTCCCCACTCCACCCAACCTCCCCAGTTCACCCAACCTCCCTACTTCACCCAACCTCCCCACTCCACCCAACGTCCGCACTCCACCCAAAGTTCGCACTCAACCCAACCTCCACACTTCACCCAACCTCCCCACTTCACCAAACCTCCGCATTCCAACCAACCTCCGCACGCCACCCAACCTTCGCACTCCATCCAACCTCCGCATTCCACCCAATCTCCGCACTCCAAACAACTTCCGCACTCCACCCAACATCCGCACTCCACCCAACTTCCGCATTCCACCCAACTTCCGCACTCCACCCAACTTCAGCACTCAATCCAAACTCAGCACTCCAGCCAACTTCCGCACTCCACCCAACTTCCGCACACCACCCAACTTCCGTACTCCACGCAACTTCCGCGCTCCACCCAACCTCCGCACTCCACCCAACCTCCGAACACCACCCAACTTCAGTACTCCACCCAACCTCCCCACTCCACCGAACCTCCCCACGCCATCCAACCTCCCAACTCCACCCAAACTCTCCACTCCTCCCAACCTACGCACTCCACCCAACGACACCACTCCACCCAACCTCCCCACTTCAACCCATCCTCCCCACTCCACCCAACCTCCGCCCTCCACCCAACCTCCCCACTCCACACAACCTCCCCACTTCACCCATCCTCCGCACCCCACCCAACTTTCGCACTCCACCCAATTTCCGCACTCCATGCAACCTCCGCACTCCACCCAACTTCCGCACTCCATGCAACCTCCCCACTCTCCAACCCAACCTCCCCATTTCACCCAAACTCCCCACTTCACCCAACCTCCCCACATCACCCAACCTCCCCACTTCACCAAACCTCCGCATTCCAACCAACCTCCGCACGCCACCCAACCTTCGCACTCCATCCAACCTCCGCATTCCACCCAATCTCCGCACTCCAAACAACTTCCGCACTCCACCCAACATCCGCACTCCACCCAACTTCCGCATTCCACCCAACTTCCGCACTCCACCCAACTTCAGCACTCAATCCAAACTCAGCACTCCAGCCAACTTCCGCACTCCACCCAACTTCCGCACACCACCCAACTTCCGTACTCCACGCAACTTCCGCGCTCCACCCAACCTCCGCACTCCACCCAACCTCCGAACACCACCCAACTTCAGTACTCCACCCAACCTCCCCACTCCACCGAACCTCCCCACGCCATCCAACCTCCCAACTCCACCCAAACTCACCACTCCTCCCAACCTACGCACTCCACCCAACGACACCACTCCACCCAACCTCCCCACTTCAACCCATCCTCCCCACTCCACCCAACCTCCGCCCTCCACCCAACCTCCCCACTCCACACAACCTCCCCACTTCACCCAACCTCCGCACCCCACCCAACTTTCGCACTCCACCCAATTTCCGCACTCCATGCAACCTCCGCACTCCACCCAACTTCCGCACTCCATGCAACCTCCCCACTCAACCCAACCTCCCCATTTCACCCAAACTCCCCACTTCACCCAACCTCCCCACATCACCCAACCTCCCCACTGCACCCAACCTCCCCAAATCACCCAACCTCACCACTCCACTAAAATTCCCCACTCCACCCAACCTCCTCACTCCACCCAACCTCCCCACTTCACCCAATCTCCCCAGAGCATCCAACCTCCCCACTCCACCCAACCTCCCCACTCCACCCAACCTCCCCACTTCACCCAACCTCCCCACTTCACCCAACCTCCCTACTTCACCCAACCTCCCCACTCCACCCAACTTCCGCACTCCACCCAACTTCCGCACTCCATGCAACCTCCGCACTCCACCCAACCTCCGCACTCCACGCAACTTCCGCACTCCACCCAACTTCCCCACTCCACCCAACTTCCGCACACCACTCAACTTCCGTACTCCACGCAACTTCCGCGCTCCACCCAACCTCCGCACTCCACCAACCTCCGAACACCACCCAACATCAGCACTCCACCCAACCTCCCCACTCCACCGAACCTCCCAACGCCATCCAACCTGCCAACTCCACCCAACCTCCCCACTCCTCCCAACCTACGCACTCCAACCAACCACACCACTCCACCCAACCTCCCCACTTCAACCCATCCTCCCCACTCCACCCAACCTCCCCACTTCACCCAACCTCCCCACATCACCCAACCTCCCCACTCCACCCAACCTCCCCAAATCACCCAACCTCCCCACTCCACTCAAACTCCCCACTCCACCCACCACATCACTCCACCCAACTTCCCCAATTCATACAACCTCCCCACTCAACCCAACCTCCCCACTTCGCCCAACCTCCCCACTTCACCCAACCTCCCCACATCACCCAACCTGCCCACTCCACCCAACCTCCCCAAATCACCCAACCTCCCCACTCCACTCAAACTCCCCACTCCACCCACCACATCACTCCACCCAACCTCCCCACTTCACCCTACCTCCCCAGAGCACCCAACCTCCCCACTCCACCGAACCTCCCCACTCCACCCAACCTCCACTCTCCACCCAACCTCCCCACTTCACCCAACCTCCCCACTTTACCCATCCTCCCCACTCCACCCAACCTCCCCACTTCACCCAACCTCCCCACATCACCCAACCTCCCCACTCCACCCAAACTCCCCACTCCACCAAACCTCCCCACTCCACCCAACCTCCCCACTTCACCCAACCTCCCTACTTCACCCAAACTCCCCACTCCACCCAACGTCCGCACTCCACCCAAAGTTCGCACTCAACCCAACCTCCACACTTCACCCAACCTCCCCACTTCACCAAACCTCCGCATTCCAACCAACCTCCGCACGCCACCCAACCTTCGCACTCCATCCAACCTCCGCATTCCACCCAATCTCCGCACTCCAAACAACTTCCGCACTCCACCCAACATCCGCACTCCACCCAACTTCCGCATTCCACCCAACTTCCGCACTCCACCCAACTTCAGCACTCAATCCAAACTCAGCACTCCAGCCAACTTCCGCACTCCACCCAACTTCCGCACACCACCCAACTTCCGTACTCCACGCAACTTCCGCGCTCCACCCAACCTCCGCACTCCACCCAACCTCCGAACACCACCCAACTTCAGTACTCCACCCAACCTCCCCACTCCACCGAACCTCCCCACGCCATCCAACCTCCCAACTCCACCCAAACTCACCACTCCTCCCAACCTACGCACTCCACCCAACGACACCACTCCACCCAACCTCCCCACTTCAACCCATCCTCCCCACTCCACCCAACCTCCGCCCTCCACCCAACCTCCCCACTCCACACAACCTCCCCACTTCACCCAACCTCCGCACCCCACCCAACTTTCGCACTCCACCCAATTTCCGCACTCCATGCAACCTCCGCACTCCACCCAACTTCCGCACTCCATGCAACCTCCCCACTCAACCCAACCTCCCCATTTCACCCAAACTCCCCACTTCACCCAACCTCCCCACATCACCCAACCTCCCCACTTCACCAAACCTCCGCATTCCAACCAACCTCCGCACGCCACCCAACCTTCGCACTCCATCCAACCTCCGCACTCCACCGAACCTCCGCACTCCACCCAACTTCAGCACTCCACCCAACTTCCGCACTCCACCCAACTTCCGCACACCACTCAACTTCCGTACTCCACGCAACTTCCGCGCTCCACCCAACCTCCGCGCTCCACCCAACCTCCGAACACCACCCAACATCAGCACTCCACCAAACCTCCCCACTCCACCGAACCTCCCCACGCCATCCAACCTGCCAACTCCACCCAACCTCCCCACTCCACCCAACCTCCCCACTTCAACCCATCCTCCCCACTCCACCCAACCTCCGCCCTCCACCCAACCTCCCCACTACACACAACCTCCCCACTTCACCCAACCTCCGCACCCCACCCAACTTCCGCACTCCACCCAATTTCCGCACTCCATGCAACCTCCGCACTCCAACCAACCACACCACTCCACCCAACCTCCCCACTTCAACCCATTCTCCCCACTCCACCCAACCTCCCCCCTCCACCCAACCTCCCCACTCCACCCAACCTCCCCATTTCACCCAACCTCCGCACTCCACCCAACTTCCGCACTCCACCCAACTTCCGCACTCCATGCAACCTCCGCACTCCACCCAACCTCCGCACTCCACACAACTTCCCCACTTCATACAACCTCCCCACTCAACCCAACCTCCCCACTTCGCCCAACCTCCCCACTTCACCCAACCTCCCCACATCACCCAACCTCCCCACTCCACCCAACCTCCCCAAATCACCCAACCTCCCCACTCCACTCAAACTCCCCACTCCACCCACCACATCACTCCACACAACCTACCCACTTCACCCTACCTCCCCAGAGCACCCAACCTCCCCACTCCACCGAACCTCCCCACTCCACCCAACCTCCACTCTCCAACCAACCTCCCCACTTCACCCAACCTCCCCACTTCACCCATCCTCCCCACTCCACCCAACCTCCCCACTTCACCCAACTTCCCCACATCACCCAACCTCCCCACTCCACCCAAACTCCCCACTCCACCAAACCTCCCCACTCCACCCAACCTCCCCACTTCACCCAACCTCCCTACTTCACCCAACCTCCCCACTTCACCAAACCTCCGCATTCCAACCAACCTCCGCACGCCACCCAACCTCCGCACTCGAACCAACTTCCGCACTCAACCCAACCTCCACATTACACCCAACTTCCGCACTCCACCCAACTTCCGCACTCCATCGAACCTCCGCACTCCACCCAACCTCCGCACTCCACACAACTTCCGCACTCCACCCAACCTTCCCACTCCACCCAACCTCCTCACTCCACGCAACCTCCCCACTTCACCCAACCTCCCCACTTCACCCATCCTCCCCACTTCACCCAACCTCCCAACTTCACCAAATCTCTTCACTCCACCCAACCTCCCCACTTCACCCAACCTCCCCACTCCACCCAACCTCCCCACTTCACCCAACCTTCGCACTCCATCCAACCTCCGCATTCCACCCAATCTCCGCACTCCAAACAACTTCCGCACTCCACCCAACATCCGCACTCCACCCAACTTCCGCACTCCGCCCAACCTCTGCTCTCAACCCAAACTCAGCACTCCAGCCAACTTCCGCACTCCACCCAACTTCCGCACACCACCCAACTTCCGTACTCCACGCAACTTCCGCGCTCCACCCAACCTCCGCGCTCCACCCAACCTCCGAACACCACCGAACCTCCCCACGCCATCCAACCTGCCAACTCCACCCAACCTCCCCACTCCTCCCAACCTACGCACTCCACCCAACCACACCACTCCACCCAACCTCCGCCCTCCACCCAACCTCCCCACTCCACCCAACCTCCCCACTTCACCCAACCTCCGCACTCCACCCAACTTCCGCACTCCACCCAACTTCCGCACTCCATGCAACATCCGCACTCCACATAAACCTCTGCACTCCACACAACTTCTCCACTTCATACAACCTCCCCACTCAACCCAACCTCTCCACATCACCCAACCTCCGCACTGCACCCAACCTCCCGAAATCACCCAACCTCCTCACTCCACTCAAACTCCCCACTCCACCCAACCTCCTCACTCCACTCAACCTCCCCACTCCACCCAACCTCCCCACTTCACCCAACCTCCGCACTCCACCCAACCACACCACTCCACCTCTCCACTCCGCACTCCACACAACTTCCCCACTTCAAATAACCTTCCCACTCAACCCAACCTCCCCATTTCACCCAACCTCCCCACTTCACCCAACCTCCCCACATCACCCAACCTCCCCACTGCACCCAACCTCCCCAAATCACCCAACCTCCCCACTCCACTCAAATTCCCCACTCCACCCAACCTCCTCACTCCACCCAACCTCCCCACTTCACACAACCTCCCCACTCCACCCAACCTCCCCACTTCACCCAACCTCCCCACATCACCCAACCTCCCCATTCCACCCAAACTACCCACTCCACCCAACCTCCCCACTCCACCTAACCTCCCCATTTCACCCAAACTTCCTACTTCACCCAACCTCCCCACTCCACCCAACCTCCATACTCCACCCAAAGTTCGCACTCAACCCAACCTCCACACTTCACCCAACCTCCCAACTCCACCCAACCTCCCCACTTCACCAAACCTCCGCCTTCCAACCAACCTCCGCACGCCACCCAACCTCCGCACTCGAACCAACTTCCGCACTCCACCCAACCTCCGCACTCCACCCAACTTCCGTACTACACCCAACTTCCGCACTCCACCGAACTTCCGCACTCCATCCAACCTCCGAACTCCACCCAACCTCCGCACTCCACACAACTTCCGCACTCCACCCAACCTCCCCACTCCACCCAACCTCCCCACTTCACCGAACCTCCCCACTCCACCCAATCTCCCCACCCCAAACAACCTCATCACTGCACCCAACCTCCCCACTTCACCGTACCTCCCCAGAGCACCCAACCTCCCCACTCCACCGAACCTCCCCACTCCACCCAACCTCCACTCTCCACCCAACCTCCCCACTTCACCCAACCTCCCCACTTCACCCATCCTCCCCACTCCGCCCAACCTCCCCACTTCACCCAACCTCCCCACATCACCCAACCTCCCCACTCCACCCAAACTCCCCACTCCACCCAACCTCCCCACTCCACCCAACCTCCCCACTTCACCCAACCTCCCTACTTCACCCAACCTCCCCACTCCACCCAACGTCCGCACTCCAACCAAAGTTCGCACTCAACCCAACCTCCACACTTCACCCAACCTCCCCACTTCACCAAACCTCCGCATTCCAAACAACCTCCGCACTCGAACCAACTTCCGCACTCAACCCAACCTCCGCACTCCACCCAACTTCCGCACTCCATCGAACCTCCGCACTCCACTCAACCTCCGCACTCCACACAACTTCCGCACTCCACCCAACCTTCCCACTCCACCCAACTTCCTCACTCCACGCAACCTCCCCACTTCACCCAACCTCCCCACTTCACCCAACCTCCCCTCTTCACCCAACCTCCCCACTCCACCCAATCTCCCGACTCCACTCCACCCAACCTCCCCACCCCCACCAAACTCCCCTCTCCACCCAACCTCCCCACTTCACCCAACCTCACCACTTCACCCAACCTCCCAACTTCACCAAACCTCCTCACTCCACCCAACCTCCCCACTTCACCCAACCTCCCCACTCCACCCAACCTCCCCACTTCACCCAACCTTCGCACTCCATCCAACCTCCGCATTCCACCCAATCTCCGCACTCCAAACAACTTCCGCACTCCACCCAACATCCGCACTCCACCCAACTTCTGCACTCAACCCAAACTCAGCACTCCAGCCAACTTCCGCACTCCACCCAACTTCCGCACACCACCCAACTTCTGTACTCCACGCAACTTCCGCGCTCCACCCAACCTCCGCACTCCACCGAACCTCCCCACGCCATCCAACCTCCCAACTCCACCCAACCTCCCCACTCCTCCCAACCTACGCACTCCACCCAACGACACCACTCCACCCAACCTCCCAACTTCAACCCATCCTCCCCACTCCACCCAACCTCCGCCCTCCACCCAACCTCCCCACTCCACACAACCTCCCCACTTCACCCAACCTCCGCACTCCACCCAACTTCTGCACTCCACCCAATTTCCGCACTCCATGCAACCTCCGCACTCCACCCAAATTCTGCACTCCATGCAACCTCCCAACTCAACCCAACCTCCCAATTTCACCCAACCTCCCCACTTCACCTAACCTCCCCTCATCACCCAACCTCCCCACTGCACCCAACCTCCCCAAATCACCCAACCTCACCACTCCACTAAAATTCCCCTCTCCACCCATCCTCCTCACTCCACCCAACCTCCCCACTCCACCCAACCTCCACACCCAACCCAACCTCCCCACTTCACCCAACCTCCCTACTTCACCCAACCTCCCCACTCCACCCAACTTCCGCACTCCATGCAACCTCTGCACTCCACCCAACCTCCGCACTCCACCCAACTTCCGCACTCCACCCAACTTCCGCACTCCACCCAACTTCCGCACACCACTCAACTTCCGTACTCCACGCAACTTCCGCGCTCCACCCAACCTCCGCACTCCACCCAACCTCCGAACACCACCCAACATCAGCACTCCACCCAACGTCCCCACTCCTCCCAACCTACGCACTCCAACCAACCACACCACTCCACCCAACCTCCCCATTTCACCCAACCTCCGCACTCCACCCAACTTCCGCACTCCACCCAACTTCCGCACTCCATGCAACCTCCGCACTCCACCCAACCTCCGCACTCCACACAACTTCCCCACTTCATACAACCTCCCCACTCAACCTAACCTCCCCACTTCGCCCAACCTCCCCACTTCACCCAACCTCCCCACATCACCCAACCTGCCCACTCCACCCAACCTCCCCAAATCACCCAACCTCCCCACTCCACTCAAACTCCCCACTCCACCCAATACATCACTCCACCCAACCTCCTCACTTCACCCTACCTCCCCAGAGCACCCAACCTCCTCACTCCACCGAACCTCCCCACTCCACCCAACCTCCACTCTCCACCCAACCTCCCCACTTCACCCAACCTCCCCACTTCACCCATCCTCCCCACTCCACCCAACCTCCCCACTTCACCCAACCTCCCCACATCACCCAACCTCCCCACTCCACCCAAACTCCCCACTCCACCAAACCTCCCCACTCCACCCAACCTCCCCACTTCACCCAACCTCCGCACTCCACCCAACCTCCGCACTCCACACAACTTCCCCACTTCAAATAACCTTCCCACTCAATCCAACCTCCCCATTTCACCCAACCTCGCCACTTCACCCAACCTCCCCACTGCACCCAACCTCCCCAAATCACCCAACCTCGCCACTCCACTCAAATTCCCCACTCCACCCAACCTCCTCACTCCACCCAACCTCCCCACTTGACACAACCTCCCCACTCCACCCAACCTCCCCGCTTCACCCAACCTCCCCACGTCACCCAACCTCCCCACTCCACCCAAACTACCCACTCCACCCAACCTCCCCACTCCACCTAACCTCCCCATTTCACCCAAACTTCCTACTTCACCCAACCTCCCCACTCCACCCAACCTCCGTACTCCACCCAAAGTTCGCACTCAACCCAACCTCCACACTTCACCCAACCTCCCAACTCCACCCAACCTCCCCACTTCACCAAACCTCCGCCTTCCAACCAACCTCCGCACGCCACCCAACCTCCGCACTCGAACCAACTTCCGCACTCCACCCAACCTCCGCACTCCACCCAACTTCCGTACTACACCTAACTTCCGCACTCCACCGAACTTCCGCACTCCATCCAACCTCCGAAACTCCACCCAACCTCCGCACTCCACACAACTTCCGCACTCCACCCAACCTCCCCACTCCACCCAACCTCCCCACTTCACCGAACCTCCCCACTCCACCCAATCTCCCCACCCCAAGCAACCTCCCCACTCCACCCAACCTCCGCCCTCCACCCAACCTCCGCCCTTCACCCAACCTCCCCACTCCACCCAACTTCCCCACTTCACCCAACCTCCCCACTCTACCCAACCTCCTCACTCCATCCAACCTCCCCACTTCACCCAACCTCCCCACTTCACCCAACCTCCCCACTCCACCCAACCTCCCCACTTCACACAACCTCCCAACTTCACCCAACCTCCCCACTCCACCCAACCACACCACTCCACCCAACCTCCGCCCTCCACCCAAACTTCCCACTCCACCCAACCTCCCCACTTCACCCAACCTCCGCACTCCACCCAACTTCCGCACTCCACCCAACTTCCGCACTCCATGCAACCTCCGCAATCCACATAAACCTCCGCACTCCACACAACTTCTCCACTTCATACAACCTCCCCACTCAACCCAACCTCTCCACATCACCCAACCTCCCCACTGCACCCAACCTCCCGAAATCACCCAACCTCCTCACTCCACTCAAACTCCCCACTCCACCCAACCTCCTCACTCCACTCAACCTTCCCACTCCACCCAACCTCCCCACTTCACCCAACCTCCGCACTCCACCCAACCTCCCGAAATCACCCAACCTCCTCACTCCACTCAAACTCCCCACTCCACCCAACCTCCTCACTCCACTCAACCTTCCCACTCCACCCAACTTCCCCACTTCACACAACCTCCCCACTCCACCCAACCTCCCCACTCCACCTAAAAACCCACTCCACCCAACCTCCCCACTGCACCCAACTTCCCCATTTCACCCAACCTTCCTACTTCACCCAACCTCCCCACTCCACCCAACCTCCGCACTCCACCCAAAGTTCGCACTCAACCCAACCTCCACACTTCACCCAACCTCCCAACTCCACCCAACCTCCCCACTTCACCAAACCTCCGCCTTCCAACCAACCTCCTCACGCCACCCAACCTCCCCACTCGAACCAAATTCCGCACTCCACCCAACCTCCGCACTCCACCCAACTTCCGTACTACACCCAACTTCCGCACTCCACCCAACTTCCGCACTCCATCCAACCACCGAACTCCACCCAACCTCCGCACTCCACACAACTTCCGCACTCCACCCAACCTCCCCACTCCACCCAACCTCCCCACTTCACCGAACCTCCCCACTCCACCCAATCTCCCCACCCCAAGCAACCTCCCCACTCCACCCAACCTCCGCCCTACACCCAACCTCCGCCCTTCACCCAACCTCCCCACTGCACCAAACTTCCCCACTTCACCCAACCTCCCCACTCTACCCAACCTCCTCACTCCACCCAACCTCCCCACTTCACCCAACCTCCCCACTCCACCCAACCTCTCCACTTCACCCAACCTCTCTACTTCACCCAACCTCCCCACTCTACCCAACCTCCTCACTCCACCCAACCTCCCCACTTCACCCAACCTCCCCACTCCACCCAACCTCCACACTTCACCTAACCTCCCAACTCAACCCAATATCCCCACTTCACCAAACCTCCGCATTCCAACCAATCTCCGCACGCCACCCAACCTCCGCACTCGAACCAACTTCCGCACTCCACCCAACCTCCGCACTCCACACAACTTCCGCACTCCACCCAACCTCCCCACTCCACCCAACCTCCCCACTTCACCCAACCTCCCCACATCACCCAACCTCCCCACTCCACCCAAACTCCCCACTCCACCAAACCTCCCCACTCCACCCAACCTCCCCACTTCACCCAACCTCCCTACTTCACCCAACCTCCCCACTTCACCAAACCTCCGCATTCCAACCAACCTCCGCACGCCACCCAACCTCCGCACTCGAACCAACTTCCGCACTCAACCCAACCTCCACATTACACCCAACTTCCGCACTCCACCCAACTTCCGCACTCCATCGAACCTCCGCACTCCACCCAACCTCCGCACTCCACACAACTTCCGCACTCCACCCAACCTTCCCACTCCACCCAACCTCCTCACTCCACGCAACCTCCCCACTTCACCCAACCTCCCCACTTCACCCATCCTCCCCACTTCACCCAACCTCCCAACTTCACCAAATCTCTTCACTCCACCCAACCTCCCCACTTCACCCAACCTCCCCACTCCACCCAACCTCCCCACTTCACCCAACCTTCGCACTCCATCCAACCTCCGCATTCCACCCAATCTCCGCACTCCAAACAACTTCCGCACTCCACCCAACATCCGCACTCCACCCAACTTCCGCACTCCGCCCAACCTCTGCTCTCAACCCAAACTCAGCACTCCAGCCAACTTCCGCACTCCACCCAACTTCCGCACACCACCCAACTTCCGTACTCCACGCAACTTCCGCGCTCCACCCAACCTCCGCGCCCCACCCAACCTCCGAACACCACCGAACCTCCCCACGCCATCCAACCTGCCAACTCCACCCAACCTCCCCACTCCTCCCAACCTACGCACTCCACCCAACCACACCACTCCACCCAACCTCCGCCCTCCACCCAACCTCCCCACTCCACCCAACCTCCCCACTTCACCCAACCTCCGCACTCCACCCAACTTCCGCACTCCACCCAACTTCCGCACTCCATGCAACATCCGCACTCCACATAAACCTCTGCACTCCACACAACTTCTCCACTTCATACAACCTCCCCACTCAACCCAACCTCTCCACATCACCCAACCTCCGCACTGCACCCAACCTCCCGAAATCACCCAACCTCCTCACTCCACTCAAACTCCCCACTCCACCCAACCTCCTCACTCCACTCAACCTCCCCACTCCACCCAACCTCCCCACTTCACCCTACCTCCGCACTCCACCCAACCACACCACTCCACCTCTCCACTCCGCACTCCACACAACTTCCCCACTTCAAATAACCTTCCCACTCAACCCAACCTCCCCATTTCACCCAACCTCCCCACTTCACCCAACCTCCCCACATCACCCAACTTCCCCACTGCACCCAACCTCCCCAAATCACCCAACCTCCCCACTCCACTCAAATTCCCCACTCCACCCAACCTCCTCACTCCACCCAACCTCCCCACTTCACACAACCTCCCCACTCCACCCAACCTCCCCACTTCACCCAACCTCCCCACATCACCCAACCTCCCCATTCCACCCAAACTACCCACTCCACCCAACCTCCCCACTCCACCTAACCTCCCCATTTCACCCAAACTTCCTACTTCACCCAACCTCCCCACTCCACCCAACCTCCATACTCCACCCAAAGTTCGCACTCAACCCAACCTCCACACTTCACCCAACCTCCCAACTCCACCCAACCTCCCCACTTCACCAAACCTCCGCCTTCCAACCAACCTCCGCACGCCACCCAACCTCCGCACTCGAACCAACTTCCGCACTCCACCCAACCTCCGCACTCCACCCAACTTCCGTACTACACCCAACTTCCGCACTCCACCGAACTTCCGCACTCCATCCAACCTCCGAACTCCACCCAACCTCCGCACTCCACACAACTTCCGCACTCCACCCAACCTCCCCACTCCACCCAACCTCCCCACTTCACCGAACCTCCCCACTCCACCCAATCTCCCCACCCCAAACAACCTCATCACTGCACCCAACCTCCCCACTTCACCGTACCTCCCCAGAGCACCCAACCTCCCCACTCCACCGAACCTCCCCACTCCACCCAACCTCCACTCTCCACCCAACCTCCCCACTTCACCCAACCTCCCCACTTCACCCATCCTCCCCACTCCGCCCAACCTCCCCACTTCACCCAACCTCCCCACATCACCCAACCTCCCCACTCCACCCAAACTCCCCACTCCACCCAACCTCCCCACTCCACCCAACCTCCCCACTTCACCCAACCTCCCTACTTCACCCAACCTCCCCACTCCACCCAACGTCCGCACTCCAACCAAAGTTCGCACTCAACCCAACCTCCACACTTCACCCAACCTCCCCACTTCACCAAACCTCCGCATTCCAAACAACCTCCGCACTCGAACCAACTTCCGCACTCAACCCAACCTCCGCACTCCACCCAACTTCCGCACTCCATCGAACCTCCGCACTCCACTCAACCTCCGCACTCCACACAACTTCCGCACTCCACCCAACCTTCCCACTCCACCCAACTTCCTCACTCCACGCAACCTCCCCACTTCACCCAACCTCCCCACTTCACCCAACCTCCCCTCTTCACCCAACCTCCCCACTCCACCCAATCTCCCCACTCCACTCCACCCAACCTCCCCACCCCCACCAAACTCCCCTCTCCACCCAACCTCCCCACTTCACCCAACCTCACCACTTCACCCAACCTCCCAACTTCACCAAACCTCCTCACTCCACCCAACCTCCCCACTTCACCCAACCTCCCCACTCCACCCAACCTCCCCACTTCACCCAACCTTCGCACTCCATCCAACCTCCGCATTCCACCCAATCTCCGCACTCCAAACAACTTCCGCACTCCACCCAACATCCGCACTCCACCCAACTTCTGCACTCAACCCAAACTCAGCACTCCAGCCAACTTCCGCACTCCACCCAACTTCCGCACACCACCCAACTTCTGTACTCCACGCAACTTCCGCGCTCCACCCAACCTCCGCACTCCACCGAACCTCCCCACGCCATCCAACCTCCCAACTCCACCCAACCTCCCCACTCCTCCCAACCTACGCACTCCACCCAACGACACCACTCCACCCAACCTCCCAACTTCAACCCATCCTCCCCACTCCACCCAACCTCCGCCCTCCACCCAACCTCCCCACTCCACACAACCTCCCCACTTCACCCAACCTCCGCACTTCACCCAACTTCTGCACTCCACCCAATTTCCGCACTCCATGCAACCTCCGCACTCCACCCAAATTCTGCACTCCATGCAACCTCCCAACTCAACCCAACCTCCCAATTTCACCCAACCTCCCCACTTCACCTAACCTCCCCTCATCACCCAACCTCCCCACTGCACCCAACCTCCCCAAATCACCCAACCTCACCACTCCACTAAAATTCCCCTCTCCACCCATCCTCCTCACTCCACCCAACCTCCCCACTCCACCCAACCTCCACACCCAACCCAACCTCCCCACTTCACCCAACCTCCCTACTTCACCCAACCTCCCCACTCCACCCAACTTCCGCACTCCATGCAACCTCTGCACTCCACCCAACCTCCGCACTCCACCCAACTTCCGCACTCCACCCAACTTCCGCACTCCACCCAACTTCCGCACACCACTCAACTTCCGTACTCCACGCAACTTCCGCGCTCCACCCAACCTCCGCACTCCACCCAACCTCCGAACACCACCCAACATCAGCACTCCACCCAACGTCCCCACTCCTCCCAACCTACGCACTCCAACCAACCACACCACTCCACCCAACCTCCCCATTTCACCCAACCTCCGCACTCCACCCAACTTCCGCACTCCACCCAACTTCCGCACTCCATGCAACCTCCGCACTCCACCCAACCTCCGCACTCCACACAACTTCCCCACTTCATACAACCTCCCCACTCAACCTAACGTCCCCACTTCGCCCAACCTCCCCACTTCACCCAACCTCCCCACATCACCCAACCTGCCCACTCCACCCAACCTCCCCAAATCACCCAACCTCCCCACTCCACTCAAACTCCCCACTCCACCCAATACATCACTCCACCCAACCTCCTCACTTCACCCTACCTCCCCAGAGCACCCAACCTCCTCACTCCACCGAACCTCCCCACTCCACCCAACCTCCACTCTCCACCCAACCTCCCCACTTCACCCAACCTCCCCACTTCACCCATCCTCCCCACTCCACCCAACCTCCCCACTTCACCCAACCTCCCCACATCACCCAACCTCCCCACTCCACCCAAACTCCCCACTCCACCAAACCTCCCCACTCCACCCAACCTCCCCACTTCACCCAACCTCCGCACTCCACCCAACCTCCGCACTCCACACAACTTCCCCACTTCAAATAACCTTCCCACTCAACCCAACCTCCCCATTTCACCCAACCTCCCCACTTCACCCAACCTCCCCACTGCACCCAACCTCCCCAAATCACCCAACCTCCCCACTCCACTCAAATTCCCCACTCCACCCAACCTCCTCACTCCACCCAACCTCCCCACTTGACACAACCTCCCCACTCCACCCAACCTCCCCGCTTCACCCAACCTCCCCACGTCACCCAACCTCCCCACTCCACCCAAACTACCCACTCCACCCAACCTCCCCACTCCACCTAACCTCCCCATTTCACCCAAACTTCCTACTTCACCCAACCTCCCCACTCCACCCAACCTCCGTACTCCACCCAAAGTTCGCACTCAACCCAACCTCCACACTTCACCCAACCTCCCAACTCCACCCAACCTCCCCACTTCACCAAACCTCCGCCTTCCAACCAACCTCCGCACGCCACCCAACCTCCGCACTCGAACCAACTTCCGCACTCCACCCAACCTCCGCACTCCACCCAACTTCCGTACTACACCCAACTTCCGCACTCCACCGAACTTCCGCACTCCATCCAACCTCCGAACTCCACCCAACCTCCGCACTCCACACAACTTCCGCACTCCACCCAACCTCCCCACTCCACCCAACCTCCCCACTTCACCGAACCTCCCCACTCCACCCAATCTCCCCACCCCAAACAACCTCTTCACTGCACCCAACCTCCCCACTTCACCGTACCTCCCCAGAGCACCCAACCTCCCCACTCCACCGAACCTCCCCACTCCACCCAACCTCCACTCTCCACCCAACCTCCCCACTTCACCCAACCTCCCCACTTCACCCATCCTCCCCACTCCGCCCAACCTCCCCACTTCACCCAACCTCCCCACATCACCCAACCTCCCCACTCCACCCAAACTCCCCACTCCACCCAACCTCCCCACTCCACCCAACCTCCCCACTTCACCCAACCTCCCTACTTCACCCAACCTCCCCACTCCACCCAACGTCCGCACTCCAACCAAAGTTCGCACTCAACCCA
The DNA here is from genome assembly GCA_964017155.1 of Oasisia sp. SBJ-2009. Taxonomy (NCBI): domain Eukaryota; kingdom Metazoa; phylum Annelida; class Polychaeta; order Sabellida; family Siboglinidae; genus Oasisia; species Oasisia sp. SBJ-2009. The sequence goes on along the minus strand of OZ024857.1, from coordinate 32,864,444 downwards.
ACCTCCACACTTCACCCAACCTCCCCACTTCACCAAACCTCCGCATTCCAAACAACCTCCGCACTCGAACCAACTTCCGCACTCAACCCAACCTCCGCACTCCACCCAACTTCCGCACTCCATCGAACCTCCGCACTCCACTCAACCTCCGCACTCCACACAACTTCCGCACTCCACCCAACCTTCCCACTCCACCCAACTTCCTCACTCCACGCAACCTCCCCACTTCACCCAACCTCCCCACTTCACCCAACCTCCCCTCTTCACCCAACCTCCCCACTCCACCCAATCTCCCCACTCCACTCCACCCAACCTCCCCACCCCCACCAAACTCCCCTCTCCACCCAACCTCCCCACTTCACCCAACCTCACCACTTCACCCAACCTCCCAACTTCACCAAACCTCCTCACTCCACCCAACCTCCCCACTTCACCCAACCTCCCCACTCCACCCAACCTCCCCACTTCACCCAACCTTCGCACTCCATCCAACCTCCGCATTCCACCCAATCTCCGCACTCCAAACAACTTCCGCACTCCACCCAACATCCGCACTCCACCCAACTTCTGCACTCAACCCAAACTCAGCACTCCAGCCAACTTCCGCACTCCACCCAACTTCCGCACACCACCCAACTTCTGTACTCCACGCAACTTCCGCGCTCCACCCAACCTCCGCACTCCACCGAACCTCCCCACGCCATCCAACCTCCCAACTCCACCCAACCTCCCCACTCCTCCCAACCTACGCACTCCACCCAACGACACCACTCCACCCAACCTCCCAACTTCAACCCATCCTCCCCACTCCACCCAACCTCCGCCCTCCACCCAACCTCCCCACTCCACACAACCTCCCCACTTCACCCAACCTCCGCACTCCACCCAACTTCTGCACTCCACCCAATTTCCGCACTCCATGCAACCTCCGCACTCCACCCAAATTCTGCACTCCATGCAACCTCCCAACTCAACCCAACCTCCCAATTTCACCCAACCTCCCCACTTCACCTAACCTCCCCTCATCACCCAACCTCCCCACTGCACCCAACCTCCCCAAATCACCCAACCTCACCACTCCACTAAAATTCCCCTCTCCACCCATCCTCCTCACTCCACCCAACCTCCCCACTCCACCCAACCTCCACACCCAACCCAACCTCCCCACTTCACCCAACCTCCCTACTTCACCCAACCTCCCCACTCCACCCAACTTCCGCACTCCATGCAACCTCTGCACTCCACCCAACCTCCGCACTCCACCCAACTTCCGCACTCCACCCAACTTCCGCACTCCACCCAACTTCCGCACACCACTCAACTTCCGTACTCCACGCAACTTCCGCGCTCCACCCAACCTCCGCACTCCACCCAACCTCCGAACACCACCCAACATCAGCACTCCACCCAACGTCCCCACTCCTCCCAACCTACGCACTCCAACCAACCACACCACTCCACCCAACCTCCCCATTTCACCCAACCTCCGCACTCCACCCAACTTCCGCACTCCACCCAACTTCCGCACTCCATGCAACCTCCGCACTCCACCCAACCTCCGCACTCCACACAACTTCCCCACTTCATACAACCTCCCCACTCAACCTAACCTCCCCACTTCGCCCAACCTCCCCACTTCACCCAACCTCCCCACATCACCCAACCTGCCCACTCCACCCAACCTCCCCAAATCACCCAACCTCCCCACTCCACTCAAACTCCCCACTCCACCCAATACATCACTCCACCCAACCTCCTCACTTCACCCTACCTCCCCAGAGCACCCAACCTCCTCACTCCACCGAACCTCCCCACTCCACCCAACCTCCACTCTCCACCCAACCTCCCCACTTCACCCAACCTCCCCACTTCACCCATCCTCCCCACTCCACCCAACCTCCCCACTTCACCCAACCTCCCCACATCACCCAACCTCCCCACTCCACCCAAACTCCCCACTCCACCAAACCTCCCCACTCCACCCAACCTCCCCACTTCACCCAACCTCCGCACTCCACCCAACCTCCGCACTCCACACAACTTCCCCACTTCAAATAACCTTCCCACTCAACCCAACCTCCCCATTTCACCCAACCTCCCCACTTCACCCAACCTCCCCACTGCACCCAACCTCCCCAAATCACCCAACCTCCCCACTCCACTCAAATTCCCCACTCCACCCAACCTCCTCACTCCACCCAACCTCCCCACTTGACACAACCTCCCCACTCCACCCAACCTCCCCGCTTCACCCAACCTCCCCACGTCACCCAACCTCCCCACTCCACCCAAACTACCCACTCCACCCAACCTCCCCACTCCACCTAACCTCCCCATTTCACCCAAACTTCCTACTTCACCCAACCTCCCCACTCCACCCAACCTCCGTACTCCACCCAAAGTTCGCACTCAACCCAACCTCCACACTTCACCCAACCTCCCAACTCCACCCAACCTCCCCACTTCACCAAACCTCCGCCTTCCAACCAACCTCCGCACGCCACCCAACCTCCGCACTCGAACCAACTTCCGCACTCCACCCAACCTCCGCACTCCACCCAACTTCCGTACTACACCTAACTTCCGCACTCCACCGAACTTCCGCACTCCATCCAACCTCCGAAACTCCACCCAACCTCCGCACTCCACACAACTTCCGCACTCCACCCAACCTCCCCACTCCACCCAACCTCCCCACTTCACCGAACCTCCCCACTCCACCCAATCTCCCCACCCCAAGCAACCTCCCCACTCCACCCAACCTCCGCCCTCCACCCAACCTCCGCCCTTCACCCAACCTCCCCACTCCACCCAACTTCCCCACTTCACCCAACCTCCCCACTCTACCCAACCTCCTCACTCCATCCAACCTCCCCACTTCACCCAACCTCCCCACTTCACCCAACCTCCCCACTCCACCCAACCTCCCCACTTCACACAACCTCCCAACTTCACCCAACCTCCCCACTCCACCCAACCACACCACTCCACCCAACCTCCGCCCTCCACCCAAACTTCCCACTCCACCCAACCTCCCCACTTCACCCAACCTCCGCACTCCACCCAACTTCCGCACTCCACCCAACTTCCGCACTCCATGCAACCTCCGCAATCCACATAAACCTCCGCACTCCACACAACTTCTCCACTTCATACAACCTCCCCACTCAACCCAACCTCTCCACATCACCCAACCTCCCCACTGAACCCAACCTCCCGAAATCACCCAACCTCCTCACTCCACTCAAACTCCCCACTCCACCCAACCTCCTCACTCCACTCAACCTTCCCACTCCACCCAACCTCCCCACTTCACCCAACCTCCGCACTCCACCCAACCTCCCGAAATCACCCAACCTCCTCACTCCACTCAAACTCCCCACTCCACCCAACCTCCTCACTCCACTCAACCTTCCCACTCCACCCAACTTCCCCACTTCACACAACCTCCCCACTCCACCCAACCTCCCCACTCCACCTAAAAACCCACTCCACCCAACCTCCCCACTGCACCCAACTTCCCCATTTCACCCAACCTTCCTACTTCACCCAACCTCCCCACTCCACCCAACCTCCGCACTCCACCCAAAGTTCGCACTCAACCCAACCTCCCCACTTCACCAAACCTCCGCCTTCCAACCAACCTCCTCACGCCACCCAACCTCCCCACTCGAACCAAATTCCGCACTCCACCCAACCTCCGCACTCCACCCAACTTCCGTACTACACCCAACTTCCGCACTCCACCCAACTTCCGCACTCCATCCAACCACCGAACTCCACCCAACCTCCGCACTCCACACAACTTCCGCACTCCACCCAACCTCCCCACTCCACCCAACCTCCCCACTTCACCGAACCTCCCCACTCCACCCAATCTCCCCACCCCAAGCAACCTCCCCACTCCACCCAACCTCCGCCCTACACCCAACCTCCGCCCTTCACCCAACCTCCCCACTCCACCAAACTTCCCCACTTCACCCAACCTCCCCACTCTACCCAACCTCCTCACTCCACCCAACCTCCCCACTTCACCCAACCTCCCCACTCCACCCAACCTCTCCACTTCACCCAACCTCTCTACTTCACCCAACCTCCCCACTCTACCCAACCTCCTCACTCCACCCAACCTCCCCACTTCACCCAACCTCCCCACTCCACCCAACCTCCACACTTCACCTAACCTCCCAACTCAACCCAATATCCCCACTTCACCAAACCTCCGCATTCCAACCAATCTCCGCACGCCACCCAACCTCCGCACTCGAACCAACTTCCGCACTCCACCCAACCTCCGCACTCCACACAACTTCCGCACTCCACCCAACCTCCCCACTCCACCCAACCTCCCCACTTCACCCAACCTCCCCACATCACCCAACCTCCCCACTCCACCCAAACTCCCCACTCCACCAAACCTCCCCACTCCACCCAACCTCCCCACTTCACCCAACCTCCCTACTTCACCCAACCTCCCCACTTCACCAAACCTCCGCATTCCAACCAACCTCCGCACGCCACCCAACCTCCGCACTCGAACCAACTTCCGCACTCAACCCAACCTCCACATTACACCCAACTTCCGCACTCCACCCAACTTCCGCACTCCATCGAACCTCCGCACTCCACCCAACCTCCGCACTCCACACAACTTCCGCACTCCACCCAACCTTCCCACTCCACCCAACCTCCTCACTCCACGCAACCTCCCCACTTCACCCAACCTCCCCACTTCACCCATCCTCCCCACTTCACCCAACCTCCCAACTTCACCAAATCTCTTCACTCCACCCAACCTCCCCACTTCACCCAACCTCCCCACTCCACCCAACCTCCCCACTTCACCCAACCTTCGCACTCCATCCAACCTCCGCATTCCACCCAATCTCCGCACTCCAAACAACTTCCGCACTCCACCCAACATCCGCACTCCACCCAACTTCCGCACTCCGCCCAACCTCTGCTCTCAACCCAAACTCAGCACTCCAGCCAACTTCCGCACTCCACCCAACTTCCGCACACCACCCAACTTCCGTACTCCACGCAACTTCCGCGCTCCACCCAACCTCCGCGCTCCACCCAACCTCCGAACACCACCGAACCTCCCCACGCCATCCAACCTGCCAACTCCACCCAACCTCCCCACTCCTCCCAACCTACGCACTCCACCCAACCACACCACTCCACCCAACCTCCGCCCTCCACCCAACCTCCCCACTCCACCCAACCTCCCCACTTCACCCAACCTCCGCACTCCACCCAACTTCCGCACTCCACCCAACTTCCGCACTCCATGCAACATCCGCACTCCACATAAACCTCTGCACTCCACACAACTTCTCCACTTCATACAACCTCCCCACTCAACCCAACCTCTCCACATCACCCAACCTCCGCACTGCACCCAACCTCCTGAAATCACCCAACCTCCTCACTCCACTCAAACTCCCCACTCCACCCAACCTCCTCACTCCACTCAACCTCCCCACTCCACCCAACCTCCCCACTTCACCCAACCTCCGCACTCCACCCAACCACACCACTCCACCTCTCCACTCCGCACTCCACACAACTTCCCCACTTCAAATAACCTTCCCACTCAACCCAACCTCCCCATTTCACCCAACCTCCCCACTTCACCCAACCTCCCCACATCACCCAACCTCCCCACTGCACCCAACCTCCCCAAATCACCCAACCTCCCCACTCCACTCAAATTCCCCACTCCACCCAACCTCCTCACTCCACCCAACCTCCCCACTTCACACAACCTCCCCACTCCACCCAACCTCCCCACTTCACCCAACCTCCCCACATCACCCAACCTCCCCATTCCACCCAAACTACCCACTCCACCCAACCTCCCCACTCCACCTAACCTCCCCATTTCACCCAAACTTCCTACTTCACCCAACCTCCCCACTCCACCCAACCTCCATACTCCACCCAAAGTTCGCACTCAACCCAACCTCCACACTTCACCCAACCTCCCAACTCCACCCAACCTCCCCACTTCACCAAACCTCCGCCTTCCAACCAACCTCCGCACGCCACCCAACCTCCGCACTCGAACCAACTTCCGCACTCCACCCAACCTCCGCACTCCACCCAACTTCCGTACTACACCCAACTTCCGCACTCCACCGAACTTCCGCACTCCATCCAACCTCCGAACTCCACCCAACCTCCGCACTCCACACAACTTCCGCACTCCACCCAACCTCCCCACTCCACCCAACCTCCCCACTTCACCGAACCTCCCCACTCCACCCAATCTCCCCACCCCAAACAACCTCATCACTGCACCCAACCTCCCCACTTCACCGTACCTCCCCAGAGCACCCAACCTCCCCACTCCACCGAACCTCCCCACTCCACCCAACCTCCACTCTCCACCCAACCTCCCCACTTCACCCAACCTCCCCACTTCACCCATCCTCCCCACTCCGCCCAACCTCCCCACTTCACCCAACCTCCCCACATCACCCAACCTCCCCACTCCACCCAAACTCCCCACTCCACCCAACCTCCCCACTCCACCCAACCTCCCCACTTCACCCAACCTCCCTACTTCACCCAACCTCCCCACTCCACCCAACGTCCGCACTCCAACCAAAGTTCGCACTCAACCCAACCTCCACACTTCACCCAACCTCCCCACTTCACCAAACCTCCGCATTCCAAACAACCTCCGCACTCGAACCAACTTCCGCACTCCACCCAACCTCCCCACTCCACCCAACCTCCCCACTTCACCCAACCTCCCCACATCACCCAACCTCCCCACTCCACCCAAACTCCCCACTCCACCAAACCTCCCCACTCCACCCAACCTCCCCACTTCACCCAACCTCCCTACTTCACCCAACCTCCCCACTTCACCAAACCTCCGCATTCCAACCAACCTCCGCACGCCACCCAACCTCCGCACTCGAACCAACTTCCGCACTCAACCCAACCTCCACATTACACCCAACTTCCGCACTCCACCCAACTTCCGCACTCCATCGAACCTCCGCACTCCACCCAACCTCCGCACTCCACACAACTTCCGCACTCCACCCAACCTTCCCACTCCACCCAACCTCCTCACTCCACGCAACCTCCCCACTTCACCCAACCTCCCCACTTCACCCATCCTCCCCACTTCACCCAACCTCCCAACTTCACCAAATCTCTTCACTCCACCCAACCTCCCCACTTCACCCAACCTCCCCACTTCACCCAACCTCCGCACTCCACCCAACTTCTGCACTCCACCCAATTTCCGCACTCCATGCAACCTCCGCACTCCACCCAAATTCTGCACTCCATGCAACCTCCCAACTCAACCCAACCTCCCAATTTCACCCAACCTCCCCACTTCACCTAACCTCCCCTCATCACCCAACCTCCCCACTGCACCCAACCTCCCCAAATCACCCAACCTCACCACTCCACTAAAATTCCCCTCTCCACCCATCCTCCTCACTCCACCCAACCTCCCCACTCCACCCAACCTCCACACCCAACCCAACCTCCCCACTTCACCCAACCTCCCTACTTCACCCAACCTCCCCACTCCACCCAACTTCCGCACTCCATGCAACCTCTGCACTCCACCCAACCTCCGCACTCCACCCAACTTCCGCACTCCACCCAACTTCCGCACTCCACCCAACTTCCGCACACCACTCAACTTCCGTACTCCACGCAACTTCCGCGCTCCACCCAACCTCCGCACTCCACCCAACCTCCGAACACCACCCAACATCAGCACTCCACCCAACGTCCCCACTCCTCCCAACCTACGCACTCCAACCAACCACACCACTCCACCCAACCTCCCCATTTCACCCAACCTCCGCACTCCACCCAACTTCCGCACTCCACCCAACTTCCGCACTCCATGCAACCTCCGCACTCCACCCAACCTCCGCACTCCACACAACTTCCCCACTTCATACAACCTCCCCACTCAACCTAACCTCCCCACTTCGCCCAACCTCCCCACTTCACCCAACCTCCCCACATCACCCAACCTGCCCACTCCACCCAACCTCCCCAAATCACCCAACCTCCCCACTCCACTCAAACTCCCCACTCCACCCAATACATCACTCCACCCAACCTCCTCACTTCACCCTACCTCCCCAGAGCACCCAACCTCCTCACTCCACCGAACCTCCCCACTCCACCCAACCTCCACTCTCCACCCAACCTCCCCACTTCACCCAACCTCCCCACTTCACCCATCCTCCCCACTCCACCCAACCTCCCCACTTCACCCAACCTCCCCACATCACCCAACCTCCCCACTCCACCCAAACTCCCCACTCCACCAAACCTCCCCACTCCACCCAACCTCCCCACTTCACCCAACCTCCGCACTCCACCCAACCTCCGCACTCCACACAACTTCCCCACTTCAAATAACCTTCCCACTCAACCCAACCTCCCCATTTCACCCAACCTCCCCACTTCACCCAACCTCCCCACTGCACCCAACCTCCCCAAATCACCCAACCTCCCCACTCCACTCAAATTCCCCACTCCACCCAACCTCCTCACTCCACCCAACCTCCCCACTTGACACAACCTCCCCACTCCACCCAACCTCCCCGCTTCACCCAACCTCCCCACGTCACCCAACCTCCCCACTCCACCCAAACTACCCACTCCACCCAACCTCCCCACTCCACCTAACCTCCCCATTTCACCCAAACTTCCTACTTCACCCAACCTCCCCACTCCACCCAACCTCCGTACTCCACCCAAAGTTCGCACTCAACCCAACCTCCACACTTCACCCAACCTCCCAACTCCACCCAACCTCCCCACTTCACCAAACCTCCGCCTTCCAACCAACCTCCGCACGCCACCCAACCTCCGCACTCGAACCAACTTCCGCACTCCACCCAACCTCCGCACTCCACCCAACTTCCGTACTACACCTAACTTCCGCACTCCACCGAACTTCCGCACTCCATCCAACCTCCGAAACTCCACCCAACCTCCGCACTCCACACAACTTCCGCACTCCACCCAACCTCCCCACTCCACCCAACCTCCCCACTTCACCGAACCTCCCCACTCCACCCAATCTCCCCACCCCAAGCAACCTCCCCACTCCACCCAACCTCCGCCCTCCACCCAACCTCCGCCCTTCACCCAACCTCCCCACTCCACCCAACTTCCCCACTTCACCCAACCTCCCCACTCTACCCAACCTCCTCACTCCATCCAACCTCCCCACTTCACCCAACCTCCCCACTTCACCCAACCTCCCCACTCCACCCAACCTCCCCACTTCACACAACCTCCCAACTTCACCCAACCTCCCCACTCCACCCAACCACACCACTCCACCCAACCTCCGCCCTCCACCCAAACTTCCCACTCCACCCAACCTCCCCACTTCACCCAACCTCCGCACTCCACCCAACTTCCGCACTCCACCCAACTTCCGCACTCCATGCAACCTCCGCAATCCACATAAACCTCCGCACTCCACACAACTTCTCCACTTCATACAACCTCCCCACTCAACCCAACCTCTCCACATCACCCAACCTCCCCACTGAACCCAACCTCCCGAAATCACCCAACCTCCTCACTCCACTCAAACTCCCCACTCCACCCAACCTCCTCACTCCACTCAACCTTCCCACTCCACCCAACCTCCCCACTTCACCCAACCTCCGCACTCCACCCAACCTCCCGAAATCACCCAACCTCCTCACTCCACTCAAACTCCCCACTCCACCCAACCTCCTCACTCCACTCAACCTTCCCACTCCACCCAACTTCCCCACTTCACACAACCTCCCCACTCCACCCAACCTCCCCACTCCACCTAAAAACCCACTCCACCCAACCTCCCCACTGCACCCAACTTCCCCATTTCACCCAACCTTCCTACTTCACCCAACCTCCCCACTCCACCCAACCTCCGCACTCCACCCAAAGTTCGCACTCAACCCAACCTCCACACTTCACCCAACCTCCCAACTCCACCCAACCTCCCCACTTCACCAAACCTCCGCCTTCCAACCAACCTCCTCACGCCACCCAACCTCCCCACTCGAACCAAATTCCGCACTCCACCCAACCTCCGCACTCCACCCAACTTCCGTACTACACCCAACTTCCGCACTCCACCCAACTTCCGCACTCCATCCAACCACCGAACTCCACCCAACCTCCGCACTCCACACAACTTCCGCACTCCACCCAACCTCCCCACTCCACCCAACCTCCCCACTTCACCGAACCTCCCCACTCCACCCAATCTCCCCACCCCAAGCAACCTCCCCACTCCACCCAACCTCCGCCCTACACCCAACCTCCGCCCTTCACCCAACCTCCCCACTCCACCAAACTTCCCCACTTCACCCAACCTCCCCACTCTACCCAACCTCCTCACTCCACCCAACCTCCCCACTTCACCCAACCTCCCCACTCCACCCAACCTCTCCACTTCACCCAACCTCTCTACTTCACCCAACCTCCCCACTCTACCCAACCTCCTCACTCCACCCAACCTCCCCACTTCACCCAACCTCCCCACTCCACCCAACCTCCACACTTCACCTAACCTCCCAACTCAACCCAATATCCCCACTTCACCAAACCTCCGCATTCCAACCAATCTCCGCACGCCACCCAACCTCCGCACTCGAACCAACTTCCGCACTCCACCCAACCTCCGCACTCCACACAACTTCCGCACTCCACCCAACCTCCCCACTCCACCCAACCTCCCCACTTCACCCAACCTCCCCACATCACCCAACCTCCCCACTCCACCCAAACTCCCCACTCCACCAAACCTCCCCACTCCACCCAACCTCCCCACTTCACCCAACCTCCCTACTTCACCCAACCTCCCCACTTCACCAAACCTCCGCATTCCAACCAACCTCCGCACGCCACCCAACCTCCGCACTCGAACCAACTTCCGCACTCAACCCAACCTCCACATTACACCCAACTTCCGCACTCCACCCAACTTCCGCACTCCATCGAACCTCCGCACTCCACCCAACCTCCGCACTCCACACAACTTCCGCACTCCACCCAACCTTCCCACTCCACCCAACCTCCTCACTCCACGCAACCTCCCCACTTCACCCAACCTCCCCACTTCACCCATCCTCCCCACTTCACCCAACCTCCCAACTTCACCAAATCTCTTCACTCCACCCAACCTCCCCACTTCACCCAACCTCCCCACTCCACCCAACCTCCCCACTTCACCCAACCTTCGCACTCCATCCAACCTCCGCATTCCACCCAATCTCCGCACTCCAAACAACTTCCGCACTCCACCCAACATCCGCACTCCACCCAACTTCCGCACTCCGCCCAACCTCTGCTCTCAACCCAAACTCAGCACTCCAGCCAACTTCCGCACTCCACCCAACTTCCGCACACCACCCAACTTCCGTACTCCACGCAACTTCCGCGCTCCACCCAACCTCCGCGCTCCACCCAACCTCCGAACACCACCGAACCTCCCCACGCCATCCAACCTGCCAACTCCACCCAACCTCCCCACTCCTCCCAACCTACGCACTCCACCCAACCACACCACTCCACCCAACCTCCGCCCTCCACCCAACCTCCCCACTCCACCCAACCTCCCCACTTCACCCAACCTCCGCACTCCACCCAACTTCCGCACTCCACCCAACTTCCGCACTCCATGCAACATCCGCACTCCACATAAACCTCTGCACTCCACACAACTTCTCCACTTCATACAACCTCCCCACTCAACCCAACCTCTCCACATCACCCAACCTCCGCACTGCACCCAACCTCCCGAAATCACCCAACCTCCTCACTCCACTCAAACTCCCCACTCCACCCAACCTCCTCACTCCACTCAACCTCCCCACTCCACCCAACCTCCCCACTTCACCCAACCTCCGCACTCCACCCAACCACACCACTCCACCTCTCCACTCCGCACTCCACACAACTTCCCCACTTCAAATAACCTTCCCACTCAACCCAACCTCCCCATTTCACCCAACCTCCCCACTTCACCCAACCTCCCCACATCACCCAACCTCCCCACTGCACCCAACCTCCCCAAATCACCCAACCTCCCCACTCCACTCAAATTCCCCACTCCACCCAACCTCCTCACTCCACCCAACCTCCCCACTTCACACAACCTCCCCACTCCACCCAACCTCCCCACTTCACCCAACCTCCCCACATCACCCAACCTCCCCATTCCACCCAAACTACCCACTCCACCCAACCTCCCCACTCCACCTAACCTCCCCATTTCACCCAAACTTCCTACTTCACCCAACCTCCCCACTCCACCCAACCTCCATACTCCACCCAAAGTTCGCACTCAACCCAACCTCCACACTTCACCCAACCTCCCAACTCCACCCAACCTCCCCACTTCACGAAACCTCCGCCTTCCAACCAACCTCCGCACGCCACCCAACCTCCGCACTCGAACCAACTTCCGCACTCCACCCAACCTCCGCACTCCACCCAACTTCCGTACTACACCCAACTTCCGCACTCCACCGAACTTCCGCACTCCATCCAACCTCCGAACTCCACCCAACCTCCGCACTCCACACAACTTCCGCACTCCACCCAACCTCCCCACTCCACCCAACCTCCCCACTTCACCGAACCTCCCCACTCCACCCAATCTCCCCACCCCAAACAACCTCATCACTGCACCCAACCTCCCCACTTCACCGTACCTCCCCAGAGCACCCAACCTCCCCACTCCACCGAACCTCCCCACTCCACCCAACCTCCACTCTCCACCCAACCTCCCCACTTCACCCAACCTCCCCACTTCACCCATCCTCCCCACTCCGCCCAACCTCCCCACTTCACCCAACCTCCCCACATCACCCAACCTCCCCACTCCACCCAAACTCCCCACTCCACCCAACCTCCCCACTCCACCCAACCTCCCCACTTCACCCAACCTCCCTACTTCACCCAACCTCCCCACTCCACCCAACGTCCGCACTCCAACCAAAGTTCGCACTCAACCCAACCTCCACACTTCACCCAACCTCCCCACTTCACCAAACCTCCGCATTCCAAACAACCTCCGCACTCGAACCAACTTCCGCACTCCACCCAACCTCCCCACTCCACCCAACCTCCCCACTTCACCCAACCTCCCCACATCACCCAACCTCCCCACTCCACCCAAACTCCCCACTCCACCAAACCTCCCCACTCCACCCAACCTCCCCACTTCACCCAACCTCCCTACTTCACCCAACCTCCCCACTTCACCAAACCTCCGCATTCCAACCAACCTCCGCACGCCACCCAACCTCCGCACTCGAACCAACTTCCGCACTCAACCCAACCTCCACATTACACCCAACTTCCGCACTCCACCCAACTTCCGCACTCCATCGAACCTCCGCACTCCACCCAACCTCCGCACTCCACACAACTTCCGCACTCCACCCAACCTTCCCACTCCACCCAACCTCCTCACTCCACGCAACCTCCCCACTTCACCCAACCTCCCCACTTCACCCATCCTCCCCACTTCACCCAACCTCCCAACTTCACCAAATCTCTTCACTCCACCCAACCTCCCCACTTCACCCAACCTCCCCACTCCACCCAACCTCCCCACTTCACCCAACCTTCGCACTCCATCCAACCTCCGCATTCCACCCAATCTCCGCACTCCAAACAACTTCCGCACTCCACCCAACATCCGCACTCCACCCAACTTCCGCACTCCGCCCAACCTCTGCTCTCAACCCAAACTCAGCACTCCAGCCAACTTCCGCACTCCACCCAACTTCCGCACACCACCCAACTTCCGTACTCCACGCAACTTCCGCGCTCCACCCAACCTCCGCGCTCCACCCAACCTCCGAACACCACCGAACCTCCCCACGCCATCCAACCTGCCAACTCCACCCAACCTCCCCACTCCTCCCAACCTACGCACTCCACCCAACCACACCACTCCACCCAACCTCCGCCCTCCACCCAACCTCCCCACTCCACCCAACCTCCCCACTTCACCCAACCTCCGCACTCCACCCAACTTCCGCACTCCACCCAACTTCCGCACTCCATGCAACATCCGCACTCCACATAAACCTCTGCACTCCACACAACTTCTCCACTTCATACAACCTCCCCACTCAACCCAACCTCTCCACATCACCCAACCTCCGCACTGCACCCAACCTCCCGAAATCACCCAACCTCCTCACTCCACTCAAACTCCCCACTCCACCCAACCTCCTCACTCCACTCAACCTCCCCACTCCACCCAACCTCCCCACTTCACCCAACCTCCGCACTCCACCCAACCACACCACTCCACCTCTCCACTCCGCACTCCACACAACTTCCCCACTTCAAATAACCTTCCCACTCAACCCAACCTCCCCATTTCACCCAACCTCCCCACTTCACCCAACCTCCCCACATCACCCAACCTCCCCACTGCACCCAACCTCCCCAAATCACCCAACCTCCCCACTCCACTCAAATTCCCCACTCCACCCAACCTCCTCACTCCACCCAACCTCCCCACTTCACACAACCTCCCCACTCCACCCAACCTCCCCACTTCACCCAACCTCCCCACATCACCCAACCTCCCCATTCCACCCAAACTACCCACTCCACCCAACCTCCCCACTCCACCTAACCTCCCCATTTCACCCAAACTTCCTACTTCACCCAACCTCCCCACTCCACCCAACCTCCATACTCCCCACTCAACCCAACCTCTCCACATCACCCAACCTCCGCACTGCACCCAACCTCCCGAAATCACCCAACCTCCTCACTCCACTCAAACTCCCCACTCCACCCAACCTCCTCACTCCACTCAACCTCCCCACTCCACCCAACCTCCCCACTCCACCTAAAAACCCACTCCACCCAACCTCCCCACTGCACCCAACTTCCCCATTTCACCCAACCTTCCTACTTCACCCAACCTCCCCACTCCACCCAACCTCCGCACTCCACCCAAAGTTCGCACTCAACCCAACCTCCACACTTCACCCAACCTCCCAACTCCACCCAACCTCCCCACTTCACCAAACCTCCGCCTTCCAACCAACCTCCTCACGCCACCCAACCTCCCCACTCGAACCAAATTCCGCACTCCACCCAACCTCCGCACTCCACCCAACTTCCGTACTACACCCAACTTCCGCACTCCACCCAACTTCCGCACTCCATCCAACCACCGAACTCCACCCAACCTCCGCACTCCACACAACTTCCGCACTCCACCCAACCTCCCCACTCCACCCAACCTCCCCACTTCACCGAACCTCCCCACTCCACCCAATCTCCCCACCCCAAGCAACCTCCCCACTCCACCCAACCTCCGCCCTACACCCAACCTCCGCCCTTCACCCAACCTCCCCACTCCACCAAACTTCCCCACTTCACCCAACCTCCCCACTCCACCCAACCTCCCCACTTCACCCAACCTCCCCACATCACCCAACCTCCCCACTCCACCCAAACTCCCCACTCCACCAAACCTCCCCACTCCACCCAACCTCCCCACTTCACCCAACCTCCCTACTTCACCCAACCTCCCCACTTCACCAAACCTCCGCATTCCAACCAACCTCCGCACGCCACCCAACCTCCGCACTCGAACCAACTTCCGCACTCAACCCAACCTCCACATTACACCCAACTTCCGCACTCCACCCAACTTCCGCACTCCATCGAACCTCCGCACTCCACCCAACCTCCGCACTCCACACAACTTCCGCACTCCACCCAACCTTCCCACTCCACCCAACCTCCTCACTCCACGCAACCTCCCCACTTCACCCAACCTCCCCACTTCACCCATCCTCCCCACTTCACCCAACCTCCCAACTTCACCAAATCTCTTCACTCCACCCAACCTCCCCACTTCACCCAACCTCCCCACTCCACCCAACCTCCCCACTTCACCCAACCTTCGCACTCCATCCAACCTCCGCATTCCACCCAATCTCCGCACTCCAAACAACTTCCGCACTCCACCCAACATCCGCACTCCACCCAACTTCCGCACTCCGCCCAACCTCTGCTCTCAACCCAAACTCAGCACTCCAGCCAACTTCCGCACTCCACCCAACTTCCGCACACCACCCAACTTCCGTACTCCACGCAACTTCCGCGCTCCACCCAACCTCCGCGCTCCACCCAACCTCCGAACACCACCGAACCTCCCCACGCCATCCAACCTGCCAACTCCACCCAACCTCCCCACTCCTCCCAACCTACGCACTCCACCCAACCACACCACTCCACCCAACCTCCGCCCTCCACCCAACCTCCCCACTCCACCCAACCTCCCCACTTCACCCAACCTCCGCACTCCACCCAACTTCCGCACTCCACCCAACTTCCGCACTCCATGCAACATCCGCACTCCACATAAACCTCTGCACTCCACACAACTTCTCCACTTCATACAACCTCCCCACTCAACCCAACCTCTCCACATCACCCAACCTCCGCACTGCACCCAACCTCCCGAAATCACCCAACCTCCTCACTCCACTCAAACTCCCCACTCCACCCAACCTCCTCACTCCACTCAACCTCCCCACTCCACCCAACCTCCCCACTTCACCCAACCTCCGCACTCCACCCAACCACACCACTCCACCTCTCCACTCCGCACTCCACACAACTTCCCCACTTCAAATAACCTTCCCACTCAACCCAACCTCCCCATTTCACCCAACCTCCCCACTTCACCCAACCTCCCCACATCACCCAACCTCCCCACTGCACCCAACCTCCCCAAATCACCCAACCTCCCCACTCCACTCAAATTCCCCACTCCACCCAACCTCCTCACTCCACCCAACCTCCCCACTTCACACAACCTCCCCACTCCACCCAACCTCCCCACTTCACCCAACCTCCCCACATCACCCAACCTCCCCATTCCACCCAAACTACCCACTCCACCCAACCTCCCCACTCCACCTAACCTCCCCATTTCACCCAAACTTCCTACTTCACCCAACCTCCCCACTCCACCCAACCTCCATACTCCCCACTCAACCCAACCTCTCCACATCACCCAACCTCCGCACTGCACCCAACCTCCCGAAATCACCCAACCTCCTCACTCCACTCAAACTCCCCACTCCACCCAACCTCCTCACTCCACTCAACCTCCCCACTCCACCCAACCTCCCCACTCCACCTAAAAACCCACTCCACCCAACCTCCCCACTGCACCCAACTTCCCCATTTCACCCAACCTTCCTACTTCACCCAACCTCCCCACTCCACCCAACCTCCGCACTCCACCCAAAGTTCGCACTCAACCCAACCTCCACACTTCACCCAACCTCCCAACTCCACCCAACCTCCCCACTTCACCAAACCTCCGCCTTCCAACCAACCTCCTCACGCCACCCAACCTCCCCACTCGAACCAAATTCCGCACTCCACCCAACCTCCGCACTCCACCCAACTTCCGTACTACACCCAACTTCCGCACTCCACCCAACTTCCGCACTCCATCCAACCACCGAACTCCACCCAACCTCCGCACTCCACACAACTTCCGCACTCCACCCAACCTCCCCACTCCACCCAACCTCCCCACTTCACCGAACCTCCCCACTCCACCCAATCTCCCCACCCCAAGCAACCTCCCCACTCCACCCAACCTCCGCCCTACACCCAACCTCCGCCCTTCACCCAACCTCCCCACTCCACCAAACTTCCCCACTTCACCCAACCTCCCCACTCTACCCAACCTCCTCACTCCACCCAACCTCCCCACTTCACCCAACCTCCCCACTCCACCCAACCTCTCCACTTCACCCAACCTCTCTACTTCACCCAACCTCCCCACTCTACCCAACCTCCTCACTCCACCCAACCTCCCCACTTCACCCAACCTCCCCACTCCACCCAACCTCCACACTTCACCTAACCTCCCAACTCAACCCAATATCCCCACTTCACCAAACCTCCGCATTCCAACCAATCTCCGCACGCCACCCAACCTCCGCACTCGAACCAACTTCCGCACTCCACCCAACCTCCGCACTCCACACAACTTCCGCACTCCACCCAACCTCCCCACTCCACCCAACCTCCCCACTTCACCCAACCTCCCCACATCACCCAACCTCCCCACTCCACCCAAACTCCCCACTCCACCAAACCTCCCCACTCCACCCAACCTCCCCACTTCACCCAACCTCCCTACTTCACCCAACCTCCCCACTTCACCAAACCTCCGCATTCCAACCAACCTCCGCACGCCACCCAACCTCCGCACTCGAACCAACTTCCGCACTCAACCCAACCTCCACATTACACCCAACTTCCGCACTCCACCCAACTTCCGCACTCCATCGAACCTCCGCACTCCACCCAACCTCCGCACTCCACACAACTTCCGCACTCCACCCAACCTTCCCACTCCACCCAACCTCCTCACTCCACGCAACCTCCCCACTTCACCCAACCTCCCCACTTCACCCATCCTCCCCACTTCACCCAACCTCCCAACTTCACCAAATCTCTTCACTCCACCCAACCTCCCCACTTCACCCAACCTCCCCACTCCACCCAACCTCCCCACTTCACCCAACCTTCGCACTCCATCCAACCTCCGCATTCCACCCAATCTCCGCACTCCAAACAACTTCCGCACTCCACCCAACATCCGCACTCCACCCAACTTCCGCACTCCGCCCAACCTCTGCTCTCAACCCAAACTCAGCACTCCAGCCAACTTCCGCACTCCACCCAACTTCCGCACACCACCCAACTTCCGTACTCCACGCAACTTCCGCGCTCCACCCAACCTCCGCGCTCCACCCAACCTCCGAACACCACCGAACCTCCCCACGCCATCCAACCTGCCAACTCCACCCAACCTCCCCACTCCTCCCAACCTACGCACTCCACCCAACCACACCACTCCACCCAACCTCCGCCCTCCACCCAACCTCCCCACTCCACCCAACCTCCCCACTTCACCCAACCTCCGCACTCCACCCAACTTCCGCACTCCACCCAACTTCCGCACTCCATGCAACATCCGCACTCCACATAAACCTCTGCACTCCACACAACTTCTCCACTTCATACAACCTCCCCACTCAACCCAACCTCTCCACATCACCCAACCTCCGCACTGCACCCAACCTCCCGAAATCACCCAACCTCCTCACTCCACTCAAACTCCCCACTCCACCCAACCTCCTCACTCCACTCAACCTCCCCACTCCACCCAACCTCCCCACTTCACCCAACCTCCGCACTCCACCCAACCACACCACTCCACCTCTCCACTCCGCACTCCACACAACTTCCCCACTTCAAATAACCTTCCCACTCAACCCAACCTCCCCATTTCACCCAACCTCCCCACTTCACCCAACCTCCCCACATCACCCAACCTCCCCACTGCACCCAACCTCCCCAAATCACCCAACCTCCCCACTCCACTCAAATTCCCCACTCCACCCAACCTCCTCACTCCACCCAACCTCCCCACTTCACACAACCTCCCCACTCCACCCAACCTCCCCACTTCACCCAACCTCCCCACATCACCCAACCTCCCCATTCCACCCAAACTACCCACTCCACCCAACCTCCCCACTCCACCTAACCTCCCCATTTCACCCAAACTTCCTACTTCACCCAACCTCCCCACTCCACCCAACCTCCATACTCCACCCAAAGTTCGCACTCAACCCAACCTCCACACTTCACCCAACCTCCCAACTCCACCCAACCTCCCCACTTCACCAAACCTCCGCCTTCCAACCAACCTCCGCACGCCACCCAACCTCCGCACTCGAACCAACTTCCGCACTCCACCCAACCTCCGCACTCCACCCAACTTCCGTACTACACCCAACTTCCGCACTCCACCGAACTTCCGCACTCCATCCAACCTCCGAACTCCACCCAACCTCCGCACTCCACACAACTTCCGCACTCCACCCAACCTCCCCACTCCACCCAACCTCCCCACTTCACCGAACCTCCCCACTCCACCCAATCTCCCCACCCCAAACAACCTCATCACTGCACCCAACCTCCCCACTTCACCGTACCTCCCCAGAGCACCCAACCTCCCCACTCCACCGAACCTCCCCACTCCACCCAACCTCCACTCTCCACCCAACCTCCCCACTTCACCCAACCTCCCCACTTCACCCATCCTCCCCACTCCGCCCAACCTCCCCACTTCACCCAACCTCCCCACATCACCCAACCTCCCCACTCCACCCAAACTCCCCACTCCACCCAACCTCCCCACTCCACCCAACCTCCCCACTTCACCCAACCTCCCTACTTCACCCAACCTCCCCACTCCACCCAACGTCCGCACTCCAACCAAAGTTCGCACTCAACCCAACCTCCACACTTCACCCAACCTCCCCACTTCACCAAACCTCCGCATTCCAAACAACCTCCGCACTCGAACCAACTTCCGCACTCCACCCAACCTCCCCACTCCACCCAACCTCCCCACTTCACCCAACCTCCCCACATCACCCAACCTCCCCACTCCACCCAAACTCCCCACTCCACCAAACCTCCCCACTCCACCCAACCTCCCCACTTCACCCAACCTCCCTACTTCACCCAACCTCCCCACTTCACCAAACCTCCGCATTCCAACCAACCTCCGCACGCCACCCAACCTCCGCACTCGAACCAACTTCCGCACTCAACCCAACCTCCACATTACACCCAACTTCCGCACTCCACCCAACTTCCGCACTCCATCGAACCTCCGCACTCCACCCAACCTCCGCACTCCACACAACTTCCGCACTCCACCCAACCTTCCCACTCCACCCAACCTCCTCACTCCACGCAACCTCCCCACTTCACCCAACCTCCCCACTTCACCCATCCTCCCCACTTCACCCAACCTCCCAACTTCACCAAATCTCTTCACTCCACCCAACCTCCCCACTTCACCCAACCTCCCCACTCCACCCAACCTCCCCACTTCACCCAACCTTCGCACTCCATCCAACCTCCGCATTCCACCCAATCTCCGCACTCCAAACAACTTCCGCACTCCACCCAACATCCGCACTCCACCCAACTTCCGCACTCCGCCCAACCTCTGCTCTCAACCCAAACTCAGCACTCCAGCCAACTTCCGCACTCCACCCAACTTCCGCACACCACCCAACTTCCGTACTCCACGCAACTTCCGCGCTCCACCCAACCTCCGCGCTCCACCCAACCTCCGAACACCACCGAACCTCCCCACGCCATCCAACCTGCCAACTCCACCCAACCTCCCCACTCCTCCCAACCTACGCACTCCACCCAACCACACCACTCCACCCAACCTCCGCCCTCCACCCAACCTCCCCACTCCACCCAACCTCCCCACTTCACCCAACCTCCGCACTCCACCCAACTTCCGCACTCCACCCAACTTCCGCACTCCATGCAACATCCGCACTCCACATAAACCTCTGCACTCCACACAACTTCTCCACTTCATACAACCTCCCCACTCAACCCAACCTCTCCACATCACCCAACCTCCGCACTGCACCCAACCTCCCGAAATCACCCAACCTCCTCACTCCACTCAAACTCCCCACTCCACCCAACCTCCTCACTCCACTCAACCTCCCCACTCCACCCAACCTCCCCACTTCACCCAACCTCCGCACTCCACCCAACCACACCACTCCACCTCTCCACTCCGCACTCCACACAACTTCCCCACTTCAAATAACCTTCCCACTCAACCCAACCTCCCCATTTCACCCAACCTCCCCACTTCACCCAACCTCCCCACATCACCCAACCTCCCCACTGCACCCAACCTCCCCAAATCACCCAACCTCCCCACTCCACTCAAATTCCCCACTCCACCCAACCTCCTCACTCCACCCAACCTCCCCACTTCACACAACCTCCCCACTCCACCCAACCTCCCCACTTCACCCAACCTCCCCACATCACCCAACCTCCCCATTCCACCCAAACTACCCACTCCACCCAACCTCCCCACTCCACCTAACCTCCCCATTTCACCCAAACTTCCTACTTCACCCAACCTCCCCACTCCACCCAACCTCCATACTCCACCCAAAGTTCGCACTCAACCCAACCTCCACACTTCACCCAACCTCCCAACTCCACCCAACCTCCCCACTTCACCAAACCTCCGCCTTCCAACCAACCTCCGCACGCCACCCAACCTCCGCACTCGAACCAACTTCCGCACTCCACCCAACCTCCGCACTCCACCCAACTTCCGTACTACACCCAACTTCCGCACTCCACCGAACTTCCGCACTCCATCCAACCTCCGAACTCCACCCAACCTCCGCACTCCACACAACTTCCGCACTCCACCCAACCTCCCCACTCCACCCAACCTCCCCACTTCACCGAACCTCCCCACTCCACCCAATCTCCCCACCCCAAACAACCTCATCACTGCACCCAACCTCCCCACTTCACCGTACCTCCCCAGAGCACCCAACCTCCCCACTCCACCGAACCTCCCCACTCCACCCAACCTCCACTCTCCACCCAACCTCCCCACTTCACCCAACCTCCCCACTTCACCCATCCTCCCCACTCCGCCCAACCTCCCCACTTCACCCAACCTCCCCACATCACCCAACCTCCCCACTCCACCCAAACTCCCCACTCCACCCAACCTCCCCACTCCACCCAACCTCCCCACTTCACCCAACCTCCCTACTTCACCCAACCTCCCCACTCCACCCAACGTCCGCACTCCAACCAAAGTTCGCACTCAACCCAACCTCCACACTTCACCCAACCTCCCCACTTCACCAAACCTCCGCATTCCAAACAACCTCCGCACTCGAACCAACTTCCGCACTCCACCCAACCTCCCCACTCCACCCAACCTCCCCACTTCACCCAACCTCCCCACATCACCCAACCTCCCCACTCCACCCAAACTCCCCACTCCACCAAACCTCCCCACTCCACCC
Organism: Oasisia sp. SBJ-2009; assembly: GCA_964017155.1. Classification (NCBI taxonomy): domain Eukaryota; kingdom Metazoa; phylum Annelida; class Polychaeta; order Sabellida; family Siboglinidae; genus Oasisia; species Oasisia sp. SBJ-2009. The sequence continues at coordinate 32,841,459 of OZ024857.1, read as the reverse complement.
AACCTCCCCACTTCACCCAACCTCCCTACTTCACCCAACCTCCCCACTTCACCAAACCTCCGCATTCCAACCAACCTCCGCACGCCACCCAACCTCCGCACTCGAACCAACTTCCGCACTCAACCCAACCTCCACATTACACCCAACTTCCGCACTCCACCCAACTTCCGCACTCCATCGAACCTCCGCACTCCACCCAACCTCCGCACTCCACACAACTTCCGCACTCCACCCAACCTTCCCACTCCACCCAACCTCCTCACTCCACGCAACCTCCCCACTTCACCCAACCTCCCCACTTCACCCATCCTCCCCACTTCACCCAACCTCCCAACTTCACCAAATCTCTTCACTCCACCCAACCTCCCCACTTCACCCAACCTCCCCACTCCACCCAACCTCCCCACTTCACCCAACCTTCGCACTCCATCCAACCTCCGCATTCCACCCAATCTCCGCACTCCAAACAACTTCCGCACTCCACCCAACATCCGCACTCCACCCAACTTCCGCACTCCGCCCAACCTCTGCTCTCAACCCAAACTCAGCACTCCAGCCAACTTCCGCACTCCACCCAACTTCCGCACACCACCCAACTTCCGTACTCCACGCAACTTCCGCGCTCCACCCAACCTCCGCGCTCCACCCAACCTCCGAACACCACCGAACCTCCCCACGCCATCCAACCTGCCAACTCCACCCAACCTCCCCACTCCTCCCAACCTACGCACTCCACCCAACCACACCACTCCACCCAACCTCCGCCCTCCACCCAACCTCCCCACTCCACCCAACCTCCCCACTTCACCCAACCTCCGCACTCCACCCAACTTCCGCACTCCACCCAACTTCCGCACTCCATGCAACATCCGCACTCCACATAAACCTCTGCACTCCACACAACTTCTCCACTTCATACAACCTCCCCACTCAACCCAACCTCTCCACATCACCCAACCTCCGCACTGCACCCAACCTCCCGAAATCACCCAACCTCCTCACTCCACTCAAACTCCCCACTCCACCCAACCTCCTCACTCCACTCAACCTCCCCACTCCACCCAACCTCCCCACTTCACCCAACCTCCGCACTCCACCCAACCACACCACTCCACCTCTCCACTCCGCACTCCACACAACTTCCCCACTTGAAATAACCTTCCCACTCAACCCAACCTCCCCATTTCACCCAACCTCCCCACTTCACCCAACCTCCCCACATCACCCAACCTCCCCACTGCACCCAACCTCCCCAAATCACCCAACCTCCCCACTCCACTCAAATTCCCCACTCCACCCAACCTCCTCACTCCACCCAACCTCCCCACTTCACACAACCTCCCCACTCCACCCAACCTCCCCACTTCACCCAACCTCCCCACATCACCCAACCTCCCCATTCCACCCAAACTACCCACTCCACCCAACCTCCCCACTCCACCTAACCTCCCCATTTCACCCAAACTTCCTACTTCACCCAACCTCCCCACTCCACCCAACCTCCATACTCCACCCAAAGTTCGCACTCAACCCAACCTCCACACTTCACCCAACCTCCCAACTCCACCCAACCTCCCCACTTCACCAAACCTCCGCCTTCCAACCAACCTCCGCACGCCACCCAACCTCCGCACTCGAACCAACTTCCGCACTCCACCCAACCTCCGCACTCCACCCAACTTCCGTACTACACCCAAGTTCCGCACTCCACCGAACTTCCGCACTCCATCCAACCTCCGAACTCCACCCAACCTCCGCACTCCACACAACTTCCGCACTCCACCCAACCTCCCCACTCCACCCAACCTCCCCACTTCACCGAACCTCCCCACTCCACCCAATCTCCCCACCCCAAACAACCTCATCACTGCACCCAACCTCCCCACTTCACCGTACCTCCCCAGAGCACCCAACCTCCCCACTCCACCGAACCTCCCCACTCCACCCAACCTCCACTCTCCACCCAACCTCCCCACTTCACCCAACCTCCCCACTTCACCCATCCTCCCCACTCCGCCCAACCTCCCCACTTCACCCAACCTCCCCACATCACCCAACCTCCCCACTCCACCCAAACTCCCCACTCCACCCAACCTCCCCACTCCACCCAACCTCCCCACTTCACCCAACCTCCCTACTTCACCCAACCTCCCCACTCCACCCAACGTCCGCACTCCAACCAAAGTTCGCACTCAACCCAACCTCCACACTTCACCCAACCTCCCCACTTCACCAAACCTCCGCATTCCAAACAACCTCCGCACTCGAACCAACTTCCGCACTCAACCCAACCTCCGCACTCCACCCAACTTCCGCACTCCATCGAACCTCCGCACTCCACTCAACCTCCGCACTCCACACAACTTCCGCACTCCACCCAACCTTCCCACTCCACCCAACTTCCTCACTCCACGCAACCTCCCCACTTCACCCAACCTCCCCACTTCACCCAACCTCCCCTCTTCACCCAACCTCCCCACTCCACCCAATCTCCCCATTCCACTCCACCCAACCTCCCCACCCCCACCAAACTCCCCTCTCCACCCAACCTCCCCACTTCACCCAACCTCACCACTTCACCCAACCTCCCAACTTCACCAAACCTCCTCACTCCACCCAACCTCCCCACTTCACCCAACCTCCCCACTCCACCCAACCTCCCCACTTCACCCAACCTTCGCACTCCATCCAACCTCCGCATTCCACCCAATCTCCGCACTCCAAACAACTTCCGCACTCCACCCAACATCCGCACTCCACCCAACTTCTGCACTCAACCCAAACTCAGCACTCCAGCCAACTTCCGCACTCCACCCAACTTCCGCACACCACCCAACTTCTGTACTCCACGCAACTTCCGCGCTCCACCCAACCTCCGCACTCCACCGAACCTCCCCACGCCATCCAACCTCCCAACTCCACCCAACCTCCCCACTCCTCCCAACCTACGCACTCCACCCAACGACACCACTCCACCCAACCTCCCAACTTCAACCCATCCTCCCCACTCCACCCAACCTCCGCCCTCCACCCAACCTCCCCACTCCACACAACCTCCCCACTTCACCCAACCTCCGCACTCCACCCAACTTCTGCACTCCACCCAATTTCCGCACTCCATGCAACCTCCGCACTCCACCCAAATTCTGCACTCCATGCAACCTCCCAACTCAACCCAACCTCCCAATTTCACCCAACCTCCCCACTTCACCTAACCTCCCCTCATCACCCAACCTCCCCACTGCACCCAACCTCCCCAAATCACCCAACCTCACCACTCCACTAAAATTCCCCTCTCCACCCATCCTCCTCACTCCACCCAACCTCCCCACTCCACCCAACCTCCACACCCAACCCAACCTCCCCACTTCACCCAACCTCCCTACTTCACCCAACCTCCCCACTCCACCCAACTTCCGCACTCCATGCAACCTCTGCACTCCACCCAACCTCCGCACTCCACCCAACTTCCGCACTCCACCCAACTTCCGCACTCCACCCAACTTCCGCACACCACTCAACTTCCGTACTCCACGCAACTTCCGCGCTCCACCCAACCTCCGCACTCCACCCAACCTCCGAACACCACCCAACATCAGCACTCCACCCAACGTCCCCACTCCTCCCAACCTACGCACTCCAACCAACCACACCACTCCACCCAACCTCCCCATTTCACCCAACCTCCGCACTCCACCCAACTTCCGCACTCCACCCAACTTCCGCACTCCATGCAACCTCCGCACTCCACCCAACCTCCGCACTCCACACAACTTCCCCACTTCATACAACCTCCCCACTCAACCTAACCTCCCCACTTCGCCCAACCTCCCCACTTCACCCAACCTCCCCACATCACCCAACCTGCCCACTCCACCCAACCTCCCCAAATCACCCAACCTCCCCACTCCACTCAAACTCCCCACTCCACCCAATACATCACTCCACCCAACCTCCTCACTTCACCCTACCTCCCCAGAGCACCCAACCTCCTCACTCCACCGAACCTCCCCACTCCACCCAACCTCCACTCTCCACCCAACCTCCCCACTTCACCCAACCTCCCCACTTCACCCATCCTCCCCACTCCACCCAACCTCCCCACTTCACCCAACCTCCCCACATCACCCAACCTCCCCACTCCACCCAAACTCCCCACTCCACCAAACCTCCCCACTCCACCCAACCTCCCCACTTCACCCAACCTCCGCACTCCACCCAACCTCCGCACTCCACACAACTTCCCCACTTCAAATAACCTTCCCACTCAACCCAACCTCCCCATTTCACCCAACCTCCCCACTTCACCCAACCTCCCCACTGCACCCAACCTCCCCAAATCACCCAACCTCCCCACTCCACTCAAATTCCCCACTCCACCCAACCTCCTCACTCCACCCAACCTCCCCACTTGACACAACCTCCCCACTCCACCCAACCTCCCCGCTTCACCCAACCTCCCCACGTCACCCAACCTCCCCACTCCACCCAAACTACCGACTCCACCCAACCTCCCCACTCCACCTAACCTCCCCATTTCACCCAAACTTCCTACTTCACCCAACCTCCCCACTCCACCCAACCTCCGTACTCCACCCAAAGTTCGCACTCAACCCAACCTCCACACTTCACCCAACCTCCCAACTCCACCCAACCTCCCCACTTCACCAAACCTCCGCCTTCCAACCAACCTCCGCACGCCACCCAACCTCCGCACTCGAACCAACTTCCGCACTCCACCCAACCTCCGCACTCCACCCAACCTCCGTACTACACCTAACTTCCGCACTCCACCGAACTTCCGCACTCCATCCAACCTCCGAAACTCCACCCAACCTCCGCACTCCACACAACTTCCGCACTCCACCCAACCTCCCCACTCCACCCAACCTCCCCACTTCACCGAACCTCCCCACTCCACCCAATCTCCCCACCCCAAGCAACTTCCCCACTCCACCCAACCTCCGCCCTCCACCCAACCTCCGCCCTTCACCCAACCTCCCCACTCCACCCAACTTCCCCACTTCACCCAACCTCCCCACTCTACCCAACCTCCTCACTCCATCCAACCTCCCCACTTCACCCAACCTCCCCACTTCACCCAACCTCCCCACTCCACCCAACCTCCCCACTTCACACAACCTCCCAACTTCACCCAACCTCCCCACTCCACCCAACCACACCACTCCACCCAACCTCCGCCCTCCACCCAAACTTCCCACTCCACCCAACCTCCCCACTTCACCCAACCTCCGCACTCCACCCAACTTCCGCACTCCACCCAACTTCCGCACTCCATGCAACCTCCGCAATCCACATAAACCTCCGCACTCCACACAACTTCTCCACTTCATACAACCTCCCCACTCAACCCAACCTCTCCACATCACCCAACCTCCCCACTGCACCCAACCTCCCGAAATCACCCAACCTCCTCACTCCACTCAAACTCCCCACTCCACCCAACCTCCTCACTCCACTCAACCTTCCCACTCCACCCAACCTCCCCACTTCACCCAACCTCCGCACTCCACCCAACCTCCCGAAATCACCCAACCTCCTCACTCCACTCAATCTCCCCACTCCACCCAACCTCCTCACTCCACTCAACCTTCCCACTCCACCCAACTTCCCCACTTCACACAACCTCCCCACTCCACCCAACCTCCCCACTCCACCTAAAAACCCACTCCACCCAACCTCCCCACTGCACCCAACTTCCCCATTTCACCCAACCTTCCTACTTCACCCAACCTCCCCACTCCACCCAACCTCCGCACTCCACCCAAAGTTCGCACTCAACCCAACCTCCACACTTCACCCAACCTCCCAACTCCACCCAACCTCCCCACTTCACCAAACCTCCGCCTTCCAACCAACCTCCTCACGCCACCCAACCTCCCCACTCGAACCAAATTCCGCACTCCACCCAACCTCCGCACTCCACCCAACTTCCGTACTACACCCAACTTCCGCACTCCACCCAACTTCCGCACTCCATCCAACCACCGAACTCCACCCAACCTCCGCACTCCACACAACTTCCGCACTCCACCCAACCTCCCCACTCCACCCAACCTCCCCACTTCACCGAACCTCCCCACTCCACCCAATCTCCCCACCCCAAGCAACCTCCCCACTCCACCCAACCTCCGCCCTACACCCAACCTCCGCCCTTCACCCAACCTCCCCACTCCACCAAACTTCCCCACTTCACCCAACCTCCCCACTCTACCCAACCTCCTCACTCCACCCAACCTCCCCACTTCACCCAACCTCCCCACTCCACCCAACCTCTCCACTTCACCCAACCTCTCTACTTCACCCAACCTCCCCACTCTACCCAACCTCCTCACTCCACCCAACCTCCCCACTCCACCCAACCTCCCCACTTCACCGAACCTCCCCACTCCACCCAATCTCCCCACCCCAAGCAACCTCCCCACTCCACCCAACCTCCGCCCTACACCCAACCTCCGCCCTTCACCCAACCTTCCCACTCCACCCAACTTCCGCACTCCACCCAACCTCCCCACTTCATCCAACCTCCCCACTCCACCCAACCTCCCCACTTCACCCAACCTTCGCACTCCATCCAACCTCCGCATTCCACCCAATCTCCGCACTCCAAACAACTTCCGCACTCCACCCAACATCAGCACTCCACCCAACTTCCGCACTCCACCCAACTTCCGCACTCCACCCAACTTCTGCACACCACCCAACTTCCGTACTCCACGCAACTTCCGCGCTCCACCCAACCTCCTCACTCCACCCAACCTCCGAAAACCACCCAACTTCAGCACTCCACCCAACCTCCCCACTCCACCGAACCTCCCCACGCCATCCAACCTGCCAACTCCACCGAACCTCCCCACTCGTCCCAACCTACGCACTCCAACCAACCACACCACTCCACCCAACCTCCCCACTTCAACCCATCCTCCCCACTCCACCCAACCTCCGCCCTCCACCCAACCTCCCCACTCCACCCAACCTCCCCATTTCACCCAACCTCCGCACTTCACCCAACTTCCGCACTCCACCCTACTTACGCACTCCATGCAACCTCCGCACTCCACCCAACCTCCGCACTCCACACAACTTACCCACTTCATACAACCTCCCCACTCAACCCAACCTCCCCACTTCACCCAACCTCCCCACTTCGCCCAACCTCTGCACATCACCCAACCTCCCCACTCCACCCAACCTCCCCAAAACACCCAACCTCCCCACTCCACTCAAACTCCCCACTCCACCCACCTCATCACTGCACCCAACCTCCCCACTTCACCGTACCTCCCCAGAGCACCCAACCTCCCCACTCCACCGAAACTCCCCACTCCACCCAACCTCCACTCTCCACCCAACCTCCCCACTCCACCCAACCACACCACTCCACCCAACCTCCGCCCTCCACCCAAACTTCCCACTCCACCCAACCTCCCCACTTCACCCAACCTCCGCACTCCACCCAACTTCCGCACTCCACCCAACTTCCGCACTCCATGCAACATCCGCACTCCACATAAACCTCTGCACTCCACACAACTTCTCCACTTCATACAACCTCCCCACTCAACCCAACCTATCCACACCACCCAACCTCCGCACTGCACCCAACCTCCCGAAATCACCCAACCTCCTCACTCCACTCAAACTCCCCACTCCACCCAACCTCCTCACTCCACTCAACCTCCCCACTCCACCCAACCTCCCCACTTCACCCAACCTCCGCACTCCACCCAACCACACCACTCCACCTCTCCACTCCGCACTCCACACAACTTCCCCACTTCAAATAACCTTCCCACGCAACCCAACCTCCCCATTTCACCCAACCTCCCCACTTCACCCAACCTCCCCACATCACCCAACCTCCCCACTGCACCCAACCTCCCCAAATCACCCAACCTCCCCACTCCACTCAAATTCCCCACTCCACCCAACCTCCTCACTCCACCCAACCTCCCCACTTCACACAACCTCCCCACTCCACCCAACCTCCCCACTTCACCCAACCTCCCCACATCACCCAACCTCCCCATTCCACCCAAACTACCCACTCCACCCAACCTCCCCACTCCACCTAACCTCCCCATTTCACCCAAACTTCCTACTTCACCCAACCTCCCCACTCCACCCAACCTCCGTACTCCACCCAAAGTTCGCACTCAACCCAACCTCCACACTTCACCCAACCTCCCAACTCCACCCAACCTCCCCACTTCACCAAACCTCCGCCTTCCAACCAACCTCCGCACGCCACCCAACCTCCGCACTCGAACCAACTTCCGCACTCCACCCAACCTCCGCACTCCACCCAACTTCCGTACTACACCCAACTTCCGCACTCCACCGAACTTCCGCACTCCATCCAACCTCCGAACTCCACCCAACCTCCGCACTCCACACAACTTCCGCACTCCACCCAACCTCCCCACTCCACCCAACCTCCACAATTCACCGAACCTCCCCACTCCACCCAATCTCCCCACCCCAAACAACCTCATAACTGCACCCAACCTCCCCACTTCACCGTACCTCCCCAGAGCACCCAACCTCCCCACTCCACCGAACCTCCCCACTCCACCCAACCTCCACTCTCCACCCAACCTCCCCACTTCACCCAACCTCCCCACTTCACCCATCCTCCCCACTCCGCCCAACCTCCCCACTTCACCCAACCTCCCCACATCACCCAACCTCCCCACTCCACCCAAACTCCCCACTCCACCCAACCTCCCCACTCCACCCAACCTCCCCACTTCACCCAACCTCCCTACTTCACCCAACCTCCCCACTCCACCCAACGTCCGCACTCCAACCAAAGTTCGCACTCAACCCAACCTCCACACTTCACCCAACCTCCCCACTTCACCAAACCTCCGCATTCCAAACAACCTCCGCACTCGAACCAACTTCCGCACTCAACCCAACCTCCGCACTCCACCCAACTTCCGCACTCCATCGAACCTCCGCACTCCACTCAACCTCCGCACTCCACACAACTTCCGCACTCCACCCAACCTTCCCACTCCACCCAACTTCCTCACTCCACGCAACCTCCCCACTTCACCCAACCTCCCCACTTCACCCAACCTCCCCTCTTCACCCAACCTCCCCACTCCACCCAATCTCCCCACTCCACTCCACCCAACCTCCCCACCCCCACCAAACTCCCCTCTCCACCCAACCTCCCCACTTCACCCAACCTCACCACTTCACCCAACCTCCCAACTTCACCAAACCTCCTCACTCCACCCAACCTCCCCACTTCACCCAACCTCCCCACTCCACCCAACCTCCCCACTTCACCCAACCTTCGCACTCCATCCAACCTCCGCATTCCACCCAATCTCCGCACTCCAAACAACTTCCGCACTCCACCCAACATCCGCACTCCACCCAACTTCTGCACTCAACCCAAACTCAGCACTCCAGCCAACTTCCGCACTCCACCCAACTTCCGCACACCACCCAACTTCTGTACTCCACGCAACTTCCGCGCTCCACCCAACCTCCGCACTCCACCCAACCTCCGAACACCACCCAACTTCAGTACTCCACCCAACCTCCCCACTCCACCGAACCTCCCCACGCCATCCAACCTCCCAACTCCACCCAACCTCCCCACTCCTCCCAACCTACGCACTCCACCCAACGACACCACTCCACCCAACCTCCCAACTTCAACCCATCCTCCCCACTCCACCCAACCTCCGCCCTCCACCCAACCTCCCCACTCCACACAACCTCCCCACTTCACCCAACCTCCGCACTCCACCCAACTTCTGCACTCCACCCAATTTCCGCACTCCATGCAACCTCCGCACTCCACCCAAATTCCGCACTCCATGCAACCTCCCAACTCAACCCAACCTCCCAATTTCACCCAACCTCCCCACTTCACCTAACCTCCCCTCATCACCCAACCTCCCCACTGCACCCAACCTCCCCAAATCACCCAACCTCACCACTCCACTAAAATTCCCCTCTCCACCCATCCTCCTCACTCCACCCAACCTCCCCACTCCACCCAACCTCCACACCCAACCCAACCTCCCCACTTCACCCAACCTCCCTACTTCACCCAACCTCCCCACTCCACCCAACTTCCGCACTCCATGCAACCTCTGCACTCCACCCAACCTCCGCACTCCACCCAACTTCCGCACTCCACCCAACTTCCGCACTCCACCCAACTTCCGCACACCACTCAACTTCCGTACTCCACGCAACTTCCGCGCTCCACCCAACCTCCGCACTCCACCCAACCTCCGAACACCACCCAACATCAGCACTCCACCCAACGTCCCCACTCCTCCCAACCTACGCACTCCAACCAACCACACCACTCCACCCAACCTCCCCATTTCACCCAACCTCCGCACTCCACCCAACTTCCGCACTCCACCCAACTTCCGCACTCCATGCAACCTCCGCACTCCACCCAACCTCCGCACTCCACACAACTTCCCCACTTCATACAACCTCCCCACTCAACCTAACCTCCCCACTTCGCCCAACCTCCCCACTTCACCCAACCTCCCCACATCACCCAACCTGCCCACTCCACCCAACCTCCCCAAATCACCCAACCTCCCCACTCCACTCAAACTCCCCACTCCACCCAATACATCACTCCACCCAACCTCCTCACTTCACCCTACCTCCCCAGAGCACCCAACCTCCTCACTCCACCGAACCTCCCCACTCCACCCAACCTCCACTCTCCACCCAACCTCCCCACTTCACCCAACCTCCCCACTTCACCCATCCTCCCCACTCCACCCAACCTCCCCACTTCACCCAACCTCCCCACATCACCCAACCTCCCCACTCCACCCAAACTCCCCACTCCACCAAACCTCCCCACTCCACCCAACCTCCCCACTTCACCCAACCTCCGCACTCCACCCAACCTCCGCACTCCACACAACTTCCCCACTTCAAATAACCTTCCCACTCAACCCAACCTCCCCATTTCACCCAACCTCCCCACTTCACCCAACCTCCCCACTGCACCCAACCTCCCCAAATCACCCAACCTCCCCACTCCACTCAAATTCCCCACTCCACCCAACCTCCTCACTCCACCCAACCTCCCCACTTGACACAACCTCCCCACTCCACCCAACCTCCCCGCTTCACCCAACCTCCCCACGTCACCCAACCTCCCCACTCCACCCAAACTACCCACTCCACCCAACCTCCCCACTCCACCTAACCTCCCCATTTCACCCAAACTTCCTACTTCACCCAACCTCCCCACTCCACCCAACCTCCGTACTCCACCCAAAGTTCGCACTCAACCCAACCTCCACACTTCACCCAACCTCCCAACTCCACCCAACCTCCCCACTTCACCAAACCTCCGCCTTCCAACCAACCTCCGCACGCCACCCAACCTCCGCACTCGAACCAACTTCCGCACTCCACCCAACCTCCGCACTCCACCCAACTTCCGTACTACACCTAACTTCCGCACTCCACCGAACTTCCGCACTCCATCCAACCTCCGAAACTCCACCCAACCTCCGCACTCCACACAACTTCCGCACTCCACCCAACCTCCCCACTCCACCCAACCTCCCCACTTCACCGAACCTCCCCACTCCACCCAATCTCCCCACCCCAAGCAACCTCCCCACTCCACCCAACCTCCGCCCTCCACCCAACCTCCGCCCTTCACCCAACCTCCCCACTCCACCCAACTTCCCCACTTCACCCAACCTCCCCACTCTACCCAACCTCCTCACTCCATCCAACCTCCCCACTTCACCCAACCTCCCCACTTCACCCAACCTCCCCACTCCACCCAACCTCCCCACTTCACACAACCTCCCAACTTCACCCAACCTCCCCACTCCACCCAACCACACCACTCCACCCAACCTCCGCCCTCCACCCAAACTTCCCACTCCACCCAACCTCCCCACTTCACCCAACCTCCGCACTCCACCCAACTTCCGCACTCCACCCAACTTCCGCACTCCATGCAACCTCCGCAATCCACATAAACCTCCGCACTCCACACAACTTCTCCACTTCATACAACCTCCCCACTCAACCCAACCTCTCCACATCACCCAACCTCCCCACTGCACCCAACCTCCCGAAATCACCCAACCTCCTCACTCCACTCAAACTCCCCACTCCACCCAACCTCCTCACTCCACTCAACCTTCCCACTCCACCCAACCTCCCCACTTCACCCAACCTCCGCACTCCACCCAACCTCCCGAAATCACCCAACCTCCTCACTCCACTCAAACTCCCCACTCCACCCAACCTCCTCACTCCACTCAACCTTCCCACTCCACCCAACTTCCCCACTTCACACAACCTCCCCACTCCACCCAACCTCCCCACTCCACCTAAAAACCCACTCCACCCAACCTCCCCACTGCACCCAACTTCCCCATTTCACCCAACCTTCCTACTTCACCCAACCTCCCCACTCCACCCAACCTCCGCACTCCACCCAAAGTTCGCACTCAACCCAACCTCCACACTTCACCCAACCTCCCAACTCCACCCAACCTCCCCACTTCACCAAACCTCCGCCTTCCAACCAACCTCCTCACGCCACCCAACCTCCCCACTCGAACCAAATTCCGCACTCCACCCAACCTCCGCACTCCACCCAACTTCCGTACTACACCCAACTTCCGCACTCCACCCAACTTCCGCACTCCATCCAACCACCGAACTCCACCCAACCTCCGCACTCCACACAACTTCCGCACTCCACCCAACCTCCCCACTCCACCCAACCTCCCCACTTCACCGAACCTCCCCACTCCACCCAATCTCCCCACCCCAAGCAACCTCCCCACTCCACCCAACCTCCGCCCTACACCCAACCTCCGCCCTTCACCCAACCTCCCCACTCCACCAAACTTCCCCACTTCACCCAACCTCCCCACTCTACCCAACCTCCCCACTCCACCCAACCTCTCCACTTCACCCAACCTCTCTACTTCACCCAACCTCCCCACTCTACCCAACCTCCTCACTCCACCCAACCTCCCCACTTCACCCAACCTCCCCACTCCACCCAACCTCCACACTTCACCTAACCTCCCAACTCAACCCAATATCCCCACTTCACCAAACCTCCGCATTCCAACCAATCTCCGCACGCCACCCAACCTCCGCACTCGAACCAACTTCCGCACTCCACCCAACCTCCGCACTCCACACAACTTCCGCACTCCACCCAACCTCCCCACTCCACCCAACCTCCCCACTTCACCGAACCTCCCCACTCCACCCAATCTCCCCACCCCAAGCAACCTCCCCACTCCACCCAACCTCCGCCCTACACCCAACCTCCGCCCTTCACCCAACCTCCCCACTCCACCCAACTTCCGCACTCCACCCAACCTCCCCACTTCATCCAACCTCCCCACTCCACCCAACCTCCCCACTTCACCCAACCTTCGCACTCCATCCAACCTCCGCATTCCACCCAATCTCCGCACTCCAAACAACTTCCGCACTCCACCCAACATCAGCACTCCACCCAACTTCCGCACTCCACCCAACTTCCGCACTCCACCCAACTTCTGCACACCACCCAACTTCCGTACTCCACGCAACTTCCGCGCTCCACCCAACCTCCTCACTCCACCCAACCTCCGAAAACCACCCAACTTCAGCACTCCACCCAACCTCCCCACTCCACCGAACCTCCCCACGCCATCCAACCTGCCAACTCCACCGAACCTCCCCACTCGTCCCAACCTACGCACTCCAACCAACCACACCACTCCACCCAACCTCCCCACTTCAACCCATCCTCCCCACTCCACCCAACCTCCGCCCTCCACCCAACCTCCCCACTCCACCCAACCTCCCCATTTCACCCAACCTCCGCACTTCACCCAACTTCCGCACTTCGCCCAACTTACCCACTTCATACAACCTCCCCACTCCACCCAACCTCCGCACTCCACACAACTTACCCACTTCATACAACCTCCCCACTCAACCCAACCTCCCCACTTCACCCAACCTCCCCACTTCGCCCAACCTCTGCACATCACCCAACCTCCCCACTCCACCCAACCTCCCCAAAACACCCAACCTCCCCACTCCACTCAAACTCCCCACTCCACCCACCTCATTACTGCACCCAACCTCCCCACTTCACCGTACCTCCCCAGAGCACCCAACCTCCCCACTCCACCGAAACTCCCCACTCCACCCAACCTCCACTCTCCACCCAACCTCCCCACTCCACCCAACCACACCACTCCACCCAACCTCCGCCCTCCACCCAAACTTCCCACTCCACCCAACCTCCCCACTTCACCCAACCTCCGCACTCCACCCAACTTCCGCACTCCACCCAACTTCCGCACTCCATGCAACCTCCGCAATCCACATAAACCTCCGCACTCCACACAACTTCTCCACTTCATACAACCTTCCCACTCAACCCAACCTCTCCACATCACCCAACCTCCCCACTGCACCCAACCTCCCGAAATCACCCAACCTCCTCACTCCACTCAAACTCCCCACTCCACCCAACCTCCTCACTCCACTCAACCTTCCCACTCCACCCAACCTCCCCACTTCACCCAACCTCCGCACTCCACCCAACCTCCCGAAATCACCCAACCTCCTCACTCCACTCAAACTCCCCACTCCACCCAACCTCCTCACTGCACTCAACCTTCCCACTCCACCCAACTTCCCCACTTCACACAACCTCCCCACTCCACCCAACCTCCCCACTCCACCTAAAAAACCCACTCCACCCAACCTCCCCACTGCACCCAACTTCCCCATTTCACCCAACCTTCCTACTTCACCCAACCTCCCCACTCCACCCAACCTCCGCACTCCACCCAAAGTTCGCACTCAACCCAACCTCCACACTTCACCCAACCTCCCAACTCCACCCAACCTCCCCACTTCACCAAACCTCCGCCTTCCAACCAACCTCCTCACGATACCCAACCTCCCCACTCGAACCAAATTCCGCACTCCACCCAACCTCCGCACTCCACCCAACTTCCGTACTCCACCCAACCTCCGCACTCCACACAACTTCCGCACTCCACCCAACCTCCCCACTCCACCCAACCTCCCCACTTCACCGAACCTCCCCACTCCACCCAATCTCCCCACCACAAGCAACCTCCCCACTCCACCCAACCTCCGCCCTACACCCAACCTCCGCCCTTCACCCAACCTCCCCACTCCACCAAACTTCCCCACTTCATCCAATCTCCCCACTCTACCCAACCTCCTCACTCCACCCAACCTCCCCACTTCACCCAACCTCCCCACTCCACCCAACCTCTCCACTTCACCCAACCTCTGTACTTCACCCAACCTCCCCACTCCACCCAACCTCCGCACTCCACCCAAAGTTCGCACTCAACCCAACCTCCACACTTCACCCAACCTCCCAACTCCACCCAACCTCCCCACATCACCAAACCTCCGCCTTCCAACCAACCTCCGCACGCCACCCAACCTCCGCACTCGAACCAACTTCCGCACTCCACCCAACCTCCGCACTCCACCCAACTTCCGTACTACACCCAACTTCCGCACTCCACCGAACTTCCGCACTCCATCCAACCTCCGAACTCCACCCAACCTCCGCACTCCACACAACTTCCGCACTCCACCCAAGCTCCCCACTCCACCCAACCTCCCCACTTCACCGAACCTCCCCACTCCACCCAATCTCCCCACCCCAAACAACCTCATCACTGCACCCAACCTCCCCACTTCACCGTACCTCCCCAGAGCACCCAACCTCCCCACTCCACCGAACCTCCCCACTCCACCCAACCTCCACTCTCCACCCAACCTCCCCACTTCACCCAACCTCCCCACTTCACCCATCCTCCCCACTCCGCCCAACCTCCCCACTTCACCCAACCTCCCCACATCACCCAACCTCCCCACTCCACCCAAACTCCCCACTCCACCCAACCTCCCCACTCCACCCAACCTCCCCACTTCACCCAACCTCCCTACTTCACCCAACCTCCCCACTCCACCCAACGTCCGCACTCCAACCAAAGTTCGCACTCAACCCAACCTCCACACTTCACCCAACCTCCCCACTTCACCAAACCTCCGCATTCCAAACAACCTCCGCACTCGAACCAACTTCCGCACTCAACCCAACCTCCGCACTCCACCCAACTTCCGCACTCCATCGAACCTCCGCACTCCACTCAACCTCCGCACTCCACACAACTTCCGCACTCCACCCAACCTTCCCACTCCACCCAACTTCCTCACTCCACGCAACCTCCCCTCTCCACCCAACCTCCCCACTTCACCCAACCTCACCACTTCACCCAACCTCCCAACTTCACCAAACCTCCTCACTCCACCCAACCTCCCCACTTCACCCAACCTCCCCACTCCACCCAACCTCCCCACTTCACCCAACCTTCGCACTCCATCCAACCTCCGCATTCCACCCAATCTCCGCACTCCAAACAACTTCCGCACTCCACCCAACATCCGCACTCCACCCAACTTCTGCACTCAACCCAAACTCAGCACTCCAGCCAACTTCCGCACTCCACCCAACTTCCGCACACCACCCAACTTCTGTACTCCACGCAACTTCCGCGCTCCACCCAACCTCCGCACTCCACCCAACCTCCGAACACCACCCAACTTCAGTACTCCACCCAACCTCCCCACTCCACCGAACCTCCCCACGCCATCCAACCTCCCAACTCCACCCAACCTCCCCACTCCTCCCAACCTACGCACTCCACCCAACGACACCACTCCACCCAACCTCCCAACTTCAACCCATCCTCCCCACTCCACCCAACCTCCGCCCTCCACCCAACCTCCCCACTCCACACAACCTCCCCACTTCACCCAACCTCCGCACTCCACCCAACTTCTGCACTCCACCCAATTTCCGCACTCCATGCAACCTCCGCACTCCACCCAAATTCCGCACTCCATGCAACCTCCCAACTCAACCCAACCTCCCAATTTCACCCAACCTCCCCACTTCACCTAACCTCCCCTCATCAACCAACCTCCCCACTGCACCCAACCTCCCCAAATCACCCAACCTCACCACTCCACTAAAATTCCCCTCTCCACCCATCCTCCTCACTCCACCCAACCTCCCCACTCCACCCAACCTCCACACCCAACCCAACCTCCCCACTTCACCCAACCTCCCTACTTCACCCAACCTCCCCACTCCACCCAACTTCCGCACTCCATGCAACCTCTGCACTCCACCCAACCTCCGCACTCCACCCAACTTCCGCACTCCACCCAACTTCCGCACTCCACCCAACTTCCGCACACCACTCAACTTCCGTACTCCACGCAACTTCCGCGCTCCACCCAACCTCCGCACTCCACCCAACCTCCGAACACCACCCAACATCAGCACTCCACCCAACGTCCCCACTCCTCCCAACCTACGCACTCCAACCAACCACACCACTCCACCCAACCTCCCCATTTCACCCAACCTCCGCACTCCACCCAACTTCCGCACTCCATGCAACCTCCGCACTCCACCCAACCTCCGCACTCCACACAACTTCCCCACTTCATACAACCTCCCCACTCAACCTAACCTCCCCACTTCGCCCAACCTCCCCACTTCACCCAACCTCCCCACATCACCCAACCTGCCCACTCCACCCAACCTCCCCAAATCACCCAACCTCCCCACTCCACTCAAACTCCCCACTCCACCCAATACATCACTCCACCCAACCTCCTCACTTCACCCTACCTCCCCAGAGCACCCAACCTCCTCACTCCACCGAACCTCCCCACTCCACCCAACCTCCACTCTCCACCCAACCTCCCCACTTCACCCATCCTCCCCACTCCACCCAACCTCCCCACTTCACCCAACCTCCCCACATCACCCAACCTCCCCACTCCACCCAAACTCCCCACTCCACCAAACCTCCCCACTCCACCCAACCTCCCCACTTCACCCAACCTCCGCACTCCACCCAACCTCCGCACTCCACACAACTTCCCCACTTCAAATAACCTTCCCACTCAACCCAACCTCCCCATTTCACCCAACCTCCCCACTTCACCCAACCTCCCCACTGCACCCAACCTCCCCAAATCACCCAACCTCCCCACTCCACTCAAATTCCCCACTCCACCCAACCTCCTCACTCCACCCAACCTCCCCACTTGACACAACCTCCCCACTCCACCCAACCTCCCCGCTTCACCCAACCTCCCCACGTCACCCAACCTCCCCACTCCACCCAAACTACCCACTCCACCCAACCTCCCCACTCCACCTAACCTCCCCATTTCACCCAAACTTCCTACTTCACCCAACCTCCCCACTCCACCCAACCTCCGTACTCCACCCAAAGTTCGCACTCAACCCAACCTCCACACTTCACCCAACCTCCCAACTCCACCCAACCTCCCCACTTCACCAAACCTCCGCCTTCCAACCAACCTCCGCACGCCACCCAACCTCCGCACTCGAACCAACTTCCGCACTCCACCCAACCTCCGCACTCCACCCAACTTCCGTACTACACCTAACTTCCGCACTCCACCGAACTTCCGCACTCCATCCAACCTCCGAAACTCCACCCAACCTCCGCACTCCACACAACTTCCGCACTCCACCCAACCTCCCCACTCCACCCAACCTCCCCACTTCACCGAACCTCCCCACTCCACCCAATCTCCCCACCCCAAGCAACCTCCCCACTCCACCCAACCTCCGCCCTCCACCCAACCTCCGCCCTTCACCCAACCTCCCCACTCCACCCAACTTCCCCACTTCACCCAACCTCCCCACTCTACCCAACCTCCTCACTCCATCCAACCTCCCCACTTCACCCAACCTCCCCACTTCACCCAACCTCCCCACTCCACCCAACCTCCCCACTTCACACAACCTCCCAACTTCACCCAACCTCCCCACTCCACCCAACCACACCACTCCACCCAACCTCCGCCCTCCACCCAAACTTCCCACTCCACCCAACCTCCCCACTTCACCCAACCTCCGCACTCCACCCAACTTCCGCACTCCACCCAACTTCCGCACTCCATGCAACCTCCGCAATCCACATAAACCTCCGCACTCCACACAACTTCTCCACTTCATACAACCTCCCCACTCAACCCAACCTCTCCACATCACCCAACCTCCCCACTGCACCCAACCTCCCGAAATCACCCAACCTCCTCACTCCACTCAAACTCCCCACTCCACCCAACCTCCTCACTCCACTCAACCTTCCCACTCCACCCAACCTCCCCACTTCACCCAACCTCCGCACTCCACCCAACCTCCCGAAATCACCCAACCTCCTCACTCCACTCAAACTCCCCACTCCACCCAACCTCCTCACTCCACTCAACCTTCCCACTCCACCCAACTTCCCCACTTCACACAACCTCCCCACTCCACCCAACCTCCCCACTCCACCTAAAAACCCACTCCACCCAACCTCCCCACGGCACCCAACTTCCCCATTTCACCCAACCTTCCTACTTCACCCAACCTCCCCACTCCACCCAACCTCCGCACTCCACCCAAAGTTCGCACTCAACCCAACCTCCACACTTCACCCAACCTCCCAACTCCACCCAACCTCCCCACTTCACCAAACCTCCGCCTTCCAACCAACCTCCTCACGCCACCCAACCTCCCCACTCGAACCAAATTCCGCACTCCACCCAACCTCCGCACTCCACCCAACTTCCGTACTACACCCAACTTCCGCACTCCACCCAACTTCCGCACTCCATCCAACCACCGAACTCCACCCAACCTCCGCACTCCACACAACTTCCGCACTCCACCCAACCTCCCCACTCCACCCAACCTCCCCACTTCACCGAACCTCCCCACTCCACCCAATCTCCCCACCCCAAGCAACCTCCCCACTCCACCCAAACTCCGCCCTACACCCAACCTCCGCCCTTCACCCAACCTCCCCACTCCACCAAACTTCCCCACTTCACCCAACCTCCCCACTCTACCCAACCTCCCCACTCCACCCAACCTCTCCACTTCACCCAACCTCTCTACTTCACCCAACCTCCCCACTCTACCCAACCTCCTCACTCCACCCAACCTCCCCACTTCACCCAACCTCCCCACTCCACCCAACCTCCACACTTCACCTAACCTCCCAACTCAACCCAATATCCCCACTTCACCAAACCTCCGCATTCCAACCAATCTCCGCACGCCACCCAACCTCCGCACTCGAACCAACTTCCGCACTCCACCCAACCTCCGCACTCCACACAACTTCCGCACTCCACCCAACCTCCCCACTCCACCCAACCTCCCCACTTCACCGAACCTCCCCACTCCACCCAATCTCCCCACCCCAAGCAACCTCCCCACTCCACCCAACCTCCGCCCTACACCCAACCTCCGCCCTTCACCCAACCTCCCCACTCCACCCAACTTCCGCACTCCACCCAACCTCCCCACTTCATCCAACCTCCCCACTCCACCCAACCTCCCCACTTCACCCAACCTTCGCACTCCATCCAACCTCCGCATTCCACCCAATCTCCGCACTCCAAACAACTTCCGCACTCCACCCAACATCAGCACTCCACCCAACTTCCGCACTCCACCCAACTTCCGCACTCCACCCAACTTCTGCACACCACCCAACTTCCGTACTCCACGCAACTTCCGCGCTCCACCCAACCTCCTCACTCCACCCAACCTCCGAAAACCACCCAACTTCAGCACTCCACCCAACCTCCCCACTCCACCGAACCTCCCCACGCCATCCAACCTGCCAACTCCACCGAACCTCCCCACTCGTCCCAACCTACGCACTCCAACCAACCACACCACTCCACCCAACCTCCCCACTTCAACCCATCCTCCCCACTCCACCCAACCTCCGCCCTCCACCCAACCTCCCCACTCCACCCAACCTCCCCATTTCACCCAACCTCCGCACTTCACCCAACTTCCGCACTTCGCCCAACTTACCCACTTCATACAACCTCCCCACTCCACCCAACCTCCGCACTCCACACAACTTACCCACTTCATACAACCTCCCCACTCAACCCAACCTCCCCACTTCACCCAACCTCCCCACTTCGCCCAACCTCTGCACATCACCCAACCTCCCCACTCCACCCAACCTCCCCAAAACACCCAACCTCCCCACTCCACTCAAACTCCCCACTCCACCCACCTCATCACTGCACCCAACCTCCCCACTTCACCGTACCTCCCCAGAGCACCCAACCTCCCCACTCCACCGAAACTCCCCACTCCACCCAACCTCCACTCTCCACCCAACCTCCCCACTCCACCCAACCACACCACTCCACCCAACCTCCGCCCTCCACCCAAACTTCCCACTCCACCCAACCTCCCCACTTCACCCAACCTCCGCACTCCACCCAACTTCCGCACTCCACCCAACTTCCGCACTCCATGCAACCTCCGCAATCCACATAAACCTCCGCACTCCACACAACTTCTCCACTTCATACAACCTTCCCACTCAACCCAACCTCTCCACATCACCCAACCTCCCCACTGCACCCAACCTCCCGAAATCACCCAACCTCCTCACTCCACTCAAACTCCCCACTCCACCCAACCTCCTCACTCCACTCAACCTTCCCACTCCACCCAACCTCCCCACTTCACCCAACCTCCGCACTCCACCCAACCTCCCGAAATCACCCAACCTCCTCACTCCACTCAAACTCCCCACTCCACCCAACCTCCTCACTCCACTCAACCTTCCCACTCCACCCAACTTCCCCACTTCACACAACCTCCCCACTCCACCCAACCTCCCCACTCCACCTAAAAAACCCACTCCACCCAACCTCCCCACTGCACCCAACTTCCCCATTTCACCCAACCTTCCTACTTCACCCGACCTCCCCACTCCACCCAACCTCCGCACTCCACCCAAAGTTCGCACTCAACCCAACCTCCACACTTCACCCAACCTCCCAACTCCACCCAACCTCCCCACTTCACCAAACCTCCGCCTTCCAACCAACCTCCTCACGATACCCAACCTCCCCACTCGAACCAAATTCCGCACTCCACCCAACCTCCGCACTCCACCCAACTTCCGTACTCCACCCAACCTCCGCACTCCACACAACTTCCGCACTCCACCCAACCTCCCCACTCCACCCAACCTCCCCACTTCACCGAACCTCCCCACTCCACCCAATCTCCCCACCACAAGCAACCTCCCCACTCCACCCAACCTCCGCCCTACACCCAACCTCCGCCCTTCACCCAACCTCCCCACTCCACCAAACTTCCCCACTTCACCCAATCTCCCCACTCTACCCAACCTCCTCACTCCACCCAACCTCCCCACTTCACCCAACCTCCCCACTCCACCCAACCTCTCCACTTCACCCAACCTCTGTACTTCACCCAACCTCCCCACTCCACCCAACCTCCGCACTCCACCCAAAGTTCGCACTCAACCCAACCTCCACACTTCACCTAACCTCCCAACTCCACCCAATATCCCCACTTCACCAAACCTCCGCATTCCAACCAATCTCCGCACGCCACCCAACCTCCGCACTCGAACCAACTTCCGCACTCCACCCAACCTCCGCACTCCACCCAACTTCCGCACTCCACCCAACTTCCGCACTCCACCCAACTTCCGCACTCCATCCAACCTCCGAACTCCACCCAACCTCCCCACCCCACCCAACCTCCCCACTTCACCCAACCTCCCTACTTCACCCAACCTCCCCACTCCACCCAACTTCCGCACTCCACCCAACCTCCCCACTTCATCCAACCTCCCCACTCCACCCAACCTCCCCACTTCACCCAACCTTCGAAATCCATCCAACGTCCGCATTCCACCCAATCTCCGCACTCCAAACAACTTCCGCACCCCACCCAACATCAGCACTCCACCCAACTTCCGCACTCCACCCAACTTCCGCACTCCACCCAACTTCTGCACACCACCCAACTTCCGTACTCCACGCAACTTCCGCGCTCCACCCAACCTCCTCACTCCACCCAACCTCCGAAAACCACCCAACTTCCCCACTCCACCGAACCTCCCCACGCCATCCAACCTGCCAACTCCACCGAACCTCCCCACTCGTCCCAACCTACGCACTCCAACCAACCACACCACTCCACCCAACCTCCCCACTTCAACCCATCCTCCCCACTCCACCCAACCTCCGCCCTCCACCCAACCTCCCCACTCCACCCAACCTCCCCATTTCACCCAACCTCCGCACTTCACCCAACTTCCGCACTCCACCCAACTTCCGCACTCCATGCAACCTCCGCACTCCACCCAACCTCCGCACTCCACACAACTTACCCACTTCATACAACCTCCCCACTCAACCCAACCTCCCCACTTCACCCAACCTCCCCACTTCACCCAACCTCCGCACATCACCCAACCTCCCCACTCCACCCAACCTCCCCAAATCACCCAACCTCCCCACTCCACTCAAACTCCCCACTCCACCCACCTCATCACTGCACCCAACCTCCCCACTTCACCGTACCTCCCCAGAGCACCCAACCTCCCCACTCCACCGAACCTCCCCACTCCACCCAACCTCCACTCTCCACCCAACCTCCCCACTTCACCCAACCTCCCCACTTCACCCATCCTCCCCACTCCGCCCAACCTCCCCACTTCACCCAACCTCCCCACATCACCCAACCTCCCCACTCCACTCAAACTCCCCACTCCACCCACCTCATCACTGCACCCAACCTCCCCACTTCACCGTACCTCCCCAGAGCACCCAACCTCCCCACTCCACCGAAACTCCCCACTCCACCCAACCTCCACTCTCCACCCAACCTCCCCACTCCACCCAACCACACCACTCCACCCAACCTCCGCCCTCCACCCAAACTTCCCACTCCACCCAACCTCCCCACTTCACCCAACCTCCGCACTCCACCCAACTTCCGCACTCCACCCAACTTCCGCACTCCATGCAACCTCCGCAATCCACATAAACCTCCGCACTCCACACAACTTCTCCACTTCATACAACCTTCCCACTCAACCCAACCTCTCCACATCACCCAACCTCCCCACTGCACCCAACCTCCCGAAATCACCCAACCTCCTCACTCCACTCAAACTCCCCACTGCACCCAACCTCCTCACTCCACTCAACCTTCCCACTCCACCCAACCTCCCCACTTCACCCAACCTCCGCACTCCACCCAACCTCCCGAAATCACCCAACCTCCTCACACCACTCAAACTCCCCACTCCACCCAACCTCCTCACTCCACTCAACCTTCCCACTCCACCCAACTTCCCCACTTCACACAACCTCCCCACTCCACCCAACCTCCCCACTCCACCTAAAAAACCCACTCCACCCAACCTCCCCACTGCACCCAACTTCCCCATTTCACCCAACCTTCCTACTTCACCCAACCTCCCCACTCCACCCAACCTCCGCACTCCACCCAAAGTTCGCACTCAGCCCAACCTCCACACTTCACCCAACCTCCCAACTCCACCCAACCTCCCCACTTCACCAAACCTCCGCCTTCCAACCAACCTCCTCACGCCACCCAACCTCCCCACTCGAACCAAATTCCGCACTCCACCCAACCTCCGCACTCCACCCAACTTCCGTACTACACCCAACTTCCGCACTCCACCCAACTTCCGCACTCCATCCAACCACCGAACTCCACCCAACCTCCGCACTCCACACAACTTCCGCACTCCACCCAACCTCCCCACTCCACCCAACCTCCCCACTTCACCGAACCTCCCCACTCCACCCAATCTCCCCACCCCAAGCAACCTCCCCACTCCACCCAACCTCCGCCCTACACCCAACCTCCGCCCTTCACCCAACCTCCCCACTCCACCAAACTTCCCCACTTCACCCAATCTCCCCACTCTACCCAACCTCCTCACTCCACCCAACCTCCCCACTTCACCCAACCTCCCCACTCCACCCAACCTCTCCACTTCACCCAACCTCTGTACTTCACCCAACCTCCCCACTCCACCCAACCTCCGCACTCCACCCAAAGTTCGCACTCAACCCAACCTCCACACTTCACCTAACCTCCCAACTCCACCCAATATCCCCACTTCACCAAACCTCCGCATTCCAACCAATCTCCGCACGCCACCCAACCTCCGCACTCGAACCAACTTCCGCACTCCACCCAACCTCCGCACTCCACCCAACTTCCGCACTCCACCCAACTTCCGCACTCCACCCAACTTCCGCACTCCATCCAACCTCCGAACTCCACCCAACCTCCCCACCCCACCCAACCTCCCCACTTCACCCAACCTCCCTACTTCACCCAACCTCCCCACTCCACCCAACTTCCGCACTCCACCCAACCTCCCCACTTCATCCAACCTCCCCACTCCACCCAACCTCCCCACTTCACCCAACCTTCGAAATCCATCAAACCTCCGCATTCCACCCAATCTCCGCACTCCAAACAACTTCCGCACTCCACCCAACATCAGCACTCCACCCAACTTCCGCACTCCACCCAACTTCCGCACTCCACCCAACTTCTGCACACCACCCAACTTCCGTACTCCACGCAACTTCCGCGCTCCACCCAACCTCCTCACTCCACCCAACCTCCGAAAACCACCCAACTTCCCCACTACACCGAACCTCCCCACGCCATCCAACCTGCCAACTCCACCGAACCTCCCCACTCGTCCCAACCTCCCCACTTCAACCCATCCTCCCCACTCCACCCAACCTCCGCCCTCCACCCAACCTCCCCACTCCACCCAACCTCCCCATTTCACCCAACCTCCGCACTTCACCCAACTTCCGCACTCCACCCAACTTCCGCACTCCATGCAACCTCCGCACTCCACCCAACCTCCGCACTCCACACAACTTACCCACTTCATACAACCTCCCCACTCAACCCAACCTCCCCACTTCACCCAACCTCCCCACTTCACCCAACCTCCGCACATCACCCAACCTCCCCACTCCACCCAACCTCCCCAAATCACCCAACCTCCCCACTCCACTCAAACTCCCCACTCCACCCACCTCATCACTGCACCCAACCTCCCCACTTCACCGTACCTCCCCAGAGCACCCAACCTCCCCACACCACCGAACCTCCCCACTCCACCCAACCTCCACTCTCCACCCAACCTCCCCACTTCACCCAACCTCCCCACTTCACCCATCCTCCCCACTCCGCCCAACCTCCCCACTTCACCCAACCTCCCCACATCACCCAACCTCCCCACTCCACCCAAACTCCCCACTCCACCCAACCTCCCCACTCCACCCAACCTCCCCACTTCACCCAACCTCCCTACTTCACCCAACCTCCCCACTCCACCCAACGTCCGCACTCCACCCAAAGTTCGCACTCAACCCAACCTCCACACTTCACCCAACCTCTCCACTTCACCAAACCTCCGCATTCCAAACAACCTCCGCACTCCACCCAACTTCCGCACTCCATCGAACCTCCGCACTCCACTCAACCTCCGCACTCCACACAACTTCCGCACTCCACCCAACCTTCCCACTCCACCCAACTTCCTCACTCCACGCAACCTCCCCACTTCACCCAACCTCCCCACTTCACCCAACCTCCCCTCTTCACCCAACCTCCCCACTCCACCCAATCTCCCCACTCCACTCCACCCAACCTCCCCACCCCGACCAAACTCCCCTCTCCACCCAACCTCCCCACTTCACCCAACCTCACCACTTCACCCAACCTCCCAACTTCACCAAACCTCCTCACTCCACCCAACCTCCCCACTTCACCCAACCTCCCCACTCCACCCAACCTCCCCACTTCACCCAACCTTCGCACTCCATCCAACCTCCGCATTCCACCCAAACTCAGCACTCCAGCCAACTTCCGCACTCCACCCAACTTCTGCACACCACCCAACTTCTGTACTCCACGCAACTTCCGCGCTCCACCCAACCTCCGCACTCCACCCAACCTCCGAACACCACCCAACTTTAGTACTCCACCCAACCTCCCCACTCCACCGAACCTCCCCACGCCATCCAACCTCCCAACTCCACCCAACCTCCCCACTCCTCCCAACCTACGCACTCCACCCAACGACACCACTCCACCCAACCTCCCAATTTCACCCAACCTCCCCACTTCACCTAACCTCCCCACATCACCCAACCTCCCCACTGCACCCAACCTCCCCAAATCACCCAACCTCACCACTCCACTAAAATTCCCCTCTCCACCCAACCTCCTCACTCCACCCAACCTCCCCACTCCACCCAACCTCCACACCCCACCCAACCTCCCCACTTCACCCAACCTCCCTACTTCACCCAACCTCCCCACTCCACCCAACTTCCGCACTCCACCCAACTTCCGTACTCCATGCAACCTCTGCACTCCACCCAACCTCCGCACTCCACCCAACTTCCGCACTCCACCCAACTTCCGCACTCCACCCAACTTCCGCACACCACTCAACTTCCGTACTCCACGCAACTTCCGCGCTCCACCCAACCTCCGCACTCCACCCAACCTCCGAACACCACCCAACATCAGCACTCCACCCAACGTCCCCACTCCTCCCAACCTACGCACTCCAACCAACCACACCACTCCACCCAACCTCCCCATTTCACCCAACCTCCGCACTCCACCCAACTTCCGCACTCCACCCAACTTCCGCACTCCATGCAACCTCCGCACTCCACCCAACCTCCGCACTCCACACAACTTCCCCACTTCATACAACCTCCCCACTCAACCCAACCTCCCCACTTCGCCCAACCTCCCCACTTCACCCAACCTCCCCACATCACCCAACCTGCCCACTCCACCCAACCTCCCCAAATCACCCAACCTCCCCACTCCACTCAAACTCCCCACTCCACCCAATACATCACTCCACCCAACCTCCTCACTTCACCCTACCTCCCCAGAGCACCCAACCTCCTCACTCCACCGAACCTCCCCACTCCACCCAACCTCCACTCTCCACCCAACCTCCCCACTTCACCCAACCTCCCCATTTCACCCAACCTCCCCACATCACCCAACCTCCCCACTCCACCCAAACTCCCCACTCCACCAAACCTCCCCACTCCACCCAACCTCCCCACTTCACCCAACCTCCCTACTTCACCCAATCTCCACACTCCACCCAACGTCCGCACTCCACCCAAAGTTCGCACTCAACCCAACCTCCACACTTCACCCAACCTCCCCACTTCACCAAACCTCCGCATTCCAACCAACCTCCGCACGCCACCCAACCTCCGCATTCGAACCAACTTCCGCACTCAACCCAACCTCCTCACTCCACGCAACCTCCCCACTTCACCCAACCTCCCCACTTCACCCAACCTCCCCTCTTCACCCAACCTCCCCACTCCACCCAATCTCCCCACTCCACCCAACCTCCCCACCCCGCCCAAACTCCCCTCTCCACCCAACCTCCCCACTTCACCCAACCTCCCCACTTCACCCAACCTCCCAACTTCACCAAATCTCCTCACTCCACCCAACCTCCCCACTTCACCCAACCTCCCCACTCCACCCAAACTCCCCACTTCACCCAACCTTCGCAGTCCATCCAACCTCCGCATTCCACCCAATCTCCGCACTCCAAACAACTTCCGCACTCCACCCAACATCCGCACTGCACCCAACTTCCGCATTCCACCCAACTTCCGCACTCCACCCAACCTCTGCTCTCAACCGAAACTCAGCACTCCAGCCAACTTCCGCACTCCAGCCAACTTCCGCACACCACCCAACTTCCGTACTCCACGCAACTTCCGCGCTCCACCCAACCTCCGCGCTCCACCCAACCTCCGAACACCACCGAACCTCCCCACGCCATCCAACCTGCCAACTCCACCCAACCTCCCCACTCCTCCCAACCTACGCACTCCACCCAACCACACCACTCCACCCAACCTCCGCCCTCCACCCAACCTCCCCACTCCACCCAACCTCCCCACTTCACCCAACCTCCGCACTCCACCCAAGTTCCGCACTGCATGCAACCTCCGCACTCCACATAAACCTCCGCACTCCACACAACTTCTCCACTTTATACAACCTCCCCACTCAACCCAACCTCTCCACATCACCCAACCTCCGCACTGCACCCAACCTCCCGAAATCACCCAACCTCCTAACTCCACTCAAACTCCCCACTCCACCCAACCTCCTCACTCCACTCAACCTCCCCACTCCACCCAACCTCCCCACTTCACCCAACCTCCGCACTCCACCCAACCTCCGCACTCCACACAACTTCCCCACTTCAAACAACTTTCCACTCAACCCAACCTCCCCATTTCACCCAACCTCCCCACTTCACCCAACCTCCCCACATCACCCAACCTCCCCACTGCACCCAACCTCCCCAAATCACCCAACCTCCCCACTCCACTCAAATTCCCCACTCCACCCAACCTCCTCACTCCACCCAACCTCCCCACTTCACCCAACCTCCCCACATCACCCAACCTCCCCACTCCACCCAACCTCCCCATTTCACCCAACCTTCCGACTTCACCCAACCTCCCCACTCCACCCAACCTCCGCACTCCACCCAAAGTTCGCACTCAACCCAACCTCCACACTTCACCCAACCTCCCAACTCCACCCAACCTCCCCACTTCACCAAACCTCCGCCTTCCAACCAACCTCCGCACGCCCCCCTATCTCCGCACGCCATCCAACCTGCCAACTCCACCCAACCTCCCCACTCCTCCCAACCTACGCACTCCACCCAACCACACCACTCCACCCAACCTCCGCCCTCCACCCAACCTCCCCACTCCACCCAACCTCCCCACTTCAGCCAACCTCCGCACTCCACCCAACTTCCGCACTCCACCCAACTTCCGCACTGCATGCAACCTCCGCACTCCACATAAACCTCCGCACTCCACACAACTTCTCCACTTTATACAACCTCCCCACTCAACCCAACCTCTCCACATCACCCAACCTCCGCACTGCACCCAAACTCCCGAAATCACCCAACCTCCTCACTCCACTCAAACTCCCCACTCCACCCAACCTCCTCACTCCACTGATCCTCCCCACTCCACCCAACCTCCCCACTTCACCCAACCTCCGCACTCCACCCAACCTCCGCACTCCACACAACTTCCCCACTTCAAACAACTTTCCACTCAACCCAACCTCCCCATTTCACCCAACCTCCCCACTTCACCCAACCTCCCCACATCACCCAACCAACCTCCCCACTGCACCCAACCTCCCCACTCCACCCAACCTCCCCACTTCAGCCAACCTCCGCACTCCACCCAACTTCCGCACTCCACCCAACTTCCGCACTGCATGCAACCTCCGCACTCCACATAAACCTCCGCACTCCACACAACTTCTCCACTTTATACAACCTCCTCACTCAACCCAACCTCTCCACATCACCCAACCTCCGCACTGCACCCAACCTCCCGAAATCACCCAACCTCCTCACTCCACTCAAACTCCCCACTCCACCCAACCTCCTCACTCCACTCAACCTCCCCACTCCACCCAACCTCCCCACTTCACCCAACCTCCGCACTCCACCCAACCTCCGCACTCCACACAACTTCCCCACTTCAAACAACTTTCCACTCAACCCAACCTCCCCATTTCACCCAACCTCCGCACTTCACCCAACCCCCCCACATCACCCAACCTCCCCACTGCACCCAACCCCCCACATCACCCAACCTCCCCACTGCACCCAACCTCCCCAAATCACCCAACCTCCCCACTCCACTCAAATTCCCCACTCCACCCAACCTCCCCACTCCACCCAACCTCCCCACTTCACCCAACCTCCCCACATCACCCAACCTCCCCACTCCACCCAACCTCCCCATTTCACCCAACCTTCCTACTTCACCCAACCTCCCCACTCCACCCAACCTCCGCACTCCACCCAAAGTTCGCACTCAACCCAACCTCCACACTTCACCCAACCTCCCAACTCCACCCAACCTCCCCACTTCACCAAACCTTCGCCTTCCAACCAACCTCCGCACGCCCCCCAACCTCCGCACTCGAACCAACTTCCGCACTCCACCTAACCTCCGCACTCCACCCAACTTCCGTACTACACCCAACTTCCGCACTCCACCCAACTTCCGCACTCCATCCAACTTCCGCACTCCACCCAACCTCCGCACTCCACCCAACCTCCCCACTTCACCGAACCTCCCCACTCCACCCAATCTCCCCACCCCAAGCAACCTCCCCACTCCACCCAACCTCCGCCCTCCACCCAACCTCCGCCCTTCACCCAATCTCCCAACTCCACCCAACCTCCCCACTTCACCAAACCTTCGCCTTCCAACCAACCTCCGCACGCCCCCCAACCTCCGCACTCGAACCAACTTCCGCACTCCACCTAACCTCCGCACTCCACCCAACTTCCGTACTACACCCAACTTCCGCACTCCACCCAACTTCCGCACTCCATCCAACCTCCCCACTCCACGCAACCTCCCCACTTCACCCAACCTCCCCACTTCACCCAACCTCCCCACTCCACCCAACCTCCCCACTTCACCCAACCTCCCAACTTCACCCAACCTCCTCACTCCACCCAACCTCCCCACTTCACCCAACCTCCCCACTCCACCCAACCACACCACTCCACCCAACCTCCGCCCTCCACCCAACCTCCCCACTCCACCCAACCTCCCCACTTCACCCAACCTCCGCACTCCACCCAATTTCCGCACTCCAACCAAATTCCGCACTCCATGCGACCTACGCACTCCACATAAACCTCCGCACTCCACACAACTTCTCCACTTCACCCAACCTCCCCACTCCACCCAACCTCCCCACTTCACCCAACCTTCGCACTCCATCCAACCTCCGCATTCCACCCAATCTCCGCACTCCACCCAACTTCCCCACTTCACCCAATCTCCCCACTCTACCCAACCTCCTCACTCCACCCAACCTCCCCACTTCACCCAACCTCCCCACTCCACGCAACCTACCCACTTCACCCAACCTCCCCACTTCACCCAACCTCCCCACTCCACCCAACCTCCCCACTTCACCCAACCTCCCAACTTCACCCAACCTCCTCACTCCACCCAACCTCCCCACTTCACCCAACCTCCCCACTCCACCCAACCACACCACTCCACCCAACCTCCGCCCTCCACCCAACCTCCCCACTTCACCCAACCTTCGCACTCCATCCAACCTAAGCATTCCACCCAATCTCCGCACTCCAAACAACTTCCGCACTCCACCCAACATCCGCACTCCACCCAACTTCCGGATTCCACCCAACTTCCGCACTCCACCCAACCTCTGCTCTCAACCCAAACTCAGCACTCCAGCCGACTTCCGCACTCCACCCAACTTCCGCACACCACCCAACCTCCGAACACCACCGAACCTCCCCACGCCATCCAACCTGCCAACTCCACCCAACCTCCCCACTCCTCCCAACCTACGCACTCCACCCAACCACACCACTCCACCCAACCTCCGCCCTCCACCCAACCTCCCCACTCCACCCAACCTCCCCACTTCACCCAACCTCCGCACTCCACCCAACTTCCGCACTCCGCCCAACTTCCGCACTGCATGCAACCTCCGCACTCCACATAAACCTCCGCACTACACACAACTTCTCCACTTCATACAACCTCCCCACTCAACCCAACCTCTCCACATCACCCAACCTCCGCGCTGCACCCAACCTCCCGAAATCACCCAACCTCCTCACTCCACTCAAACTCCCCACTCCACCCAACCTCCTCACTCCACTCAACCTCCCCACTGCACCCAACCTCCCCACTTCACCCAACCTCCGAACTCCACCCAACCTCCGCACTCCACACAACTTCCCCACTTCAAACAACTTTCCACTCAACCCAACCTCCCCATTTCACCCAACCTCCCCACTTCACCCAACCTCCCCACATCACCCAACCTCCCCACTGCACCCAACCTCCCCAAATCACCCAACCTCCCCACTCCACTCAAATTCCCCACTCCACCCAACCTCCTCACTCCACCCAACCTCCCCACTTCACACAACCTCCCCACTCCACCCAACCTCCCCACTTCACCCAACCTCCCGACATCACCCAACCTTCCCACTCCACCCAAACTACCCACTCCACCCAACCTCCCCACTCCACCCAACCTCCCCATTTCACCCAACCTTCCTACTTCACCCAACCTCCCCACTCCACCCAACCTCCGCACTCCACCCAAAGTTCGCACTCAACCCAACCTCCACACTTCACCCAACCTCCCAACTCCACCCAACCTCCCCACTTCACCAAACCTCCGCCTTCCAACCAACCTCCGCACGCCACCCAACCTCCGCACTCGAACCAACTTCCGCACTCCACCTAATCTCCGCACTCCACCCAACTTCCGTACTACACCCAACTTCCGCACTCCACCCAACTTCCGCACTCCATCCAACCTCCGAACTCCACCCAACCTCCGCACTCCACACAACTTCCGCACTCCACCCAACCTCCCCACTCCACCCAACCTCCCCACTTCACCGAACTTCCCCACTCCACCCAATCTCCCCACCCCAAGCAACCTCCCCACTCCACCCAACCTCCGCCCTCCACGCAACCTCCGCCCTTCACCCAACCTCCCCACTCCACCCAACTTCCCCACTTCACCCAATCTCCCCACTCTACCCAACCTCCTCACTCCACCCAACCTCCCCACTTCACCCAACCTCCCCACTCCACGCAACCTCCCCACTTCACGCAACCTCCCCACTTCACCCAACCTCCCCACTCCACCCAACCTCCCCACTTCACCCAACCTCCCAACTTCACCCAACCTCCTCACTCCACCCAACCTCCCCACTTCACCCAACCTCCCCACTCCACCCAACCACACCACTCCACCCAACCTCCGCCCTCCACCCAACCTCCCCACTCCACCCAACCTCCCCACTTCAACCAACCTCCGAACTCCACCCAACTTCCGCCCTCCACCCAACTTCCGCACTCCATGCAACCTCCGCACTCCACATAAACCTCCGCACTCCACACAACTTCTCCACTTCACCCAACCTCCCCACTCCACCCAACCTCCCCACTTCACCCAACCTTCGCACTCCATCCAACCTCCGCATTCCACCCAATCTCCGCACTCCACCCAACTTCCCCACTTCACCCAATCTCCCCACTCTACCCAACCTCCTCACTCCACCGAAACTCCCCACTTCACCCAACCTCCCCACTCCACGCAACCTCCCCACTTCACCCAACCTCCCCACTTCACCCAACCTCCCCACTCCACCCAACCTCCCCACTTCACCCAACCTCCCAACTTCACCCAACCTCCTCACACCACCCAACCTCCCCACTTCACCCAACCTCCCCACTCCACCCAACCACACCACTCCACCCAACCTCCGCCCTCCACCCAACCTCCCCACTTCACCCAACCTTCGCACTCCATCCAACCTCCGCATTCCACCCAATCTCCGCACTCCAAACAACCTCCGCACTCCACCCAACATCCGCACTCCACCCAACTTCCGCATTCCACCCAACTTCCGCACTCCACCCAACCTCTGCTCTCAATCCAAACTCAGCACTCCAGCCAACTTCCGCACTCCACCCAACTTCCGCACACCACCCAACTTCCGTACTCCACGCAACTTCCGCGCTCCACCCAACCTCCGCGCTCCACCCAACCTCCGAACACCACCGAACCTCCCCACGCCATCCAACCTGCCAACTCCACCCAACCTCCCCACTCCTCCCAACCTACGCACTCCACCCAACCACACCACTCCACCCAACCTCCGCCCTCCACCCAACCTCCCCACTCCACCCAACCTCCCCACTTCACCCAACCTCCGCACTCCACCCAACTTCCGCACTCCGCCCAACTTCCGCACTGCATGCAACCTCCGCACTCCACATAAACCTCCGCACTCCACACAACTTCTCCACTTCATACAACCTCCCCACTCAACCCAAACTCTCCACATCACCCAACCTCCGCGCTGCACCCAACCTCCCGAAATCACCCAACCTCCTCACTCCACTCAAACTCCCCACTCCACCCAACCTCCTCACTCCACTCAACCTCCCCACTCCACCCAACCTCCCCACTTCACCCAACCTCCGAACTCCACCCAACCTCCGCACTCCACACAACTTCCCCACTTCAAACAACTTTCCACTCAACCCAACCTCCCCATTTCACCCAACCTCCCCACTTCACCCAACCTCCCCACATCACCCAACCTCCCCACTGCACCCAACCTCCCCAGATCACCCAACCTCCCCACTCCACTCAAATTCCCCACTCCACCCAACCTCCTCACTCCACCC
The DNA here is from genome assembly GCA_964017155.1 of Oasisia sp. SBJ-2009. Classification (NCBI taxonomy): domain Eukaryota; kingdom Metazoa; phylum Annelida; class Polychaeta; order Sabellida; family Siboglinidae; genus Oasisia; species Oasisia sp. SBJ-2009. The sequence goes on along the minus strand of OZ024857.1, from coordinate 32,806,095 downwards.
AACCTCCCCACTTCACACAACCTCCCCACTCCACGCAACCTGCCCACTTCACCCAACCTCCCGACATCACCCAACCTCCCCACTCCACCCAAACTACCCACTCCACCCAACCTCCCCACTCCACCCAACCTCCCCATTTCACCCAACCTTCCTACTTCACCCAACCTCCCCACTCCACCCAACCTCCGCACTCCACCCAAAGTTCGCACTCAACCCAACCTCCACACTTCACCCAACCTCCCAACTCCACCCAACCTCCCCACTTCACCAAACCTCCGCCTTCCAACCAACCTCCGCACGCCACCCAACCTCCGCACTCGAACCAACTTCCGCACTCCACCTAATCTCCGCACTCCACCCAACTTCCGTACTACACCCAACTTCCGCACTCCACCCAACTTCCGCACTCCATCCAACCTCCGAACTCCACCCAACCTCCGCACTCCACACAACTTCCGCACTACACCCAACCTCCCCACTCCACCCAACCTCCCCACTTCACCGAACCTCCCCACTCCACCCAATCTCCCCACCCCAAGCAACCTCCCCACTCCACCCAACCTCCGCCCTCCACCCAACCTCCGCCCTTCACCCAACCTCCCCACTCCACCCAACTTCCCCACTTCACCCAATCTCCCCACTCTACCCAACCTCCTCACTCCACCCAACCTCCCCACTTCACCCAACCTCCCCAGTCCACGCAACCTCCCCACTTCACCCAACCTCCCCACTTCACCCAACCTCCCCACTCCACCCAACCTCCCCACTTCACCCAACCTCCCAACTTCACCCAATCTCCTCACTCCACCCAACCTCCCCACTTCACCCAACCTCCCCACTCCACCCAACCACACCACTCCACCCAACCTCCGCCCTCCACCCAACCTCCCCACTCCACCCAACCTCCCCACTTCACCCAACCTCCGCACTCCACCCAACTTCCGCCCTCCACCCAACTTCCGCACTCCATGCAACCTCCGCACTCCACGTAAACCTCCGCACTCCACACAACTTCTCCACTTCACCCAACCTCCCCACTCCACCCAACCTCCCCACTTCACCCAACCTTCGCACTCCATCCAACCTCCGCATTCCACCCAATCTCCGCACTCCACCCAACTTCCCCACTTCACCCAATCTCCCCACTCTACCCAACCTCCTCACTCCACCCAAACTCCCCACTTCACCCAACCTCCCCACTCCACGCAACCTCCCCACTTCACCCAACCTCCCCACTTCACCCAACCTCCCCACTCCACCCAACCTCCCCACTTCACCCAACCTCCCAACTTCACCCAACCTCCTCACTCCACCCAACCTCCCCACTTCACCCAACCTCCCCACTCCACCCAACCACACCACTTCACCCAACCTCCGCCCTCCACCCAACCTCCCCACTTCACCCAACCTTCGCACTCCATCCAACCTCCGCATTCCACCCAATCTCCGCACTCCAAACAACTTCCGCACTCCACCCAACATCCGCACTCCACCCAACTTCCGCATTCCACCCAACTTCCGCACTCCACCCAACCTCTGCTCTCAACCCAAATTCAGCACTCCTGCCAACTTCCGCACTCCACCCAACTTCCGCACACCACCCAACTTCCGTACTCCACGCAACTTCCGCGCTCCACCCAACCTCCGCGCTCCACCCAACCTCCGAACACCACCGAACCTCCCCACGCCATCGAACCTGCCAACTCCACCCAACCTCCCCACTCTTCCCAACCTACGCACTCCACCCAACCACACCACTCCACCCAACCTCCGCCCTCCACCCAACCTCCCCACTCCACCCAACCTCCCCACTTCACCCAACCTCCGCACTCCACCCAACTTCCGCACTCCGCCCAACTTCCGCACTGCAAGCAACCTCCGCACTCCACATAAACCTCCGCACTCCACACAACTTCTCCACTTCATACAACCTCCCCACTCAACCCAACCTCTCCACATCACCCAACCTCCGCGCTGCACCCAACCTCCCGAAATCACCCAACCTCCTCACTCCACTCAAACTCCCCACTCCACCCAACCTCCTCACTCCACTCAACCTCCCCATTCCACCCAACCTCCCCACTTCACCCAAACTCCGCACTCCACCCAACCTCCGCACTCCACACAACTTCCCCACTTCAAACAACTTTCCACTCAACCCAACCTCCCCGTTTCACCCAACCTCCCCACTTCACCCAACCTCCCCACATCACCCAACCTCCCCACTGCACCCAACCTCCCCCGGGGGGGGGGGGGGCCCACTCCACTCAAATTCCCCACTCCACCCTCCCTCCTCACTCCACCCAACCTCCCCATTTCACACAACCTCCCTACTCCACCCAACCTCCCCACTTCACCCAACCTCCCCACATCACCCAACCTCACCACTCCACCCAAACTACCCACTCCACCCAACCTCCCCACTGCACCCCAACCTCCCCATTTCACCCAACCTTCCTACTTCACCCAACCTCCCCACTCCACCCAAATATCCGCACTCCACCCAACTTCCCCACTTCACCCAATCTCCCCACTCTACCCAACCTCCTCACTCCACCCAAACTCCCCACTTCACCCAACCTCCCCACTCCACGCAACCTCCCCACTTCACCCAACCTCCCCACTTCACCCAACCTCCCCTCTCCACCCAACCTCCCCACTTCACCCAACCTCCCAACTTCACCCAACCTCCTCACTCCACCCAACCTCCCCACTTCACCCAACCTCCCCACTCCACCCAACCACACCACTTCACCCAACCTCCGCCCTCCACCCAACCTCCCCACTTCACCCAACCTTCGCACTCCATCCAACCTCCGCATTCCACCCAATCTCCGCACTCCAAACAACTTCCGCACTCCACCCAACATCCGCACTCCACCCAACTTCCGCATTCCACCCAACTTCCGCACTCCACCCAACCTCTGCTCTCAACCCAAATTCAGCACTCCAGCCAACTTCCGCACTCCACCCAACTTCCGCACACCACCCAACTTCCGTACTCCACGCAACTTCCGCGCTCCACCCAACCTCCGCGCTCCACCCAACCTCCGAACACCACCGAACCTCCCCACGCCATCGAACCTGCCAACTCCACCCAACCTCCCCACTCCTCCCAACCTACGCACTCCACCCAACCACACCACTCCACCCAACCTCCGCCCTCCACCCAACCTCCCCACTCCACCCAACCTCCCCACTTCACCCAACCTCCGCACTCCACCCAACTTCCGCACTCCGCCCAACTTCCGCACTGCAAGCAACCTCCGCACTCCACATAAACCTCCGCACTCCACACAACTTCTCCACTTCATACAACCTCCCCACTCAACCCAACCTCTCCACATCACCCAACCTCCGCGCTGCACCCAACCTCCCGAAATCACCCAACCTCCTCACTCCACTCAAACTCCCCACTCCACCCAACCTCCTCACTCCACTCAACCTCCCCATTCCACCCAACCTCCCCACTTCACCCAAACTCCGCACTCCACCCAACCTCCGCACTCCACACAACTTCCCCACTTCAAACAACTTTCCACTCAACCCAACCTCCCCGTTTCACCCAACCTCCCCACTTCACCCAACCTCCCCACATCACCCAACCTCCCCACTGCACCCAACCTCCCCAAATCACCCAACCTCCCCACTCCACTCAAATTCCCCACTCCACCCAACCTCCTCACTCCACCCAACCTCCCCACTTCACGCAACCTCCCCACTCCACCCAACCTCCCCACTTCACCCAACCTCCCCACATCACCCAACCTCACCACTCCACCCAAACTACCCACTCCACCCAACCTCCCCACTCCACCCAACCTCCCCATTTCACCCAACCTTCCTACTTCACCCAACCTCCCCACTCCACCCAACCTCCGCACTCCACCCAAAGTTCGCACTCAACCCAACCTCCACACTTCACCCAACCTCCCAACTCCACCCAACCTCCCCACTTCACCAAACCTCCGCCTTCCAACCAACCTCCGCACGCCACCCAACCTCTGCACTCGAACCAACTTCCGCACTCCACCTAACCTCCGCACTCCACCCAACTTCCGTACTACACCCAACTTCCGCACTCCACCCAACTTCCGCACTCCATCCAACCTCCGAACTCCACCCAACCTCCGCACTCCACGCAACCTCCGCCCTTCACCCAACCTCCCCACTCCACCCAACTTCCCCACTTCACCCAATCTCCCCACTCTACCCAACCTCCTCACTCCACCCAACCTCCCCACTTCACCCAACCTCCCCACTCCACGCAACCTCCCCACTTCACGCAACCTCCCCACTTCACCCAACCTCCCCACTCCACCCAACCTCCCCACTTCACCCAACCTCCCAACTTCACCCAACCTCCTCACTCCACCCAACCTCCCCACTTCACCCAACCTCCCCACTCCACCCAACCACACCACTCCACCCAACCTCCGCCCTCCACCCAACCTCCCCACTCCACCCAACCTCCCCACTTCAACCAACCTCCGAACTCCACCCAACTTCCGCCCTCCACCCAACTTCCGCACTCCATGCAACCTCCGCACTCCACATAAACCTCCGCACTCCACACAACTTCTCCACTTCACCCAACCTCCCCACTCCACCCAACCTCCCCACTTCACCCAACCTTCGCACTCCATCCAACCTCCGCATTCCACCCAATCTCCGCACTCCACCCAACTTCCCCACTTCACCCAATCTCCCCACTCTACCCAACCTCCTCACTCCACCGAAACTCCCCACTTCACCCAACCTCCCCACTCCACGCAACCTCCCCACTTCACCCAACCTCCCCACTTCACCCAACCTCCCCACTCCACCCAACCTCCCCACTTCACCCAACCTCCCAACTTCACCCAACCTCCTCACACCACCCAACCTCCCCACTTCACCCAACCTCCCCACTCCACCCAACCACACCACTCCACCCAACCTCCGCCCTCCACCCAACCTCCCCACTTCACCCAACCTTCGCACTCCATCCAACCTCCGCATTCCACCCAATCTCCGCACTCCAAACAACCTCCGCACTCCACCCAACATCCGCACTCCACCCAACTTCCGCATTCCACCCAACTTCCGCACTCCACCCAACCTCTGCTCTCAATCCAAACTCAGCACTCCAGCCAACTTCCGCACTCCACCCAACTTCCGCACACCACCCAACTTCCGTACTCCACGCAACTTCCGCGCTCCACCCAACCTCCGCGCTCCACCCAACCTCCGAACACCACCGAACCTCCCCACGCCATCCAACCTGCCAACTCCACCCAACCTCCCCACTCCTCCCAACCTACGCACTCCACCCAACCACACCACTCCACCCAACCTCCGCCCTCCACCCAACCTCCCCACTCCACCCAACCTCCCCACTTCACCCAACCTCCGCACTCCACCCAACTTCCGCACTCCGCCCAACTTCCGCACTGCATGCAACCTCCGCACTCCACATAAACCTCCGCACTCCACACAACTTCTCCACTTCATACAACCTCCCCACTCAACCCAAACTCTCCACATCACCCAACCTCCGCGCTGCACCCAACCTCCCGAAATCACCCAACCTCCTCACTCCACTCAAACTCCCCACTCCACCCAACCTCCTCACTCCACTCAACCTCCCCACTCCACCCAACCTCCCCACTTCACCCAACCTCCGAACTCCACCCAACCTCCGCACTCCACACAACTTCCCCACTTCAAACAACTTTCCACTCAACCCAACCTCCCCATTTCACCCAACCTCCCCACTTCACCCAACCTCCCCACATCACCCAACCTCCCCACTGCACCCAACCTCCCCAGATCACCCAACCTCCCCACTCCACTCAAATTCCCCACTCCACCCAACCTCCTCACTCCACCCAACCTCCCCACTTCACACAACCTCCCCACTCCACGCAACCTGCCCACTTCACCCAACCTCCCGACATCACCCAACCTCCCCACTCCACCCAAACTACCCACTCCACCCAACCTCCCCACTCCACCCAACCTCCCCATTTCACCCAACCTTCCTACTTCACCCAACCTCCCCACTCCACCCAACCTCCGCACTCCACCCAAAGTTCGCACTCAACCCAACCTCCACACTTCACCCAACCTCCCAACTCCACCCAACCTCCCCACTTCACCAAACCTCCGCCTTCCAACCAACCTCCGCACGCCACCCAACCTCCGCACTCGAACCAACTTCCGCACTCCACCTAATCTCCGCACTCCACCCAACTTCCGTACTACACCCAACTTCCGCACTCCACCCAACTTCCGCACTCCATCCAACCTCCGAACTCCACCCAACCTCCGCACTCCACACAACTTCCGCACTACACCCAACCTCCCCACTCCACCCAACCTCCCCACTTCACCGAACCTCCCCACTCCACCCAATCTCCCCACCCCAAGCAACCTCCCCACTCCACCCAACCTCCGCCCTCCACCCAACCTCCGCCCTTCACCCAACCTCCCCACTCCACCCAACTTCCCCACTTCACCCAATCTCCCCACTCTACCCAACCTCCTCACTCCACCCAACCTCCCCACTTCACCCAACCTCCCCAGTCCACGCAACCTCCCCACTTCACCCAACCTCCCCACTTCACCCAACCTCCCCACTCCACCCAACCTCCCCACTTCACCCAACCTCCCAACTTCACCCAATCTCCTCACTCCACCCAACCTCCCCACTTCACCCAACCTCCCCACTCCACCCAACCACACCACTCCACCCAACCTCCGCCCTCCACCCAACCTCCCCACTCCACCCAACCTCCCCACTTCACCCAACCTCCGCACTCCACCCAACTTCCGCCCTCCACCCAACTTCCGCACTCCATGCAACCTCCGCACTCCACGTAAACCTCCGCACTCCACACAACTTCTCCACTTCACCCAACCTCCCCACTCCACCCAACCTCCCCACTTCACCCAACCTTCGCACTCCATCCAACCTCCGCATTCCACCCAATCTCCGCACTCCACCCAACTTCCCCACTTCACCCAATCTCCCCACTCTACCCAACCTCCTCACTCCACCCAAACTCCCCACTTCACCCAACCTCCCCACTCCACGCAACCTCCCCACTTCACCCAACCTCCCCACTTCACCCAACCTCCCCACTCCACCCAACCTCCCCACTTCACCCAACCTCCCAACTTCACCCAACCTCCTCACTCCACCCAACCTCCCCACTTCACCCAACCTCCCCACTCCACCCAACCACACCACTTCACCCAACCTCCGCCCTCCACCCAACCTCCCCACTTCACCCAACCTTCGCACTCCATCCAACCTCCGCATTCCACCCAATCTCCGCACTCCAAACAACTTCCGCACTCCACCCAACATCCGCACTCCACCCAACTTCCGCATTCCACCCAACTTCCGCACTCCACCCAACCTCTGCTCTCAACCCAAATTCAGCACTCCTGCCAACTTCCGCACTCCACCCAACTTCCGCACACCACCCAACTTCCGTACTCCACGCAACTTCCGCGCTCCACCCAACCTCCGCGCTCCACCCAACCTCCGAACACCACCGAACCTCCCCACGCCATCGAACCTGCCAACTCCACCCAACCTCCCCACTCTTCCCAACCTACGCACTCCACCCAACCACACCACTCCACCCAACCTCCGCCCTCCACCCAACCTCCCCACTCCACCCAACCTCCCCACTTCACCCAACCTCCGCACTCCACCCAACTTCCGCACTCCGCCCAACTTCCGCACTGCAAGCAACCTCCGCACTCCACATAAACCTCCGCACTCCACACAACTTCTCCACTTCATACAACCTCCCCACTCAACCCAACCTCTCCACATCACCCAACCTCCGCGCTGCACCCAACCTCCCGAAATCACCCAACCTCCTCACTCCACTCAAACTCCCCACTCCACCCAACCTCCTCACTCCACTCAACCTCCCCATTCCACCCAACCTCCCCACTTCACCCAAACTCCGCACTCCACCCAACCTCCGCACTCCACACAACTTCCCCACTTCAAACAACTTTCCACTCAACCCAACCTCCCCGTTTCACCCAACCTCCCCACTTCACCCAACCTCCCCACATCACCCAACCTCCCCACTGCACCCAACCTCCCCAAATCACCCAACCTCCCCACTCCACTCAAATTCCCCACTCCACCCTACCTCCTCACTCCACCCAACCTCCCCATTTCACACAACCTCCCTACTCCACCCAACCTCCCCACTTCACCCAACCTCCCCACATCACCCAACCTCACCACTCCACCCAAACTACCCACTCCACCCAACCTCCCCACTGCACCCAACCTCCCCATTTCACCCAACCTTCCTACTTCACCCAACCTCCCCACTCCACCCAATATCCGCACTCCACCCAACTTCCCCACTTCACCCAATCTCCCCACTCTACCCAACCTCCTCACTCCACCCAAACTCCCCACTTCACCCAACCTCCCCACTCCACGCAACCTCCCCACTTCACCCAACCTCCCCACTTCACCCAACCTCCCCTCTCCACCCAACCTCCCCACTTCACCCAACCTCCCAACTTCACCCAACCTCCTCACTCCACCCAACCTCCCCACTTCACCCAACCTCCCCACTCCACCCAACCACACCACTTCACCCAACCTCCGCCCTCCACCCAACCTCCCCACTTCACCCAACCTTCGCACTCCATCCAACCTCCGCATTCCACCCAATCTCCGCACTCCAAACAACTTCCGCACTCCACCCAACATCCGCACTCCACCCAACTTCCGCATTCCACCCAACTTCCGCACTCCACCCAACCTCTGCTCTCAACCCAAATTCAGCACTCCAGCCAACTTCCGCACTCCACCCAACTTCCGCACACCACCCAACTTCCGTACTCCACGCAACTTCCGCGCTCCACCCAACCTCCGCGCTCCACCCAACCTCCGAACACCACCGAACCTCCCCACGCCATCGAACCTGCCAACTCCACCCAACCTCCCCACTCCTCCCAACCTACGCACTCCACCCAACCACACCACTCCACCCAACCTCCGCCCTCCACCCAACCTCCCCACTCCACCCAACCTCCCCACTTCACCCAACCTCCGCACTCCACCCAACTTCCGCACTCCGCCCAACTTCCGCACTGCAAGCAACCTCCGCACTCCACATAAACCTCCGCACTCCACACAACTTCTCCACTTCATACAACCTCCCCACTCAACCCAACCTCTCCACATCACCCAACCTCCGCGCTGCACCCAACCTCCCGAAATCACCCAACCTCCTCACTCCACTCAAACTCCCCACTCCACCCAACCTCCTCACTCCACTCAACCTCCCCATTCCACCCAACCTCCCCACTTCACCCAAACTCCGCACTCCACCCAACCTCCGCACTCCACACAACTTCCCCACTTCAAACAACTTTCCACTCAACCCAACCTCCCCGTTTCACCCAACCTCCCCACTTCACCCAACCTCCCCACATCACCCAACCTCCCCACTGCACCCAACCTCCCCAAATCACCCAACCTCCCCACTCCACTCAAATTCCCCACTCCACCCAACCTCCTCACTCCACCCAACCTCCCCACTTCACGCAACCTCCCCACTCCACCCAACCTCCCCACTTCACCCAACCTCCCCACATCACCCAACCTCACCACTCCACCCAAACTACCCACTCCACCCAACCTCCCCACTCCACCCAACCTCCCCATTTCACCCAACCTTCCTACTTCACCCAACCTCCCCACTCCACCCAACCTCCGCACTCCACCCAAAGTTCGCACTCAACCCAACCTCCACACTTCACCCAACCTCCCAACTCCACCCAACCTCCCCACTTCACCAAACCTCCGCCTTCCAACCAACCTCCGCACGCCACCCAACCTCTGCACTCGAACCAACTTCCGCACTCCACCTAACCTCCGCACTCCACCCAACTTCCGTACTACACCCAACTTCCGCACTCCACCCAACTTCCGCACTCCATCCAACCTCCGAACTCCACCCAACCTCCGCACTCCACGCAACCTCCGCCCTTCACCCAACCTCCCCACTCCACCCAACTTCCCCACTTCACCCAATCTCCCCACTCTACCCAACCTCCTCACTCCACCCAACCTCCCCACTTCACCCAACCTCCCCACTCCACGCAACCTCCCCACTTCACGCAACCTCCCCACTTCACCCAACCTCCCCACTCCACCCAACCTCCCCACTTCACCCAACCTCCCAACTTCACCCAACCTCCTCACTCCACCCAACCTCCCCACTTCACCCAACCTCCCCACTCCACCCAACCACACCACTCCACCCAACCTCCGCCCTCCACCCAACCTCCCCACTCCACCCAACCTCCCCACTTCAACCAACCTCCGAACTCCACCCAACTTCCGCCCTCCACCCAACTTCCGCACTCCATGCAACCTCCGCACTCCACATAAACCTCCGCACTCCACACAACTTCTCCACTTCACCCAACCTCCCCACTCCACCCAACCTCCCCACTTCACCCAACCTTCGCACTCCATCCAACCTCCGCATTCCACCCAATCTCCGCACTCCACCCAACTTCCCCACTTCACCCAATCTCCCCACTCTACCCAACCTCCTCACTCCACCGAAACTCCCCACTTCACCCAACCTCCCCACTCCACGCAACCTCCCCACTTCACCCAACCTCCCCACTTCACCCAACCTCCCCACTCCACCCAACCTCCCCACTTCACCCAACCTCCCAACTTCACCCAACCTCCTCACACCACCCAACCTCCCCACTTCACCCAACCTCCCCACTCCACCCAACCACACCACTCCACCCAACCTCCGCCCTCCACCCAACCTCCCCACTTCACCCAACCTTCGCACTCCATCCAACCTCCGCATTCCACCCAATCTCCGCACTCCAAACAACCTCCGCACTCCACCCAACATCCGCACTCCACCCAACTTCCGCATTCCACCCAACTTCCGCACTCCACCCAACCTCTGCTCTCAATCCAAACTCAGCACTCCAGCCAACTTCCGCACTCCACCCAACTTCCGCACACCACCCAACTTCCGTACTCCACGCAACTTCCGCGCTCCACCCAACCTCCGCGCTCCACCCAACCTCCGAACACCACCGAACCTCCCCACGCCATCCAACCTGCCAACTCCACCCAACCTCCCCACTCCTCCCAACCTACGCACTCCACCCAACCACACCACTCCACCCAACCTCCGCCCTCCACCCAACCTCCCCACTCCACCCAACCTCCCCACTTCACCCAACCTCCGCACTCCACCCAACTTCCGCACTCCGCCCAACTTCCGCACTGCATGCAACCTCCGCACTCCACATAAACCTCCGCACTCCACACAACTTCTCCACTTCATACAACCTCCCCACTCAACCCAAACTCTCCACATCACCCAACCTCCGCGCTGCACCCAACCTCCCGAAATCACCCAACCTCCTCACTCCACTCAAACTCCCCACTCCACCCAACCTCCTCACTCCACTCAACCTCCCCACTCCACCCAACCTCCCCACTTCACCCAACCTCCGAACTCCACCCAACCTCCGCACTCCACACAACTTCCCCACTTCAAACAACTTTCCACTCAACCCAACCTCCCCATTTCACCCAACCTCCCCACTTCACCCAACCTCCCCACATCACCCAACCTCCCCACTGCACCCAACCTCCCCAGATCACCCAACCTCCCCACTCCACTCAAATTCCCCACTCCACCCAACCTCCTCACTCCACCCAACCTCCCCACTTCACACAACCTCCCCACTCCACGCAACCTGCCCACTTCACCCAACCTCCCGACATCACCCAACCTCCCCACTCCACCCAAACTACCCACTCCACCCAACCTCCCCACTCCACCCAACCTCCCCATTTCACCCAACCTTCCTACTTCACCCAACCTCCCCACTCCACCCAACCTCCGCACTCCACCCAAAGTTCGCACTCAACCCAACCTCCACACTTCACCCAACCTCCCAACTCCACCCAACCTCCCCACTTCACCAAACCTCCGCCTTCCAACCAACCTCCGCACGCCACCCAACCTCCGCACTCGAACCAACTTCCGCACTCCACCTAATCTCCGCACTCCACCCAACTTCCGTACTACACCCAACTTCCGCACTCCACCCAACTTCCGCACTCCATCCAACCTCCGAACTCCACCCAACCTCCGCACTCCACACAACTTCCGCACTACACCCAACCTCCCCACTCCACCCAACCTCCCCACTTCACCGAACCTCCCCACTCCACCCAATCTCCCCACCCCAAGCAACCTCCCCACTCCACCCAACCTCCGCCCTCCACCCAACCTCCGCCCTTCACCCAACCTCCCCACTCCACCCAACTTCCCCACTTCACCCAATCTCCCCACTCTACCCAACCTCCTCACTCCACCCAACCTCCCCACTTCACCCAACCTCCCCAGTCCACGCAACCTCCCCACTTCACCCAACCTCCCCACTTCACCCAACCTCCCCACTCCACCCAACCTCCCCACTTCACCCAACCTCCCAACTTCACCCAATCTCCTCACTCCACCCAACCTCCCCACTTCACCCAACCTCCCCACTCCACCCAACCACACCACTCCACCCAACCTCCGCCCTCCACCCAACCTCCCCACTCCACCCAACCTCCCCACTTCACCCAACCTCCGCACTCCACCCAACTTCCGCCCTCCACCCAACTTCCGCACTCCATGCAACCTCCGCACTCCACGTAAACCTCCGCACTCCACACAACTTCTCCACTTCACCCAACCTCCCCACTCCACCCAACCTCCCCACTTCACCCAACCTTCGCACTCCATCCAACCTCCGCATTCCACCCAATCTCCGCACTCCACCCAACTTCCCCACTTCACCCAATCTCCCCACTCTACCCAACCTCCTCACTCCACCCAAACTCCCCACTTCACCCAACCTCCCCACTCCACGCAACCTCCCCACTTCACCCAACCTCCCCACTTCACCCAACCTCCCCACTCCACCCAACCTCCCCACTTCACCCAACCTCCCAACTTCACCCAACCTCCTCACTCCACCCAACCTCCCCACTTCACCCAACCTCCCCACTCCACCCAACCACACCACTTCACCCAACCTCCGCCCTCCACCCAACCTCCCCACTTCACCCAACCTTCGCACTCCATCCAACCTCCGCATTCCACCCAATCTCCGCACTCCAAACAACTTCCGCACTCCACCCAACATCCGCACTCCACCCAACTTCCGCATTCCACCCAACTTCCGCACTCCACCCAACCTCTGCTCTCAACCCAAATTCAGCACTCCTGCCAACTTCCGCACTCCACCCAACTTCCGCACACCACCCAACTTCCGTACTCCACGCAACTTCCGCGCTCCACCCAACCTCCGCGCTCCACCCAACCTCCGAACACCACCGAACCTCCCCACGCCATCGAACCTGCCAACTCCACCCAACCTCCCCACTCTTCCCAACCTACGCACTCCACCCAACCACACCACTCCACCCAACCTCCGCCCTCCACCCAACCTCCCCACTCCACCCAACCTCCCCACTTCACCCAACCTCCGCACTCCACCCAACTTCCGCACTCCGCCCAACTTCCGCACTGCAAGCAACCTCCGCACTCCACATAAACCTCCGCACTCCACACAACTTCTCCACTTCATACAACCTCCCCACTCAACCCAACCTCTCCACATCACCCAACCTCCGCGCTGCACCCAACCTCCCGAAATCACCCAACCTCCTCACTCCACTCAAACTCCCCACTCCACCCAACCTCCTCACTCCACTCAACCTCCCCATTCCACCCAACCTCCCCACTTCACCCAAACTCCGCACTCCACCCAACCTCCGCACTCCACACAACTTCCCCACTTCAAACAACTTTCCACTCAACCCAACCTCCCCGTTTCACCCAACCTCCCCACTTCACCCAACCTCCCCACATCACCCAACCTCCCCACTGCACCCAACCTCCCCAAATCACCCAACCTCCCCACTCCACTCAAATTCCCCACTCCACCCTACCTCCTCACTCCACCCAACCTCCCCATTTCACACAACCTCCCTACTCCACCCAACCTCCCCACTTCACCCAACCTCCCCACATCACCCAACCTCACCACTCCACCCAAACTACCCACTCCACCCAACCTCCCCACTGCACCCAACCTCCCCATTTCACCCAACCTTCCTACTTCACCCAACCTCCCCACTCCACCCAATATCCGCACTCCACCCAACTTCCCCACTTCACCCAATCTCCCCACTCTACCCAACCTCCTCACTCCACCCAAACTCCCCACTTCACCCAACCTCCCCACTCCACGCAACCTCCCCACTTCACCCAACCTCCCCACTTCACCCAACCTCCCCACTCCACCCAACCTCCCCACTTCACCCAACCTCCCAACTTCACCCAACCTCCTCACTCCACCCAACCTCCCCACTTCACCCAACCTCCCCACTCCACCCAACCACACCACTTCACCCAACCTCCGCCCTCCACCCAACCTCCCCACTTCACCCAACCTTCGCACTCCATCCAACCTCCGCATTCCACCCAATCTCCGCACTCCAAACAACTTCCGCACTCCACCCAACATCCGCACTCCACCCAACTTCCGCATTCCACCCAACTTCCGCACTCCACCCAACCTCTGCTCTCAACCCAAATTCAGCACTCCAGCCAACTTCCGCACTCCACCCAACTTCCGCACACCACCCAACTTCCGTACTCCACGCAACTTCCGCGCTCCACCCAACCTCCGCGCTCCACCCAACCTCCGAACACCACCGAACCTCCCCACGCCATCGAACCTGCCAACTCCACCCAACCTCCCCACTCCTCCCAACCTACGCACTCCACCCAACCACACCACTCCACCCAACCTCCGCCCTCCACCCAACCTCCCCACTCCACCCAACCTCCCCACTTCACCCAACCTCCGCACTCCACCCAACTTCCGCACTCCGCCCAACTTCCGCACTGCAAGCAACCTCCGCACTCCACATAAACCTCCGCACTCCACACAACTTCTCCACTTCATACAACCTCCCCACTCAACCCAACCTCTCCACATCACCCAACCTCCGCGCTGCACCCAACCTCCCGAAATCACCCAACCTCCTCACTCCACTCAAACTCCCCACTCCACCCAACCTCCTCACTCCACTCAACCTCCCCATTCCACCCAACCTCCCCACTTCACCCAAACTCCGCACTCCACCCAACCTCCGCACTCCACACAACTTCCCCACTTCAAACAACTTTCCACTCAACCCAACCTCCCCGTTTCACCCAACCTCCCCACTTCACCCAACCTCCCCACATCACCCAACCTCCCCACTGCACCCAACCTCCCCAAATCACCCAACCTCCCCACTCCACTCAAATTCCCCACTCCACCCAACCTCCTCACTCCACCCAACCTCCCCACTTCACGCAACCTCCCCACTCCACCCAACCTCCCCACTTCACCCAACCTCCCCACATCACCCAACCTCACCACTCCACCCAAACTACCCACTCCACCCAACCTCCCCACTCCACCCAACCTCCCCATTTCACCCAACCTTCCTACTTCACCCAACCTCCCCACTCCACCCAACCTCCGCACTCCACCCAAAGTTCGCACTCAACCCAACCTCCACACTTCACCCAACCTCCCAACTCCACCCAACCTCCCCACTTCACCAAACCTCCGCCTTCCAACCAACCTCCGCACGCCACCCAACCTCCGCACTCGAACCAACTTCCGCACTCCACCTAACCTCCGCACTCCACCCAACTTCCGTACTACACCCAACTTCCGCACTCCACCCAACTTCCGCACTCCATCCAACCTCCGAACTCCACCCAACCTCCGCACTCCACACAACTTCCGCACTCCACCCAACCTCCCCACTCCACCCAACCTCCCCACTTCACCGAACCTCCCCACTCCACCCAATCTCCACACCCCAAGCAACCTCCCAACTCCACCCAACCTCCGCCCTCCACCCAACCTCCGCCCTTCACCCAACCTCCCCACTCCACCCAACTTCCCCACTTCACCCAATCTCCCCACTCTACCCAACCTCCCCACTCCACCCAACCTCCCCACTTCACCCAACCTCCCCACTCCACGCAACCTCCCCACTTCACCCAACCTCCCCACTTCACCCAACCTCCCCACTCAACCCAACCTCCCCACTTCACCCAACCTCCCAACTTCACCCAACCTCCTCACTCCACCCAACCTCCCCACTTCACCCAACCTCCCCACTCCACCCAACCACACCACTCCACCCAACCTCCGCCCTCCATCCAACCTCCCCACTCCACCCAACCCCCCACTTCACCCAACCTCCGCACTCCACCCAACTTCCGCCCTCCACCCAACTTCCGCACTCCATGCAACCTCCGCACTCCACATAAACCTCCGCACTCCACACAACTTCTCCACTTCACCCAACCTCCCCACTCCACCCAACCTCCCCACTTCACCCAACCTTCGCACTCCATCCAACATCCGCATTCCACCCAATCTCCGCACTCCAAACAACTTCCGCACTACACCCAACATCCGCACTCCACCCAACTTCCGCATTCCACCCAACTTCCGCACTCCACCCAACCTCTGCTCTCAACCCAAACTCAGCACTCCAGCCAACTTCCGCACTCCACCCAACTTCCGCACTGCATGCAACCTCCGCACTCCACATAAACCTCCGCACTCCACACAACTTCTCCACTTCATACAACCTCCCCACTCAACCCAACCTCTCCACATCACCCAACCTCCGCACTGCACCCAACCTCCCGAAATCACCCAACCTCCTCACTCCACTCAAACTCCCCACTCCACCCAACCTCCTCACTCCACTCAACCTCCCCACTCCACCCAACCTCCCCACTTCACCCAACCTCCGAACTCCACCCAACCTCCGCACTCCACACAACTTCCCCACTTCAAACAACTTTCCACTCAACCCAACCTCCCCATTTCACCCAACCTCCCCACTTCACCCAACCTCCCCACATCAACCAACCTCCCCACTGCACCCAACCTCCCCAAATCACCCAACCTCCCCACTCCACCCAACCTCCCCACATCACCCAACCTCCCCATTCCACCCAACCTCCCCATTTCACCCAACCTTCCTACTTCACCCAACCTCCCCACTCCACCCAACCTCCGCACTCCACCCAAAGTTCGCACTCAACCCAACCTCCACACTTCACCCAACCTCCCCACTTCACCAAACCTCCGCATTCCAACCAACCTCCGCACTCGAACCAACTTCCGCACTCAACCCAACCTCCGCACTCCACCCAACTTCCGCACTCCATCGAACCTCCGCACTCCACTCAACCTCCGCACTCCACACAACTTCCGCACTCCACCCAACCTCCCCACTCCACCCAACCTCCTCACTCCACCCAACCTCCCCAAATCACCCAACCTCCCCACTCCACTCAAATTCCCCACTCCACCCAACCTCGTCACTCCACCCAACCTCCCCACTTCACACAACCTCCCCACTTCACCCAACCTCCCCACTTCACCCAACCTCCCCACATCACCCAACCTCACCACTCCACCCAAACTACCCACTCCACCCAACCTCCCAACTCCACCAAACCTCCGACTTCCAACCAACCTCCGACTTCCAACCAACCTCCGCACGCCACCCAACCTCCGCACTCGAACCAACTTCCGCACTCCACCTAACCTCCGCACTCCACCCAACTTCCGTACTACACCCAACTTCCGCACTCCACCCAACTTCCGCACTCCATCCAACCTCCGAACTCCACCCAACCTCCGCACTCCACACAACTTCCGCACTCCACCCAACCTCCCCACTCCACCCAACCTCCCCACTTCACCGAACCTCCCCACTCCACCCAATCTCCCCACCCCAAGCAACCTCCCCACTCCACCCAACCTCCGCCCTCCACCCAACCTCCGCCCTTCACCCAACCTCCCCACTCCACCCAACCTCCCCACTTCACCCAACCTCCCCACTCCACGCAACCTCCCCACTTCACCCAACCTCCCCACTTCACCCAACCTCCCCACTCCACCCAACCTCCCCACTTCACCCAACCTCCCCACTCCACCCAACCACACCACTCCTCCCAACCTCCGCCCTCCACCCAACCTCCCCACTCCACCCAACCTCCCCACTTCACCCAACCTCCGCCCTTCACCCAACCTCCCCACTCCACCCAACCTCCCGAAATCACCCAACCTCCTCACTCCACTCAAACTCCCCACTCCACCCAACCTCCTCACTCCACTCAACCTCCACACTCCACCCAACCTCCCCACTTCACCCAACCTCCCCACTCCACCCAACCACACCACTCCACCCAACCTCCGCCCTCCACCCAACCTCCCCACTCCACCCAACCTCCCCACTTCACCCAACCTCCGCACTGCACCCAACTTCCGCACTCCACCCAACTTCCGCACTCCATGCAACCTCCGCACTCCACATAAACCTCCGCACTCCACACAACTTCTCCACTTCACCCAACCTCCCCACTCCACCCAACCTCCCCACTTCACCCAACCTTCGCACTCCATCCAACATCCGCATTCCACCCAATCTCCGCACTCCAAACAACTTCCGCACTCCACCCAACATCCGCACTCCACCCAACTTCCGCATTCCAACCAACTTCCGCACTCCACCCAACCTCTGCTCTCAACCCAAACTCAGCACTCCAGCCAACTTCCGCACTCCACCCAACTTCCGCACTGCATGCAACCTCCGCACTCCACATAAACCTCCGCACTCCACACAACTTCTCCACTTCATACAACCTCCCCACTCAACCCAACCTCTCCACATCACCCAACCTCCGCACTGCACCCAACCTCCCGAAATCACCCAACCTCCTCACTCCACTCAAACTCCCCACTCCACCCAACCTCCTCACTCCACTCAACCTCCCCACTCCACCCAACCTCCCCACTTCACCCAACCTCCGCACTCCACCCAACCTCCGCACTCCACACAACTTCCCCACTTCAAACAACTTTCCACTCAACCCAACCTCCCCACTCCACTCAAATTCCCCACTCCACCCAACCTCCTCACTCCACCCAACCTCCCCACTTCACACAACCTCCCCACTCCACCCAACCTCCCCACTTCACCCAACCTCCCCACATCACCCAACCTCCCCACTCCACCCAACCTCCCCATTTCACCCAACCTTCCTACTTCACCCAACCTCCCCACTCCACCCAACCTCCGCACTCCACCCAAAGTTCGCACTCAACCCAACCTCCACACTTCACCCAACCTCCGCCTTCCAACCAACCTCCGCCCTCCACCCAACCTCCCCACTCCACCCAACCTCCCCACTTCACCCAACCTCCGCCCTTCACCCAACCTCCCCACTCCACCCAACTTCCCCACTTCACCCAATCTCCCCACTCTACCCAACCTCCTCACTCCACCCAACCTCCCCACTTCACCCAACCTCCCCACTCCACGCAACCTCCCCACTTCACCCAACCTCCGCACTCCACCCAACTTCCCCACTTCACCCAATCTCCCCACTCTACCCAACCTCCTCACTCCACCCAACCTCCCCACTTCACCCAACCTCCCCACTCCACGCAACCTCCCCACTTCACCCAACCTCCGCACTCCACACAACTTCTCCACTTCACCCAACCTCCCCACTCCACCCAACCTCCCCACTTCACCCAACCTCCGCCCTTCACCCAACCTCCCCACTGCACCCAACTTCCCCACTTCACCCAATCTCCCCACTCTACCCAACCTCCTCACTCCACCCAACCTCCCCACTCCACCCAACCACACCACTCCACCCAACCTCCGCCCTCCACCCAACCTCCCCACTCCACCCAACCTCCCCACTTCACCCAACCTCCGCACTCCACCCAACTTCCGCCCTCCACCCAACTTCCGCACTCCATGCAACCTCCGCACTCCACATAAACCTCCGCACTCCACACAACTTCTCCACTTCACCCAACCTCCCCACTCCACCCAACCTCCCCACTTCACCCAACCTTCGCACTCCATCCAACCTCCGCATTCCACCCAATCTCCGCACTCCAAACAACTTCCGCACTCCACCCAACATCCGCACTCCACCCAACTTCCGCATTCCACCCAACTTCCGCACTCCACCCAACCTCTGCTCTCAACCGAAACTCAGCACTCCAGCCAACTTCCGCACTCCACCCAACTTCCGCACTGCATGCAACCTCCGCACTCCACATAAACCTCCGCACTCCACACAACTTCTCCACTTCATACAACCTCCCCACTCAACCCAACCTCCCCACTTCACCCAACCTCCGCCCTTCACCCAACCTCCCCACTCCACCCAACTTCCCCACTTCACCCAATCTCCCCACTCTACCCAACCTCCTCACTCCACCCAACCTCCCCACTCCACCCAACCACACCACTCCACCCAACCTCCGCCCTCCACCCAACCTCCCCACTCCACCCAACCTCCCCACTTCACCCAACCTCCGCACTCCACCCAACTTCCGCCCTCCACCCAACTTCCGCACTCCATGCAACCTCCGCACTCCACATAAACCTCCGCACTCCACACAACTTCTCCACTTCACCCAACCTCCCCACTCCACCCAACCTCCCCACTTCACCCAACCTTCGCACTCCATCCAACCTCCGCATTCCACCCAATCTCCGCACTCCAAACAACTTCCGCACTCCACCCAACATCCGCACTCCACCCAACTTCCGCATTCCACCCAACTTCCGCACTCCACCCAACCTCTGCTCTCAACCGAAACTCAGCACTCCAGCCAACTTCCGCACTCCACCCAACTTCCGCACTGCATGCAACCTCCGCACTCCACATAAACCTCCGCACTCCACACAACTTCTCCACTTCATACAACCTCCCCACTCAACCCAATCTCTCCACATCACCCAACCTCCGCACTGCACCCAACCTCCCGAAATCACCCAACCTCCTCACTCCACTCAAACTCCCCACTCCACCCAACCTCCTCACTCCACTCAGCCTCCCCACTCCACCCAACCTCCCCACTTCACCCAACCTCCGCACTCCACCCAACCTCCGCACTCCACACAACTTTCCCACTTCAAACAACTTTCCACTCAACCCAACCTCCCCATTTCACCCAACCTCCCCACTTCACCCAACCTCCCCACATCACCCAACCTCCCCACTGCACCCAACCTCCCCACATCACCCAACCTCCCCACTCCACTCAAACTCCCCACAGCACCCAACCTCCTCACTCCACCCAACCTCCCCACTTCACACAACCTCCCCACTCCACCCAACCTCCCCACTTCACCCAACCTCCCCACATCACCCAACCTCCCCACTCCACCCAAACTACCCACTCCACCCAACCTCCCCACTCCACCCAACTTCCCCATTTCACCCAACCTTCCTACTTCACCCAACCTCCCCACTCCACCCAACCTCCGCACTCCACCCAAAGTTCGCACTCAACCCAACCTCCACACTTCACCCAACCTCCCAACTCCACCCAACCTCCCCACTTCACCAAACCTCCGCCTTCCAACCAACCTCCGCACGCCACCCAACCTCCGCACTCGAACCAACTTCCGCACTCCACCTAACCTCCGCACTCCACCCAACTTCCGTACTACACCCAACCTCCGCACTCCACCCAACCTCCGCACTCCACACAACTTCCCCACTTCAAACAACTTTCCACTCAACCCAACCTCCCCACTCCACTCAAATTCCCCACTCCACCCAACCTCCTCACTCCACCCAACCTCCCCACTTCACACAACCTCCCCACTCCACCCAACCTCCCCACTTCACCCAACCTCCCCACATCACCCAACCTCCCCACTCCACCCAACCTCCCCATTTCACCCAACCTTCCTACTTCACCCAACCTCCCCACTCCACCCAACTTCCGCACTCCACCCAACTTCCGCACTCCATGCAACCTCCGCACTCCACATAAACCTCCGCACTCCACACAACTTCTCCACTTCACCCAACCTCCCCACTCCACCCAACCTCCCCACTTCACCCAACCTTCGCACTCCATCCAACATCCGCATTCCACCCAATCTCCGCACTCCAAACAACTTCCTCACTCCACCCAACATCCGCACTCCACCCAACTTCCGCATTCCACCCAACTTCCGCACTCCACCCAACCTCTGCTCTCAACCCAAACTCAGCACTCCAGCCAACTTCCGCACTCCACCCAACTTCCGCACTGCATGCAACCTCCGCACTCCACATAAACCTCCGCACTCCACACAACTTCTCCACTTCATACAACCTCCCCACTCAACCCAACCTCTCCACATCACCCAACCTCCGCACTGCACCCAACCTCCCGAAATCACCCAACCTCCTCACTCCACTCAAACTCCCCACTCCACCCAACCTCCTCACTCCACTCAACCTCCCCACTCCACCCAACCTCCCCACTTCACCCAACCTCCGCACTCCACCCAACCTCCGCACTCCACACAACTTCCCCACTTCAAACAACTTTCCACTCAACCCAACCTCCCCACTCCACTCAAATTCCCCACTCCACCCAACCTCCTCACTCCACCCAACCTCCCCACTTCACACAACCTCCCCACTCCACCCAACCTCCCCACTTCACCCAACCTCCCCACATCACCCAACCTCCCCACTCCACCCAACCTCCCCATTTCACCCAACCTTCCTACTTCACCCAACCTCCCCACTCCACCCAACCTCCGCACTCCACCCAAAGTTCGCACTCAACCCAACCTCCACACTTCACCCAACCTCCCAACTCCACCCAACCTCCCCACTTCACCAAACCTCCGCCTTCCAACCAACCTCCGCACGCCACCCAACCTCCGCACTCGAACCAACTTCCGCACTCCACCTAACCTCCGCACTCCACCCAACTTCCGTACTACACCCAACTTCCGCACTCCACCCAACTTCCGCACTCCATCCAACCTCCGAACTCCACCCAACCTCCGCACTCCACACAACTTCCGCACTCCACCCAACCTCCCCACTCCACCCAACCTCCCCACTTCACCCAACCTCCCCACTCCACGCAACCTCCCCACTTCACCCAACCTCCCCACTTCACCCAACCTCCCCACTCCACCCAACCTCCCCACTTCACCCAACCTCCCCACTCCACCCAACCACACCACTCCTCCCAACCTCCGCCCTCCACCCAACCTCCCCACTCCACCCAACCTCCCCACTTCACCCAACCTCCGCCCTTCACCCAACCTCCCCACTCCACCCAACTTCCCCACTTCACCCAATCTCCCCACTCTACCCAACCTCCTCACTCCACCCAACCTCCCCACTTCACCCAACCTCCCCACTCCACGCAACCTCCCCACTTCACCCAACCTCCGCACTCCACACAACTTCTCCACTTCACCCAACCTCCCCACTCCACCCAACCTCCCCACTTCACCCAACCTCCGCCCTTCACCCAACCTCCCCACTCCACCCAACTTCCCCACTTCACCCAATCTCCCCACTCTACCCAACCTCCTCACTCCACCCAACCTCCCCACTCCACCCAACCACACCACTCCACCCAACCTCCGCCCTCCACCCAACCTCCCCACTCCACCCAACCTCCCCACTTCACCCAACCTCCGCACTCCACCCAACTTCCGCCCTCCACCCAACTTCCGCACTCCATGCAACCTCCGCACTCCACATAAACCTCCGCACTCCACACAACTTCTCCACTTCACCCAACCTCCCCACTCCACCCAACCTCCCCACTTCACCCAACCTTCGCACTCCATCCAACCTCCGCATTCCACCCAATCTCCGCACTCCAAACAACTTCCGCACTCCACCCAACATCCGCACTCCACCCAACTTCCGCATTCCACCCAACTTCCGCACTCCACCCAACCTCTGCTCTCAACCGAAACTCAGCACTCCAGCCAACTTCCGCACTCCAACCAACTTCCGCACTGCATGCAACCTCCGCACTCCACATAAACCTCCGCACTCCACACAACTTCTCCACTTCATACAACCTCCCCACTCAACCCAATCTCTCCACATCACCCAACCTCCGCACTGCACCCAACCTCCCGAAATCACCCAACCTCCTCACTCCACTCAAACTCCCCACTCCACCCAACCTCCTCACTCCACTCAACCTCCCCACTCCACCCAACCTCCCCACTTCACCCAACCTCCGCACTCCACCCAACCTCCGCACTCCACACAACTTTCCCACTTCAAACAACTTTCCACTCAACCCAACCTCCCCATTTCACCCAACCTCCCCACTTCACCCAACCTCCCCACATCACCCAACCTCCCCACTGCACCCAACCTTCCCACATCACCCAACCTCCCCACTCCACTCAAACTCCCCACTGCACCCAACCTCCTCACTCCACCCAACCTCCCCACTTCACACAACCTCCCCACTCCACCCAACCTCCCCACTTCACCCAACCTCCCCACATCACCCAACCTCCCCACTCCACCCAAACTACCCACTCCACCCAACCTCCCCACTCCACCCAACTTCCCCATTTCACCCAACCTTCCTACTTCACCCAACCTCCCCACTCCACCCAACCTCCCAACTCCACCCAACCTCCCCACTTCACCAAACCTCCGCCTTCCAACCAACCTCCGCACGCCACCCAACCTCCGCACTCGAACCAACTTCCGCACTCCACCTAACCTCCGCACTCCACCCAACTTCCGTACTACACCCAACTTCCGCACTCCACCCAACTTCCGCACTCCATCCAACCTCCGAACTCCACCCAACCTCCCCACTCCACACAATTTCCGCACTCCACCCAACCTCCCCACTCCACCCAACCTCCCCACTTCACCGAACCTCCCCACTCCACCCAATCTCCCCACCCCAAGCAAACTCCCCACTCCACCCAACCTCCGCCCTCCACCCAACCTCCGCCCTTCACCCAACCTCCCCACTCCACCCAACCTCCCCACTTCACCCAACCTCCCCACTCCACGCAACCTCCCCACTTCACCCAACCTCCCCACTTCACCCAACCTCCCCACTCCACCCAACCTCCCCACTTCACCCAACCTCCCCACTCCACCCAACCACACCACTCCACCCAACCTCCGCCCTCCACCCAACCTCCCCACTCCACCCAACCTCCCCACTTCACCCAACCTCCGCACTCCACCCAACTTCCGCACTCCACCGAACTTCCGCACTCCATGCAACCTCCGCACTCCACATAAACCTCCGCACTCCACACAACTTCTCCACTTCACCCAACCTCCCCACTCCACCCAACCTCCCCACTTCACCCAACCTTCGCACTCCATCCAACCTCCGCATTCCACCCAATCTCCGCACTCCAAACAACTTCCGCACTCCACCCAACATCCGCACTCCACCCAACTTCCGCATTCCACCCAACTTCCGCACTCCACCCAACTTCTGCACTCAACCCAAACTCAGCACTCCAGCCAACTTCCGCACTCCATCCAACTTCCGCACACCACCCAACTTCCGTACTCCACGCAACTTCCGCGCTCCACCCAACCTCCGCACTCCACCCAACCTCCGAACACCACCCAACTTCAGTACTCCACCCAGCCTCCCCACTCCACCGAACCTCCCCACGCCATCCAACCTCCCAACTCCACCCAACCTCCCCACTCCTCCCAACCTACGCACTCCACCCAACGACACCACTCCACCCAACCTCCCCACTTCAACCCATCCTCCCCACTCCACCCAACCACCGCCCTCCACCCAACCTCCCCACTCCACACAACCTCCCCACTTCACCCAACCTCCGCACTCCACCCAACTTCCGCACTCCACCCAATTTCCGCACTCCATGCAACCTCCGCACTCCACCCAACTTCCGCACTCCATGCAACCTCCCCACTCAACCCAACCTCCCCATTTCACCCAACCTCCCCACTTCACCCAACCT
Source organism: Oasisia sp. SBJ-2009 (assembly GCA_964017155.1). Classification (NCBI taxonomy): domain Eukaryota; kingdom Metazoa; phylum Annelida; class Polychaeta; order Sabellida; family Siboglinidae; genus Oasisia; species Oasisia sp. SBJ-2009. The sequence continues at coordinate 32,780,138 of OZ024857.1, read as the reverse complement.
CCCCACATCACCCAACCTCCCCACTGCACCCAACCTCCCCAAATCACCCAACCTCACCACTCCACTAAAATTCCCCACTCCACCCAACCTCCTCACTCCACCCAACCTCCCCACTTCACCCAACCTCCCCAGAGCACCCAACCTCCCCACTCCACCCAACCTCCCCACTCCACCCAACCTCCCCACTTCACCCAACCTCCCCACATCACCCAAACTCCCCACTCCACCCAACCTCCCTACTTCACCCAACCTCCCCACTCCACCCAACTTCCGCACTCCAACCAACTTCCGCACTCAACCCAACTTCCGCACTCCACCCAACTTCCGCACTCCACCCAACTTCCGCACACCACTCAACTTCCGTACTCCACGCAACTTCCGCGCTCCACCCAACCTCCGCACTCCACCCAACCTCCGAACACCACCCAACATTAGCACTCCACCCAACCTCCCCACTTCAACCCATCCTCCCCACTCCACCCAACCTCCCCCCTCCACCCAACCTCCCCACTCCAACCAACCTCCCCATTTCACCCAACCTCCGCACTCCACCCAACTTCCGCACTCCACCCAACTTCCGCACTCCATGCAACCTCCGCACTCCACCCAAACTCCGCACTCCACACAACTTCCCCACTTCATACAACCTCCCCACTCAACCCAACCTCCCCACTTCACCGTACCTCCCCAGAGCACCCAACCTCCCCACTCCACCGAACCTCCCCACTCCACCCAACCTCCACTCTCTACCCAACCTCCCCACTTCACCCAACCTCCCCACTTCACCCATCCTCCCCACTCCGCCCAACCTCCCCACTTCACCCAACCTCCCCACATCACCCAACCTCCCCACTCCACCCAAACTCCCCACTCCACCCAACCTCCCCACTCCACCCAACCTCCCCACTTCACCCAACCTCCCTACTTCACCCAACCTCCCCACTCCACCCAACGTCCGCACTCCACCCAAAGTTCGCACTCAACCCAACCTCCACACTTCACCCAACCTCCCCACTTCACCAAACCTCCGCATTCCAACCAACCTCCGCACTCGAACCAACTTCCGCACTCAACCCAACCTCCGCACTCCACCCAACTTCCGCACTCCATCGAACCTCCGCACTCCACTCAACCTCCGCACTCCACACAACTTCCGCGCTCCACCCAACCTCCCCACTCCACCCAACCTCCTCACTCCACGCAACCTCCCCACTTCACCCAACCTCCCCACTTCACCCAACCTCCCCTCTTCACCCAACCTCCCCACTCCACCCAATCTCCCCACACCACTCCACCCAACCTCCCCACCCGGACCAACTTCCGCACTCCATGCAACCTCCGCACTCCACCCAACCTCCGCACTCCACACAACTTCCCCACTTCATACAACCTCCCCACTCAACCCAACCTCCCCACTTCACCGTACCTCCCCAGAGCACCCAACCTCCCCACTCCACCGAACCTCCCCACTCCACCCAACCTCCACTCTCTACCCAACCTCCCCACTTCACCCAACCTCCCCACTTCACCCATCCTCCCCACTCCGCCCAACCTCCCCACTTCACCCAACCTCCCCACATCACCCAACCTCCCCACTCCACCCAAACTCCCCACTCCACCCAACCTCCCCACTCCACCCAACCTCCCCACTTCACCCAACCTCCCCACTTCACCCAACCTCCCCACATCACCCAACCTCCCCACTCCACCCAAACTCCCCACTCCACCCAACCTCCCCACTCCACCCAACCTCCAGACTTCACCCAACCTCCCCACTTCACCAAACCTCCGCATTCCAACCAACCTCCGCACTCGAACCAACTTCCGCACTCAACCCAACCTCCGCACTCCACCCAACTTCCGCACTCCATCGAACCTCCGCACTCCACTCAACCTCCGCACTCCACACAACTTCCGCACTCCACCCAACCTCCCCACTCCACCCAACCTCCTCACTCCACGCAACCTCCCCACTTCACCCAACCTCCCCACTTCACCCAACCTCCCCTCTTCACCCAACCTCCCCACTCCACCCAATCTCCCCACACCACTCCACCCAACCTCCCCACCCGGACCAAACTCCCCTCTCCACCCAACCTCCCCACTTCACCCAACCTCACCACTTCACCCAACCTCCCAACTTCACCAAACCTCCTCACTGCACCCAACCTCCCCACTTCACCCAACCTCCCCACTCCACCCAACCTCCCCACTTCACCCAACCTTCGCACTCCACCCAACCTCCCCACCCCGACCAAATTCCCCTCTCCACCCAACCTCCCCACTTCACCCAACCTCACCACTTAACCCAACCTCCCAACTTCACCAAACCTCCTCACTGCACCCAACCTCCCCACTTCACCCAACCTCCCCACTCCACCCAACCTCCCCACTTCAACCCATCCTTCCCACTCCACCCAACCTCCGCCCTCCACACAACCTCCCCACTTCACCCAACCTCCGCACTCCACCCAACTTCCGCACTCCACCCAATTTCCGCTCTCCATGCAACCTCCGCACTCCACCCAACTTCCGCACTCCATGCAACCTCCCCACTCAACCCAACCTCCCCATTTCACCCAACCTCCCCACTTCACCCAACCTCCCCACATCACCCAACCTCCCCACTGCACCCAACCTCCCCAAATCACCCAACCTCACCACTCCACTAAAATTCCCCACTCCACCCAACCTCCTCACTCCACCCAACCTTCCCACTTCACCCAACCACCCCAGAGCACCCAACCTCCTCACTCCACCCAACCTCCCCACTCCACCCAACCTCCCCAATTCACCCAACCTCCCCTCATCACCCAAACTCCCCACTCCACCCAACCTCCACACCCCACCAAACCTCCCACTTCACCCAACCTCCCTACTTCACCCAACCTCCCTACTCCACCCAACTTCCGCACTCCACCCAACTTCCGCACTCCATGCAACCTCCGCACTCCACCCAACCTCCGCACTCCACCCAACTTCCGCACTCCACCCAACTTCCGCACTCCACCCAACTTCCGCACGCCACTCAACTTCCGTACTCCACGCAACTTCCGCGCTCCACCCAACCTCCGCACTTCACCCAACCTCCGAACACCACCCAACATCAGCACTCCACCCAACCTCCCCACACCTCCCAACCTACGCACTCCAACCTACCACACCACTCCACCCAACCTCCCCACTTCAACCCATCCTCCCCACTCCACCCAACCTCCCCCCTCCACCCAACCTCCCCACTCCAACCAACCTCCCCATTTCACCCAACCTCCGCACTCCACCCAACTTCCACACTCCACCCAACTTCCGCACTCCATGCAACCTCCGCACTCCACGCAACCTCCGCACTCCACACAACTTCCTCACTTCATACAACCTCCCCACTCAACCCAACCTCCCCACTTCACCGTACCTCCCCAGAGCACCCAACCTCCCCACTCCACCGAACCTCCCCACTCCACCCAACCTCCACTCTCTACCCAACCTCCCCACTTCACCCAACCTCCCCACTTCACCCATCCTCCCCACTCCGCCCAACCTCCCCACTTCACCCAACCTCCCCACATCACCCAACCTCCCCACTCCACCCAAACTCCCCACTCCACCCAACCTCCCCACTCCACCCAACCTCCCCACTTCACCCAACCTCCCTACTTCACCCAACCTCCCCACTCCACCCAACGTCCGCACTCCACCCAAAGTTCGCACTCAACCCAACCTCCACACTTCACCCAACCTCCCCACTTCACCAAACCTCCGCATTCCAACCAACCTCCGCACTCGAACCAACTTCCGCACTCAACCCAACCTCCGCACTTCACCCAACTTCCGCACTCCATCGAACCTCCGCACTCCACTCAACCTCCGCACTCCACACAACTTCCGCACTCCACCCAACCTCCCCACTCCACCCAACCTCCTCACTCCACGCAACCTCCCCACTTCACCCAACCTCCCCACTTCACCCAACCTCCCCTCTTCACCCAACCTCCCCACTCCACCCAATCTCCCCACACCACTCCACCCAACCTCCCTACCCCGACCAAACTCCCCTCTCCACCCAACCTCCCCACTTCACCCAACCTCACCACTTCACCCAAACTCCCAACTTCACCAAACCTTCTCACTGCACCCAACCTCCCCACTTCACCCAACCTCCCCACTCCACCCAACCTCCCCACTTCACCCAACCTTCGCACTCCATCCAACCTCCGCATTCCACCCAATCTCCGCACTCCAAACAACTTCCGCACTCCACCCAACATCCGCACTCCACCCAACTTCCGCATTCCACCCAACTTCCGCACTCCACCCAACTTCTGCACTCAACCCAAACTGAGCACTCCAGTCAACTTCCGCACTCCACCCAACTTCCGCACACCACCCAACTTCCGTACTCCACGCAACTTCCGCGCTCCACCCAACCTGCGCACTCCACCCAACCTCCCCACGCCATCCAACCTCCCAACTCCACCCAACCTCCCCACTCCTCCCAACCTACGCACTCCACCCAACGACACCACTCCACCCAACCTCCCCACTTCAACCCATCCTCCCCACTCCACCCAACCTCCGCCCTCCACCCAACCTCCCCACTCCACACAACCTCCCCACTTCACCCAACCTCCGCACTCCACCCAACTTCCGCACTCCACCCAATTTCCGCACTCCATGCAACCTCCGCACTCCACCCAACTTCCGCACTCCATGCAACCTCCCCACTCAACCCAACCTCCCCATTTCACCCAACCTCCCCACTTCACCCAACCTCCCCACATCACAAAAACCTCCCCACTGCACCCAACCTCCCCCAATCACCCAACCTCACCACTCCACTAAAATTCCCCACTCCACCCAACCTCCTCACTCCACCCAACCTCCCCACTTAACCCAACCTCCCCAGAGCACCCAACCTCCCCACTCCACCCAACCTCCCCACTCCACCCAACCTCCCCACTTCACCCAACCTCCCCACATCACCCAAACTCCCCACTCCACCCAACCTCCACACCCCACCCAACCTCCCCACTTCACCCAACCTCCCTACTTCACCCAACCTCCCCACTCCACCCAACTTCCGCACTCCACCCAACTTCCACACTCCATGCAACCTCCGCACTCCACCCAACCTCCGCACTCCACCCAACTTCCGCACTCCACCCAACTTCCGCACTCCACCCAACTTCCGCACACCACTCAACTTCCGTACTCCACGCAACTACCGCGCTCCACCCAACCTCCGCACTCCACCCAACCTCCGAACACCACCCAACATCAGCACTCCACCCAATCTCCCCACTCCTCCCAAACTACGCACTCCAACCAACCACACCACTCCACCCAACCTCCCTACTTCAACCCATCCTCCCCACTCCACCCAACCTCCCCCCTCCACCCAACCTCTCCACTCCACACAACCTCCCCATTTCACCCAACCTCCGCACTCCACACAACTTCCCCACTTCATACAACCTCCCCACTCAACCCAACCTCCCCACTTCGCCCAACATCCCCACTTCACCCAACCTCCCCACATCACCCAAACTGCCCACTCCACCCAACCTCCCCAAATCACCCAACCTCCCCACTCCACTCAAACTCCCCACTCCACCCACCACATCACTCCACCCAACCTCCTCACTTCACCCTACCTCCCCAGAGCACCAAACCTCCCCACTCCACCGAACCTCCCCACTCCACCCAACCTCCACTCTCCACCCAACCTCCCCACTTCACCCAACCTCCCCACTTCACCCATCCTCCCCACTCCACCCAACCTCCCCACTTCACCCAACCTCCCCACATCACCCAAACTCCCCACTCCACCCAAACTCCCCACTCCACCAAACCTACCCACTCCACCCAACCTCCCCACTTCACCCAACCTCCCTACTTCACCCAACCTCCCCACTCCACCCAACGTCCGCACTCCACCCAAAGTTCGCACTCAACCCAACCTCCCCACTTCACCCAACCTCCCCACTCCACGCAACCTCCCCACTTCACCCAACCTCCCCACTTCACCCAACATCCCCACTCCACCCAACCTCCCCACTTCACCCAACCTCCCAACTTCACCCAACCTTCTCACTCCACCCAACCTCCCCACTTCACCCAACCTCCCCACTCCACCCAACCACACCACTCCACCCAACCTCCGCCCTCCACCCAACCTCCCCACTCCACCCAACCTCCCCACTTCACCCAACCTCCGCACTCCACCCAAAGTTCGCACTCAACCCAACCTCCACACTTCACCCAACCTTCCCACTTCACCAAACCTCCGCATTCCAACCAACCTCCGCACGCCACCCAACCTCCGCACTCGAACCAACTTCCGCACTCAACCCAACCTCCGCACTACACCCAACTTCCGCACTCCACCCAACTTCCGCACTCCATCGAGCCTCCGCACTCCACCCAACCTCCGCACTCCACACAACTTCCGCACTCCACCCAACCTCCCCACTCCACCCAACCTCCTCACTCCACGCAACCTCCCCACTTCACCCAACCTCCCTACTTCACCCAACCTCCCCTCTTCACCCAACCTCCCCACTCCACCCAATCTCCCCACTCCACCCAACCTCCCCACTTCACCCAACCTCCCAACTTCACCCAACCTCCTCACTCCACCCAACCTCCCCACCCCGCCCAAACTCCCCTCTCCACCCAACCTCCCCACTTCACCCAACCTCCCAACTTCACCCAACCTCCCAACTTCACCAAATCTCCTCACTCCACCCAACCTCCCCACTTCACCCAACCTCCCCACTCCACCCAACCTCCCCACTTCACCCAACCTTCGCACTCCATCCAACCTCCGCATTCCACCCAATCTCCGCACTCCAAACAAATTCCGCACTCCACGCAACATCCGCACTCCACCCAACTTTCGCATTCCACCCAACTTCCGCACTCCACCCAACCTCAGCTCTCAACCCAAACTCAGCACTCCAGCCAACTTCCGCACTCCACCCAACTTCCGCACACCACCCAACTTCCGTACTCCACGCAACTTCCGCGCTCCACCCAACCTCCGCGCTCCACCCAACCTCCGAACACCACCGAACCTCCCCACGCCATCCAACCTGCCAACTCCACCCAACCTCCCCACTCCTCCCAACCTACGCACTCCACCCAACCACACCACTCCACCCAACCTCCGCCCTCCACCCAACCTCCCCACTCCACCCAACCTCCCCACTTCACCCAACCTCCGCACTCCACCCAACTTCCGCACTCCACCCAACTTCCGCACTGCATGCAACCTCCGCACTCCACATAAACCTCCGCACTCCACACAACTTCTCCACTTCATACAACCTCCCCACTCAACCCAACCTCTCCACATCACCCAACTTCCGCATTGCACCCAACCTCCCGAAATCACCCAACCTCCTCACTCCACTCAAACTCCCCACTCCACCCAACCTCCTCACTCCACTCAACCTCCCCACTCCACCCAACCTCCCCACTTCACCCAACCTCCCCACTCCACCCAACCACACCACTCCACCCAACCTCCGCCCTCCACCCAACCTCCCCACTCCACCCAACCTCCCCACTTCACCCAACCTCCGCACTCCACCCAACTTCCGCACTCCACCCAACTTCCGCACTCCATGCAACCTCCGCACTCCACATAAACCTCCGCACTCCACACAACTTCTCCACTTCACCCAACCTCCCCACTCCACCCAACCTCCCCACTTCACCCAACCTTCGCACTCCATCCAACCTCCGCATTCCACCCAATCTCCGCACTCCAAACAACTTCCGCACTCCACCCAACATCCGCACTCCACCCAACTTCCGCATTCCACCCAACTTCCGCATTCCACCCAACTTCTGCACTCAACCCAAACTCAGCACTCCAGCCAACTTCCGCACTCCACCCAACTTCCGCACACCACCCAACCTCCCCACTCCACCCAACCTCCCCACTTCACCCAACCTCCCCACATCACCCAAACTCCCCACTCCACCCAACCTCCACACCCCACCCAACCTCCCCACTTCACCCAACCTCCCTACTTCACCCAACCTCCCCACTCCACCCAACTTCCGCACTCCACCCAACTTCCGCACTCCATGCAACCTCCGCACTCCACCCAACCTCCGCACTCCACCCAACTTCCGCACTCCACCCAACTTCCGCACTCCACCCAACTTCCGCACACCACTCAACTTCCGTACTCCACGCAACTTCCGCGCTCCACCCAACCTCCGCACTCCACCCAACCTCCGAACACCACCCAACATCAGCACTCCACCCAACCTCCCCACTCCTCCCAACCTACGCACTCCAACCAACCACACCACTCCACCCAACCTCCCCACTTCAACCCATCCTCCCTACTCCACCCAACCTCCCCCCTCCACCCAACCTCTCCACTCCACACAACCTCCCCATTTCACCCAACCTCCGCACTCCACCCAACTTCCGCACTCCACCCAACTTCCGCACTCCATGCAACCTCCGCACTCCACCCAACCTCCGCACTCCACACAACTTCCCCACTTCATACAACCTCCCCACTCAACCCAACCTCCCCACTTCGCCCAACCTCCCCACTTCACCCAACCTCCCCACATCACCCAAACTGCCCACTCCACCCAACCTCCCCAAATCACCCAACCTCCCCACTCCACTCAAACTCCCCAATCCACCCACCACATCACTCCACCCAACCTCCTCACTTCACCCTACCTCCCCAGAGCACCAAACCTCCCCACTCCACCGAACCTCCCCACTCCACCCAACCTCCACTCTCCACCCAACCTCCCCACTTCACCCAACCTCCCCACTTCACCCATCCTCCCCACTCTACCCAACCTCCCCACTTCACCCAACCTCCCCACATCACCCAACCTCCCCACTCCACCCAAACTCCCCACTCCACCAAACCTACCCACTCCACCCAACCTCCCCACTTCACCCAACCTCCCTACTTCACCCAACCTCCCCACTCCACCCAACGTCCGCACTCCACCCAAAGTTCGCACTCAACCCAACCTCCACACTTCACCCAACCTCCCCACTTCACCCAACCTCCCCACTCCACGCAACCTCCACTCTCTACCCAACCTCCCCACTTCACCCAACCTCCCCACTTCACCCATCCTCCCCACTCCGCCCAACCTCCCCACTTCACCCAACCTCCCCACATCACCCAACCTCCCCACTCCACCCAAACTCCCCACTCCACCCAACCTCCCCACTCCACCCAACCTCCCCACTTCACCCAACCTCCCTACTTCACCCAACCTCCCCACTCCACCCAACGTCCGCACTCCACCCAAAGTTCGCACTCAACCCAACCTCCACACTTCACCCAACCTCCCCACTTCACCAAACCTCCGCATTCCAACCAACCTCCGCACTCTAACCAACTTCCGCACTCAACCCAACCTCCACGCTCCACCCAACTTCCGCACTCCATCGAACCTCCGCACTCCACTCAACCTCCGCACTCCACACAACTTCCGCACTCCACCCAACCTCCCCACTCCACCCAACCTCCTCACTCCACGCAACCTCCCCACTTCACCCAACCTCCCCACTTCACCCAACCTCCCCTCTTCACCCAACCTCCCCACTCCACCCAATCTCCCCACACCACTCCACCCAACCTCCCCACCCGGACCAAACTCCCCTCTCCACCCAACCTCCCCACTTCACCCAACCTCACCACTTCACCCAACCTCCCAACTTCACCAAACCTCCTCACTGCACCCAACCTCCCCACTTCACCCAACCTCCCCACTCCACCCAACCTCCCCACTTCACCCAACCTTCGCACTCCACCCAACCTCCCCACCCCGACCAAACTCCCCTCTCCACCCAACCTCCCCACTTCACCCAACCTCACCACTTAACCCAACCTCCCAACTTCACCAAACCTCCTCACTGCACCCAACCTCCCCACTTCACCCAACCTCCCCACTCCACCCAACCTCCCCGCTTCAACCCATCCTTCCCACTCCACCCAACCTCCGCCCTCCACACAACCTCCCCACTTCACCCAACCTCCGCACTCCACCCAACTTCCGCACTCCACCCAATTTCCGCACTCCATGCAACCTCCGCACTCCACCCAACTTCCGCACTCCATGCAACCTCCCCACTCAACCCAACCTCCCCATTTCACCCAACCTCCCCACTTCACCCAACCTCCCCACATCACCCAACCTCCCCACTGCACCCAACCTCCCCAAATCACCCAACCTCACCACTCCACTAAAATTCCCCACTCCACCCAAACTCCTCACTCCACCCAACCTCCCCACTTCACCCAACCTCCCCAGAACACCCAACCTCCCCACTCCACCCAACCTCCCCACTCCACCCAACCTCCCCACTTCACCCAACCTCCCCACATCACCCAAACTCCCCACTCCACCCAACCTCCACACCCCACCCAACCTCCCCACTTCACCCAACCTCCCTACTTCACCCAACCTCCCCACTCCACCCAACTTCCGCACTCCACCCAACTTCCGCACTCCATGCAACCTCCGCACTCCACCCAATCTACGCACTCCACCCAACTTCCGCACTCCACCCAACTTCCGCACTCCACCCAACTTCCGCACACCACTCAACTTCCGTACTCCACGCAACTTCCGCGCTCCATCCAATCTCCGCACTTCACCCAACCTCCGAACACCACCCAACATCAGCACTCCACCCAACCTCCCCACTCCTCCCAACCTACGCACTCCAACCAACCACACCACTCCACCCAACCTCCCCACTTCAACCCATCCTCCCCACTCCACCCAACCTCCCCCCTCCACCCAACCTCTCCACTCCACACAACCTCCCCATTTCACCCAACCTCCGCACTCCACCCAACTTCCGCACTCCACCCAACTTCCGCACTCCATGCAACCTCCGCACTCCACCCAACCTCCGCACTCCACACAACTTCCCCACTTCATACAACCTCCCCACTCAACCCAACCTCCCCACTTCGCCCAACCTCCCCACTTCACCCAACCTCCCCACATCACCCAAACTGCCCACTCCACCCAACCTCCCCAAATCACCCAACCTCCCCACTCCACTCAAACTCCCCAATCCACCCACCACATCACTCCACCCAACCTCCTCACTTCACCCTACCTCCCCAGAGCACCAAACCTCCCCATTCCACCGAACCTCCCCACTCCACCCAACCTCCACTCTCCACCCAACCTCCCCACTTCACCCAACCTCCCCACTTCACCCATCCTCCCCACTCTACCCAACCTCCCCACTTCACCCAACCTCCCCACATCACCCAACCTCCCCACTCCACCCAAACTCCCCACTCCACCAAACCTACCCACTCCACCCAACCTCCCCACTTCACCCAACCTCCCTACTTCACCCAACCTCCCCACTCCACCCAACGTCCGCACTCCACCCAAAGTTCGCACTCAACCCAACCTCCACACTTCACCCAACCTCCCCACTTCACCCAACCTCCCCACTCCACGCAACCTCCACTCTCTACCCAACCTCCCCACTTCACCCAACCTCCCCACTTCACCCATCCTCCCCACTCCGCCCAACCTCCCCACTTCACCCAACCTCCCCACATCACCCAACCTCCCCACTCCACCCAAACTCCCCACTCCACCCAACCTCCCCACTCCACCCAACCTCCCCACTTCACCCAACCTCCCTACTTCACCCAACCTCCCCACTCCACCCAACGTCCGCACTCCACCCAAAGTTCGCACTCAACCCAACCTCCACACTTCACCCAACCTCCCCACTTCACCAAACCTCCGCATTCCAACCAACCTCCGCACTCTAACCAACTTCCGCACTCAACCCAACCTCCGCGCTCCACCCAACTTCCGCACTCCATCGAACCTCCGCACTCCACTCAACCTCCGCACTCCACACAACTTCCGCACTCCACCCAACCTCCCCACTCCACCCAACCTCCTCACTCCACGCAACCTCCCCACTTCACCCAACCTCCCCACTTCACCCAACCTCCCCTCTTCACCCAACCTCCCCACTCCACCCAATCTCCCCACACCACTCCACCCAACCTCCCCACCCGGACCAAACTCCCCTCTCCACCCAACCTCCCCACTTCACCCAACCTCACCACTTCACCCAACCTCCCAACTTCACCAAACCTCCTCACTGCACCCAACCTCCCCACTTCACCCAACCTCCCCACTCCACCCAACCTCCCCACTTCACCCAACCTTCGCACTCCACCCAACCTCCCCACCCCGACCAAACTCCCCTCTCCACCCAACCTCCCCACTTCACCCAACCTCACCACTTAACCCAACCTCCCAACTTCACCAAACCTCCTCACTGCACCCAACCTCCCCACTTCACCCAACCTCCCCACTCCACCCAACCTCCCCGCTTCAACCCATCCTTCCCACTCCACCCAACCTCCGCCCTCCACACAACCTCCCCACTTCACCCAACCTTCGCACTCCACCCAACTTCCGCACTCCACCCAATTTCCGCACTCCATGCAACCTCCGCACTCCACCCAACTTCCGCACTCCATGCAACCTCCCCACTCAACCCAACCTCCCCATTTCACCCAACCTCCCCACTTCACCCAACCTCCCCACATCACCCAACCTCCCCACTGCACCCAACCTCCCCAAATCACCCAACCTCACCACTCCACTAAAATTCCCCACTCCACCCAAACTCCTCACTCCACCCAACCTCCCCACTTCACCCAACCTCCCCAGAACACCCAACCTCCCCACTCCACCCAACCTCCCCACTCCACCCAACCTCCCCACTTCACCCAACCTCCCCACATCACCCAAACTCCCCACTCCACCCAACCTCCACACCCCACCCAACCTCCCCACTTCAACCAACCTCCCTACTTCACCCAACCTCCCCACTCCACCCAACTTCCGCACTCCACCCAACTTCCGCACTCCATGCAACCTCCGCACTCCACCCAATCTCCGCACTCCACCCAACTTCCGCACTCCACCCAACTTCCGCACTCCACCCAACTTCCGCACACCACTCAACTTCCGTACTCCACGCAACTTCCGCGCTCCACCCAACCTCCGCACTTCACCCAACCTCCGAACACCACCCAACATCAGCACTCCACCCAACCTCCCCACTCCTCCCAACCTACGCACTCCAACCAACCACACCACTCCACCCAACCTCCCCACTTCAACCCATCCTCCCCACTCCACCCAACCTCCCCCCTCCACCCAACCTCCCCACTCCAACCAACCTCCCCATTTCACCCAACCTCCGCACTCCACCCAACTTCCGCACTCCACCCAACTTCCGCACTCCATGCAACCTCCGCACTCCACCCAACCTCCGCACTCCACACAACTTTCCCACTTCATACAACCTCCCCACTCAACCCAACCTCCCCACTTCACCGTACCTCCCCAGAGCACCCAACCTCCCCACTCCACCGAACCTCCCCACTCCACCCAACCTCCACTCTCTACCCAACCTCCCCACTTCACCCATCCTCCCCACTCCGCCCAACCTCCCCACTTCACCCAACCTCCCCACATCACCCAACCTCCCCACTCCACCCAAACTCCCCACTCCACCCAACCTCCCCACTCCACCCAACCTCCCCACTTCACCCAACCTCCCTACTTCACCCAACCTCCCCACTCCACCCAACGTCCGCACTCCACCCAACCTCCCCACTCCACCCAACCTCCCCACTTCACCCAACCTCCCCATATCACCCAAACTCCGCATTCCAACCAACCTCCGCACTCGAACCAACTTCCGCACTCCACCCAACCTCCGCACTCCAACCAACCACACCACTCCACCCAACCTCCCCACTTCAACCCATCCTCCCCACTCCACCCAACCTCCCCCCTCCACCCAACCTCCCCACTCCAACCAACCTCCCCATTTCACCCAACCTCCGCACTCCACCCAACTTCCGCACTCCACCCAACTTCCGCACTCCATGCAACCTCCGCACTCCACCCAACCTTCGGACTCCACACAACTTCCCCACTTCATACAACCTCCCCACTCAACCCAACCTCCCCACTTCACCGTACCTCCCCAGAGCACCCAACCTCCACACTCCACCGAACCTCCCCACTCCACCCAACCTCCACTCTCTACCCAACCTCCCCACTTCACCCATCCTCCCCACTCCGCCCAACCTCCCCACTTCACCCAACCTCCCCACATCACCCAACCTTCCCACTCCACCCAAACTCCCCACTCCACCCAACCTCCCCACTCCACCCAACCTCCCCACTTCACCCAACCTCCCTACTTCACCCAACCTCCCCACTCCACCCAACGTCCGCACTCCACCCAAAGTTCGCATTCAACCCAACCTCCACACTTCACCCAACCTCCCCACTTCACCAAACCTCCGCATTCCAACCAACCTCCGCACTCGAACCAACTTCCGCACTCCACCCAACCTCCGCACTCCAACCAACCACACCACTCCACCCAACCTCCCCACTTCAACCCATCCTCCCCACTCCACCCAACCTCCCCCCTCCACCCAACCTCCCCACTCCAACCAACCTCCCCATTTCACCCAACCTCCGCACTCCACCCAACTTCCGCACTTCACCCAACTTCCGCACTCCATGCAACCTCCGCACTCCACCCAACCTCCGCACTCCACACAACTTCCCCACTTCATACAACCTCCCCACTCAACCCAACCTCCCCACTTCACCGTACCTCCCCAGAGCACCCAACCTCCCCACTCCACCGAACCTCCCCACTCCACACAACTTCCGCACTCCACCCAACCTCCCCACTCCACCCAACCTCCTCACTCCACGCAACCTCCCCACTTCACCCAACCTCCCCACTTCACCCAACCTCCCCTCTTCACCCAACCTCCCCACTTCACCCAATCTCCCCACACCACTCCAACCAACCTCCCTACCCCGACCAAACTCCCCTCTCCACCCAACCTCCCCACTTCACCCAACCTCACCACTTCCCCCAACCTCCCAACTTCACCAAACCTCCTCACTGCACCCAACCTCCCCACTTCACCCAACCTCCCCACTCCGCCCAACCTCCCCACTTCACCCATCCTCCCCACTCCGCCCAACCTCCCCACTTCACCCAACCTCCCCACATCACCCAACCTCCCCACTCCACCCAAACTCCCCACTCCACCCAACCTCCCCACTCCACCCAACCTCCCCACTCCACCCAACCTCCCTACTTCACCCAACCTCCCCACTCCACCCAACGTCCGCACTCCACCCAAAGTTCGCACTCAACCCAACCTCACCACCCCACTAAAATTCCCCACTCCACCCAAACTCCTCACTCCACCCAACCTCCCCACTTCACCCAACCTCCTCAGAACACCCAACCTCCCCACTCCACCCAACCTCCCCACTCCACCCAACCTCCCCACTTCACCCAACCTCCCCATATCACCCAAACTCCCCACTCCACCCAAACTCCACACCCCACCCAACCTCCCCACTTCACCCAACCTCCCTACTTCACCCAACCTCCCCACTCCACCCAACTTCCGCACTCCACCCAACTTCCGCACTCCATGCAACCTCCGCACTCCACCCAATCTCCGCACTCCACCCAACTTCCGCACTCCACCCAACTTCCGCACTCCACCCAACTTCCGCACACCACTCAACTTCCGTACTCCACGCAACTTCCGCGCTCCACCAAACCTCCG
Source organism: Oasisia sp. SBJ-2009 (assembly GCA_964017155.1). Taxonomy (NCBI): domain Eukaryota; kingdom Metazoa; phylum Annelida; class Polychaeta; order Sabellida; family Siboglinidae; genus Oasisia; species Oasisia sp. SBJ-2009. Next base: position 32,764,452 of record OZ024857.1, on the reverse strand, counting down.
CACTTCACCCAACCTCCGAACACCACCCAACATCAGCACTCCACCCAACCTCCCCACTCCTCCCAACCTACGCACTCCAACCAACCACACCACTCCACCCAACCTCCCCACTTCAACCCATCCTCCCCACTCCACCCAACCTCCCCCCTCCACCCAACCTCCCCACTCCAACCAACCTCCCCATTTCACCCAACCTGCGCACTCCACCCAACTTCCGCACTCCACCCAACTTCCGCACTCCACCCAACTTCCGCACTCCATCCAACCTCCGCATTCCACCCAATCTCCGCACTCCAAACAACTTCCGCACTCCACCCAACATCCGCACTCCACCCAACTTCCGCATTCCACCCAACTTCCGCACTCCACCCAACTTCTGCACTCAACCCAAACTGAGCACTCCAGCCAACTTCCGCACTCCACCCAACTTCCGCACACCACCCAACTTCCGTACTCCACGCAACTTCCGCGCTCCACCCAACCTGCGCACTCCTCCCAACCTACGCACTCCACCCAACGACACCACTCCACCCAACCTCCCCACTTCAACCCATCCTCCCCACTCCACCCAACCTCCGCCCTCCACCCAACCTCCCCACTCCACACAACCTCCCCACTTCACCCAACCTCCGCACTCCACCCAACTTCCGCACTCCACCCAATTTCCGCACACCATGCAACCTCCGCACTCCACCCAACTTCCGCACTCCATGCAACCTCCCCACTCAACCCAACCTCCCCATTTCACCCAACCTCCCCACTTCACCCAACCTCCCCACATCACCCAACCTCCCCACTGCACCCAACCTCCCCCAATCACCCAACCTCACCACTCCACTAAAATTCCCCACTCCACCCAACCTCCTCACTCCACCCAACCTCCCCACTTCACCCAACCTCCCCAGAGCACCCAACCTCCCCACTCCACCCAACCTCCCCACTCCACCCAACCTCCCCACTTCACCCAACCTCCCCACATCACCCAAACTCCCCACTCCACCCAACCTCCACACCCCACCCAACCTCCCCACTTCACCCAACCTCCCTACTTCACCGAACCTCCCCACTCCACCCAACTTCCGCACTCCACCCAACTTCCACACTCCATGCAACCTCCGCACTCCACCCAACCTCCGCACTCCACCCAACTTCCGCACTCCACCCAACTTCCGCACTCCACCCAACTTCCGCACACCACTCAACTTCAGTACTCCACGCAACTACCGCGCTCCACCCAACCTCCGCACTCCACCCAACCTCCGAACACCACCCAACATCAGCACTCCACCCAATCTCCCCACTCCTCCCAACCTACGCACTCCAACCAACCACACCACTCCACCCAACCTCCCCACTTCAACCCATCCTCCCCACTCCACCCAACCTCCCCCCTCCACCCAACCTCTCCACTCCACACAACCTCCCCATTTCACCCAACCTCCGCACTCCACCCAACTTCCGCACTCCACCCAACTTCCGCACTCCATGCAACCTCCGCACTCCACCCAACCTCCGCACTCCACACAACTTCCCCACTTCATACAACCTCCCCACTCAACCCAACCTCCCCACTTCGCCCAACCTCCCCACTTCACCCAACCTCCCCACATCACCCAAACTGCCCACTCCACCCAACCTCCCCAAATCACCCAACCTCCCCACTCCACTCAAACTCCCCACTCCACCCACCACATCACTCCACCCAACCTCCTCACTTCACCCTACCTCCCCAGAGCACCAAACCTCCCCACTCCACCGAACCTCCCCACTCCACCCAACCTCCATTCTCCACCCAACCTCCCCACTTCACCCAACCTCCCCACTTCACCCATCCTCCCCACTCCACCCAAACTCCCCACTCCACCAAACCTACCCACTCCACCCAACCTCCCCACTTCACCCAACCTCCCTACTTCACCCAACCTCCCCACTCCACCCAACGTCCGCACTCCACCCAAAGTTCGCACTCAACCCAACCTCCACACTTCACCCAACCTCCCCACTTCACCCAACCTCCCCACTCCACGCAACCTCCCCACTTCACCCAACCTCCCCACTTCACCCAACCTCCCCACTCCACCCAACCTCCCCACTTCACCCAACCTCCCAACTTCACCCAACCTCCTCACTCCACCCAACCTCCCCACTTCACCCAACCTCCCCACTCCACCCAACCACACCACTCCACCCAACCTCCGCCCTCCACCCAACCTCCCCACTCCACCCAACCTCCCCACTTCACCCAACCTCCGCACTCCACCCAAAGTTCGCACTCAACCCAACCTCCACACTTCACCCAACCTCCCCACTTCACCAAACCTCCGCATTCCAACCAACCTCCGCACGCCACCCAACCTCCGCACTCGAACCAACTTCCGCACTCAACCCAACCTCCGCACTACACCCAACTTCCGCACTCCACCCAACTTCCGCACTCCATCGAACCTCCGCACTCCACCCAACCTCCGCACTCCACACAACTTCCGCACTCCACCCAACCTCCCCACTCCACCCAACCTCCTCACTCCACGCAACCTCCCCACTTCACCCAACCTCCCCACTTCACCCAACCTCCCCTCTTCACCCAACCTCCCCACTCCACCCAATCTCCCCACTCCACCCAACCTCCCCACTTCACCCTACCTCCCAACTTCACCCAACCTCCTCACTCCACCCAACCTCCCCACCCCGCCCAAACTCCCCTCTCCACCCAACCTCCCCACTTCACCCAACCTCCCAACTTCACCCAAACTCCCAACTTCACCAAATCTCCTCACTCCACCCAACCTCCCCACTTCACCCAACCTCCCCACTCCACCCAACCTCCCCACTTCACCCAACCTTCGCACTCCATCCAACCTCCGCATTCCACCCAATCTCCGCACTCCAAACAAATTCCGCACTCCACCCAACATCCGCACTCCACCCAACTTCCGCATTCCACCCAACTTCCGCACTCCACCCAACCTCAGCTCTCAACCCAAACTCAGTACTCCAGCCAACTTCCGCACTCCACTCAACTTCCGCACACCACCCAACTTCCGTACTCCAAGCAACTTCCGCGCTCCACCCAACCTCCGCGCTCCACCCAACCTCCGAACACCACCGAACCTCCCCACGCCATCCAACCTGCCAACTCCACCCAACCTCCCCACTCCTCCCAACCTACGCACTCCACCCAACCACACCACTCCACCCAACCTCCGCCCTCCACCCAACCTCCCCACTCCACCCAACCTCCCCACTTCACCCAACCTCCGCACTCCACCCAACTTCCGCACTCCACCCAACTTCCGCACTGCATGCAACCTCCGCACTCCACATAAACCTCCGCACTCCACACAACTTCTCCACTTCATACAACCTCCCCACTCAACCCAACCTCTCCACATCACCCAACTTCCGCATTGCACCAAACCTCCCGAAATCACCCAACCTCCTCACTCCACTCAAACTCCCCACTCCACCCAACCTCCCCACTTCACCCAACCTCCCCACTCCACCCAACCACACCACTCCACCCAACCTCCGCCCTCCACCCAACCTCCCCACTCCACCCAACCTCCCCACTTCACCCAACCTCCGCACTCCACCCAACTTCCGCACTCCACCCAACTTCCGCACTCCATGCAACCTCCGCACTCCACATAAACCTCCGCACTCCACACAACTTCTCCACTTCACCCAACCTCCCCACTCCACCCAACCTCCCCACTTCACCCAACCTTCGCACTCCATCCAACCTCCGCATTCCACCCAATCTCCGCACTCCAAACAACTTCCGCACTCCACCCAACATCCGCACTCCACCCAACTTCCGCATTCCACCCAACTTCCGCACTCCACCCAACTTCTGCACTCAACCCAAACTCAGCACTCGAGCCAACTTCCGCACTCCACCCAACTTCCGCACACCACCCAACTTCCGTACTCCACGCAACTTCCGCGCTCCACCCAACCTCCGCACACCACCCAACCTCCGAACACCACCCAATTTCAGTACTCCACCCAACCTCCCCACTCCACCGAACCTCCCCACGCCATCCAACCTTCCAACTCCACCAAACCTCCCCACTCCTCCCAACCTACGCACTCCACCCAACGACACCACTCCACCCAACCTCCCCACTTCAACCCATCCTCCCCACTCCACCCAACCTCCGCCCTCCACCCAACCTCCCCACTCCACACAACCTCCCACTTCACCCAACCTCCGCACTCCACCCAACTTCCGCACTGCACCCAATTTCCGCACTCCATGCAACCTCCCCACTCAACCCAACCTCCCCATTTCACCCAACCTCCCCACTTCACCCAACCTCACCACATCACCCAACCTCCCCACTGCACCCAACCTCCCCAAATCACCCAACCTCACCACTCCACTAAAATTCCCCACTCCACCCAACCTCCTCACTCCACCCAACCTCCCCACATCACCCAACCTCCCCAGAGCACCCAACCTCCCCACTCCACCCAACCTCCCCACTCCACCCAACCTCCCCACTTCTCCCAACCTCCCCACATCACCCAAACTCCCCACTCCACCCAACCTCCACACCCCACCCAACCTCCCCACTTCACCCAACCTCCCTACTTCACCCAACCTCCCCACTCCACCCAACTTCCGCACTCCACCCAACTTCCGCACTCCATGCAACCTCCGCACTCCACCCAACCTCCGCACTCCACCCAACTTCCGCACTCCACCCAACTTCCGCACTCCACCCAACTTCCGCACACCACTCAACTTCCGTACTCTACGCAACTTCCGCGCTCCACCCAACCTCCGCACTCCACCCAACCTCCGAACACCACCCAACATCAGCACTCCACCCAACCTCCCCACTCCTCCCAATCTACGCACTCCAACCAACCACACCACTCCACCCAACCTCCCCACTTCAACCCATCCTCCCCACTCCACCCAACCTCCCCCCTCCACCCAACCTCCCCACTCCAACCAACCTCCCCATTTCACCCAACCTCCGCACTCCACCCAACTTCCGCACTCCACCCAACCTCCGCACTCCACACAACTTCCCCACTTCATACAACCTCCCCACTCAACCCAACCTCCCCACTTCATCGTACCTCCCCAGAGCACCCAACCTCCCCACTCCACCGAACCTCCCCACTCCACCCAACCTCCACTCTCTACCCAACCTCCCCACTTCACCCATCCTCGCCACTCCGCCCAACCTCCCCACTTCACCCAACCTCCCCACATCACCCAACCTCCCCACTCCACCCAAACTCCCCACTCCACCCAACCTCCCCACTCCACCCAACCTCCCCACTTCACCCAACCTCCCTACTTCACCCAACCTCCCCACTCCACCCAACGTCCGCACTCCACCCAAAGTTCGCACTCAACCCAACCTCACCACCCCACTAAAATTCCCCACTCCACCCAAACTCCTCACTCCACCCAACCTCCCCACTTCACCCAACCTCCCCAGAACACCCAACCTCCCCACTCCACCCAACCTCCCCACTCCACCCAACCTCCCCACTTCACCCAACCTCCCCATATCACCCAAACTCCCCACTCCACCCAACCTCCACACCCCACCCAACCTCCCCACTTCACCCAACCTCCCTACTTCACCCAACCTCCCCACTCCACCCAACTTCCGCACTCCACCCAACTTCCGCACTCCATGCAACCTCCGCACTCCACCCAATCTCCGCACTCCACCCAACGTCCGCACTCCACCCAACTTCCGCACTCCACCCAACTTCCGCACACCACTCAACTTCCGTACTCCACGCAACTTCCGCGCTCCACCCAACCTCCCCACTCCACGCAACCTCCCCACTTCACCAATCCTCCCCACTTCACCCAACCTCCCCACTCCACCCAACCTCCCCACTTCACACAACCTCCCAACTTAACCCAATCTCCTCACTCCACCCAACCTCCCCACTTCACCCAACCCCCCACTCCACCCAACCACACCACTCCACCCAACCTCCGCCCTCCACCCAAACTTCCCACTCCACCCAACCTCCCCACTTCACCCAACCTCCGCACTCCACCCAACTTCCGCACTCCACCCAACTTCCGCACTCCATGCAACCTCCGCAATCCACATAAACCTCCGCACTCCACACAACTTCTCCACTTCATACAACCTCCCCACTCAACCCAACCTCTCCACATCACCCAACCTCCCCACTGCACCCAACCTCCCGAAATCACCCAACCTCCTCACTCCACTCAAACTCCCCACTCCACCCAACCTCCTCACTCCACTCAACCTTCCCACTCCACCCAACCTCCCCACTTCACCCAACCTCCGCACTCCACCCAACCTCCCCAAATCACCCAACCTCCCCACTCCACTCAAATTCCCCACTCCTCCCAACCTCCTCACTCCACCCAACTTCCCCACTTCACACAACCTCCCCACTCCACCCAACCTCCCCACTCCACCTAAAAAACCCACTCCACCCAACCTCCCCACTGCACCCAACTTCCCCATTTCACCCAACCTTCCTACTTCACCCAACCTCCCCACACCACCCAACCTCCGCACTCCACCCAAAGTTCGCACTCAACCCAACCTCCACACTTCACCCAACCTCCCAACTCCACCCAACCTCCCCACTTCACCAAACCTCCGCCTTCCAACCAACCTCCTCACGCCACCCAACCTCCCCACTCGAACCAACTTCCGCACTCCACCCAACCTCCGCACTCCACCCAACTTCCGTACTACACCCAACTTCCGCACTCCACCCAACTTCCGCACTCCATCCAACCACCGAACTCCACCCAACCTCCGCACTCCACACAACTTCCGCACTCCACCCAACCTCCCCACTCCACCCAACCTCCCCACTTCACCGAACCTCCCCACTCCACCCAATCTCCCCACACCAAGCAACCTCCCCACTCCACCCAACCTCCGCCCTACACCCAACCTCCGCCCTTCACCCAACCTCCCCACTCCACCAAACTTCCCCACTTCACCCAACCTCCCCCCTCTACCCAACCTCCTCACTCCACCCAACCTCCCCACTTCACCCAACCTCCCCACTCCACCCAACCTCTCCACTTCACCCAACCTCTCTACTTCACCCAACCTCCCCACTCCACCCAACCTCCGGACTCCACCCAAAGTTCGCACTCAACCCAACCTCCACACTTCACCTAACCTCCCAACTCCACCCAACCTCCCCACTTCACCAAACTTCCGCATTCCAACCAATCTCCGCACGCCACCCAACCTCCGCACTCGAACCAACTTCCGCACTCCACCCAACCTCCGCACTCCACCCAACTTCCGCACTCCACCCAACTTCCGCACTCCATCCAACTTCCGCACTCCATCCAACCTCCGAACTCCACCCAACCTCCCCACCCCACCCAACCTCCCCACTTCACCCAACCTCCCTACTTCACCCAACCTCCCCACTCCACCCAACTTCCGCACTCCACCCAAACTCCCCACTTCATCCAACCTCCCCACTCCACCCAACCTCCCCACTTCACCCAACCTTCGCACTCCATCCAACCTCCGCATTCCACCCAATCTCCGCACTCCAAACAACTTCCGCACTCCACCCAACATCCGCACTCCACCCAACTTCCGCACTCCACCCAACTTCCGCACTCCACCCAACTTCCGCACACCACCCAACTTCCGTACTCCACGCAACTTCCGCGCTCCACCCAACCTCCTCACTCCACCCAACCTCCGAAAACCACCCAACTTCAGCACTCCACCCAACCTCCCCACTCCACCGAACCTCCCCACGCCATCCAACCTGCCAACTCCACCGAACCTCCCCACTCGTCCCAACCTACGCACTCCAACCAACCACACCACTCCACCCAACCTCCCCACTTCAACCCATCCTCCCCACTCCACCCAACCACCGCCCTCCACCCAACCTCCCCACTCCACCCAACCTCCCCATTTCACCCAACCTCCGCACTTCACCCAACTTCCGCACTCCACCCAACTTCCGCACTCCATGCAACCTCCGCACTCCACCCAACCTCCGCACTCCACACAACTTACCCACTTCATACAACCTCCCCACTCAACCCAACCTCCCCACTTCACCCAACCTCCCCACTTCACCCAACCTCCGCACATCACCCAACCTCCCCACTCCACCCAACCTCCCCAAATCACCCAACCTCCCCACTCCACTCAAACTCCCCACTCCACCCACCTCATCACTGCACCCAACCTCCCCACTTCACCGTACCTCCCCAGAGCACCCAACCTCCCCACTCCACCGAACCTCCCCACTCCACCCAACCTCCACTCTCCACCCAACCTCCCCACTTCACCCAACCTCCCCTCTTCACCCATCCTCCCCACTCCGCCCAACCTCCCCACTTCACCCAACCTCCCCACATCACCCAACCTCCCCACTCCACCCAAACTCCCCACTCCACCCAACCTCCCCACTCCACCCAACCTCCCCACTTCACCCAACCTCCCTACTTCACCCAACCTCCCCACTCCACCCAACGTCCGCACTCCACCCAAAGTTCGCACTCAACCCAACCTCCACAATTCACCCAACCTCCCCACTTCACCAAACCTCCGCATTCCAAACAACCTCCGCACTCGAACCAACTTCCGCACTCAACCCAACCTCCGCACTCCACCCAACTTCCGCAATCCATCGAACCTCCGCACTCCACTCAACCTCCGCACTCCACACAACTTCCGCACTCCACCCAACCTTCCCACTCCACCCAACTTCCTCACTCCACGCAACCTCCCCACTTCACCCAACCTCCCCACTTCACCCAACCTCCCCTCTTCACCCAACCTCCCCACTCCACCCAATCTCCCCACTCCACTCCACCCAACCTCCCCACCCCGACCAAACTCCCCTCTCCACCCAACCTCCCCACTTCACCCAATCTCACCACTTCACCCAACCTCCCAACTTCACCAAACCTCCTCACTCCACCCAACCTCCCCACTTCACCCAACCTCCCCACTCCACCCAACCTCCCCACTTCACCCAACCTTCGCACTCCATCCAACCTCCGCATTCCACCCAATCTCCGCACTCCTAACAACTTCCGCACTCCACCCAACATCCGCACTCCACCCAACTTCTGCACTCAACCCAAACTCAGCACTCCAGCCAACTTCCGCACTCCACCCAACTTCAGCACACCACCCAACTTCTGTACTCCACGCAACTTCCGCGCTCCACCCAACCTCCGCACTCCACCCAACCTCCGAACACCACCCAACTTCAGTACTCCACCCAACCTCCCCACTCCACCGAACCTCCCCACGCCATCCAACCTCCCAACTCCACCCAACCTCCCCACTCCTCCCAACCTACGCACTCCACCCAACGACACCACTCCACCCAACCTCCCAACTTCAACCCATCCTCCCCACTCCACCCAACCTCCGCCCTCCACCCAACCTCCCCACTCCACACAACCTCCCCACTTCACCCAACCTCCGCACTCCACCCAACTTCTGCACTCCACCCAATTTCCGCACTCCATGCAACCTCCGCACTCCACCCAAATTCCGCACTCCATGCAACCTCCCCACACAACCCAACCTCCCAATTTCACCCAACCTCCCCACTTTACCTAACCTCCCCACATCACCCAACCTCCCCACTGCACCCAACCTCCCCAAATCACCCAACCTCACCACTCCACTAAAATTCCCCACTCCACCCAACCTCCTCACTCCACCCAACCTCCCCACTCCACCCAACCTCCACACCCCACCCAACCTCCCCACTTCACCCAACCTCCCTACTTCACCCAACCTCCCCACTCCACCCAACTTCCGCACTCCACCCAACTTCCGCACTCCATGCAACCTCTGCACTCCACCCAACCTCCGCACTCCACCCAACTTCCGCACTCCACCCAACTTCCGCACTCCACCCAACTTCCGCACACCACTCAACTTCCGTACTCCACGCAACTTCCGCGCTCCACCCAACCTCCGCACTCCACCCAACCTCCGAACACCACCCAACATCAGCACTCCACCCAACGTCCCCACTCCTCCCAACCTACGCACTCCAACCAACCACACCACTCCACCCAACCTCCCCATTTCACCCAACCTCCGCACTCCACCCAACTTCCGCACTCCACCCAACTTCCGCACTCCATGCAACCTCCGCACTCCACCCAACCTCCGCACTCCACACAACTTCCGCACTTCATACAACCTCCCCACTCAACCCAACCTCCCCACTTCGCCCAACCTCCCCACTTCACCCAACCTCCCCACATCACCCAACCTGCCCACTCCAGCCAACCTCCCCAAATCACCCAACCTCCCCACTCCACTCAAACTCCCCACTCCACCCAACACATCACTCCACCCAACCTCCTCACTTCACCCTACCTCCCCAGAGCACCCAACCTCCTCACTCCACCGAACCTCCCCACTCCACCCAACCTCCACTCTCCACCCAACCTCCCCACTTCACCCAACCTCCCCACTTCACCCATCCTCCCCACTCCACCCAACCTCCCCACTTCACCCAACCTCCCCACATCACCCAACCTCCCCACTCCACCCAAACTCCCCACTCCACCAAACTTCCCCACTCCACCCAACCTCCCCACTTCACCCAACCTCCGCACTCCACCCAACCTCCGCACTCCACACAACTTCCCCACTTCAAATAACCTTCCCACTCAACCCAACCTCCCCATTTCACCCAACCTCCCCACTTCACCCAACCTCCCCACATCACCCAACCTCCCCACTGCACCCAACCTCCCCAAATCACCCAACCTCCCCACTCCACTCAAATTCCCCACTCCACCCAACCTCCTCACTCCACCCAACCTCCCCACTTCACACAACCTCCCCACTCCACCCAACCTCCCCACTTCACCCAACCTCCCCACATCACCCAACCTCCCCACTCCACCCAAACTACCCACTCCACCCAACCTCCCCACTCCACCTAACCTCCCCATTTCACCCAAACTTCCTACTTCACCCAACCTCCCCACTCCACCCAACCTCCGTACTCCACCCAAAGTTCGCACTCAACCCAACCTCCACACTTCACCCAACCTCCCAACTCCACCCAACCTCCCCACTTCACCAAACCTCCGCCTTCCAACCAACCTCCGCACGCCACCCAACCTCCGCACTCGAACCAACTTCCGCACTCCACCCAACCTCCGCACTCCACCCAACTTCCGTACTAAACCCAACTTCCGCACTCCACCGAACTTCCGCACTCCATCCAACCTCCGAACTCCACCCAACCTCCGCACTCCACACAACTTCCGCACTCCACCCAATCTCCCCACTCCACCCAACTTTCGCACTCCACCCAACCTCCGCACTCCACCCAACTTCCGTACTAAACCCAACTTCCGCACTCCACCGAACTTCCGCACTCCATCCAACCTCCGAACTCCACCCAACCTCCCCACTTCACCCAACCTCCGCACTCCACCCAACTTCCGCACTCCACCCAACTTCCGCACTCCATGCAACCTCCGCAATCCACATAAACCTCCGCACTCCACACAACTTCTCCACTTCATACAACCTCCCCACTCAACCCAACCTCTCCACATCACCCAACCTCCCCACTGCACCCAACCTCCCGAAATCACCCAACCTCCTCACTCCACTCAAACTCCCCACTCCACCCAACCTCCTCACTCCACTCAACCTTCCCACTCCACCCAACCTCCCCACTTCACCCACCTCCGCACTCCACCCAACCTCCCCAAATCACCCAACCTCCCCACTCCACTCAAATTCCCCACTCCACCCAACCTCCTCACTCCACCCAACTTCCCCACTTCACACAACCTCCCCACTCCACCCAACCTCCCCACTCCACCTAAAAAATCCACTCCACCCAACCTACCCACTGCACCCAACTTCCCCATTTCACCCAACCTTCCTACTTCACCCAACCTCCCCACTCCACCCAACCTCCGCACTCCACCCAAAGTTCGCACTCAATCCAACCTCCACACTTCACCCAACCTCCCAACTCCACCCAACCTCCCCACTTCACCAAACCTCCGCCTTCCAACCAACCTCCTCACGCCACCCAACCTCCCCACTCGAACCAACTTCCGCACTCCACCCAACCTCCGCACTCCACCCAACTTCCGTACTACACCCAACTTCCGCACTCCACCCAACTTCCGCACTCCATCCAACCACCGAACTCCACCCAACCTCCGCACTCCACACAACTTCCGCACTCCACCCAACCTCCCCACTCCACCCAACCTCCCCACTTCACCGAACCTCCCCACTCCACCCAATCTCCCCACCCCAAGCAACCTCCCCACTCCACCCAACCTCCGACCTACACCCAACCTCCCCACTCCACCAAACTTCCCCACTTCACCCAACCTCCCCACTCTACCCAACCTCCTCACTCCACCCAACCTCCCCACTTCACCCATCCTCCCCACTCCACCCAACCTCTCCACTTCACCCAACCTCTCTACTTCACCCAACCTCCCCACTCCACCCAACCTCCGCACTCCACCCAAAGTTCGCACTCAACCCAACCTCCACACTTCACCTAACCTCCCAACTCCACCCAACCTCCCCACTTCACCAAACCTCCGCATTCCAACCAATCTCCGCACGCCACCCAACCTCCGCACTCGAACCAACTTCCGCACTCCACCCAACCTCCGCACTCCACCCAACTTCCGCACTCCACCCAACTTCCGCACTCCACCCAACTTCCGCACTCCTTCCAACCTCCGAACTCCACCCAACCTCCCCACTTCACCCAACCTTCGCACTCCATCCAACCTCCGCACTCCACCCAACTTCCGCACTCCATGCAACCTCTGCACTCCACCCAACCTCCGCACTCCACCCAACCTCCGAACACCACCCAACATCAGCACTCCACCCAACGTCCCCACTCCTCCCAACCTATGCACTCCAACCAACCACACCACTCCACCCAACCTCCCCATTTCACCCAACCTCCGCACTCCACCCAACTTCCGCACTCCACCCAACTTCCGCACTCCATGCAACCTCCGCACTCCACCCAACCTCCGCACTCCACACAACTTCCCCACTTCATACAACCTCCCCACTCAACCCAACCTCCCCACTTCGCCCAACCTCCCCACTTCACCCAACCTCCCCACATCACCCAACCTGCCCACTCCACCCAACCTCCCCAAATCACCCAACCTCCCCACTCCACTCAAACTCCCCACTCCACCCAACACATCACTCCACCCAACCTCCTCACTTCACCCTACCTCCCCAGAGCACCCAACCTCCTCACTCCACCGAACCTCCCCACTCCACCCAACCTCCACTCTCCACCCAACCTCCCCACTTCACCCAACTTCCCCACTTCACCCATCCTTCTCACTCCACCCAACCTCCCCACTTCACCCAACCTCCCCACTCCACCCAACCTCCCCACTTCACCCAACCTTCGCACTCCATCCAACCTCCGCATTCCACCCAATCTCCGCACTCCTAACAACTTCCGCACTCCACCCAACATCCGCACTCCACCCAACTTCTGCACTCAACCCAAACTCAGCACTCCAGCCAACTTCCGCACTCCACCCAACTTCAGCACACCACCCAACTTCTGTACTCCACGCAACTTCCGCGCTCCACCCAACCTCCGCACTCCACCCAACCTCCGAACACCACCCAACTTCAGTACTCCACCCAACCTCCCCACTCCACCGAACCTCCCCACGCCATCCAACCTCCCAACTCCACCCAACCTCCCCACTCCTCCCAACCTACGCACTCCACCCAACGACACCACTCCACCCAACCTCCCAACTTCAACCCATCCTCCCCACTCCACCCAACCTCCGCCCTCCACCCAACCTCCCCACTCCACACAACCTCCCCACTTCACCCAACCTCCGCACTCCACCCAACTTCTGCACTCCACCCAATTTCCGCACTCCATGCAACCTCCGCACTCCACCCAAATTCCGCACTCCATGCAACCTCCCCACACAACCCAACCTCCCAATTTCACCCAACCTCCCCACTTTACCTAACCTCCCCACATCACCCAACCTCCCCACTGCACCCAACCTCCCCAAATCACCCAACCTCACCACTCCACTAAAATTCCCCACTCCACCCAACCTCCTCACTCCACCCAACCTCCCCACTCCACCCAACCTCCACACCCCACCCAACCTCCCCACTTCACCCAACCTCCCTACTTCACCCAACCTCCCCACTCCACCCAACTTCCGCACTCCACCCAACTTCCGCACTCCATGCAACCTCTGCACTCCACCCAACCTCCGCACTCCACCCAACTTCCGCACTCCACCCAACTTCCGCACTCCACCCAACTTCCGCACACCACTCAACTTCCGTACTCCACGCAACTTCCGCGCTCCACCCAACCTCCGCACTCCACCCAACCTCCGAACACCACCCAACATCAGCACTCCACCCAACGTCCCCACTCCTCCCAACCTACGCACTCCAACCAACCACACCACTCCACCCAACCTCCCCATTTCACCCAACCTCCGCACTCCACCCAACTTCCGCACTCCACCCAACTTCCGCACTCCATGCAACCTCCGCACTCCACCCAACCTCCGCACTCCACACAACTTCCGCACTTCATACAACCTCCCCACTCAACCCAACCTCCCCACTTCGCCCAACCTCCCCACTTCACCCAACCTCCCCACATCACCCAACCTGCCCACTCCAGCCAACCTCCCCAAATCACCCAACCTCCCCACTCCACTCAAACTCCCCACTCCACCCAACACATCACTCCACCCAACCTCCTCACTTCACCCTACCTCCCCAGAGCACCCAACCTCCTCACTCCACCGAACCTCCCCACTCCACCCAACCTCCACTCTCCACCCAACCTCCCCACTTCACCCAACCTCCCCACTTCACCCATCCTCCCCACTCCACCCAACCTCCCCACTTCACCCAACCTCCCCACATCACCCAACCTCCCCACTCCACCCAAACTCCCCACTCCACCAAACTTCCCCACTCCACCCAACCTCCCCACTTCACCCAACCTCCGCACTCCACCCAACCTCCGCACTCCACACAACTTCCCCACTTCAAATAACCTTCCCACTCAACCCAACCTCCCCATTTCACCCAACCTCCCCACTTCACCCAACCTCCCCACATCACCCAACCTCCCCACTGCACCCAACCTCCCCAAATCACCCAACCTCCCCACTCCACTCAAATTCCCCACTCCACCCAACCTCCTCACTCCACCCAACCTCCCCACTTCACACAACCTCCCCACTCCACCCAACCTCCCCACTTCACCCAACCTCCCCACATCACCCAACCTCCCCACTCCACCCAAACTACCCACTCCACCCAACCTCCCCACTCCACCTAACCTCCCCATTTCACCCAAACTTCCTACTTCACCCAACCTCCCCACTCCACCCAACCTCCGTACTCCACCCAAAGTTCGCACTCAACCCAACCTCCACACTTCACCCAACCTCCCAACTCCACCCAACCTCCCCACTTCACCAAACCTCCGCCTTCCAACCAACCTCCGCACGCCACCGAACCTCCGCACTCGAACCAACTTCCGCACTCCACCCAACCTCCGCACTCCACCCAACTTCCGTACTAAACCCAACTTCCGCACTCCACCGAACTTCCGCACTCCATCCAACCTCCGAACTCCACCCAACCTCCGCACTCCACACAACTTCCGCACTCCACACAACTTCCGCACTCCACCCAACTTTCGCACTCCACCCAACCTCCGCACTCCACCCAACTTCCGTACTAAACCCAACTTCCGCACTCCACCGAACTTCCGCACTCCATCCAACCTCCGAACTCCACCCAACCTCCCCACTTCACCCAACCTCCGCACTCCACCCAACTTCCGCACTCCACCCAACTTCCGCACTCCATGCAACCTCCGCAATCCACATAGACCTCCGCACTCCACACAACTTCTCCACTTCATACAACCTCCCCACTCAACCCAACCTCTCCACATCACCCAACCTCCCCACTGCACCCAACCTCCCGAAATCACCCAACCTCCTCACTCCACTCAAACTCCCCACTCCACCCAACCTCCTCACTCCACTCAACCTTCCCACTCCACCCAACCTCCCCACTTCACCCAACCTCCGCACTCCACCCAACCTCCCCAAATCACCCAACCTCCCCACTCCACTCAAATTCCCCACTCCACCCAACCTCCTCACTCCACCCAACTTCCCCACTTCACACAACCTCCCCACTCCACCCAACCTCCCCACTCCACCTAAAAAATCCACTCCACCCAACCTACCCACTGCACCCAACTTCCCCATTTCACCCAACCTTCCTACTTCACCCAACCTCCCCACTCCACCCAACCTCCGCACTCCACCCAAAGTTCGCACTCAATCCAACCTCCACACTTCACCCAACCTCCCAACTCCACCCAACCTCCCCACTTCACCAAACCTCCGCCTTCCAACCAACCTCCTCACGCCACCCAACCTCCCCACTCGAACCAACTTCCGCACTCCACCCAACCTCCGCACTCCACCCAACTTCCGTACTACACCCAACTTCCGCACTCCACCCAACTTCCGCACTCCATCCAACCACCGAACTCCACCCAACCTCCGCACTCCACACAACTTCCGCACTCCACCCAACCTCCCCACTCCACCCAACCTCCCCACTTCACCGAACCTCCCCACTCCACCCAATCTCCCCACCCCAAGCAACCTCCCCACTCCACCCAACCTCCGCCCTACACCCAACCTCCCCACTCCACCAAACTTCCCCACTTCACCCAACCTCCCCACTCTACCCAACCTCCTCACTCCACCCAACCTCCCCACTTCACCCAACCTCCCCACTCCACCCAACCTCTCCACTTCACCCAACCTCTCTACTTCACCCAACCTCCCCACTCCACCCAACCTCCGCACTCCACCCAAAGTTCGCACTCAACCCAACCTCCACACTTCACCTAACCTCCCAACTCCACCCAACCTCCCCACTTCACCAAACCTCCGCATTCCAACCAATCTCCGCACGCCACCCAACCTCCGCACTCGAACCAACTTCCGCACTCCACCCAACCTCCGCACTCCACCCAACTTCCGCACTCCACCCAACTTCCGCACTCCACCCAACTTCCGCACTCCTTCCAACCTCCGAACTCCACCCAACCTCCCCACTTCACCCAACCTTCGCACTCCATCCAACCTCCGCACTCCACCCAACTTCCGCACTCCATGCAACCTCTGCACTCCACCCAACCTCCGCACTCCACCCAACCTCCGAACACCACCCAACATCAGCACTCCACCCAACGTCCCCACTCCTCCCAACCTATGCACTCCAACCAACCACACCACTCCACCCAACCTCCCCATTTCACCCAACCTCCGCACTCCACCCAACTTCCGCACTCCACCCAACTTCCGCACTCCATGCAACCTCCGCACTCCACCCAACCTCCGCACTCCACACAACTTCCCCACTTCATACAACCTCCCCACTCAACCCAACCTCCCCACTTCGCCCAACCTCCCCACTTCACCCAACCTCCCCACATCACCCAACCTGCCCACTCCACCCAACCTCCCCAAATCACCCAACCTCCCCACTCCACTCAAACTCCCCACTCCACCCAACACATCACTCCACCCAACCTCCTCACTTCACCCTACCTCCCCAGAGCACCCAACCTCCTCACTCCACCGAACCTCCCCACTCCACCCAACCTCCACTCTCCACCCAACCTCCCCACTTCACCCAACTTCCCCACTTCACCCATCCTCCCCACTCCACCCAACCTCCCCACTTCACCCAACCTCCCCACATCACCCAACCTCCCCACTCCACCCAAACTCCCCACTCCAC
Organism: Oasisia sp. SBJ-2009; assembly: GCA_964017155.1. Lineage (NCBI taxonomy): Eukaryota > Metazoa > Annelida > Polychaeta > Sabellida > Siboglinidae > Oasisia > Oasisia sp. SBJ-2009. The sequence goes on along the minus strand of OZ024857.1, from coordinate 32,746,579 downwards.
CAAACCTCCCCACTCCACCCAACCTCCCCACTTCACCCAACCTCCCTACTTCACCCAATCTCCCCACTCCACCCAACGTCCGCACTCCACCCAAAGTTCGCACTCAACCCAACCTCCACACTTCACCCAACCTCCCCACTTCACCAAACCTCCGCATTCCAACCAACCTCCGCACGCCACCCAACCTCCGCACTCGAACCAACTTCCGCACTCAACCCAACCTCCTCACTCCACGCAACCTCCCCACTTCACCCAACCTCCCCACTTCACCCAACCTCCCCTCTTCACCCAACCTCCCCACTCCACCCAATCTCCCCACTCCACCCAACCTCCCCACCCCGCCCAAACTCCCCTCTCCACCCAACCTCCCCACTTCACCCAACCTCCCCACTTCACCCAACCTCCCAACTTCACCAAATCTCCTCACTCCACCCAACCTCCCCACTTCACCCAAACTCCCCACTTCACCCAACCTTCGCACTCCATCCAACCTCCGCATTCCACCCAATCTCCGCACTCCAAACAACTTCCGCACTCCACCCAACATCCGCACTCCACCCAACTTCTGCTCTCAACCCAAACTCAGCACTCCAGCCAACTTCCGCACTCCAGCCAACTTCCGCACACCACCCAACTTCCGTACTCCACGCAACTTCCGCGCTCCACCCAACCTCCGCGCTCCACCCAACCTCCGAACACCACCGAACCTCCCCACGCCATCCAACCTGCCAACTCCACCCAACCTCCCCACTCCTCCCAACCTACGCACTCCACCCAACCACACCACTCCACCCAACCTCCGGCCTCCACCCAACCTCCCCACTCCACCCAAACTCCCCACTTCACCCAACCTCCCCACATCACCCAACCTCCCCACTCCACCCAACCTCCCCATTTCACCCAACCTTCCTACTTCACCCAACCTCCCCACTCCACCCAACCTCCGCACTCCACCCAAAGTTCGCACTCAACCCAACCTCCACACTTCACCCAACCTCCCAACTCCACCCAACCTCCCCACTTCACCAAACCTCCGCCTTCCAACCAACCTCCGCACGCCCCCCTACCTCCGCACGCCATCCAACCTGCCAACTCCACCCAACCTCCCCACTCCTCCCAACCTACGCACTCCACCCAACCACACCACTCCACCCAACCTCCGCCCTCCACCCAACCTCCCCACTCCACCCAACCTCCCCACTTCACCCAACCTCCGCACTCCACCCAACTTCCGCACTCCACCCAACTTCCGCACTGCATGCAACCTCCGCACTCCACATAAACCTCCGCACTCCACACAACTTCTCCACTTTATACAACCTCCCCACTCAACCCAACCTCTCCACATCACCCAACCTCCGCACTGCACCCAACCTCCCGAAATCACCCAACCTCCTCACTCCACTCAAACTCCCCACTCCACCCAACCTCCTCACTCCACTCAACCTCCCCACTCCACCCAACCTCCCCACTTCACCCAACCTCCGCACTCCACCCAACCTCCGCACTCCACACAACTTCCCCACTTCAAACAACTTTCCACTCAAACCAACCTCCCCATTTCACCCAACCTCCCCACTTCACCCAACCTCCCCACATCACCCAACCTCCCCACTGCACCCAACCTCCCCAAATCACCCAACCTCCCCACTGCACCCAACCTCCCCAAATCACCCAACCTCCCCACTCCACTCAAATTCCCCACTCCACCCAACCTCCTCACTCCACCCAACCTCCCCACTTCACACAACCTCCCCACTCCACCCAACCTCCCCACTTCACCCAACCTCCCCACATCACCCAACCTCCCCACTCCACCCAAACTACCCACTCCACCCAACCTCCCCACTCCACCCAACCTCCCCATTTCACCCAACCCTTCTACTTCACCCAACCTCCCCACTCCACCCAACCTCCGCACTCCACCCAAAGTTCGCACTCAACCCAACCTCCACACTTCACCCAACCTCCCAACTCCACCCAACCTCACCACTTCACCAAACCTCCGGCTTCCAACCAACCTCCGAACGCCACCCAACCTCCGCACTCGAACCAACTTCCGCACTCCACCTAATCTCCGCACTCCACCCAACTTCCGTACTACACCCAACTTCCGCACTCCACCCAACTTCCGCACTCCATCCAACCTCCGAACTCCACCCAACCTCCGCACTGCACACAACTTCCGCACTCCACCCAACCTCCCCACTCCACCCAACCTCCCCACTTCACCGAACCTCCCCACTCCATCCAATCTCCCCACCCCAAGCAACCTCCCCACTCCACCCAACATCCGCACTCCACCCAACTTCCGCATTCCACCCAACTTCCGCACTCCACCCAACCTCTGCTCTCAACCCAAACTCAGCACTCCACCCAACTTTCGCACTCCACCCAACCTCCGCACTCCACCCAACTTCCGTACTAAACCCAACTTCCGCACTCCACCGAACTTCCGCACTCCATCCAACCTCCGAACTCCACCCAACCTCCCCACTTCACCCAACCTCCGCACTCCACCCAACTTCCGCACTCCACCCAACTTCCGCACTCCATGCAACCTCCGCAATCCACATAAACCTCCGCACTCCACACAACTTCTCCACTTCATACAACCTCCCCACTCAACCCAACCTCTCCACATCACCCAACCTCCCCACTGCACCCAACCTCCCGAAATCACCCAACCTCCTCACTCCACTCAAACTCCCCACTCCACCCAACCTCCTCACTCCACTCAACCTTCCCACTCCACCCAACCTCCCCACTTCACCCAACCTCCGCACTCCACCCAACCTCCCCAAATCACCCAACCTCCCCACTCCACTCAAATTCCCCACTCCACCCAACCTCCTCACTCCACCCAACTTCCCCACTTCACACAACCTCCCCACTCCACCCAACCTCCCCACTCCACCTAAAAAATCCACTCCACCCAACCTACCCACTGCACCCAACTTCCCCATTTCACCCAACCTTCCTACTTCACCCAACCTCCCCACTCCACCCAACCTCCGCACTCCACCCAAAGTTCGCACTCAATCCAACCTCCACACTTCACCCAACCTCCCAACTCCACCCAACCTCCCCACTTCACCAAACCTCCGCCTTCCAACCAACCTCCTCACGCCACCCAACCTCCCCACTCGAACCAACTTCCGCACTCCACCCAACCTCCGCACTCCACCCAACTTCCGTACTACACCCAACTTCCGCACTCCACCCAACTTCCGCACTCCATCCAACCACCGAACTCCACCCAACCTCCGCACTCCACACAACTTCCGCACTCCACCCAACCTCCCCACTCCACCCAACCTCCCCACTTCACCGAACCTCCCCACTCCACCCAATCTCCCCACCCCAAGCAACCTCCCCACTCCACCCAACCTCCGCCCTACACCCAACCTCCCCACTCCACCAAACTTCCCCACTTCACCCAACCTCCCCACTCTACCCAACCTCCTCACTCCACCCAACCTCCCCACTTCACCCAACCTCCCCACTCCACCCAACCTCTCCACTTCACCCAACCTCTCTACTTCACCCAACCTCCCCACTCCACCCAACCTCCGCACTCCACCCAAAGTTCGCACTCAACCCAACCTCCACACTTCACCTAACCTCCCAACTCCACCCAACCTCCCCACTTCACCAAACCTCCGCATTCCAACCAATCTCCGCACGCCACCCAACCTCCGCACTCGAACCAACTTCCGCACTCCACCCAACCTCCGCACTCCACCCAACTTCCGCACTCCACCCAACTTCCGCACTCCACCCAACTTCCGCACTCCTTCCAACCTCCGAACTCCACCCAACCTCCCCACTTCACCCAACCTTCGCACTCCATCCAACCTCCGCACTCCACCCAACTTCCGCACTCCATGCAACCTCTGCACTCCACCCAACCTCCGCACTCCACCCAACCTCCGAACACCACCCAACATCAGCACTCCACCCAACGTCCCCACTCCTCCCAACCTATGCACTCCAACCAACCACACCACTCCACCCAACCTCCCCATTTCACCCAACCTCCGCACTCCACCCAACTTCCGCACTCCACCCAACTTCCGCACTCCATGCAACCTCCGCACTCCACCCAACCTCCGCACTCCACACAACTTCCCCACTTCATACAACCTCCCCACTCAACCCAACCTCCCCACTTCGCCCAACCTCCCCACTTCACCCAACCTCCCCACATCACCCAACCTGCCCACTCCACCCAACCTCCCCAAATCACCCAACCTCCCCACTCCACTCAAACTCCCCACTCCACCCAACACATCACTCCACCCAACCTCCTCACTTCACCCTACCTCCCCAGAGCACCCAACCTCCTCACTCCACCGAACCTCCCCACTCCACCCAACCTCCACTCTCCACCCAACCTCCCCACTTCACCCAACTTCCCCACTTCACCCATCCTCCCCACTCCACCCAACCTCCCCACTTCACCCAACCTCCCCACATCACCCAACCTCCCCACTCCACCCAAACTCCCCACTCCACCAAACCTCCCCACTCCACCCAACCTCCCCACTTCACCCAACCTCCCTACTTCACCCAATCTCCCCACTCCACCCAACGTCCGCACTCCACCCAAAGTTCGCACTCAACCCAACCTCCACACTTCACCCAACCTCCCCACTTCACCAAACCTCCGCATTCCAACCAACCTCCGCACGCCACCCAACCTCCGCACTCGAACCAACTTCCGCACTCAACCCAACCTCCTCACTCCACGCAACCTCCCCACTTCACCCAACCTCCCCACTTCACCCAACCTCCCCTCTTCACCCAACCTCCCCACTCCACCCAATCTCCCCACTCCACCCAACCTCCCCACCCCGCCCAAACTCCCCTCTCCACCCAACCTCCCCACTTCACCCAACCTCCCCACTTCACCCAACCTCCCAACTTCACCAAATCTCCTCACTCCACCCAACCTCCCCACTTCACCCAAACTCCCCACTTCACCCAACCTTCGCACTCCATCCAACCTCCGCATTCCACCCAATCTCCGCACTCCAAACAACTTCCGCACTCCACCCAACATCCGCACTCCACCCAACTTCCGCATTCCACCCAACTTCCGCACTCCACCCAACTTCTGCTCTCAACCCAAACTCAGCACTCCAGCCAACTTCCGCACTCCAGCCAACTTCCGCACACCACCCAACTTCCGTACTCCACGCAACTTCCGCGCTCCACCCAACCTCCGCGCTCCACCCAACCTCCGAACACCACCGAACCTCCCCACGCCATCCAACCTGCCAACTCCACCCAACCTCCCCACTCCTCCCAACCTACGCACTCCACCCAACCACACCACTCCACCCAACCTCCGCCCTCCACCCAACCTCCCCACTCCACCCAACCTCCCCACTTCACCCAACCTCCCCACATCACCCAACCTCCCCACTCCACCCAACCTCCCCACTCCACCCAACCTCCGCACTCCACCCAAAGTTCGCACTCAACCCAACCTCCACACTTCACCCAACCTCCCAACTCCACCCAACCTCCCCACTTCACCAAACCTCCGCCTTCCAACCAACCTCCGCACGCCCCCCTACCTCCGCACGCCATCCAACCTGCCAACTCCACCCAACCTCCCCACTCCTCCCAACCTACGCACTCCACCCAACCACACCACTCCACCCAACCTCCGCCCTCCACCCAACCTCCCCACTCCACCCAACCTCCCCACTTCACCCAACCTCCGCACTCCACCCAACTTCCGCACTCCACCCAACTTCCGCACTGCATGCAACCTCCGCACTCCACATAAACCTCCGCACTCCACACAACTTCTCCACTTTATACAACCTCCCCACTCAACCCAACCTCTCCACATCACCCAACCTCCGCACTGCACCCAACCTCCCGAAATCACCCAACCTCCTCACTCCACTCAAACTCCCCACTCCACCCAACCTCCTCACTCCACTCAACCTCCCCACTCCACCCAACCTCCCCACTTCACCCAACCTCCGCACTCCACCCAACCTCCGCACTCCACACAACTTCCCCACTTCAAACAACTTTCCACTCAAACCAACCTCCCCATTTCACCCAACCTCCCCACTTCACCCAACCTCCCCACATCACCCAACCTCCCCACTGCACCCAACCTCCCCAAATCACCCAACCTCCCCACTGCACCCAACCTCCCCAAATCACCCAACCTCCCCACTCCACTCAAATTCCCCACTCCACCCAACCTCCTCACTCCACCCAACCTCCCCACTTCACACAACCTCCCCACTCCACCCAACCTCCCCACTTCACCCAACCTCCCCACATCACCCAACCTCCCCACTCCACCCAAACTACCCACTCCACCCAACCTCCCCACTCCACCCAACCTCCCCATTTCACCCAACCCTTCTACTTCACCCAACCTCCCCACTCCACCCAACCTCCGCACTCCACCCAAAGTTCGCACTCAACCCAACCTCCACACTTCACCCAACCTCCCAACTCCACCCAACCTCACCACTTCACCAAACCTCCGGCTTCCAACCAACCTCCGAACGCCACCCAACCTCCGCACTCGAACCAACTTCCGCACTCCACCTAATCTCCGCACTCCACCCAACTTCCGTACTACACCCAACTTCCGCACTCCACCCAACTTCCGCACTCCATCCAACCTCCGAACTCCACCCAACCTCCGCACTGCACACAACTTCCGCACTCCACCCAACCTCCCCACTCCACCCAACCTCCCCACTTCACCGAACCTCCCCACTCCATCCAATCTCCCCACCCCAAGCAACCTCCCCACTCCACCCAACATCCGCACTCCACCCAACTTCCGCATTCCACCCAACTTCCGCACTCCACCCAACCTCTGCTCTCAACCCAAACTCAGCACTCCAGCCAACTTCCGCACTCCAGCCAACTTCCGCACACCACCCAACTTCCGTACTCCACGCAACTTCCGCGCTCCACCCAACTTCCGGGCTCCACCCAACCTCCGAACACCACCGAACCTCCCCACGCCATCCAACCTGCCAACTCCACCCAACCTCTCCACTCCTCCCAACCTACGCACTCCACCCAACCACACCACTCCACCCAACCTCCGCCCTCCACCCAACCTCCCCACTCCACCCAACCTCCCCACTTCACCCAACCTCCGCACTCCACCCAACTTCCGCACTCCACACAACTTCCGCACTGCATGCAACCTCCGCACTCCACATAAACCTCCGCACTCCACACAACTTCTCCACTTTATACAACCTCCCCACTCAACCCAACCTCTCCACATCAGCCAACCTCCGCACTGCACCCAACCTCCCGAAATCACCCAACCTCCTCACTCCACTCAAACTCCCCACTCCACCCAACCTCCTCACTCCACTCAACCTCCCCACTCCACCCAACCTCCCCACTTCACCCAACCTCCGCACTCCACCCAACCTCCGCACTCCACACAACTTCCCCACTTCAAACAACTTTCCACTCAACCCAACCTCCCCATTTCACCCAACCTCCCCACTTCACCCAACCTCCCCACATCACCCAACCTCCCCACTGCACCCAACCTCCCCAAATCACCCAACCTCCCCACTCCACTCAAATGCCCCACTCCACCCAACCTCCCCACTCCACCCAACCTCCCCACTTCACCCAACCTCCCCACATCACCCAACCTCCCCACTCCACCCAACCTCCCCATTTCACCCAACCTCCGCACTCCACCCAAAGTTCGCACTCAACCCAACCTCCACACTTCACCCAACCTCCCAACTCCACCCAACCTCCCCACTTCACCAAACCTCCGCCTTCCAACCAACCTCCGCACGCCCCCCAACCTCCGCACTCGAACCAACTTCCGCACTCCACCTAACCTCCGCACTCCACCCAACTTCCGTACTACACCCAACTTCCGCACTCCACCCAACTTCCGCACACTATCCAACCTCCGAACTCCACCCAACCTCCGCACTCCACACAACTTCCGCACTCCACCCAACCTCCCCACTCCACCCAACCTCCCCACTTCACCGAACCTCCCCACGCCACCCAATCTCCCCACCCCAAGCAACCTCCCCACTCCACCCAACCTCCGCCCTCCACCCAACCTCCGCCCTTCTCCCAACCTCCCCACTCCACCCAACTTCCCCACTTCACCCAATCTCCCCACTCTACCCAACCTCCTCACTCCACCCAACCTCCCCACATCACCCAACCTCCCCACTCCACGCAACCTCCCCACTTCACCCAACCTCCCCACTTCACCCAACCTCCCCACTCCACCCAACCTCCCCACTTCACCCAACCTCCCAACTTCACCCAACCTCCTCACTCCACCCAACCTCCCCACTTCACCCAACCTCCCCACTCCACCCAACCACACCACTCCACCCAACCTCCGCCCTCCACCCAACCTCCCCACTCCACCCAACCTCCCCACTTCACCCAACCTCCGAACTCCACCCAACCTCCGCACTCCACACAACTTCCGCACTCCACCCAACCTCCCCACTCCACCCAACCTCCCCACTTCACCGAACCTCCCCACTCCACCCAATCTCCCCACCCCAAGCAACCTCCCCACTCCACCCAACCTCCGCCCTCCACCCAACCTCCGCCCTTCACCCAACCTCCCCACTCCACCCAACTTCCCCACTTCACCCAATCTCCCCACTCTACCCAACCTCCTCACTCCACCCAACCTCACCACTTCACCCAACCTCCCCACTCCACGCAACCTCCCCACTTCACCCAACCTCCCCACTTCACCCAACCTCCCCACTCCACCCAACCTCCCCACTTCACCCAACCTCCCAACTTCACCCAACCTCCTCACTCCACCCAACCTCCCCACTTCACCCAACCTCCCCACTCCACCCAACCACACCACTCCACCCAACCTCCGCCCTCCACCCAACCTCCCCACTCCACCCAACCTCCCCACTTCACCCAACCTCCGCACTCCACCCAACTTCCGCACTCCAACCAAATTCCGCACTCCATGCAACCTACGCACTCCACATAAACCTCCGCACTCCACACAACTTCTCCACTTCACCCAACCTCCCCACTCCACCCAACCTCCCCACTTCACCCAACCTTCGCACTCCATCCAACCTCCGCATTCCACCCAATCTCCGCACTCCACCCAACTTACCCACTTCACCCAATCTCCCCACTCTACCCAACCTCCTCACTCCACCCAACCTCCCCACTTCACCCAACCTCCCCACTCCACGCAACCTCCCCACTTCACCCAACCTCCCCACTTCACCCAACCTCCCCACTCCACCCAACCTCCCCACTTCACCCAACCTCCCAACTTCACCCAACCTCCTCACTCCACCCAACCTCCCCACTTCACCCAACCTCCCCACTCCACCCAACCACACCACTCCACCCAACCTCCGCCCTCCACCCAACCTCCCCACTTCACCCAACCTTCGCACTCCATCCAACCTTAGCATTCCACCCAATCTCCGCACTCCAAACAACTTCCGCACTCCACCCAACATCCGCACTCCACCCAACTTCCGCATTCCACCCAACTTCCGCACTCCACCCAACCTCTGCTCTCAACCCAAACTCAGCACTCCAGCCAACTTCCGCACTCCACCCAACTTCCGCACACCACCCAACTTCCGTACTCCACGCAACTTCCGCGCTCCACCCGACCTCCGCGCTCCACCCAACCTCCGAACACCACCGAACCTCCCCACGCCATCCAACCTGCCAACTCCACCCAACCTCCCCACTCCTCCCAGCCTACGCACTCCACCCAACCACACCACTCCACCCAACCTCCCCACTCCACACAACCTCCCCACTTCACCCAACCTCCGCACTCCACCCAACTTCCGCACTGTATGCAACCTCCGCACTCCACATACACCTCCGCACTCCACACAACTTCTCCACTTCATACAACCTCCCCACTCCACCCAACCTCCTCACTCCACTCAACCTCCCCACTCCACCCAACCTCCCCACTTCACCCAACCTCCGCACTCCACCCAACCTCCGCACTCCACACAACTTCTCCACTTCAAACAACTTTCCACTCAACCCAACCTCCCCGTTTCACCCAACCTCCCCACTTCACCCAACCTCCCCACATCACCCAACCTCCCCACTGCACCCAACCTCCCCAAATCACCCAACCTCCCCACTCCACTCAAATTCCCCACTGCACCCAACCTCCCCACTCCACCCAACCTCCCCACTTCACCCAACCTCCCGACATCACCCAACCTCCCCACTCCACCCAAACTACCCACTCCACCCAACCTCCCCACTCCACCCAACCTCCCCATTTCACCCAACCTTCCTACTTCACCCAACCTCCCCACTCCACCCAACCTCCGCACTCCACCCAAAGTTCGCACTCAACCCAACCTCCACACTTCACCGAACCTCCCCACTCCACCCAATCTCCCCACCCCAAGCAACCTCCCCACTCCACCCAACCTCCGCCCTCCACCCAACCTCCGCCCTTCACCCAACCTCCCCACTCCACCCACCTTCCCCACTTCACCCAATCTCCCCACTCTACCCAACCTCCTCACTCCACCCAACCTCCCCACTTCACCCAACCTCCCCACTCCACGGAACCTCCCCACTTCACCCAACCTCCCCACTTCACCCAACCTCCCCACTCCACCCAACCTCCCCACTTCACCCAACCTCCCAACTTCACCCAACCTCCTCACTCCACCCAACCTCCCCACTTCACCCAACCTCCCCACTCCACCCAACCACACCACTCCACCCAACCTCCGCCCTCCACCCAACCTCCCCACTCCACCCAACCTCCCCACTTCACCCAACCTCCGCACTCCACCCAACTTCCGCCCTCCACCCAACTTCCGCACTCCATGCAACCTCCGCACTCCACATAAACCTCCGCACTCCACACAACTTCTCCACTTCACCCAACTTCCCCACTCCACCCAACCTCCCAACTTCACCCAACCTCCTCACTCCACCCAACCTCCCCACTTCACCCAACCTCCCCACTCCTCCCAACCACACCACTCCACCCAACCTCCGCCCTCCACCCAACCTCCCCACTTCACCCAACCTTCGCACTCCATCCAACCTCCGCATTCCACCCAATCTCCGCACTCCAAACAACTTCCGCACTCCACAAAAAAACATCCGCACTCCACCCAACTTCCGCATTCCACCCAACTTCCGCACTCCACCCAACCTCTGCTCTCAACCCAAACTCAGCACTCAAGCCAACTTCCGCACTCCACCCAACTTCCGCACACCACCCAACTTCCGTACTCCACGCAACTTCCGCGCTCCACCCAACCTCCGCGCTCCACCCAACCTCCGAACACCACCGAACCTCCCCACGCCATCGAACCTGCCAACTCCACCCAACCTCCCCACACCTCCCAACCTACGCACTCCACCCAACCACACCACTCCACCCAACCTCCGCCCTCCACCCAACCTCCCCACTCCACCCAACCTCCCCACTTCACCCAACTTCCGCACTCCGCCCAACTTCCGCACTGCATGCAACCTCCGCACTCCACATAAACCTCCGCACTCCACACAACTTCTCCACTTCATACAACCTCCCCACTCAACCCAACCTCTCCACATCACCCAACCTCCGCGCTGCACCCAACCTCCCGAAATCACCCAACCTCCTCACTCCACTCAAACTCCCCACTCCACCCAACCTCCCCACTGCACCCAACCTCCCCAAATCACCCAACCTCCCCACTCCACTCAAATTCCCCACTCCACCCAACCTCCTCACTCCACCCAACCTCCCCACTTCACACAACCTCCCCACTCCACCCAACCTCCCCACTTCACCCAACCTCCCCACATCACCCAACCTCACCACTCCACCCAAACTACCCACTCCACCCAACCTTCCTACTTCACCCAACCTCCCCACTCCACCCAACCTCCGCACTCCACCCAAAGTTCGCACTCAACCCAACGTCCACACTTCACCCAACCTCCCAACTCCACCCAACCTCCCCACTTCACCAAACCTCCGCCTTCCAACCAACCTCCGCACGCCACCCAACCTCCGCACTCGAACCAACTTCCGCACTCCACCTAACCTCCGCACTCCACCCAACTTCCGTACTACACCCAACTTCCGCACTCCACCCAACTTCCGCACTCCATCCAACCTCCCCACTCCACCCAACCTCCCCACTTCACCCAACCTCCCAACTTCACCCAACCTCCTCACTCCACCCAACCTCCCCACTTCACCCAACCTCCCCACTCCACCCAACCACACCACTCCACCCAACCTCCGCCCTCCACCCAACCTCCCCACTCCACCCAACCTCCCCACTTCACCCAACCTCCGCACTCCACCCAACTTCCGCCCTCCACCCAACTTCCGCACTCCATGCAACCTCCGCACTCCACATAAACCTCCGCACTCCACACAACTTCTCCACTTCACCCAATCTCCCCACTCCACCCAACCTCCCCACTTCACCCAACCTTCGCACTCCATCCAACCTCCGCATTCCACCCAATCTCCGCACTCCAAACAACTTCCGCACTCCACCCAACATCCGCACTCCACCCAACTTCCGCATTCCACCCAACTTCCGCACTCCACCCAACCTCTGCTCTCAACCCAAACTCAGCACTCCAGCCAACTTCCGCACTCCACCCAACTTCCGCACTGCATGTAAACTCCGCACTCCACATAAACCTCCGCACTCCACACAACTTCTCCACTTCATACAACCTCCCCACTCAACCCAATCTCTCCACATCACCCAACCTCCGCACTGCACCCAACCTCCCGAAATCACCCAACCTCCTCACTCCACTCAACCTCCCCACTCCACCCAACCTCCCCACTTCACCCAACCTCCGCACTCCACCCAACCTCCGCACTCCACACAACTTCCCCACTTCAAACAACTTTCCACTCAACCCAACCTCCCCATTTCACCCAACCTCCCCACTTCACCCAACCTCCCCACATCACCCAACCTCCCCACTGCACCCAACCTCCCCAAATCACCCAACCTCCCCACTCCACTCAAATTCCCCACTCCACCCAACCTCCTCACTCCACCCAACCTCCCCACTTCACACAACCTCCCCACTCCACCCAACCTCCCCACTTCACCCAACCTCCCCACATCACCCAACCTCCCCACTCCACCCAACTTCCCCATTTCACCCAACCTTCCTACTTCACCCAACCTCCCCACTCCACCCAACCTCCTCACTCCACTCAACCTCCCCACTCCACCCAACCTCCCCACTTCACCCAACCTCCGCACTCCACCCAACCTCCGCACTCCACACAACTTCCCCACTTCAAACAACTTTCCACTCAACCCAACCTCCCCACTCCACTCAAATTCTCCACTCCACCCAACCTCCTCACTCCACCCAACCTCCCCACTTCACACAACCTCCCCACTCCACCCAACCTCCCCACTTCACCCAACCTCCCCACATCACCCAACCTCCCCACTCCACCCAACCTCCCCATTTCACCCAACCTTCCTACTTCACCCAACCTCCCCACTCCACCCAACCTCCGCACTCCACCCAAAGTTCGCACTCAACCCAACCTCCACACTTCACCCAACCTCCCAACTCCACCCAACCTCCCCACTTCACCAAACCTCCGCCTTCCAACCAACCTCCGCACGCCACCCAACCTCCGCACTCGAACCAACTTCCGCACTCCACCTACAACTTCCGCACTCCACCCAACCTCCCCACTTCACCCAACCTCCCCACTTCACCCAACCTCCCCACTCCACCCAACCTCCCCACTTCACCCAACCTCCCCAATCCACCCAACCACACCACTCCTCCCAACCTCCGCCCTCCACCCAACCTCCCCACTCCACCCAACCTCCCCACTTCACCGAACCTCCCCACTCCACACAATCTCCCCACCCCAAGCAACCTCCCCACTCCACCCAACCTCCGCCCTCCACCCAACCTCCGCCCTTCACCCCACCTCCCCACTCCACCCAACCTCCCCACTTCACCCAACCTCCCCACTTCACCCAACCTCCCCACTCCACCCAACCTCCCCACTTCACCCAACCTCCCCAATCCACCCAACCACACCACTCCTCCCAACCTCCGCCCTCCACCCAACCTCCCCACTCCACCCAACCTCCCCACTTCACCCAACCTCCGCACTCCACCCAACTTCCGCACTCCACCCAACTTCCGCACTCCATGCAACCTCCGCACTCCACATAAACCTCCGCACTCCACACAACTTCACCACTTCACCCAACCTCCCCACTCCACCCAACCTCCCCACTTCACCCAACCTCCGCCCTTCACCCAACCTCCCCACTCCACCCAACTTCCCCACTTCACCCAATCTCCCCACTCTACCCAACCTCCTCACTCCACCCAACCTCCCCACTTCACCCAACCTCCCCACTCCACGCAACCTCCCCACTTCACCCAACCTCCCCACTTCACCCAACCTCCCCACTCAACCCAACCTCCCCACTTCACCCAACCTCCCAACTTCACCCAACCTCCCCACTCCACCCAACCACACCACTCCACCCAACCTCCGCCCTCCACCCAACCTCCCCACTCCACCCAACCTCCCCACTTCACCCAACCTCCGCACTCCACCCAACTTCCGCCCTCCACCCAACTTCCGCACTCCATGCAACCTCCGCACTCCACATAAACCTCCGCACTCCACACAACTTCTCCACTTCACCCAACCTCCCCACTCCACCCAACCTCCCCACTTCACCCAACCTTCGCACTCCATCCAACCTCCGCATTCCACCCAATCTCCGCACTCCAAACAACTTCCGCACTCCACCCAACATCCGCACTCCACCCAACTTCCGCATTCCACCCAACTTCCGCACTCCACCCAACCTCTGCTCTCAACCCAAACTCAGCACTCCAGCCAACTTCCGCACTCCACCCAACTTCCGCACTGCATGCAACCTCCGCACTCCACATAAACCTCCGCACTGCACACAACTTCTCCACTTCATACAACCTCCCCACTCAACCCAACCTCTCCACATCACCCAACCTCCGCACTGCACCCAACCTCCCGAAATCACCCAACCTCCTCACTCCACCCAAACTCCCCACTCCACCCAACCTCCTCACTCCACTCAACCTCCCCACTCCACCCAACCTCCCCACTTCACCCAACCTCCGCACTCCACCCAACCTCCGCACTCCACACAACTTCCCCACTTCAAACAACTTTCCACTCAACCCAACCTCCCCACTCCACTCAAATTCTCCACTCCACCCAACCTCCTCACTCCACCCAACCTCCCAACTTCACACCACCTCCCCACTCCACCCAACCTCCCCACTTCACCCAACCTCCCCACATCACCCAACCTCCCCACTCCACCCAACCTCCCCATTTCACCTAACCTTCCTACTTCACCCAACCTCCCCACTCCACCCAACCTCCGCACTCCACCCAAAGTTCGCACTCAACCCAACCTCCAAACTTCACCCAACCTCCCAACTCCACCCAACCTCCCCACTTCACCAAACCTCCGCCTTCCAACCAACCTCCGCACGCCACCCAACCTCCGCACTCGAACCAACTTCCGCACTCCACCTAACCTCCGCACTCCACCCAACTTCCGTACTACACCCAACTTCCGCACTCCACCCAACTTCCGCACTCCATCCAACATCCGAACTCCACCCAACCTCCGCACTCCACACAACTTCCGCACTCCACCCAACCTCCCCACTCCACCCAACCTCCCCACTTCACCGAACCTCCCCACTCCACCCAATCTCCCCACCCCAAGCAACCTCCCCACTCCACCCAACCTCCGCCCTCCACCCAACCTCCGCCCTTCACCCCACCTCCCCACTCCACCCAACCTCCCCACTTCACCCAACCTCCCCACTTCACCCAACCTCCCCACTCCACCCAACCTCCCCACTTCACCCAACCTCCCCAATCCACCCAACCACACCACTCCTCCCAACCTCCGCCCTCCACCCAACCTCCCCACTCCACCCAACCTCCGCACTCCACCCAACTTCCGCACTCCACCCAACTTCCGCACTCCATGCAACCTCCGCACTCCACATAAACCTCCGCACTCCACACAACTTCTCCACTTCACCCAACCTCCCCACTCCACCCAACCTCCCCACTTCACCCAACCTCCGCCCTACACCCAACCTCCCCACTCCACCCAACTTCCCCACTTCACCCAATCTCCCCACTCTACCCAACCTCCTCACTCCACCCAACCTCCCCACTTCACCCAACCTCCCCACTCCACGCAACCTCCCCACTTCACCCAACCTCCCCACTTCACCCAACCTCCCCACTCAACCCAACCTCCCCACTTCACCCAACCTCCCAACTTCACCCAACCTCCTCACTCCACCCAACCTCCCCACTTCACCCAACCTCCCCACTCCACCCAACCACACCACTCCACCCAACCTCCGCCCTCCACCCAACCTCCCCACTCCACCCAACCTCCCCACTTCACCCAACCTCCGCACTCCACCCAACTTCCGCCCTCCACCCAACTTCCGCACTCCATGCAACCTCCGCACTCCACATAAACCTCCGCACTCCACACAACTTCTCCACTTCACCCAACCTCCCCACTCCACCCAACCTCCCCACTTCACCCAACCTTCGCACTCCATCCAACCTCCGCATTCCACCCAATCTCCGCACTCCAAACAACTTCCGCATTCCACCCAACTTCCGCACTCCACCCAACCTCTGCTCTCAACCCAAACTCAGCACTCCAGCCAACTTCCGCACTCCACCCAACTTCCGCACTGCATGCAACCTCCGCACTCCACATAAACCTCCGCACTCCACACAACTTCTCCACTTCATACAACCTCCCCACTCAACCCAACCTCTCCACATCACCCAACCTCCGCACTGCACCCAACCTCCCGAAATCACCCAACCTCCTCACTCCACCCAAACTCCCCACTCCACCCAACCTCCTCACTCCACTCAACCTCCCCACTCCACCCAACCTCCCCACTTCACCCAACCTCCGCACTCCACCCAACCTCCGCACTCCACACAACTTCCCCACTTCAAACAACTTTCCACTCAACCCAACCTCCCCACTCCACTCAAATTCTCCACTCCACCCAACCTCCTCACTCCACCCAACCTCCCAACTTCACACCACCTCCCCACTCCACCCAACCTCCCCACTTCACCCAACCTCCCCACATCACCCAACCTCCCCACTCCACCCAACCTCCCCATTTCACCTAACCTTCCTACTTCACCCAACCTCCCCACTCCACCCAACCTCCGCACTCCACCCAAAGTTCGCACTCAACCCAACCTCCAAACTTCACCCAACCTCCCAACTCCACCCAACCTCCCCACTTCACCAAACCTCCGCCTTCCAACCAACCTCCGCACGCCACCCAACCTCCGCACTCGAACCAACTTCCGCACTCCACCTAACCTCCGCACTCCACCCAACTTCCGTACTACACCCAACTTCCGCACTCCACCCAACTTCCGCACTCCATCCAACATCCGAACTCCACCCAACCTCCGCACTCCACACAACTTCCGCACTCCACCCAACCTCCCCACTCCACCCAACCTCCCCACTTCACCGAACCTCCCCACTCCACCCAATCTCCCCACCCCAAGCAACCTCCCCACTCCACCCAACCTCCGCCCTCCACCCAACCTCCGCCCTTCACCCCACCTCCCCACTCCACCCAACCTCCCCACTTCACCCAACCTCCCCACTCCACGCAACCTCCCCACTTCACCCAACCTCCCCACTTCACCCAACCTCCCCACTCCACCCAACCTCCCCACTTCACCGAACCTCCCCAATCCACCCAACCACACCACTCCTCCCAACCTCCGCCCTCCACCCAACCTCCCCACTCCACCCAACCTCCCCACTTCACCCAACCTCCGCACTCCATCCAACTTCCGCACTCCACCCAACTTCCGCCCTCCATGCAACCTCCGCACTCCACATAAACCTCCGCACTCCACACAACTTCTCCACTCCACCCAACCTCCCCATTTCACCCAACCTCCGCCCTTCACCCAACCTCCCCACTCCAACCAACTTCCCTACTTCACCCAATCTCCCCACTCTACCCAACCTCCCCACTTCACCCAACCTCCCCACTCCACGCAACCTCCCCACTTCACCCAACCTCCCCACTTCACCCAACCTCCCCACTCCACCCAACCTCCCCACTTCACCCAACCTCCCAACTTCACCCAACCTCCTCACTCCACCCAACCTCCCCACTTCACCCAACCTCCCCACTCCACCCAACCACACCACTCCACCCAACCTCCGCCCTCCACCCAACCTCCCCACTCCACCCAACCTCCCCACTTCACCCAACCTCCGCACTCCACCCAACTTCCGCCCTCCACCCAACTTCCGCACTCCATGCAACCTCCGCACTCCACATAAACCTCCGCACTCCACACAACTTCTCCACTTCACCCAACCTCCCCACTCCACCCAACCTCCCCACTTCACCCAACCTTCGCACTCCATCCAACCTCCGCATTCCACCCAATCTCCGCACTCCAAACAACTTCCGCACTCCACCCAACATCCGCACTCCACCCAACTTCCGCATTCCACCCAACTTCCGCACTCCACCCAACCTCTGCTCTCAACCCAAACTCAGCACTCCAGCCAACTTCCACACTCCACCCAACTTCCGCACTGCATGCAACCTCCGCACTCCACATAAACCTCCGCACTCCACACAACTTCTCCACTTCATACAACCTCCCCACTCAACCCAATCTCTCCACATCACCCAACCTCCGCACTGCACCCAACCTCCCGAAATCACCCAACCTCCTCACTCCACTCAAACTCCCCACTCCACCCAACCTCCTCACTCCACTCAACCTCCCCACTCCACCCAACCTCCCCACTTCACCCAACCTCCGCACTCCACCCAACCTCCGCACTCCACACAACTTCCCCACTTCAAACAACTTTCCACTCAACCCAACCTCCCCATTTCACCCAACCTCCCCACTTCACCCAACCTCCCCACATCACCCAACCTCCCCACTGCACCCAACCTCCCCAAATCACCCAACCTCCCCACTCCACTCAAATTCCCCACTCCACCCAACCTCCTCACTCCACCCAACCTCCCCACTTCACACAACCTCCCCACTCCACCCAACCTCCCCACTTCACCCAACCTCCCCACATCACCCAACCTCCCCACTCCACCCAAACTACCCACTCCACCCAACCTCCCCACTCCACCCAACTTCCCCATTTCACCCAACCTTCCTACTTCACCCAACCTCCCCACTCCACCCAACCTCAGCACTCCACCCAAAGTTCGCACTCAACCCAACCTCCACACTTCACCCAACCTCCCAACTCCACCCAACCTCCCCACTTCACAAAACCTCCGCCTTCCAACCAACCTCCGCACGCCACCCAACCTCCGCACTCGAACCAACTTCCGCACTCCACCTAACCTCCGCACTCCACCCAACTTCCGTACTACACCCAACTTCCGCACTCCACCCAACTTCCGCACTCCATCCAACCTCCGAACTCCACCCAACCTCCCCACTCCACACAATTTCCGCACTCCACCCAACCTCCCCACTCCACCCAACCTCCCCACTTCACCGAACCTCCCCACTCCACCCAATCTCCCCACCCCAAGCAACCTCCCCACTCCACCCAACCTCCGCCCTCCACCCAACCTCCGCCCTTCACCCAACCTCCCCACTCCACCCAACCTCCCCACTTCACCCAACCTCCCCACTCCACGCAACCTCCCCACTTCACCCAATCTCCCCACTCTACCCAAGCTCCTCACTCCACCCAACCTCCCCACTTCACCCAACCTCCCCACTCCACGCAACCTCCCCACTTCACCCAACCTCCCCACTTCACCCAACCTCCCCACTCAACCCAACCTCCCCACTTCACCCAACCTCCGCACTCCACCCAACCTCCGCACTCCACACAACTTCCCCACTTCAAACAACTTTCCACTCAACCCAACCTCCCCACTCCACTCAAATTCTCCACTCCACCCAACCTCCTCACTCCACCCAACCTCCCCACTTCACACAACCTCCCCACTCCACCCAACCACCCCACTTCACCCAACCTCCCCACATCACCCAACCTCCCCACTCCACCCAACCTCCCCATTTCACCCAACCTTCCTACTTCACCCAACCTCCCCACTCCACCCAACCTCCGCACTCCACCCAAAGTTCGCACTCAACCCAACCTCCACACTTCACCCAACCTCCCAACTCCACCCAACCTCCCCTCTTCACCAAACCTCCGCCTTCCAACCAACCTCCGCACGCCACCCAACCTCCGCACTCGAACCAACTTCCGCACTCCACCTAACCTCCGCACTCCACCCAACTTCCGTACTACACCCAACTTCCGCACTCCACCCAACTTCCGCACTCCATCCAACATCCGAACTCCACCCAACCTCCGCACTCCACACAACTTCCGCACTCCACCCAACCTCCCCACTCCACCCAACCTCCCCACTTCACCGAACCTCCCCACTCCACCCAATCTCCCCACCCCAAGCAACCTCCCCACTCCACCCAACCTCCGCCCTCCACCCAACCTCCGCCCTTCACCCAACCTCCCCACTCCACCCAACCTCCCCACTTCACCCAACCTCCCCACTCCACGCAACCTCCCCACTTCACCCAACCTCCCCACTTCACCCAACCTCCCCACTCCACCCAACCTCCCCACTTCACCCAACCTCCCCACTCCACCCAACCACACCACTCCTCCCAACCTCCGCCCTCCACCCAACCTCCCCACTCCACCCAACCTCCCCACTTCACCCAACCTCCGCACTCCACCCAACTTCCGCACTCCACCCAACTTCCGCACTCCATGCAACCTCCGCACTCCACATAAACCTCCGCACTCCACACAACTCCGGGTGAAGTGAAGTTCACTTCACCAAACCTCCGCCTTCCAACCAACCTCCGCACGCCACCCAACCTCCGCACTCGAACCAACTTCCGCACTCCACCTAACCTCCGCACTCCACCCAACTTCCGTACTACACCCAACTTCCGCACTCCACCCAACTTCCGCACTCCATCCAACCTCCGAACTCCACCCAACCTCCCCACTCCACACAATTTCCGCACTCCACCCAACCTCCCCACTCCACCCAACCTCCCCACTTCACCGAACCTCCCCACTCCACCCAATCTCCCCACCCCAAGCAACCTCCCCACTCCACCCAACCTCCGCCCTCCACCCAACCTCCGCCCTTCACCCAACCTCCCCACTCCACCCAACCTCCCCACTTCACCCAACCTCCCCACTCCACGCAACCTCCCCACTTCACCCAATCTCCCCACTCTACCCAACCTCCTCACTCCACCCAACCTCCCCACTTCACCCAACCTCCCCACTCCACGCAACCTCCCCACTTCACCCAACCTCCACACTTCACCCAACCTCCCCACTCAACCCAACCTCCCCACTTCACCCAACCTCCCAACTTCACCCAACCTCCTCACTCCACCCAACCTCCCCACTTCACCCAACCTCCCCACTCCACCCAACCACACCACTCCACCCAACCTCCGCCCTCCACCCAACCTCCCCACTCCACCCAACCTCCCCACTTCACCCAACCTCCGCACTCCACCCAACTTCCGCCCTCCACCCAACTTCCGCACTCCATGCAACCTCCGCACTCCACATAAACCTCCGCACTCCACACAACTTCTCCAAATCACCCAACCTACCCACTCCACTCAAATTCCCCACTCCACCCAACCTCCTCACTCCACCCAACCTCCCCACTTCACACAACCTCCCCACTCCACCCAACCTCCCCACTTCACCCAACCTCCCCACATCACCCAACCTCCCCACTCCACCCAAACTACCCACTCCACCCAACCTCCCCACTCCACCCAACTTCCCCATTTAACCCAACCTTCCTACTTCACCCAACCTCCCCACTCCACCCAACCTCCGCACTCCACCCAAAGTTCGCACTCAACCCAACCTCCACACTTCACCCAACCTCCCAACTCCACCCAACCTCCCCGCTTCACCAAACCTCCGCCTTCCAACCAAACTCCGCACGACACCCAACCTCCGCACTCGAACCAACTTCCGCACTCCACCTAACCTCCGCACTCCACCCAACTTCCGTACTACACCCAACTTCCGCACTCCACCCAACTTCCGCACTCCATCCAACCTCCGAACTCCACCCAACCTCCCCACTCCACACAATTTCCGCACTCCACCCAACCTCCCCACTCCACCCAACCTCCCCACTTCACCGAACCTCCCCACTCCACCCAATCTCCCCACCCCAAGCAACCTCCCCACTCCACCCAACCTCCGCCCTCCACCCAACCTCCGCCCTTCACCCAACCTCCCAACTCCACCCAACCTCCCCACTTCACCCAACCTCCCCACTCCACGCAACCTCCCCACTTCACCCAATCTCCCCACTCTACCCAACCTCCTCACTCCACCCAACCTCCCCACTTCACCCAACCTCCCCACTCCACGCAACCTCCCCACTTCACCCAACCTCCCCACTTCACCCAACCTCCCCACTCAACCCAACCTCCCCACTTCACCCAACCTCCCCACTTCACCCAACCTCCGCACTCCACCCAACTTCCGCACTGCACCCAATTTCCGCACTCCATGCAACCTCCGCACTCCACCCAACTTCCGCACTCCATGCAACCTCCCCACTCAACCCAACCTCCCCATTTCACCCAACCTCCCCACTTCACCCAACCTCCCCACATCACCCAACCTCCCCACTGCACCCAACCTCCCAAAATCACCCAACCTCACCACTCCACTAAAATTCCCCACTCCACCCAACCTCCTCACTCCACCCAACCTCCCCACTTCACCCAACCTCCCCAGAGCACCCAAACTCCCCACTCCACCCGACCTCCCCACTCCACCCAACCTCCCCACTTCACCCAACCTCCCCACATCACCCAAACTCCCCACTCCACCCAACCTCCACACCCCACCCAACCTCCCCACTTCACCCAACCTCCCTACTTCACCCAACCTCCCCACTCCACCCAACTTCCGCACTCCACCCAACTTCCGCACTCCATGCAACCTCCGCACTCCACCCAACCTCCGCACTCCACCCAACTTCCGCACTCCACCCAACTTCCGCACTCCACCCAACTTCCGCACACCACTCAACTTCCGTACTCCACGCAACTTCAGCGCTCCACCCAACCTCCGCACTTCACCCAACCTCAGAACACCACCCAACATCAGCACTCCACCCAACCTCCCCACTCCTCCCAACCTACGCACTCCAACCAACCACACCACTCCACCCAACCTCCCCACTTCAACCCATCCTCCCCACTCCACCCAACCTCTCCCCTCCACCCAACCTCCCCACTCCAACCAACCTCCCCATTTCACCCAACCTCCGCACTCCACCCAACTTCCGCACTCCACCCAACTTCCGCACTCCATGCAACCTCCGCACTCCACCCAACCTCCGCACTCCACACAACTTCCCCACTTCATACAACCTCCCCACTCAACCCAACCTCCCCACTTCACCGTACCTCCCCAGAGCACCCAACCTCCCCACTCCACCGAACCTCCCCACTCCACCCAACCTCCACTCTCTGCCCAACCTCCCCACTTCACCCAACCTCCCCACTTCACCCATCCTCCCCACTCCGTCCAACCTCCCCACTTCACCCAACCTCCCCACATCACCCAACCTCCCCACTCCACCCAAACTCCCCACTCCACCCAACCTCCCCACTCCACCCAACCTCCCCACTTCACCCAACCTCCCTACTTCACCCAACCTCCCCACTCCACCCAACGTCCGCACTGCACCCAAAGTTCGCACTCAACCCAACCTCCACACTTCACCCAACCTCCCCACTTCACCAAACCTCCGCATTCCAACCAACCTCCGCACTCGAACCAACTTCCGCACTCAACCCAACCTCCGCACTCCACCCAACTTCCGCACTCAATCGAACCTCCGCACTCCACTCAACCTCCGCACTCCACACAACTTCCGCACTCCACCCAACCTCCCCACTCCACCCAACCTCCTCACTCCACGCAACCTCCCCACTTCACCCAACCTCCCCACTTCACCCAAACTCCCCTCTTCACCCAACCTCCCCACTCCACCCAATCTCCCCACACCACTCCACCCAACCTCCCTACCCCGACCAAACTCCCCTCTCCACCCAACCTCCCCACTTCACCCAACCTCACCACTTCACCCAACCTCCCAACTTCACCAAACCTCCTCACTGCACCCAACCTCCCCACTTCACCCAACCTCCCCACTCCACCCAACCTCCCCACTTCACCCAACCTTCGCACTCCATCCAACCTCCGCATTCCACCCAATCTCCGCACTCCAAACAACTTCCGCACTCCACCCAACATCCGCACTCCACCCAACTTCCGCATTCCACCCAACTTCCGCACTCCACCCAACTTCTGCACTCAACCCAAACTCAGCACTCCAGCCAACTTCCGCACTCCACCCAACTTCCGCACACCACCCAACTTCCGTACTCCACGCAACTTCCGCGCTCCACCCAACCTCCTCACTCCACTCAACCTCCCCACTCCACCCAACCTCCCCACTTCACCCAACCTCCGCACTCCACCCAACCTCCGCACTCCACACAACTTCCCCACTTCAAACAACTTTCCACTCAACCCAACCTCCCCATTTCACCCAACCTCCCCACTTCACCCAACCTCCCCACATCACCCAACCTCCCCACTGCACCCAACCTCCCCAAATCACCCAACCTCCCCACTCCACTCAAATTCCCCACTCCACCCAACCTCCTCACTCCACCCAACCTCCCCACTTCACACAACCTCCCCACTCCACCCAACCTCCCCACTTCACCCAACCTCCACTCTCTGCCCAACCTCCCCACTTCACCCAACCTCCCCACTTCACCCATCCTCCCCACTCCGTCCAACCTCCCCACTTCACCCAACCTCCCCACATCACCCAACCTCCCCACTCCACCCAAACTCCCCACTCCACCCAACCTCCCCACTCCACCCAACCTCCCCACTTCACCCAACCTCCCTACTTCACCCAACCTCCCCACTCCACCCAACGTCCGCACTGCACCCAAAGTTCGCACTCAACCCAACCTCCACACTTCACCCAACCTCCCCACTTCACCAAACCTCCGCATTCCAACCAACCTCCGCACTCGAACCAACTTCCGCACTCAACCCAACCTCCGCACTCCACCCAACTTCCGCACTCAATCGAACCTCCGCACTCCACTCAACCTCCGCACTCCACACAACTTCCGCACTCCACCCAACCTCCCCACTCCACCCAACCTCCTCACTCCACGCAACCTCCCCACTTCACCCAACCTCCCCACTTCACCCAAACTCCCCTCTTCACCCAACCTCCCCACTCCACCCAATCTCCCCACACCACTCCACCCAACCTCCCTACCCCGACCAAACTCCCCTCTCCACCCAACCTCCCCACTTCACCCAACCTCACCACTTCACCCAACCTCCCAACTTCACCAAACCTCCTCACTGCACCCAACCTCCCCACTTCACCCAACCTCCCCACTCCACCCAACCTCCCCACTTCACCCAACCTTCGCACTCCATCCAACCTCCGCATTCCACCCAATCTCCGCACTCCAAACAACTTCCGCACTCCACCCAACATCCGCACTCCACCCAACTTCCGCATTCCACCCAACTTCCGCACTCCACCCAACTTCTGCACTCAACCCAAACTCAGCACTCCAGCCAACTTCCGCACTCCACCCAACTTCCGCACACCACCCAACTTCCGTACTCCACGCAACTTCCGCGCTCCACCCAACCTCCTCACTCCACTCAACCTCCCCACTCCACCCAACCTCCCCACTTCACCCAACCTCCGCACTCCACCCAACCTCCGCACTCCACACAACTTCCCCACTTCAAACAACTTTCCACTCAACCCAACCTCCCCATTTCACCCAACCTCCCCACTTCACCCAACCTCCCCACATCACCCAACCTCCCCACTGCACCCAACCTCCCCAAATCACCCAACCTCCCCACTCCACTCAAATTCCCCACTCCACCCAACCTCCTCACTCCACCCAACCTCCCCACTTCACACAACCTCCCCACTCCACCCAACCTCCCCACTTCACCCAACCTCCCCACATCACCCAACCTCCCCACTCCACCCAAACTACCCACTCCACCCAACCTCCCCACTCCACCCAACTTCCCCATTTCACCCAACCTTCCTACTTCACCCAACCTCCCCACTCCACCCAACCTCCGCACTCCACCCAAAGTTCGCACTCAACCCAACCTCAACACTTCACCCAACCTCCCAACTCCACCCAACCTCCCCACTTCACCAAACCTCCGCCTTCCAACCAACCTCCGCACGCCACCCAACTTCCGTACTCCACGCAACTTCCGCGCTCCACCCAACCTCCGCACTCCACCCAACCTCCGAACACCACCCAACTTCAGTACTGCACCCAACCTCCCCACTCCACCGAACCACTCCACCGAACCTCCCCACGCCATCTAACCTCCCCACTCCTCCCAACCTACGCACTCCACCCAACGACACCACTCCACCCAACCTCCCCACTTCAACCCATCCTCCCCACTCCACCCAACCTCCGCCCTCCACCCAACCTCCCCACTCCACACAACCTCCCCACTTCACCCAACCTCCGCACTCCACCCAACTTCCGCACTCCACCCAATTTCCGCACTCCATGCAACCTCCGCACTCCACCCAACTTCCGCACTCCATGCAACCTCCCCACTCAACCCAACCTCCCCATTTCACCCAACCTCCCCACTTCACCCAACCCCCCCACATCACCCAACCTCCCCACTGCACCAAACCTCCCCAAATCACCCAACCTCACCACTCCACTAAAATTCCCCACTCCACCCAACCTCCTCACTCCACCCAACCTCCCCACTTCACCCAACCTCCCCAGAGCACCCAACCTCCCCACTCCACCCAACCTCCCCACTCCACCCAACCTCCCCACTTCACCCAACCTCCCCACATCACCCAAACTCCCCACTCCACCCAACCTCCACACCCCACCCAACCTCCCCACTTCACCCAACCTCCCTACTTCACCCAACCTCCCCACTCCACCCAACTTCCGCACTCCACCCAACTTCCGCACTCCATGCAACCTCCGCACTCCACCCAACCTCCGCACTCCACCCAACTTCCGCACTCCACCCAACTTCCGCACTCCACCCAACTTCCGCACACCACTCAACTTCCGTACTCCACGCAACTTCCGCGCTCCACCCAACCTCCGCACTCCACCCAACCTCCGAACACCACCCAACATCAGCACTCCACCCAACCTCCCCCCCTCCTCCCAAACTACGCACTCCAACCAACCACACCACTCCACCCAACCTCCCCACTTCAACCCATCCTCCCCACTCCACCCAACCTCCCCCCTCCACCCAACCTCTCCACTCCACACAACCTCCCCATTTCACCCAACCTCCGCACTCCACCCAACTTCCGCACTCCACCCAACTTCCGCACTCCATGCAACCTCCGCACTCCACCCAACCTCCGCACTCCACACAACTTCCCCACTTCATACAACCTCCCCACTCAACCCAACCTCCCCACTTCGCCCAACCTCCCCACTTCACCCAACCTCCCCACATCACCCAAACTGCCCACTCCACCCAACCTCCCCAAATCACCCAACCTCCCCACTCCACTCAAACTCCCCACTCCACCCACCACATCTCTCCACCCAACCTCCTCACTTCACCCTACCGCCCCAGAGCACCAAACCTCCCCACTCCACCGAACCTCCCCACTCCACCCAACCTCCACTCTCCACCCAACCTCCCCACTTCACCCAACCTCCCCACTTCACCCATCCTCCCCACTCCACCCAACCTCCCCACTTCACCCAACCTCCCCACATCACCCAACCTCCCCACTCCACCCAAACTCCCCACTCCACCAAACCTACCCACTCCACCCAACCTCCCCACTTCACCCAACCTCCCTACTTCACCCAACCTCCCCACTCCACCCAACGTCCGCACTCCACCCAAAGTTCGCACTCAACCCAACCTCCACACTTCACCCAACCTCCCCACTTCACCCAACCTCCCCACTCCACGCAACCTCCCCACTTCACCCAACCTCCCCACTTCACCCAACCTCCCCACTCAACCCAACCTCCCCACTTCACCCAACCTCCCAACTTCACCCAACCTCCTCACTCCACCCAACCTCCCCACTTCACCCAACCTCCCCACTCCACCCAACCACACCACTCCACCCAACCTCCGCCCTCCACCCAACCTCCCCACTCCACCCAACCTCCCCACTTCACCCAACCTCCCAACTTCACCCAACCTCCTCACTCCACCCAACCTCCCCACCCTGCCCAAACTCCCCTCTCCACCCAACCTCCCCACTTCACCCAACCTCCCCACTTCACCCAACCTCCCAACTTCACCAAATCTCCTCACTCCACGCAACCTCCCCACTTCACCCAACCTCCCCACTCCACCCAACCTCCCCACTTCACCCAACCTTCGCACTCCATCCAACCTCCGCATTCCACCCAATCTCCGCACTCCAAACAACTTCCGCACTCCACCCAACCTCCACCCTCCACCCAACCTCCCCACTCCACCCAACCTCCCCACTTCACCCAACCTCCGCACTCCACCCAACTTCCGCACTCCACCCAACTTCCGCACTCCATGCAACCTCCGCACTCCACATAAACCTCCGCACTCCACACAACTTCTCCACTTCACCCAACCTCCCCACTCCACCCAACCTCCCCACTTCACCCAACCTTCGCACTCCATCCAACCTCCGCACTCCACCCAATTTCCGCACTCCATGCAACCTCCGCACTCCACCCAACTTCCGCACTCCATGCAACCTCCCCACTCAACCCAACCTCCCCATTTCACCCAACCTCCCCACTTCACCCAACCTCCCCACATCACCCAACCTCCCCACTGCACCCAACCTCCCCAAATCACCCAACCTCACCACTCCACTAAAATTCCCTACTCCACCCAACCTCCTCACTCCACCCAACCTCCCCACTTCACCCAACCTCCCCACATCACCCAAACTCCCCACTCCACCCAACCTCCACACCCCACCCAACCTCCCCACTTCACCCAACCTCCCTACTTCACCCAACCTCCCCACTCCACCCAACTTCCGCACTCCACCCAACTTCCGCACTCCATGCAACCTCCGCACTCCACCCAACCTCCGCACTCCACCCAACTTCCGCACTCCACCCAACTTCCGCACTCCACCCAACTTCCGCACACCACTCAACTTCCGTACTCCACGCAACTTCCGCGCTCCACCCAACCTCCGCACTTCACCCAACCTCCGAACACCACCCAACATCAGCACTCCACGCAACCTCCCCACTCCTCCCAACCTACGCACTCCAACCAACCACACCACTCCACC
Organism: Oasisia sp. SBJ-2009; assembly: GCA_964017155.1. Taxonomy (NCBI): domain Eukaryota; kingdom Metazoa; phylum Annelida; class Polychaeta; order Sabellida; family Siboglinidae; genus Oasisia; species Oasisia sp. SBJ-2009. The sequence continues at coordinate 32,717,023 of OZ024857.1, read as the reverse complement.
CAACCTCCCCACTTCAACCCATCCTCCCCACTCCACCCAACCTCCCCCCTCCACCCAACCTCCCCACTCCACCCAACCTCCCCATTTCACCCAACCTCCGCACTCCACCCAACTTCCGCACTCCACCCAACTTCCCCACTTCATACAACCTCCCCACTCAACCCAACCTCCCCACTTCGCCCAACCTCCCCACTTCACCCAACCTCCCCACATCACCCAAACTGCCCACTCCACCCAACCTCCCCAAATCACCCAACCTCCCCACTCCACTCAAACTCCCCACTCCACCCACCACATCTCTCCACCCAACCTCCTCACTTCACCCTACCGCCCCAGAGCACCAAACCTCCCCACTCCACCGAACCTCCCCACTCCACCCAACCTCCACTCTCCACCCAACCTCCCCACTTCACCCAACCTCCCCACTTCACCCATCCTCCCCACTCCACCCAACCTCCCCACTTCACCCAACCTCCCCACATCACCCAACCTCCCCACTCCACCCAAACTCCCCACTCCACCAAACCTACCCACTCCACCCAACCTCCCCACTTCACCCAACCTCCCTACTTCACCCAACCTCCCCACTCCACCCAACGTCCGCACTCCACCCAAAGTTCGCACTCAACCCAACCTCCACACTTCACCCAACCTCCCCACTTCACCCAACCTCCCCACTCCACGCAATCTCCCCACTTCACCCAACCTCCCCACTTCACCCAACCTCCCCACTCCACCCAACCTCCCCACTTCACCCAACCTCCCAACTTCACCCAACCTCCTCACTCCACCCAACCTCCCCACTTCACCCAACCTCCCCACTCCACCCAACCACACCACTCCACCCAACCTCCGCCCTCCACCCAACCTCCCCACTCCACCCAACCTCCCCACTTCACCCAACCTCCCAACTTCACCCAACCTCCTCACTCCACCCAACCTCCCCACCCTGCCCAAACTCCCCTCTCCACCCAACCTCCCCACTTCACCCAACCTCCCCACTTCACCCAACCTCCCAACTTCACCAAATCTCCTCACTCCACCCAACCTCCCCACTTCACCCAACCTCCCCACTCCACCCAACCTCCCCACTTCACCCAACCTTCGCACTCCATCCAACCTCCGCATTCCACCCAATCTCCGCACTCCAAACAACTTCCGCACTCCACCCAACCTCCACCCTCCACCCAACCTCCCCACTCCACCCAACCTCCCCACTTCACCCAACCTCCGCACTCCACCCAACTTCCGCACTCCACCCAACTTCCGCACTCCATGCAACCTCCGCACTCCACATAAACCTCCGCACTCCACACAACTTCTCCACTTCACCCAACCTCCCCACTCCACCCAACCTCCCCACTTCACCCAACCTTCGCACTCCATCCAACCTCCGCACTCCACCCAATTTCCGCACTCCATGCAACCTCCGCACTCCACCCAACTTCCGCACTCCATGCAACCTCCCCACTCAACCCAACCTCCCCATTTCACCCAACCTCCCCACTTCACCCAACCTCCCCACATCACCCAACCTCCCCACTGCACCCAACCTCCCCAAATCACCCAACCTCACCACTCCACTAAAATTCCCTACTCCACCCAACCTCCTCACTCCACCCAACCTCCCCACTTCACCCAACCTCCCCAGAGCACCCAACCTCCCCACTCCACCCAACCTCCCCACTCCACCCAACCTCCCCACTTCACCCAACCTCCCCACATCACCCAAACTCCCCACTCCACCCAACCTCCACACCCCACCCAACCTCCCCACTTCACCCAACCTCCCTACTTCACCCAACCTCCCCACTCCACCCAACTTCCGCACTCCACCCAACTTCCGCACTCCATGCAACCTCCGCACTCCACCCAACCTCCGCACTCCACCCAACTTCCGCACTCCACCCAACTTCCGCACACCACTCAACTTCCGTACTCCACGCAACTTCCGCGCTCCACCCAACCTCCGCACTTCACCCAACCTCCGAACACCACCCAACATCAGCACTCCACCCAACCTCCCCACTCCTCCCAACCTACGCACTCCAACCAACCACACCACTCCACCCAACCTCCCCACTTCAACCCATCCTCCCCACTCCACCCAACCTCCCCCCTGCACCCAACCTCCGCACTCCACCCAACTTCCGCACTCCACCCAACTTCCCCACTTCATACAACCTCCCCACTCAACCCAACCTCCCCACTTCACCGTACCTCCCCAGAGCACCCAACCTCCCCACTCCACCGAACCTCCCCACTTCACCCATCCTCCCCACTCCGCCCAACCTCCCCACTTCACCCAACCTCCCCACATCACCCAACCTCCCCACTCCACCCAAACTCCCCACTCCATCCAACCTCCCCACTCCACCCAACCTCCCCACTTCACCCAACCTCCCTACTTCACCCAACCTCCCCACTCCACCCAACGTCCGCACTCCACCCAAAGTTCGCACTCAACCCAACCTCCACACTTCACCCAACCTCCCCACTTCACCAAACCTCCGCATTCCAACCAACCTCCGCACTCGAACCAACTTCCGCACTCAACCCAACCTCCGCACTCCACCCAACTTCCGCACTCCACCCAACTTCCGCACTCCACCCAACTTCCGCACACCACTCAACTTCCGTACTCCACGCAACTACCGCGCTCCACCCAACCTCCGCACTCCACCCAACCTCCGAACACCACCCAACATCAGCACTCCACCCAACCTCCCCACTCCTCCCAACCTACGCACTCCAACCAACCACACCACTCCACCCAACCTCCCCACTTCAACCCATCCTCCCCACTCCACCCAACCTCCCCCCTCCACCCAACCTCTCCACTCCACACAACCTCCCCATTTCACCCAACCTCCGCACTCCCCCAACTTCCGCACTCCACCCAACTTCCGCACTCCATGCAACCTCCGCACTCCACCCAACCTCCGCACTCCACACAACTTCCCCACTTCATACAACCTCCCCACTCAACCCAACCTCCCCACTTCGCCCAACCTCCCCACTTCATCCAACCTCCCCACATCACCCAAACTGCCCACTCCACCCAACCTCCCCAAATCACCCAACCTCCCCACTCCACTCAAACTCCCCACTCCACCCACCACATCACTCCACCCAACCTCCTCACTTCACCCTACCTCCCCAGAGCACCAAACCTCCCCACTCCACCGAACCTCCCCACTCCACCCAACCTCCACTCTCCACCCAACCTCCCCACTTCACCCAACCTCCCCACTTCACCCATCCTCCCCACTCCACCCAACCTCCCCACTTCACCCAACCTCCCCACATCACCCAACCTCCCCACTCCACCCAAACTCCCCACTCCACCAAACCTACCCACTCCACCCAACCTCCCCACTTCACCCAACCTCCCTACTTCACCCAACCTCCCCACTCCACCCAACGTCCGCACTCCACCGAAAGTTCGCACTCAACCCAACCTCCACACTTCACCCAACCTCCCCACTCACCCAACCTGCCCACTCCACGCAACCTCCCCACTTCACCCAACCTCCCCACTTCACCCAACCTCCCCACTCCACCCAACCTCCCCACTTCACCCAACCTCCCAACTTCACCCAACCTCCTCACTCCACCCAACCTCCCCACTTCACCCAACCTCCCCACTCCACCCAACCACACCACTCCACCCAACCTCCGCCCTCCACCCAACCTCCCCACTCCACCCAACCTCCCCACTTCACCCAACCTCCGCACTCCACCCAAAGTTCGCACTCCACCCAACCTCCACACTTCACCCAACCTCCCTACTTCACCCAACCTCCCCACTCCACCCAACGTCCGCACTCCACCCAAAGTTCGCACTCAACCCAACCTCCACACTTCACCCAACCTCCCCACTTCACCAAACCTCCGCATTCCAACCAACCTCCGCACTCGAACCAACTTCCGCACTCAACCCAACCTCCGCACTCCACCCAACTTCCGCACTCCATCGAACCTCCGCACTCCACTCAACCTCCGCACTCCACACAACTTCCGCACTCCACCCAACCTCCCCACTCCACCCAACCTCCTCACTCCACGCAACCTCCCCACTTCACCCAACCTCCCCACTTCACCCAACCTCCCCTCTTCACCCAACCTCCCCACTCCACCCAATCTCCCCACACCACTCCACCCAACCTCCCTACCCCGACCAAACTCCCCTCTCCACCCAACCTCCCCACTTCACCCAACCTCACCACTTCACCCAACCTCCCAACTTCACCAAACCTCCTCACTGCACCCAACCTCCCCACTTCACCCAACCTCCCCACTCCACCCAACCTCCCCACTTCACCCAACCTTCGCACTCCATCCAACCTCCGCATTCCACCCAATCTCCGCACTCCAAACAACTTCCGCACTCCACCCAACATCCGCACTCCACCCAACTTCCGCATTCCACCCAACTTCCGCACTCCACCCAACTTCTGCACTCAACCCAAACTCAGCACTCCAGCCAACTTCCGCATTCCACCCAACTTCCGCACACCACCCAACTTCCGTACTCCACGCAACTTCCGCGCTCCACCCAACCTCCGCACTCCACCCAACCTCCGAACACCACCCAACTTCAGTACTGCACCCAACCTCCCCACTCCACCGAACCTCCCCACGCCATCCAACCTCCCTACTTCACCCAACCTCCCCACTCCACCCAAACTCCCCACTCCACCAAACCTACCCACTCCACCCAACCTCCCCACTTCACCCAACCTCCCTACTTCACCCAACCTCCCCACTCCACCCAACGTCCGCACTCCAGCCAAAGTTCGCACTCAACCCAACCTCCACACTTCACCCAACCTCCCAACTTCACCAAATCTCCTCACTCCACCCAACCTCCCCACTTCACCCAACCTCCCCACTCCACCCAATCTCCCCACTTCACCCAACCTTCGCACTCCATCCAACCACACCACTCCACCCAACCTCCGCCCTCCACCCAACCTCCCCACTCCACCCAACCTCCCCACTTCACCCAACTTCCGCATTCCACCCAACTTCCGCACTCCACCCAACCTCTGCTCTCAACCCAAACTCAGCACTCCAGCCAACTTCCGCACTCCACCCAACTTCCGCACACCACCCAACTTCCGTACTCCACGCAACTTCCGCGCTCCACCCAACCTCCGCGCTCCACCCAACCTCCGAACACCACCGAACCTCCCGACGCCATCCAACCTGCCAACTCCACCCAACCTCCCCACTCCTCCCAACCTACGCACTCCACCCAACCACACCACTCCACCCAACCTCCTCCCTCCACCCAACCTCCCCACTCCACCCAACCTCCCCACTTCACCCAACATCCGCACTCCACCCAACTTCCGCACTCCACCCAACTTCCGCACTGCATGCAACCTCCGCACTCCACATAAACCTCCGCACTCCACACAACTTCTCCACTTCATACAACCTCCCCACTCAACCCAACCTCTCCACATCACCCAACTTCCGCACTGCACCCAACCTCCCGAAATCACCCAACCTCCTCACTCCACTCAAACTCCCCACTCCACCCAACCTCCTCACTCCACTCAACCTCCCCACTCCACCCAACCTCCCCACTTCACCCAACCTCCCCACTCCACCCAACCACACCACTCCACCCAACCTCCGCCCTCCACCCAACCTCCCCACTCCACCCAACCTCCCCACTTCACCCAACCTCCGCACTCCACCCAACTTCCGCACTCCACCCAACTTCCGCACTCCATGCAACCTCCGCACTCCACATAAACCTCCGCACTCCACACAACTTCTCCACTTCACCCAACCTCCCCACTCCACCCAACCTCCCCACTTCACCCAACCTTCGCACTCCATCCAACCTCCGCATTCCACCCAATCTCCGCACTCCAAACAACTTCCGCACTCCACCCAACATCCGCACTCCACCCAACTTCCGCATTCCACCCAACTTCCGCACTCCACCCAACTTCTGCACTCAACCCAAACTCAGCACTCCAGCCAACTTCCGCACTCCACCCAACTTCCGCACACCACCCAACTTCCGTACTCCACGCAACTTCCGCGCTCCACCCAACCTCCGCACTCCACCCAACCTCCGAACACCACCCAACTTCAGTACTCCACCCAACCTCCCCACTCCACCGAACCTCCCCACGCCATCCAACCTCCCAACTCCACCCAACCTCCCCACTCCTCCCAACCTACGCACTCCACCCAACGACACCACTCCACCCAACCTCCCCACTTCAACCCATCCTCCCCACTCCACCCAACCTCCGCCCTCCACCCAACCTCCCCACTCCACACAACCTCCCCACTTCACACAACCTCCGCACTCCACCCAACTTCCGCACTCCACCCAATGTCCGCACTCCATGCAACCTCCGCACTCCACCCAACTTCCGCACTCCATGCAACCTCCCCACTCAACCCAACCTCCCCATTTCACCCAAACTCCCCACTTCACCCAACCTCCCCACATCACCCAACCTCCCCTCTGCACCCAACCTCCCCAAATCACCCAACCTCACCACTCCACTAAAATTCCCCACTCCACCCAACCTCCTCACTCCACCCAACCTCCCCACTTCACCCAACCTCCCCAGAGCACCCAACCTCCCCACTCCACCCAACCTCCCCACTCCACCCAACCTCCCCACTTCACCCAACCTCCCCACATCACCCAAACTCCCCACTCCACCCAACCTCCACACGCCACCCAACCTCCCCACTTCACCCAACCTCCCTACTTCACCCAACCTCCCCACTCCACCCAACTTCCGCACTCCTCCCAACTTCCGCACTCCATGCAACCTCCGCACTCCACCCAACCTCCGCACTCCACCCAACTTCCGCACTCCACCCAACTTCCGCACTCCACCCAACTTCCGCACACCACTCAACTTCCGTACTCCAAGCAACTTCCGCGCTCCACCCAACCTCCGCACTCCACCCAACCTCCGCACTCCACCCAACCTCCGAACACCACCCAACATTAGCACTCCACCCAACCTCCCCACTCCTCCCAACCTACGCACTCCAACCAACCACACCACTCCACCTAACCTCCCCACTTCAACCCATCCTCCCCACTACACCCAACCTCCCCCCTCCACCCAACCTCCCCACTCCAACCAACCTCCCCATTTCACCCAACCTCCGCACTCCACCCAACTTCCGCACTCCACCCAACTTCCGCACTCCATGCAACCTCCGCACTCCACCCAACCTCCGCACTCCACACAACTTCCCCACTTCATACAACCTCCCCACTCAACCCAACCTCCCCACTTCACCGTACCTCCCCAGAGCACCCAACCTCCCCACTCCACCGAACCTCCCCACTCCACCCAACCCCCACTCTCTACCCAACCTCCCCACTTCACCCAACCTCCCCACTTCACCCATCCTCCCCACTCCGCCCAACCTCCCCACTTCACCCAACCTCCCCACATCACCCAACCTCCCCACTCCACCCAAACTCCCCACTCCACCCAACCTCCCCACTCCACCCAACCTCCCCACTACACCCAACCTCCCTACTTCACCCAACCTCCCCACTCCACCCAACGTCCGCACTCCACCCAAAGTTCGCACTCAACCCAACCTCCACACTTCACCCAACCTCCCCACTTCACCAAACCTCCGCATTCCAACCAACCTCCGCACTCGAACCAACTTCCGCACTCAACCCAACCTCCGCGCTCCACCCAACTTCCGCACTCCATCGAACCTCCGCACTCCACTCAACCTCCGCACTCCACACAACTTCCGCACTCCACCCAACCTCCCCACTCCACCCAACCTCCTCACTCCACGCAACCTCCCCACTTCACCCAACCTCCCCACTTCACCCAACCTCCCCTCTTCACCCAACCTCCCCACTCCACCCAATCTCCCCACACCACTCCACCCAACCTCCCCACCCGGACCAAACTTCCGCACTCCACCCAACTTCCGCACTGCATGCAACCTCCGCACTCCACATAAACCTTCACAACTTCTCCACTTCATACAACCTCCCCACTCAACCCAACCTCTCCACATCACCCAACTTCCGCACTGCACCCAACCTCCCGAAATCACCCAACCTCCTCACTCCACTCAAACTCCCCACTCCACCCAACCTCCTCACTCCACTCAACCTCCCCACTCCACCCAACCTCCCCACTTCACCCAACCTCCCCACTCCACCCAACCACACCACTCCACCCAACCTCAGCCCTCCACCCAACCTCCCCACTCCACCCAACCTCCCCACTTCACCCAACCTCCGCACTCCACCCAACTTCCGCACTCCACCCAACTTCCGCACTCCATGCAACCTCCGCACTCCACATACACCTCCGCACTCCACACAACTTCTCCACTTCACCCAACCTCCCCACTCCACCCAACCTCCCCACTTCACCCAACCTTCGCACTCCATCCAACCTCCGCATTCCACCCAATCTCCGCACTCCAAACAACTTCCGCACTCCACCCAACATCCGCACTCCACCCAACTTCCGCATTCCACCCAACTTCCGCACTCCACCCAACTTCTGCACTCAACCCAAAATCAGCACTCCAGCCAACTTCCGTACTCCACCCAACTTCCGCACACCACCCAACTTCCGTACTCCACGCAACTTCCGCGCTCCACCCAACCTCCGCACTCCACCCAACCTCCGAACACCACCCAACTTCAGTACTCCACCCAACCTCCCCACTCCACCGAACCTCCCCACGCCATCCAACCTCCCAACTCCACTCAACCTCCCCACTCCTCCCAACCTACGCACTCCACCCAACGACACCACTCCACCCAACCTCCCCTCTTCAACCCATCCTCCCCACTCCACCCAAACTCCGCCCTCCACCCAACCTCACCACTCCACACAACCTCCCCACTTCACACAACCTCCGCACTCCACCCAACTTCCGCACTCCACCCAATTTCCGCACTCCATGCAACCTCCGCACTCCACCCAACTTCCGCACTCCATGCAACCTCCGCACTCCACCCAACCTCCGCACTCCACCCAACTTCCGCACTCCACCCAACTTCCGCACTCCACCCAACTTCCGCACTCCACCCAACCTCCGAACACCACCCAACATTAGCACTCCACCCAACCTCCCCACTCCTCCCAACCTACGCACTCCAACCAACCACACCACTCCACCCAACCTCCCCACTTCAACCCATCCTCCCCACTCCACCCAACCTCCCCCCTCCACCCAACCTCCCCACTCCAACCAACCTCCCCATTTCACCCAACCTCCGCACTCCACCCAACTTCCGCACTCCACCCAACTTCCGCACTCCATGCAACCTCCGCACTCCACCCAACCTCCGCACTCCACACAACTTCCCCACTTCATACAACCTCCCCACTCAACCCAACCTCCCCACTTCACCGTACCTCCCCAGAGCACCCAACCTCTCCACTCCACCGAACCTCCCCACTCCACCCAACCTCCACTCTCTACCCAACCTCCCCACTTCACCCAACCTCCCCACTTCACCCATCCTCCCCACTCCGCCCAACCTCCCCACTTCACCCAACCTCCCCACATCACCCAACCTCCCCACTCCACCCAAACTCCCCACTCCACCCAACCTCCCCACTCCACCCAACCTCCCCTCTTCACCCAACCTCCCTACTTCACCCAACCTCCCCACTCCACCCAACGTCCGCACTCCACCCAAAGTTCGCACTCAACCCAACCTCCACACTTCACCCAACCTCCCCACTTCACCAAACCTCCGCATTCCAACCAACCTCCGCACTCGAACCAACTTCCGCACTCAACCCAACCTCCGCGCTCCACCCAACTTCCGCACTCCATCGAACCTCCGCACTCCACTCAACCTCCGCACTCCACACAACTTCCGCACTCCACCCAACCTCCCCACACCACCCAACCTCCTCACTCCACGCAACCTCCCCACTTCACCCAACCTCCCCACTTCACCCAACCTCCCCTCTTCACCCAACCTCCCCACTCCACCCAATCTCCCCACACCACTCCACCCAACCTCTCCACCCGGAACAAACTCCCCTCTCCACCCAACCTCCCCACTTCACCCAACCTCACCACTTCACACAACCTCCCAACTTCACCAAACCTCCTCACTGCACCCAACCTCCCCACTTCACCCAACCTCCCCACTCCACCCAACCTCCCCACTTCACCCAACCTTCGCACTCCACCCAACCTCCCCACCCCGACCAAACTCCCCTCTCCACCCAACCTCCCCACTTCACCCAACCTCACCACTTAACCCAACCTCCCAACTTCACCAAACCTCCTCACTGCACCCAACCTCCCCACTTCACCCAACCTCCCCACTCCACCCAACCTCCCCACTTCAACCCATCCTTCCCACTCCACCCAACCTCCGCCCTCCACACAACCTCCCCACTTCACCCAACCTCCGCACTCCACCCAACTTCCGCACTCCACCCAATTTCCGCACTCCATGCAACCTCCGCACTCCACCCAACTTCCGCACTCCATGCAACCTCCCCACTCAACCCAACCTCCCCATTTCACCCAACCTCCCCACTTCACCCAACCTCCCCACATCACCCAACCTCCCCACTGCACCCCACCTCCCCAAATCACCCAACCTCACCACTCCACTAAAATTCCCCACTCCACCCAAACTCCTCACTCCACCCAACCTCCCCACTTCACCCAACCTCCCCAGAACACCCAACCTCCCCACTCCACCCAACCTCCCCACTCCACCCAACCTCCCCACTTCACCCAACCTCACCACTTCACCCAACCTCCCAACTTCACCAAACCTCCTCACTGCACCCAACCTCCCCACTTCACCCAACCTTCGCACTCCATCCAACCTCCGCATTCCACCCAATCTCCGCACTCCAAACAACTTCCGCACTCCACCCAACATCCGCACTCCACCCAACTTCCGCATTCCACCCAACTTCCGCACTCCACCCAACTTCTGCACTCAACCCAAACTCAGCACTCCAGCCAACTTCCCCACTCCACCCGACCTCCGAACACCACCCAACTTCAGTACTGCACCCAACCTCCCCACTCCACCGAACCTCCCCACGCCATCCAACCTCCCAACTCCACCCAACCTCCCCACTCCTCCCAACCTACGCACTCCACCCAACGACACCACTCCACCCAACCTCCCCACTTCAACCCATCCTCCCCACTCCACCCAACCTCCGCCCTCCACCCAACCTCCCCACTCCACACAACCTCCCCACTTCACCCAACCTCCGCACTCCACCCAACTTCCGCACTCCACCCAATTTCCGCACTCCATGCAACCTCCGCACTCCACCCAACTTCCGCACTCCATGCAACCTCCCCACTCAACCCAACCTCCCCATTTCACCCAACCTCCCCACTCCACCCAACGTCCGCACTCCACCCAAAGTTCGCACTCAACCCAACCTCCACACTTCACCCAACCTCCCCACTTCACCAAACCTCCGCATTCCAACCAACCTCCGCACTCGAACCAACTTCCGCACTCAACCCAACCTCCGCGCTCCACCCAACTTCCGCACTCCATCGAACCTCCGCACTCCACTCAACCTCCGCACTCCACACAACTTCCGCACTCCACCCAACCTCCCCACACCACCCAACCTCCTCACTCCACGCAACCTCCCCACTTCACCCAACCTCCCCACTTCACCCAACCTCCCCTCTTCACCCAACCTCCCCACTCCACCCAATCTCCCCACACCACTCCACCCAACCTCTCCACCCGGACCAAACTCCCCTCTCCACCCAACCTCCCCACTTCACCCAACCTCACCACTTCACACAACCTCCCAACTTCACCAAACCTCCTCACTGCACCCAACCTCCCCACTTCACCCAACCTCCCCACTCCACCCAACCTCCCCACTTCACCCAACCTTCGCACTCCACCCAACCTCCCCACCCCGACCAAACTCCCCTCTCCACCCAACCTCCCCACTTCACCCATCCTCACCACTTAACCCAACCTCCCAACTTCACCAAACCTCCTCACTGCACCCAACCTCCCCACTTCACCCAACCTCCCCACTCCACCCAACCTCCCCACTTCAACCCATCCTTCCCACTCCACCCAACCTCCGCACTCCACCCAACTTCCGCACTCCATGCAACCTCCCCACTCAACCCAACCTCCCCATTTCACCCAACCTCCCCACTTCACCCAACCTCCCCACATAACCCAACCTCCCCACTGCACCCAACCTCCCCAAATCACCCAACCTCACCACTCCACTAAAATTCCCCACTCCACCCAACCTCCTCACTCCACCCAACCTCCCCACTTCACCCAACCTCCCCAGAGCACCCAACCTCCCCACTCCACCCAACCTCCCCACTCCACCCAACCTCCCCACTTCACCCAACCTCCCCACATCACCCAAACTCCCCACTCCACCCAACCTCCACACCCCACCCAACCTCCCTACTTCACCCAACCTCCCTACTTCACCCAACCTCCCCACTCCACCCAACTTCCGCACTCCACCCAACTTCCGCACTCCATGCAACCTCCGCACTCCACCCAACCTCCGCACTCCACCCAACTTCCGCACTCCACCCAACTTCCGCACTCCACCCAACTTCCGCACACCACTCAACTTCCGTACTCCACGCAACTTCCGCGCTCCACCCAACCTCCGCACTCCACCCAACCTCCGAACACCACCCAACATCAGCACTCCACCCAACCTCCGCACTCCACACAACTTCCCCACTTCATACAACCTCCCCACTCAACCCAACCTCCCCACTTCGCCCAACCTCCCCACTTTACCCAACCTCCCCACATCACCCAAACTGCCCACACCACCCAACCTCCCCAAATCACCCAACCTCCCCACTCCACTCAAACTCCCCACTCCACCCACCACATCACTCCACCCAACCTCCTCACTTCACCCTACCTCCCCAGAGCACCAAACCTCCCCACTCCACCGAACCTCCCCACTCCACCCAACCTCCACTCTCCACCCAACCTCCCCACTTCACCCAACCTCCCCACTTCACCCATCCTCCCCACTCCACCCAACCTCCCCACTTCACCCAACCTCCCCAAATCACCCAACCTCCCCACTCCACCCAAACTCCCCACTCCACCAAACCTACCCACTCCACCCAACCTCCCCACTTCACCCAACCTCCCTACTTCACCCAACCTCCCCACTCCACCCAACGTCCGCACTCCACCCAAAGTTCGCACTCAACCCAACCTCCACACTTCACCCAACCTCCACTTCACCCAACCTCCCCACTCCACGCAACCTCCCCACTTCACCCAACCTCCCCACTTCACCCAACCTCCCCACTCCACCCAACCTCCCCACTTCACCCAACCTCCCAACTTCACCCAACCTCCTCACTCCACCCAACCTCCCCACTTCACCCAACCTCCCCACTCCACCCAACCACACCACTCCACCCAACCTCCGCCCTCCACCCAACCTCCCCACTCCACCCAACCTCCCCACTTCACCCAACCTCCGCACTCCACCCAAAGTTCGCACTCAACCCAACCTCCACACTTCACCCAACCTCCCCACTTCACCAAACCTCCGCATTCCAACCAACCTCCGCACGCCACCCAACCTCCGCACTAAACCCAACTTCCGCACTCCACCCAACTTCCGCACTCCATCGAACCTCCGCACTCCACCCAACCTCCGCACTCCACACAACTTCCGCACTCCACCCAACCTCCCCACTCCACCCAACCTCCTCACTCCACGCAACCTCCCCACTTCACCCAACTTCCCCACTTCACCCAACCTCCCCTCTTCACCCAACCTCCCCACTCCACCCAATCTCCCCACTCCACCCAACCTCCCCACTTCACCCAACCTCCCAACTTCACCCAATCTCCTCACTCCACCCAACCTCCCCACCCCGCCCAAACTCCCCTCTCCACCCAACCTCCCCACTACACCCAACCTCCCCACTTCACCTAACCTCCCAACTTCACCAAATCTCCTCACTCCACCCAACCTCCCCACTTCACCCAACCTCCCCACTCCACCCAACCTCCCCACTTCACCCAACCTTCGCACTCCATCCAACCTCCGCATTCCACCCAATCTCCGCACTCCAAACAACTTCCGCACTCCACCCAACATCCGCACTCCACCCAACTTCCGCATTCCACCCAACTTCCGCACTCCACCCAACCTCTGCTCTCAACCCAAACTCAGCACTCCAGCCAACTTCCGCACTCCACCCAACTTCCGCACACCACCCAACTTCCGTACTCCACGCAACTTCCGCGCTCCACCCAACCTCCGCGCTCCACCCAACCTCCGAACACCACCGAACCTCCCCACGCCATCCAACCTGCCAACTCCACCCAACCTCCCCACTCCTCCCAACCTACGCACTCCACCCAACCACACCACTCCACCCAACCTCCGCCCTCCACCCAACCTCCTCACTCCACCCAACCTCCCCACTTCACCCAACCTCCGCAGACCACCCAACTTCCGCACTCCACCCAACTTCCGCACTGCATGCAACCTCCGCACTCCACCCAACCTCCCCACTCCTCCCAACCTACGCACTCCACCCAACCACACCACTCCACCCAACCTCCGCCCTCCACCCAACCTCCTCACTCCACTCAACCTCCCCACTCCACCCGACCTCCCCACTTCACCCAACCTCCGCACTCCACCCAACCTCCGCACTCCACACAACTTCCCCACTTCAAACAACTTTCCACTCAACCCAACCTCCCCATTTCACCCAACCTCCCCACTTCACCCAACCTCCCCACATCACCCAACCTCCCCACTGCACCCAACCTCCCCAAATAACCCAACCTCCCCACTCCACTCAAATTCCCCACTCCACCCAACCTCCTCACTCCACCCAACCTCCCCACTTCACACAACCTCCCCACTCCACCCAACCTCCCCACTTCACCCAACCTCCCCACATCACCCAACCTCCCCACTCCACCCAAACTACCCACTCCACCCAACCTCCCCACATCACCCAACCTCCCCACTCCACCCAACCTCCGCACTCCACCCAAAGTTCGCACTCAACCCAACCTCCACACTTCACCCAACCTCCCAACTCCACCCAACCTCCCCACTTCACCAAACCTCCGCATTCCAACCAACCTCCGCACTCGAACCAACTTCCGCACTCAACCCAACCTCCGCGCTCCACCCAACTTCCGCACTCCATCGAACCTCCGCACTCCACTCAACCTCCGCACTCCACACAACTTCCGCACTCCACCCAACCTCCCCACACCACCCAACCTCCTCACTCCACGCAACCTCCCCACTTCACCCAACCTCCCCACTTCACCCAACCTCCCCTCTTCACCCAACCTCCCCACTCCACCCAATCTCCCCACACCACTCCACCCAACCTCCCCACCCGGACCAAACTCCCCTCTCCACCCAACCTCCCCACTTCACCCAACCTCACCACTTCACACAACCTCCCAACTTCAACAAACCTCCTCACTGCACCCAACCTCCCCACTTCACCCAACCTCCCCACTCCACCCAACCTCCCCACTTCACCCAACCTTCGCACTCCACCCAACCTCCCCACCCCGACCAAACTCCCCTCTCCACCCAACCTCCCCACTTCACCCAACCTCACCACTTAACCCAACCTCCCAACTTCACCAAACCTCCTCACTGCACCCAACCTCCCCACTTCACCCAACCTCTCCACTCCACCCAACCTCCCCACTTCAACCCATCCTTCCCACTCCACCCAACCTCCGCCCTCCACACAACCTCCCCACTTCACCCAACCTCCGCACTCCACCCAACTTCCGCACTCCACCCAATTTCCGCACTCCATGCAACCTCCGCACTCCACCCAACTTCCGCACTCCATGCAACCTCCCCACTCAACCCAACCTCCCCATTTCACCCAACCTCCCCACTTCACCCAACCTCCCCACATCACCCAACCTCCCCACTGCACCCCACCTCCCCAAATCACCCAACCTCACCACTCCACTAAAATTCCCCACTCCACCCAAACTCCTCACTCCACCCAACCTCCCCACTTCACCCAACCTCCCCAGAACACCCAACCTCCCCACTCCACCCAACCTCCCCACTCCACCCAACCTCCCCACTTCACCCAACCTCACCACTTCACCCAACCTCCCAACTTCACCAAACCTCCTCACTGCACCCAACCTCCCCACTTCACCCAACCTTCGCACTCCATCCAACCTCCGCATTCCACCCAATCTCCGCACTCCAAACAACTTCCGCACTCCACCCAACATCCGCACTCCACCCAACTTCCGCATTCCACCCAACTTCCGCACTCCACCCAACTTCTGCACTCAACCCAAACTCAGCACTCCAGCCAACTTCCCCACTCCACCCGACCTCCGAACACCACCCAACTTCAGTACTGCACCCAACCTCCCCACTCCACCGAACCTCCCCACGCCATCCAACCTCCCAACTCCACCCAACCTCCCCACTCCTCCCAACCTACGCACTCCACCCAACGACACCACTCCACCCAACCTCCCCACTTCAACCCATCCTCCCCACTCCACCCAACCTCCGCCCTCCACCCAACCTCCCCACTCCACACAACCTCCCCACTTCACCCAACCTCCGCACTCCACCCAACTTCCGCACTCCACCCAATTTCCGCACTCCATGCAACCTCCGCACTCCACCCAACTTCCGCACTCCATGCAACCTCCCCACTCAACCCAACCTCCCCATTTCACCCAACCTCCCCACTTCACCCAAACTCCCCACATAACCCAACCTCCCCACTGCACCCAACCTCCCCAAATCACCCAACCTCACCACTCCACTAAAATTCCCCACTCCACCCAACCTCCTCACTCCACCCAACCTCCCCACTTCACCCAACCTCCCCAGAGCACCCAACCTCCCCACTCCACCCAACCTCCCCACTCCACCCAACCTCCCCACTTCACCCAACCTCCCCACATCACCCAAACTCCCCACTCCACCCAACCTCCACACCCCACCCAACCTCCCCACTTCACCCAACCTCCCTACTTCACCCAACCTCCCCACTCCACCCAACTTCCGCACTCCACCCAACTTCCGCACTCCATGCAACCTCCGCACTCCACCCAACCTCCGCACTCCACCCAACTTCCGCACTCCACCCAACTTCCGCACTCCACCCAACTTCCGCACACCACTCAACTTCCGTACTCCACGCAACTTCCGCGCTCCACCCAACCTCCGCACTCCACCCAACCTCCGAACACCACCCAACATCAGCACTCCACCCAACCTCCGCACTCCACACAACTTCCCCACTTCATACAACCTCCCCACTCAACCCAACCTCCCCACTTCGCCCAACCTCCCCACTTTACCCAACCTCCCCACATCACCCAAACTGCCCACACCACCCAACCTCCCCAAATCACCCAACCTCCCCACTCCACTCAAACTCCCCACTCCACCCACCACATCACTCCACCCAACCTCCTCACTTCACCCTACCTCCCCAGAGCACCAAACCTCCCCACTCCACCGAACCTCCCCACTCCACCCAACCTCCACTCTCCACCCAACCTCTCCACTTCACCCAACCTCCCCACTTCACCCATCCTCCCCACTCCACCCAACCTCCCCACTTCACCCAACCTCCCCAAATCACCCAACCTCCCCACTCCACCCAAACTCCCCACTCCACCAAACCTACCCACTCCACCCAACCTCCCCACTTCACCCAACCTCCCTACTTCACCCAACCTCCCCACTCCACCCAACGTCCGCACTCCACCCAAAGTTCGCACTCAACCCAACCTCCACACTTCACCCAACCTCCACTTCACCCAACCTCCCCACTCCACGCAACCTCCCCACTTCACCCAACCTCCCCACTTCACCCAACCTCCCCACTCCACCCAACCTCCCTACTTCACCCAACCTCCCAACTTCACCCAACCTCCTCACTCCACCCAACCTCCCCACTTCACCCAACCTCCCCACTCCACCCAACCACACCACTCCACCCAACCTCCGCCCTCCACCCAACCTCCCCACTCCACCCAACCTCCCCACTTCACCCAACCTCCGCACTCCACCCAAAGTTCGCACTCAACCCAACCTCCCCACTTCACCAAACCTCCGCATTCCAACCAACCTCCGCACGCCACCCAACCTCCGCACTAAACCCAACTTCCGCACTCCACCCAACTTCCGCACTCCATCGAACCTCCGCACTCCACCCAACCTCCGCACTCCACACAACTTCCGCACTCCACCCAACCTCCCCACTCCACCCAACCTCCTCACTCCACGCAACCTCCCCACTTCACCCAACTTCCCCACTTCACCCAACCTCCCCTCTTCACCCAACCTCCCCACTCCACCCAATCTCCCCACTCCACCCAACCTCCCCACTTCACCCAACCTCCCAACTTCACCCAACCTCCTCACTCCACCCAACCTCCCCACCCCGCCCAAACTCCCCTCTCCACCCAACCTCCCCACTACACCCAACCTCCCCACTTCACCTAACCTCCCAACTTCACCAAATCTCCTCACTCCACCCAACCTCCCCACTTCACCCAACCTCCCCACTCCACCCAACCTCCCCACTTCACCCAACCTTCGCACTCCATCCAACCTCCGCATTCCACCCAATCTCCGCACTCCAAACAACTTCCGCACTCCACCCAACATCCGCACTCCACCCAACTTCCGCATTCCACCCAACTTCCGCACTCCACCCAACCTCTGCTCTCAACCCAAACTCAGCACTCCAGCCAACTTCCGCACTCCACCCAACTTCCGCACACCACCCAACTTCCGTACTCCACGCAACTTCCGCGCTCCACCCAACCTCCGCGCTCCACCCAACCTCCGAACACCACCGAACCTCCCCACGCCATCCAACCTGCCAACTCCACCCAACCTCCCCACTCCTCCCAACCTACGCACTCCACCCAACCACACCACTCCACCCAACCTCCGCCCTCCACCCAACCTCCTCACTCCACCCAACCTCCCCACTTCACCCAACCTCCGCAGTCCACCCAACTTCCGCACTCCACCCAACTTCCGCACTGCATGCAACCTCCGCACTCCACCCAACCTCCCCACTCCTCCCAACCTACGCACTCCACCCAACCACACCACTCCACCCAACCTCCGCCCTCCACCCAACCTCCTCACTCCACTCAACCTCCCCACTCCACCCGACCTCCCCACTTCACCCAACCTCCGCACTCCACCCAACCTCCGCACTCCACACAACTTCCCCACTTCAAACAACTTTCCACTCAACCCAACCTCCCCATTTCACCCAACCTCCCCACTTCACCCAACCTCCCCACATCACCCAACCTCCCCACTGCACCCAACCTCCCCAAATAACCCAACCTCCCCACTCCACTCAAATTCCCCACTCCACCCAACCTCCTCACTCCACCCAACCTCCCCACTTCACACAACCTCCCCACTCCACCCAACCTCCCCACTTCACCCAACCTCCCCACATCACCCAACCTCCCCACTCCACCCAAACTACCCACTCCACCCAACCTCCCCACATCACCCAACCTCCCCATTCCACCCAACCTCCGCACTCCACCCAAAGTTCGCACTCAACCCAACCTCCACACTTCACCCAACCTCCCAACTCCACCCAACCTCCCCACTTCACCAAACCTCCGCCTTCCAACCAACCTCCGCACGCCACCCAACCTCCGCACTCGAACCAACTTCCGCACTCCACCTAACCTCCGCACTCCACCCAACTTCCGTACTACACCCAACTTCCGCACTCCACCCAACTTCCGCACTCCATCCAACCTCCCCACTCCACCCAACCTCCGCCCTCCACCCAACCTCCGCCCTTCACCCAACCTCCCCACTCCACCCAACTTCCCCACTTCACCCAATCTCCCCACTCTACCCAACCTCCTCACTCCACCCAACCTCCCCACTTCACCCAATCTCCCCACTCCACGCAACCTCCCCACTTCACCCAACCTCCCCACTTCACCCAACCTCCCCACTCCACCCAACCTCCCCACTTCACCCAACCTCCCAACTTCACCCAACCTCCTCACTCCACCCAACCTCCCCACTTCACCCAACCTCCCCACTCCACCCAACCACACCACTCCACCCAACCTCCGCCCTCCACCCAACCTCCCCACTCCACCCAACCTCCCCACTTCACCCAACCTCCGCACTCCACCCAACTTCCGCACTCCACCCAACTTCCGCACTCCATGCAACCTCCGCACTCCACATAAACCTCTGCACTCCACACAACTTCTCCACTTCACCCAACCTCCCCACTCCACCCAACCTCCCCACTTCACCCAACCTTCGCACTGCATCCAACCTCCGCATTCCACCCAATCTCCGCACTCCAAACAACTTCCGCACTCCACCCAACATCCGCACTCCACCCAACTTCCGCATTCCATCCAACTTCCGCACTCCACCCAACTTCTGCACTAAACACAAACTCAGCACTCCAGCCAACTTCCGCACTCCACCCAACTTCCGCACACTACCCAACTTCCGTACTCCACGCAACTTCCGCGCTCCACCCAACCTCCGCACTCCACCCAAGCTCCGAACACCACCCAACTTCAGTACTCCACCCAACCTCCCCACTCCACCGAACCTCCCCACGCCATCCAACCTCCCAACTCCACCCAACCTCCCCACTCCTCCCAACCTACGCACTCCACCCAACGACACCACTCCACCCAACCTCCCCACTTCAACCCATCCTCCCCACTCCACCCAACCTCCGCACTCCACCCAACCTCCCCACTCAACCCAACCCCCCATTTCACCCAACCTCCCCACTTCACCCAACCTCCCCACATCACCCAACCTCCCCACTGCACCCAACCTCCCCAAATCACCCAACCTCACCACTCCACTAAAATTCCCCACTGCACCCAACCTCCTCACTCCACCCAACCTCCCAACTTCACCCAACCTCCCCAGAGCACCCAATCTCCCCACTCCACCCAACCTCCCCACTCCACCCAACCTCCCCACTTCACCCAACCTCCCCGCATCACCCAAACTCCCCACTCCACCCAACCTCCACACCCCACCCAACCTCCCCACTTCACCCAACCTCCCTACTTCACCCAACCTCCCCACTCCACCCAACTTCCGCACTCCACCCAACTTCCGCACTCCATGCAACCTCCGCACTCCACCCAACCTCCGCACTCCACCCAACTTCCGCACTCCACCCAACTTCCGCACTCCACCCAACTTCCGCACACCACTCAACTTCCGTACTCCACGCAACTTCCGCGCTCCACCCAACCTCCGCACTCCACCCAACCTCCGAACACCACCCAACATCAGCACTCCACCCAACCTCCCCACTCCTCCCAACCTACGCACTCCAACCAACCACACCACTCCACCCAACCTCCCCACTTCAACCCATCCTCCCCACTCCACCCAAACTCCTCCCTCCACCCAACCTCCCCACTCCACCCAACCTCCCCATTTCACCCAACCTACGCACTGCACCCAACTTCCGCACTCCACCCAACTTCCGCACTCCATGCAACCTCCGCACTCCACCCAACCTCCGCACTCCACACAACTTCCCCACTTCATACAACCTCCCCACTCAACCCAACCTCCCCACTTCGCCCAACCTCCCCACTTAACCCAACCTCCCCACATCACCCAACCTCCCCACTCCACCCAACCTCCCCAAATCACCCAACCTCCCCACTCCACTCAACCTCCCCACTCCACCCAACCTCCCCACTTCATGCAACCTCCCCTCTCAACCCAACCTCCCCATTTCACCCAACCTCCCCACTTCACCCAACCTCCCCACATCACCCAACCTCCCCACTGCACCCAACCTCCCCAAATCACCCAACCTCACCACTCCACTAAAATTCCCCACTCCACCCAACCTCCTCACTCCACCCAACCTCCCCACTTCACCCAACCTCCCCAGAGCACCCAACCTCCCCACTCCACCAAACCTCCCCACTCCACCCAACCTCCCCACATCACCCAACCTCCCCACTCCACCGAACCTCCCCACTCCACCCAACCTCCACTCTCCACCCAACCTCCCCACTTCACCCAACCTCCCCACTTCACCCATCCTCCCCACTCCACCCAACCTCCCCATTCCACCCAAACTCCCCACTCCACGAAACCTCCCCACTCCACCCAACTTCCCCACTTCACCCAACCTCCCTACTTTACCCAACCTCCCCACTTCACCCAACCTTCGCACTCCATCCAACCTCCGCATTCCACCCAACCTCCCTACTTCACCCAACCTCCCCACTCCACCCAACTTCCGCACTCCACCCAACTTCCGCACTCCATGCAACCTCCGCACTCCACCCAACCTCCGCACTCCACCCAACTTCCGCACTCCACCCAATTTCCGCACTCCACCCAACTTCCGCACACCACTCAACTTCCGTACTCCACGCAACTTCCGCGCTCCACCCAACCTCCGCACTCCACCCAACCTCCGAACACCACCCAACATCAGCACTCCACCCAACCTCCCCACTCCTCCCAACCTACGCACTCCACCCAACCTCCCCACTTCAACCCATCCTCCCCACTCCACCCAAACTCCCCCCTACACCCAACCTCC
Source organism: Oasisia sp. SBJ-2009 (assembly GCA_964017155.1). Classification (NCBI taxonomy): domain Eukaryota; kingdom Metazoa; phylum Annelida; class Polychaeta; order Sabellida; family Siboglinidae; genus Oasisia; species Oasisia sp. SBJ-2009. Next base: position 32,694,382 of record OZ024857.1, on the reverse strand, counting down.
CCACTCCACCCAACCTCCCCATTTCACCCAACCTCCGCACTCCACCCAACTTCCGCACTCCACCCAACTTCCGCACTCCATGCAACCTCCGCACTCGACCCAACCTCCGCACTCCACCCAACTTCCGTCCTACACCCAACTTCCGCACTCCACCCAACTTCCGCACTCCATCCAACCTCCGAACTCCACCCAACCTCCGCACTGCACACAACCTCCGCACTCCACCCAACTTCCGTACTACACCCAACTTCCGCACTCTACCCAACTTCCGCACTCCATCGAACCTCCGAACTCCACCCAACCTCCTCACTGCACCCAACCTCCCCACTTCACCCAACCTCCCCAGAGCACCCAACCTCCCCGCTCCACCCAACCTCCCCACTCCACCCAACCTCCCCACTTCACCCAACCTCCCCACATCACCCAATTTCCCCACTCCACCCAACCTCCACACCCCACCCAACCTCCCCACTTCACCCAACCTCCCTACTTCACCCAACCTCCCCACTCCACCCAACTTCCGCACTCCACCCAAGTTCCGCACTCCATGCAACCTCCGCACTCCACCCAACCTCCGCACTCCACCCAACTTCCGCACTCCACCCAACTTCCGCACTCCACCCAACTTCCGCACACCACTCAACTTCCGTACTCCACGCAACTTCCGCGCTCCACCCAACCTCCGCACTCCACCCAACCTCCGAACACCACCCAACATCAGCACTCCACCCAACCTCCCCACTCCTTCCAACCTACGCACTCCAACCAACCACACCACTCCACCCAACCTCCCCACTTCAACCCATCCTCCCCACTCCACCCAAACTCCCCCCTCCACCCAACCTCCCCACTCCACCCAACCTCCCCATTTCACCCAACCTCCGCACTCCACCCAACTTCCGCACTCCACCCAACTTCCGCACTCCATGCAACCTCCGCACTCCACCCAACCTCCGCACTCCACACAACTTCCCCACTTCATACAACCTCCCCACTGAACCCAACCTCCCCACTTCGCCCAACCTCCCCACTTCACCCAACCTCCCCACATCACCCAACCTCCCCACTCCACCCAACCTCCCCAAATCACCCAACCTCCCCACTCCACTCAAACTCCCCACTCCACCCACCACATCACTCCACCCAACCTCCTCACTTCACCCTACCTCCCCAGAGCACCCAACCTCCCCACTCCACCGAACCTCCCCACTCCACCCAACCTCCACTCTCCACCCAACCTCCCCACTTCACCCAACCTCCCCACTTCACCCATCCTCCCCACTCCACCCAACCTCCCCACTCCACCCAAACTCCCCACTCCACCAAACCTCCCCACTCCACCCAACCTCCCTACTTCACCCAACCTCCCCACTTCACCCAACCTTCGCACTCCATCCAACCTCCGCATTCCACCCAATCTCCGCACTCCAAACAACTTCCGCACTCCACCCAACATCCGCACTCCATCCAACTTCCGCATTCCACCCAACTTCCGCACTCCACCCAACTTCTGCACTCAACCCAAACTCAGCACTCCAGCCAACTTCCGCACTCCACCCAACTTCCGCACACCACCCAACTTCCGTACTCCACGCAACTTCCGCGCTCCACCCAACCTCCGCACTCCACCCAACCTCCGAACACCACCCAACTTCAGTACTCCACCCAACCTCCCCACTCCACCGAACCTCCCCACGCCATCCAACCTCCCAACTCCACCCAACCTCCCCACTCCTCCCAACCTACGCACTCCACCCAACGACACCACTCCACCCAACCTCCCCACTTCAACCCATCCTCCCCACTCCACCCAACCTCCGCCCTCCACCCAACCTCCCCACTCCACACAACCTCCCCACTTCACCCAACCTCCGCACTCCACCCAACTTCCGCACTCCACCCAATTTCCGCACTCCATGCAACCTCCGCACTCCACCCAACTTCCGCACTCCATGCCACCTCCCCACTCAACCCAACCTCCCCATTTCACCCAACCTCCCCACTTCACCCAACCTCCCCACATCACCCAACCTCTCCACTGCACCCAACCTCCCCAAATCACCCAACCTCACCACTCCACTAAAATTCCCCACTCCACCCAACCTCCTCACTCCACCCAACCTCCCCACTTCACCCAACCTCCCCAGAGCACCCAACCTCCCCACTCCACCCAACCTCCCCACTCCACCCAACCTCCCCACTTCACCCAACCTCCCCACATCACCCAAACTCCCCACTCCACCCAACCTCCACACCCCACCCAACCTCCCCACTTCACCCAACCTCCCTACTTCACCCAACCTCCCCACTCCACCCAACTTCCGCACTCCACCCAACTTCCGCACTCCATGCAACCTCCGCACTCCACCCAACCTCCGCACTCCACCCAACTTCCGCACTCCACCCAACTTCCGCACTCCACCCAACTTCCGCACACCACTCAACTTCCGTACTCCACGCAACTTCCGCGCTCCACCCAACCTCCGCACTCCACCCAACCTCCGAACACCACCCAACATCAGCACTCCACCCAACCTCCCCACTCCTCCCAACCTACGCACTCCAACCAACCACACCACTCCACCCAACCTCCCCACTCCACCCAAACTCCCCCCTCCACCCATCCTCCCCACTCCACCCAAACTCCCCCCTCCACCCAACCTCCCCACTCCACCCAATCTCCCCATTTCACCCAACCTTCGCACTCCACCCAACTTCCGCACTCCACCCAACTTCCGCACTCCATGCAACCTCCGCACTCCACCCAACCTCCGCACTCCACCCAACTTCCGTACTACACCCAACTTCCGCACTCCACCCAACTTCCGCACTCCATCCAACCTCCGAACTCCACCCAACCTCCGCACTCCACACAACTTCCGCACTCCACCCAACCTCCCCACTCCACCCAACCTCCCCACTTCACCGAACCTCCCCACTCCACCCAATCTCCCCACCCCAAGCAACTTCCCCACTCCACCCAACCTCCGCCCTCCACCCAACCTCCGCCCTTCACCCAACCTCCCCACTCCTCCCAACTTCCCCACTTCACCCAACCTCCCCACTCTACCCAACCTCCTCACTCCACCCAACGTCCCCACTTCACCCAACCTCCCCACTCCACGCAACCTCCCCACTTCACCCAACCTCCCCACTTCACCCAACCTCCCCACTCCACCCAACCTCCCCACTTCACCCAACCTCCCAACTTCACCCAACCTCCTCACTCCACCCAACCTCCCCACTTCACCCAACCTCCCCACTCCACCCAACCACACCACTCCACCCAACCTCCGCCCTCCACCCAACCTCCCCACTCCACCCAACCTCCCCACTTCACCCAACCTCCGCACTCCACCCAACTTCCGCACTCCACCCAACGTCCGCACTCCATGCAACCTCCGCACTCCACATAAACCTCCGCACTCCACACAACTTCTCCACTTCATACAACCTCAGCACTCAACCCAACCTCTCCACGTCACCCAACCTCCCCACAGCACCCAACCTCCCGAAATCACCCAACCTCCTCACTCCTCTCAACCTCCCCACTCCACCCAACCTCCCCACTTCACCCAATCTCCGCACTCCACCCAACCTCCCCACTTCAACCCATCCTCCCCACTCCACCCAACCTCCCCCTCCACCCAACCTCCCCACTCCACCCAAACTCCCCATTTCACCCAACCTCCGCACTACACCCAACTTCCGCACTCCACCCAACTTCCGCACTCCATGCAACCTCCGTACTCCACCCAACCTCCGCACTCCACACAACTTCCCCACTTCATACAACCTCCCCACTCAACCCAACCTCCCCACTTCGCCCAACCTCCCCACTTCACCCAACCTCCCCACATCACCCAACCTCCCCACTCCACCCAACCTCCCCAAATCACCCAACCTCCCCACTCCACTCAAACTCCCCACTCCACCCACCACATCACTCCACCCAACCTCCTCACTTCACCCTACCTCCCCAGAGCACCCAACCTCCCCACTCCACCGAACCTCCCCACTCCACCCAACCTCCACTCTCCACCCAACCTCCCCACTTCACCCAACCTCCCCACTTCACCCATCCTCCCCACTCCACCCAACCTTCCCACTTCACCCAACCTCCCCACATCACCCAACCTCCCCACTCCACCCAAACTCCCCACTCCACCAAACCTCCCCACTCCACCCAACCTCCCCACTTCACCCAACCTCCCTACTTCACCCAACCTCCCCACTTCACCCAACGTCCGCACTCCACCCAAAGTTCGCACTCAACCCAACCTCCACACTTCACCCAACCTCCGCACTTCAACAAGCCTCCGCATTCCAACCAACCTCCGCACGCCACCCAACCTCCGCACTCGAACCAACTTCCGCACTCAACCCAACCTCCGCACTACACCCAACTTCCGCACTCCACCCAACTTCCGCACTCCATCGAACCTCCGCACTCCACCCAACCTCCGCACTCCACACAACTTCCGCACTCCACGCAACCTCCCCACTTCACCCAACCTCCCCACTTCACCCAACCTCCCCTCTTCACCCAACCTCCCCACTCCACCCAATCTCCCCACTCCACCCAACCTCCCCACCCCGCCCAAACTCCCCTCTCCACCCAACCTCCCCACTTCACCCAACCTCCCCACTTCACCCAACCTCCCCACTCTACCCAACCTCCTCACTCCACCCAACGTCCCCACTTCACCCAACCTCCCCACTCCACGCAACCTCCCCACTTCACCCAACCTCCCCACTTCACCCAACCTCCCCACTCCACCCAACCTCCCCACTTCACCCAACCTCCCAACTTCACCCAACCTCCTCACTCCACCCAACCTCCCCACTTCACCCAACCTCCCCACTCCACCCAACCACACCACTCCACCCAACCTCCGCCCTCCACCCAACCTCACCACTCCACCCAACCTCCCCACTTCACCCAACCTCCGCACTCCACCCAACTTCCGCACTCCACCCAACTTCCGCACTCCATGCAACCTCCGCACTCCACATAAACCTCCGCACTCCACACAACTTCTCCACTTCATACAACCTCCCCACTCAACCCAACCTCTCCACGTCACCCAACCTCCCCACAGCACCCAACCTCCCGAAATCACCCAACCTCCTCACTCCTCTCAACCTCCCCACTCCACCCAACCTCCCCACTTCACCCAATCTCCGCACTCCACCCAACCTCCCCACTTCAACCCATCCTCCGCACTCCACCCAACCTCCGCACTCCACACAACTTCCGCACTCCACGCAACCTCCCCACTTCACCCAACCTCCCCACTTCACCCAACCTCCCCTCTTCACCCAACCTCCCCACTCCACCCAATCTCCCCACTCCACCCAACCTCCCCACCCCGCCCAAACTCCCCTCTCCACCCAACCTCCCCACTTCACCCAACCTCCCCACTTCACCCAAACCTCCCAACTTCACCAAATCTCCTCACTCCACCCAAACTCCCCACTTCACCCAACCTCCCCACTCCACCCAACCTACCCACTTCACCCAACCTTCGCACCCCGCCCAAACTCCCCTCTCCACCCAACCTCCCCACTTCACCCAACCTCCCCACTTCACCCAACCTCCCAACTTCACCAAATCTCCTCACTCCACCCAAACTCCCCACTTCACCCAACCTCCCCACTCCACCCAACCTCCCCACTTCACCCAACCTTCGCACTCCATCCAACCTCCGCATTCCACCCAATCTCCGCACTCCAAACAACTTCCGCACTCCACCCAACTTCCGCACTCCACCCAACTTCCGCACACCACTCAACTTCCGTACTCCACGCAACTTCCGCGCTCCACCCAACCTCCGCACTCCACCCAACCTCCGAACACCACCCAACATCAGCACTCCACCCAACCTCCCCACTCCTCCCAACCTACGCACTCCAACCAACCACACCACTCCACCCAACCTCCCCACTCCACCCAAACTCCCCCCTCTACCCATCCTCCCCACTCCACCCAAACTCCCCCCTCCACCCAACCTCCCCACTCCACCCAACCTCCCCATTTCACCCAACCTTCGCACTCCACCCAACTTCCGCACTCCACCCAACTTCCGCACTCCATGCAACCTCCGCACTCCACCCAACCTCCGCACTCCACCCAACTTCCGTACTACACCCAACTTCCGCACTCCACCCAACTTCCGCACTCCATCCAACCTCCGAACTCCACCCAACCTCCGCACTCCACACAACTTCCGCACTCCACCCAACCTCCCCACTCCACCCAACCTCCCCACTTCACCGAACCTTCCCACTTCACCCAACCTCCCCACATCACCCAACCTCCCCACTCCACCCAAACTCCCCACTCCACCAAACCTCCCCACTCCACCCAACCTCCCCACTTCACCCAACCTCCCTACTTCACCCAACCTCCCCACTCCACCCAACGTCCGCACTCCACCCAAAGTTCGCACTCAACCCAACCTCCACACTTCACCCAACCTCCCCACTTCAACAAGCCTCCGCATTCCAACCAACCTCCGCACGCCACCCAACCTCCGCACTCGAACCAACTTCCGCACTCAACCCAACCTCCGCACTACACCCAACTTCCGCACTCCACCCAACTTCCGCACTCCATCGAACCTCCGCACTCCACCCAACCTCCGCACTCCACACAACTTCCGCACTCCACGCAACCTCCCCACTTCACCCAACCTCCCCACTTCACCCAACCTCCCCTCTTCACCCAACCTCCCCACTCCACCCAATCTCCCCACTCCACCCAACCTCCCCACCCCGCCCAAACTCCCCTCTCCACCCAACCTCCCCACTTCACCCAACCTCCCCACTTCACCCAACCTCCCAACTTCACCAAATCTCCTCACTCCACCCAAACTCCCCACTTCACCCAACCTCCCCACTCCACCCAACCTCCCCACTTCACCCAACCTTCGCACTCCATCCAACCTCCGCATTCCACCCAATCTCCGCACTCCAAACAACTTCCGCACTCCACCCAACATCCGCACTCCACCCAACTTCCGCACTCCACCCAACTTCCGCACTCCACCCAACTTCCGCACACCACTCAACTTCCGTACTCCACGCAACTTCCGCGCTCCACCCAACCTCCGCACTCCACCCAACCTCCGAACACCACCCAACATCAGCACTCCACCCAACCTCCCCACTCCTCCCAACCTACGCACTCCAACCAACCACACCACTCCACCCAACCTCCCCACTCCACCCAAACTCCCCCCTCTACCCATCCTCCCCACTCCACCCAAACTCCCCCCTCCACCCAACCTCCCCACTCCACCCAACCTCCCCATTTCACCCAACCTTCGCACTCCACCCAACTTCCGCACTCCACCCAACTTCCGCACTCCATGCAACCTCCGCACTCCACCCAACCTCCGCACTCCACCCAACTTCCGTACTACACCCAACTTCCGCACTCCACCCAACTTCCGCACTCCATCCAACCTCCGAACTCCACCCAACCTCCGCACTCCACACAACTTCCGCACTCCACCCAACCTCCCCACTCCACCCAACCTCCCCACTTCACCGAACCTCCCCACTCCACCCAATCTCCCCACCCCAAGCAACCTCCCCACTCCACCCAACCTCCGCCCTCCACCCAACCTCCGCCCTTCACCCAACCTCCCCACTCCTCCCAACTTCCCCACTTCACCCAACCTCCCCACTCTACCCAACCTCCTCACTCCACCCAACGTCCCCACTTCACCCAACCTCCCCACTCCACGCAACCTCCCCACTTCACCCAACCTCCCCACTTCACCCAACCTCCCCACTCCACCCAACCTCCCCACTTCACCCAACCTCCCAACTTCACCCAACCTCCTCACTCCACCCAACCTCCCCACTTCACCCAACCTCCCCACTCCACCCAACCACACCACTCCACCCAACCTCCGCCCTCCACCCAACCTCACCACTCCACCCAACCTCCCCACTTCACCCAACCTCCGCACTCCACCCAACTTCCGCACTCCACCCAACTTCCGCACTCCATGCAACCTCCGCACTCCACATAAACCTCCGCACTCCACACAACTTCTCCACTTCATACAACTTCCCCACTCCACCCAACCTCCCCACTTCACCCAACCTCCGCACTCCACCCAACTTCCGCACTCCACCCAACTTCCGCACTGCATGCAACCTCCGCACTCCACATAAACCTCCGCACTCCACACAACTTCTCCACTTGATACAACCTCCCCACTCAACCCAACCTCTCCACATCACCCAACCTCCGCACTGCACCCAACCTCCCGAAATCACCCAACCTCCTCACTCCACTCAAACTCCCCACTCCACCCAACCTCCTCACTCCACTCAACCTCCCCACTCCACCCAACCTCCCCACTTCACCCAACCTCCGCACTCCACCCAACCTCCGCACTCCACACAACTTCCCCACTTCAAACAACCTTCCCACTCAACCCAACCTCCCCATTTCACCCAACCTCCCCACTTCACCCAACCTCCACACATCACCCAACCTCCCCACTGCACCCAACCTCCCCAAATCACCCAACCTCCCCACTCCACTCAAATTCCCCACTCCACCCAACCTCCTCACTCCACCCAACCTCCCCACTTCACACAACCTCCCCACTCAACCGAACCTCCCCACTTCACCCAACCTCCCCACATCACCCAACCTCCCCACTCCACCCAAACTACCCACTCCACCCAACCTCCCCACTCCACCCAACCTCCCCATTTCACCCAACTTTCCTACTTCACCCAACCTCCCCACTCCACCCAACCTCCGCACTCCACCCAAAGTTCGCACTCAACCCAACCTCCACACTTCACCCAACCTCCCAACTCCACCCAACCTCCCCACTTCACCAAACCTCCGCCTTCCAACCAACCTCCGCACGCCACCCTACCTCCGCACTCGAACCAACTTCCGCACTCTACCTAACCTCCGCACTCCACCCAACTTCCGTACTACACCCAACTTCCGCACTCCACCCAACTTCCGCACTCCATCCAACCTCCGAACTCCACCCAACCACCGCACTCCACACAACTTCCGCACTCCACCCAACCTCCCCACTTCACCCATCCTCCCCACTCCACCCAACCTTCCCACTTCACCCAACCTCCCCACATCACCCAACCTCCCCACTCCACCCAAACTCCCCACTCCACCAAACCTCCCCACTCCACCCAACCTCCCCACTTCACCCAACCTCCCTACTTCACCCAACCTCCCCACTCCACCCAACGTCCGCACTCCACCCAAAGTTCGCACTCAACCCAACCTCCACACTTCACCCAACCTCCCCACCCCGCCCAAACTCCCCTCTCCACCCAACCTCCCCACTTCACCCAACCTCCCCACTTCACCCAACCTCCCAACTTCACAAATCTCCTCACTCCACCCAAACTCCCCACTTCACCCAACCTCCCCACTCCACCCAACCTCCCCACTTCACCCAACCTTCGCACTCCATCCAACCTCCGCATTCCACCCAATCTCCGCACTCCAAACAACTTCCGCACTCCACCCAACATCCGCACTCCACCCAACTTCCGCACTCCACCCAACTTCCGCACTCCACCCAACTTCCGCACACCACTCAACTTCCGTACTCCACGCAACTTCCGCGCTCCACCCAACCTCCGCACTCCACCCAACCTCCGAACACCACCCAACATCAGCACTCCACCCAACCTCCCCACTCCTCCCAACCTACGCACTCCAACCAACCACACCACTCCACCCAACCTCCCCACTCCACCCAAACTCCCCCCTCTACCGATCCTCCCCACTCCACCCAAACTCCCCCCTCCACCCAACCTCTCCACTCCACCCAACCTCCCCATTTCACCCAACCTTCGCACTCCACCCAACTTCCGCACTCCACCCAACTTCCGCACTCCATGCAACCTCCGCACTCCACCCAACCTCCGCACTCCACCCAACTTCCGAACTCCACCCAACCTCCGCACTCCACCCAACTTCCGCACTCCATGCAACTTCCGCACTCCACCCAACTTCCGCACTCCATCCAACCTCCGAACTCCACCCAACCTCCGCACTCCACACAACTTCCGCACTCCACCCAACCTCCCCACTCCACCCAACCTCCCCACTTCACCGAACCTCCCCACTCCACCCAATCTCCCCACCCCAAGCAACCTCCCCACTCCACCCAACCTCCGCCCTCCACCCAACCTCCGCCCTTCACCCAACCTCCCCACTCCTCCCAACTTCCCCACTTCACCCAACCTCCCCACTCTACCCAACCTCCTCACTCCACCCAACGTCCCCACTTCACCCAACCTCCCCACTCCACGCAACCTCCCCACTTCACCCAACCTCCCCACTTCACCCAACCTCCCCACTCCACCCAACGTCCCCACTTCACCCAACCTCCCCACTCCACGCAACCTCCCCACTTCACCCAACCTCCCCACTTCACCCAACCTCCGCACTCCACCCAACTTCCGCACTCCACCCAACTTCCGCACTCCATGCAACCTCCGCACTCCACATAAACCTCCGCACTCCACACAACTTCTCCACTTCATACAACCTCCCCACTCAACCCAACCTCTCCACGTCACCCAACCTCCCCACAGCACCCAACCTCCCGAAATCACCCAACCTCCTCACTCCTCTCAACCTCCCCACTCCACCCAACCTCCCCACTTCACCCAATCTCCGCACTCCACCCAACCTCCCCACTTCAACCCATCCTCCGCACTCCACCCAACCTCCGCAATCCACACAACTTCCGCACTCCACGCAACCTCCCCACTTCACCCAACCTCCCCACTTCACCCAACCTCCCCTCTTCACCCAACCTCCCCACTCCACCCAATCTCCCCACTCCACCCAACCTCCCCACCCCGCCCAAACTCCCCTCTCCACCCAACCTCCCCACTTCACCCAACCTCCCCACTTCACCCAAACCTCCCCACTTCACCCAACCTCCCCACTTCACCCAACCTCCCCTCTTCACCCAACCTCCCCACTCCACCCAATCTCCCCACTCCACCCAACCTCCCCACCCCGCCCAAACTCCCCTCTCCACCCAACCTCCCCACTTCACCCAACCTCCCCACTTCACCCAAACCTCCCAACTTCACCAAATCTCCTCACTCCACCCAAACTCCCCACTTCACCCAACCTCCCCACTCCACCCAACCTCCCCACTTCACCCAACCTTCGCACCCCGCCCAAACTCCCCTCTCCACCCAACCTCCCCACTTCACCCAACCTCCCCACTTCACCCAACCTCCCAACTTCACCAAATCTCCTCACTCCACCCAAACTCCCCACTTCACCCAACCTCCCCACTTCACCCAACCTTCGCACTCCATCCAACCTCCGCATTCCACCCAATCTCCGCACTCCAAACAACTTCCGCACTCCACCCAACATCCGCACTCCACCCAACTTCCGCACTCCACTCAACTTCCGCGCTCCACCCAACCTCCGCACTCCACCCAACCTCCGAACACCACCCAACATCAGCACTCCACCCAACCTCCCCACTCCTCCCAACCTACGCACTCCAACCAACCACACCACTTCAACCCATCCTCCCCACTCCACCCAACCTCCCCCTCCACCCAACCTCCCCACTCCACCCAACCTCCCCATTTCACCCAACCTCCGCACTCCACCCAACTTCCGCACTCCACCCAACTTCCGCACTCCATGCAACCTCCGTACTCCACCCAACCTCCGCACTCCACACAACTTCCCCACTTCATACAACCTCCCCACTCAACCCAACCTCCCCACTTTGCCCAACCTCCCCACTTCACCCAACCTCCCCACATCACCCAACCTCCCCACTCCACCCAACCTCCCCAAATCACCCAACCTCCCCACTCCACTCAAACTCCCCACTCCACCCACCACATCACTCCACCCAACCTCCTCACTTCACCCTACCTCCCCAGAGCACCCAACCTCCCCACTCCACCGAACCTCCCCACTCCACCCAACCTCCACTCTCCACCCAACCTCCCCACTTCACCCAACCTCCCCACTTCACCCATCCTCCCCACTCCACCCAACCTTCCCACTTCACCCAACCTCCCCACTCCACCCAAACTCCCCACTCCACCAAACCTCCCCACTCCACCCAACCTCCCCACTTCACCCAACCTCCCTACTTCACCCAACCTCCCCACTCCACCCAACGTCCGCACTCCACCCAAAGTTCGCACTCAACCCAACCTCCACACTTCACCCAACCTCCCCACTTCACCAAGCCTCCGCATTCCAACCAACCTCCGCACGCCACCCAACCTCCGCACTCGAACCAACTTCCGCACTCAACCCAACCTCCGCACTACACCCAACTTCCGCACTCCACCCAACTTCCGCACTCCATCGAACCTCCGCACTCCACCCAACCTCCGCACTCCACACAACTTCCACACTCCACGCAAACTCCCCACTTCACCCAACCTCCCCACTTCACCCAACCTCCCCTCTTCACCCAACCTCCCCACTCCACCCAATCTCCCCACTCCACCCAACCTCCCCACCCCGCCCAAACTCCCCTCTCCACCCAACCTCCCCACTTCACCCAACCTCCCCACTTCACCCAACCTCCCAACTTCACCAAATCTCCTCACTCCACCCAAACTCCCCACTTCACCCAACCTCCCCACTCCACCCAACCTCCCCACTTCACCCAACCTTCGCACTCCATCCAACCTCCGCATTCCACCCAATCTCCGCACTCCAAACAACTTCCGCACTCCACCCAACATCCGCACTCCACCCAACTTCCGCATTCCACCCAACTTCCGCACTCCACCCAACCTCTGCTCTCAACCCAAACTCAGCACTCCAACCAACTTCCGCACTCCACCCAACTTCCGCACACCACCCAACTTCCGTACTCCACGCAACTTCCGCGCTCCAACCAACCTCCGCGCTCCACCCAACCTCCGAACACCACCGAACTTCCCCACGCCATCCAACCTGCCAACTCCACCCAACCTCCCCACTCCTCCCAACCTACGCACTCCACCCAACCACACCACTCCACCCAACCTCCGCCCTCCACCCAACCTACCCACTCCACCCAACCTTCCCACTTCACCCAACCTCCGCACTCCACCCAACTTCCGCACTCCACCCAACTTCCGCACTGCATGCAACCTCCGCACTCCACATAAACCTCCGCACTCCACACAACTTCTCCACTTGATACAACCTCCCCACTCAACCCAACCTCTCCACATCACCCAACCTCCGCACTGCACCCAACCTCCCGAAATCACCCAACCTCCTCACTCCACTCAAACTCCCCACTCCACCCAACCTCCTCACTCCACTCAACCTCCCCACTCCACCCAACCTCCCCACTTCACCCAACCTCCGCACTCCACCCAACCTCCGCACTCCACACAACTTCCCCACTTCAAACAACCTTCCCACTCAACCCAACCTCCCCATTTCACCCAACCTCCCCACTTCACCCAACCTCCACACATCACCCAACCTCCCCACTGCACCCAACCTCCCCAAATCACCCAACCTCCCCACTCCACTCAAATTCCCCACTCCACCCAACCTCCTCACTCCACCCAACCTCCCCACTTCACACAACCTCCCCACTCAACCCAACCTCCCCACTTCACCCAACCTCCCCACATCACCCAACCTCCCCACTCCACCCAAACTACCCACTCCACCCAACCTCCCCACTCCACCCAACCTCCCCATTTCACCCAACTTTCCTACTTCACCCAACCTCCCCACTCCACCCAACCTCCGCACTCCACCCAAAGTTCGCACTCCACCCAACTTCCGCACTCCATCCAACCTCCGAACTCCACCCAACCACCGCACTCCACACAACTTCCGCACTCCACCCAACCTCCCCACTTCACCGAACCTCCCCACTCCACCCAATCTCCCCACCCCAAGCAACCTCCCCACTCCACCCAACCTCCGCCCTTCACCCAACCTCCCCACTCCTCCCAACTTCCCCACTTCACCCAACCTCCCCACTCTACCCAAACTCCTCACTCCACCCAACCTCCCCACTTCACCCAACCTCCCAACTCCACATAACCTCCCCACTTCACCCAACCTCCCCACTTCACCCAACCTCCCCACTCCACCCAACCTCCCCACTTCACCCAACCTCCCAACTTCATCCAACCTCCTCACTCCACCCAACCTCCCCACTTCACCCAACCTCCCCACTCCACCCAACCACACCACTCCACCCAACCTCCGCCCTCCACCCAACCTCCCAACTCCACCCAACCTCCCCACTTCACCCAACCTCCGCACTCCACCCAACTTCCGCACTCCACCCAACTTCCGCACTCCATGCAACCTCCGCACTCCACATAAACCTCCGCACTCCACACAACTTCTCCACTTCATACAACCTCCCCACTCAACCCAACCTCTCCACATCACCCAACCTCCCCACTGCACCCAACCTCCCGAAATCACCCAACCTCCTCACTCCACTCAACCTCCCCACTCCACCCAACCTCCCCACTTCACCCAACCTCCGCACTCCACCCAACCTCCCCACTTCAACCCATCCTCCCCACTCCACCCAACCTCACCCCTCCACCCAACCTCCCCACTCCACTCAAATTCCCCACTCCACCCAACCTCCTCACTCCACCCAACCTCCCCACTTCACACAACCTCCCCACTCAACCCAACCTCCCCACTTCACCCAACCTCCCCACATCACCCAACCTCCCCACTCCACCCAAACTACCCACTCCACCCAACCTCCCCACTCCACCCAACCTCCCCATTTCACCCAACTTTCCTACTTCACCCAACCTCCCCACTCCACCCAACCTCCGCACTCCACCCAAAGTTCGCACTCAACCCAACCTCCACACTTCACCCAACCTCCCAACTCCACCCAACCTCCCCACTTCACCAAACCTCCGCCTTCCAACCAACCTCCGCACGCCACCCTACCTCCGCACTCGAACCAACTTCCGCACTCTACCTAACCTCCGCACTCCACCCAACTTCCGTACTACACCCAACTTCCGCACTCCACCCAACTTCCGCACTCCATCCAACCTCCGAACTCCACCCAACCACCGCACTCCACACAACTTCCGCACTCCACCCAACCTCCCCACTTCACCGAACCTCCCCACTCCACCCAATCTCCCCACCCCAAGCAACCTCCCCACTCCACCCAACCTCCGCCCTTCACCCAACCTCCCCACTCCTCCCAACTTCCCCACTTCACCCAACCTCCCCACTCTACCCAAACTCCTCACTCCACCCAACCTCCCCACTTCACCCAACCTCCCAACTCCACACAACCTCCCCACTTCACCCAACCTCCCCACTTCACCCAACCTCCCCACTCCACCCAACCTCCCCACTTCACCCAACCTCCCAACTTCACCCAACCTCCTCACTCCACCCAACCTCCCCACTTCACCCAACCTCCCCACTCCACCCAACCACACCACTCCACCCAACCTCCGCCCTCCACCCAACCTCCCAACTCCACCCAACCTCCCCACTTCACCCAACCTCCGCACTCCACCCAACTTCCGCACTCCACCCAACTTCCGCACTCCATGCAACCTCCGCACTCCACATAAACCTCCGCACTCCACACAACTTCTCCACTTCATACAACCTCCCCACTCAACCCAACCTCTCCACATCACCCAACCTCCCCACTGCACCCAACCTCCCGAAATCACCCAACCTCCTCACTCCACTCAACCTCCCCACTCCACCCAACCTCCCCACTTCACCCAACCTCCGCACTCCACCCAACCTCCCCACTTCAACCCATCCTCCCCACTCCACCCAACCTCACCCCTCCACGCAACCTCCCCACTCCACCCAACCTCCCCATTTCACCCAACTTCCGCGCTCCACCCAACTTCCGCACTCCACCCAACTTCCGCACTCCATGCAACCTCCGCACTCCACCCAACCTCCGCACTCCACACAACTTCCCCACTTCATACAACCTCCCCACTCAACCCAACCTCCCCACTTCGCCCAACCTCCCCACTTCACCCAACCTCCCCACATCACCCAACCTCCCCACTCCACCCAACCTCCCCAAATCACCCAACCTCCCAACTCCACTCAAACTCCCCACTCCACCCACCACATCACTCCACCCAACCTCCTCACTTCACCCTACCTCCCCAGAGCACCCAACCTCCCCACTCCACCGAACCTCCCCACTCCACCCAACCTCCACTCTCCACCCAACCTCCCCACTTCACCCATCCTCCCCACTCCACCCAACCTCCCTACTTCACCCAACCTCCCCACATCACCCAACCTCCCCACTCCACCCAAACTCCCCACTCCACCAAACCTCCCCACTCCACCCAACCTCCCCACTTCACCCAACCTCCCTACTTCACCCAACCTCCCCACTCCACCCAACGTCCGCACTCCACCCAAAGTTCGCACTCAACCCAACCTCCACACTTCACCCAACCTCCCCACTTCACCAATCCTCCGCATTCCAACCAACCTCCGCACGCCACCCAACCTCCGCACTCGAACCAACTTCCGCACTCAACCCAACCTCCGCACTACACCCAACTTCCGCACTCCACCCAACTTCCGCACTCCATCGAACCTCCGCACTCCACCCAACTTCCTCACTCCACCCAACCTCCCCACTCCACCCAACCTCCTCTCTCCACGCAACCTCCCCACTTCACCCATCCTCCCCACTCCACCCAACCTTCCCACTTCACCCAACCTCCCCACATCACCCAACCTCCCCACTCCACCCAAACTCCCCACTCCACCAAACCTCCCCACTCCACCCAACCTCCCCACTTCACCCAACTTCCCTACTTCACCCAACCTCCCCACTCCACCCAACGTCCGCACTCCACCCAAAGTTCGCACTCAACCCAACCTCCACACTTCACCCAACCTCCCCACTTCACCAAGCCTTCGCATTCCAACCAACCTCCGCACGCCACCCAACCTCCGCACTCGAACCAACTTCCGCACTCAACCCAACCTCCGCACTACACCCAACTTCCGCACTCCACCCAACTTCCGCACTCCATCGAACCTCCGCACTCCACCCAACCTCCGCACTCCACACAACTTCCGCACTCCACGCAACCTCCCCACTTCACCCAACCTCCCCACTTCACCCAACCTCCCCTCTTCACCCAACCTCCCCACTCCACCCAATCTCCCCACTCCACCCAACCTCCCCACCCCGCCCAAACTCCCTTCTCCACCCAACCTCCCCACTTCACCCAACCTCCCCACTTCACCCAACCTCCCAACTTCACCAAATCTCCTCACTCCACCTAAACTCCCCACTTCACCCAACCTCCCCACTCCACCCAACCTCCCCACTTCACCCAACCTTCGCACTCCATCCAACCTCCGCATTCCACCCAATCTCCGCACTCCAAACAACTTCCGCACTCCACCCAACATCCGCACTCCACCCAACTTCCGCATTCCACCCAACTTCCGCACTCCACCCAACCTCTGCTCTCAACCCAAACTCAGCACTCCAACCAACTTCCGCACTCCACCCAACTTCCGCACACCACCCAACTTCCGTACTCCACGCAACTTCCGCGCTCCACCCAACCTCCGCGCTCCACCCAACCTCCGAACACCACCGAACTTCCCCACGCCATCCAACCTGCCAACTCCACCCAACCTCCCCACTCCTCCCAACCTACGCACTCCACCCAACCACACCACTCCACCCAACCTCCGCCCTCCACCCAACCTACCCACTCAACCCAACCTCCCCACTTCGCCCAACCTCCCCACTTCACCCAACCTCCCCACATCACCCAACCTCCCCACTCCACCCAACCTCCCCAAATCACCCAACCTCCCCACTCCACTCAAACTCCCCACTCCACCCACCACATCACTCCACCCAACCTCCTCACTTCACCCTACCTCCCCAGAGCACCCAACCTCCCCACTCCACCGAACCTCCCCACTCCACCCAACCTCCACTCTCCACCCAACCTCCCCACTTCACCCAACCTCCCCACTTCACCCATCCTCCGCACTCCACCCAACCTTCCCACTTCACCCAACCTCCCCACTTCACCAAACCTCCCCACTCCACCCAAACTCCCCACTCCACCAAACCTCCCCACTCCACCCAACCTCCCCACTTCACTCAACCTCCCTACTTCACCCAACCTCCCCACTCCACCCAACGTCCGCACTCCACCCAAAGTTCGCACTCAACCCAACCTCCACACTTCACCCAACCTCCCCACTTCACCAATCCTCCGCATTCCAACCAACCTCCGCACGCCACCCAACCTCCGCACTCGAACCAACTTCCGCACTCAACCCAACCTCCGCACTACACCCAACTTCCGCACTCCACCCAACTTCCGCACTCCATCGAACCTCCGCACTCCACCCAACTTCCTCACTCCACCCAACCTCCCCACTCCACCCAACCTCCTCACTCCACGCAACCTCCCCACTTCACCCATCCTCCCCACTCCACCCAACCTTCCCACTTCACCCAACCTCCCCACATCACCCAACCTCCCCACTCCACCCAAACCCCCCACTCCACCAAACCTCCCCACTCCACCCAACCTCCCCACTTCACCCAACCTCCTTACTTCACCCAACCTCCCCACTCCACCCAACGTCCGCACTCCACCCAAAGTTCGCACTCAACCCAACCTCCACACTTCACCCAACCTCCCCACTTCACCAAGCCTCCGCATTCCAACCAACCTCCGCACGCCACCCAACCTCCGCACTCGAACCAACTTCCGCACTCAACCCAACCTCCGCACTACACCCAACTTCCGCACTCCACCCAACTTCCGCACTCCATCGAACCTCCGCACTCCACCCAACCTCCGCACTCCACACAACTTCCGCACTCCACGCAACCTCCCCACTTCACCCAACCTCCCCACTTCACCCAACCTCCCCTCTTCACCCAACCTCCCCACTCCACCCAATCTCCCCACTCCACCCAACCTCCCCACCCCGCCCAAACTCCCCTCTCCACCCAACCTCCCCACTTCACCCAACCTCCCCACTTCACCCAACCTCCCAACTTCACCAAATCTCCTCACTCCTCCCAAACTCCCCACTTCACCCAACCTCCCCACTCCACCCAACCTCCCCACTTCACCCAACCTTCGCACTCCATCCAACCTCCGCATTCCACCTAATCTCCGCACTCCAAACAACTTCCGCACTCCACCCAACATCCGCACTCCACCCAACTTCCGCATTCCACCCAACTTCCGCACTCCACCCAACCTCTGCTCTCAACCCAAACTCAGCACTCCAACCAACTTCCGCACTCCACCCAACTTCCGCACACCACCCAACTTCCGTACTCCACGCAACTTCCGCGCTCCACCCAACCTCCGCGCTCCACCCAACCTCCGAACACCACCGAACTTCCCCACGCCATCCAACCTGCCAACTCCACCCAACCTCCCCATTCCTCCCAACCTACGCACTCCACCCAACCACACCACTCCACCCAACCTCCGCCCTCCACCCAACCTACCCACTCCACCCAACCTCCCCACTTCACCCAACCTCCGCACTCCACCCAACTTCCGCACTCCACCCAACTTCCGCACTGCATGCAACCTCCGCACTCCACATAAACCTCCGCACTCCACACAACTTCTCCACTTCATACAACCTCCCCACTCAACCCAACCTCTCCACATCACCCAACCTCCGCACTGCACCCAACCTCCCGAAATCACCCAACCTCCTCACTCCACTCAAACTCCCCACTCCACCCAACCTCCTCACTCCACTCAACCTCCCCACTCCACCCAACCTCCCCACTTCACCCAACCTCCGCACTCCACCCAACCTCCGCACTCCACACAACTTCCCCACTTCAAACAAACTTCCCACTCAACCCAACTTCCCCATTTCACCCAACCTCCCCACTTTACCCAACCTCCACACATCACCCAACCTCCCCACTGCACCCAACCTCCCCAAATCACCCAACCTCCCCACTCCACTCAAATTCCCCACTCCACCCAACCTCCTCACTCCACCCAACCTCCCCACTTCACACAACCTCCCCACTCAACCCAACCTCCCCACTTCACCCAACCTCCCCACATCACCCAACCTCCCCACTCCACCCAAACTACCCACTCCACCCAACCTCCCCACTCCACCCAACCTCCCCATTTCACCCAACTTTCCTACTTCACCCAACCTCCCCACTCCACCCAACCTCCGCACTCCACCCAAAGTTCGCACTCAACCCAACCTCCCCACTCAACCCAACCTCCCCACTTCACCCAACCTCCCCACATCACCCAACCTCCCCACTCCACCCAAACTACCCACTCCACCCAACCTCCCAACCCCACCCAACCTCCCCACTTCACCAGACCTCCGCCTTCCAACCAACCTCCGCACGCCACCCAACCTCCGCACTCGAACCAACTTCCGCACTCTACCTAACCTCCGCCCTCCACCCAACTTCCGTACTATACCCAACTTCCGCACTCCACCCAACTTCCGCACTCCATCCAACCTCCGAACTCCACCCAACCTCCGCACTCCACACAACTTCCGCACTCCACCCAACCTCCCCACTCCACCCAACCTCCCCACTTCACCGAACCTCCCCACTCCACCCAATCTCCCCACCCCAAGCAACCTCCCCACTCCACCCAACCTCCGCCCTCCACCCAACCTCCGCCCTTCACCCAACCTCCCCACTCCTCCCAACTTCCCCACTTCACCCAACCTCCCCACTCTACCCAACCTCCTCACTCCACCCAACCTCCCCACTTCACCCAACCTCCCAACTCCACACAACCTCCCCACTTCACCCAACCTCCCCACTTCACCCAACCTCCCCACTCCACCCAACCTCCCCACTTCACCCAACCTCCCAACTTCACCCAACCTCCTCACTCCACCCAACCTCCCCACTTCACCCAACCTCCCCACTCCACCCAACCACACCACTCCACCCAACCTCCGCCCTCCACCCAACCTACCAACTCCACCCAACCTCCCCACTTCACCCAACCTCTGCACTCCACCCAACTTCCGCACTCCACCCAACTTCCGCACTCCATGCAACCTCCCAACTCCACCCAACCTCCCCACTTCACCCAACCTCCGCACTCCACCCAACTTCCGCACTCAACCCAACTTCCGCACTCCACACAACTTCTCCACTTCATACAACCTCCCCACTCAACCCAACCTCTCCACATCACCCAACCTCCCCACTGCACCCAACCTCCCGAAATCACCCAACCTCCTCACTCCACTCAACCTCCCCACTCCACCCAACCTCCCCATTTCACCCAACTTTCCTACTTCACCCAACCTCCCCACTCCACCCAACCTCCGCACTCCACCCAAAGTTCGCACTCAACCCAACCTCCACACTTCACCCAACCTCCCAACTCCACCCAACCTCCCCACTTCACCAAACCTCCGCCTTCCAACCAACCTCCGCACGCCACCCTACCTCCGCACTCGAACCAACTTCCGCACTCTACCTAACCTCCGCACTCCACCCAACTTCCGTACTACACCCAACTTCCGCACTCCACCCAACTTCCGCACTCCATCCAACCTCCGAACTCCACCCAATCACCGCACTCCACACAACTTCCGCACTCCACCCAACCTCCCCACTTCACCGAACCTCCCCACTCCACCCAATCTCCCCACCCCAAGCAACCTCCCCACTCCACCCAACCTCCGCCCTTCACCCAACCTCCCCACTCCTCCCAACTTCCCCACTTCACCCAACCTCCCCACTCTACCCAACCTCCTCACTCCACCCAACCTCCCCACTTCACCCAACCTCCCAACTCCACACAACCTCCCCACTTCACCCAACCTCCCCACATCACCCAACCTCCCCACTCCACCCAACCTCCCCACTTCACCAAACCTCCCAACTTCACCCAACCTCCTCACTCCACCCAACCTCCCCACTTCACCCAACCTCCCCACTCCACCCAACCACACCACTCCACCCAACCTCCGCCCTCCACCCAACCTCCCAACTCCACCCAACCTCCCCACTTCACCCAACCTCCGCACTCCACCCAACTTCCGCACTCCACCCAACTTCCGCAATCCATGCAACCTCCGCACTCCACATAAACCTCCGCACTCCACACAACTTCTCCACTTCATACAACCTCCCCACTCAACCCAACCTCTCCACATCACCCAACCTCCCCACTGCACCCAACCTCCCGAAATCACCCAACCTCCTCACTCCACTCAACCTCCCCACTCCACCCAACCTCCCCACTTCACCCAACCTCCGCACTCCATCCAACCTCCCCACTTCAACCCATCCTCCCCACTCCACCCAACCTCACCCCTCCACCCAACCTCCCCACTCCACCCAACCTCCCCATTTCACCCAACTTCCGCACTCCACCCAACTTCCGCACTCCACCCAACTTCCGCACTCCATGCAACCTCCGCACTCCACCCAACCTCCGCACTCCACACAACTTCCCCACTTCATACAACCTCCCCACTCAACCCAACCTCCCCACTTCGCCCAACCTCCCCACTTCACCCAACCTCCCCACATCACCCAACCTCCCCACTCCACCCAACCTCCCCAAATCACCCAACCTCCCAACTCCACTCAAACTCCCCACTCCACCCACCACATCACTCCACCCAACCTCCTCACTTCACCCTACCTCCCCAGAGCACCCAACCTCCCCACTCCACCGAACCTCCCCACTCCACCCAACCTCCACTCTCCACCCAACCTCCCCACTTCACCCATCCTCCCCACTCCACCCAACCTCCCTACTTCACCCAACCTCCCCACATCACCCAACCTCCCCACTCCACCCAAACTCCCCACTCCACCCACCCTCCCCACTTCACCCAACCTTCGCACTCCATCCAACCTCCGCATTCCACCCAATCTCCGCACTCCAAACAACTTCCGCACTCCACCCAACATCCGCACTCCACCCAACTTCCGCATTCCACCCAACTTCCGCACTCCACCCAACCTCTGCTCTCAACCCAAACTCAGCACTCCAACCAACTTCCGCACTCCACCCAACTTCCGCACACCACCCAACTTCCGTACTCCACGCAACTTCCGCGCTCCACCCAACCTCCGCGCTCCACCCAACCTCCGAACACCACCGAACTTCCCCACGCCATCCAACCTGCCAACTCCACCCAACCTCCCCATTCCTCCCAACCTACGCACTCCACCCAACCACACCACTCCACCCAACCTCCGCCCTCCACCCAACCTACCCACTCCACCCAACCTCCCCACTTCACCCAACCTCCGCACTCCACCCAACTTCCGCACTCCACCCAACTTCCGCACTGCATGCAACCTCCGCACTCCACATAAACCTCCGCACTCCACACAACTTCTCCACTTCATACAACCTCCCCACTCAACCCAACCTCTCCACATCACCCAACCTCCGCACTACACCCAACCTCCCGAAATCACCCAACCTCCTCACTCCACTCAAACTCCCCACTCCACCCAACCTCCTCACTCCACTCAACCTCCCCACTCCACCCAACCTCCCCACTTCACCCAACCTCCGCACTCCACCCAACCTCCGCACTCCACACAACTTCCCCACTTCAAACAACCTTCCCACTAAACCCAACTTCCCCATTTCACCCAACCTCCCCACTTCACCCAACCTCCACACATCACCCAACCTCCCCACTGCACCCAACCTCCCCAAATCACCCAACCTCCCCACTCCACTCAAATTCCCCACTCCACCCAACCTCCTCACTCCACCCAACCTCCCCACTTCACACAACCTCCCCACTCAACCCAACCTCCCCACTTCACCCAACCTCCCCACATCACCCAACCTCCCCACTCCACCCAAACTACCCACTCCACCCAACCTCCCCACTCCACCCAACCTCCCCATTTCACCCAACTTTCCTACTTCACCCAACCTCCCCACTCCACCCAACCTCCGCACTCCACCCAAAGTTCGCACTCAACCCAACCTCCACACTTCACCCAACCTCCCAACCCCACCCAACCTCCCCACTTCACCAAACCTCCGCCTTCCAACCAACCTCCCCACTTCAACCCATCCTCCCCACTCCACCCAACCTCCGCCCTCCACCCAACCTCCCCACTCCACACAACCTCCCCACTTCACCCAACCTCCGCACTCCACCCAACTTCCGCACTCCACCCAATTTCCGCACTCCATGCAACCTCCGCACTCCACCCAACTTCCGCACTCCATGCAACCTCCCCACTCAACCCAACCTCCCCATTTCACCCAACCTCCCCACTTCACCCAACCTCCCCACATAACCCAACCTCCCCACTGCACCCAACCTCCCCAAATCACCCAACCTCACCACTCCACTAAAATTCCCCACTCCACCCAACCTCCTCACTCCACCCAACCTCCCCACTTCACCCAACCTCCCCAGAGCACCCAACCTCCCCACTCCACCCAACCTCCCCACTCCACCCAACCTCCCCACTTCACCCAACCTCCCCACATCACCCAAACTCCCCACTCCACCCAACCTCCACACCCCACCCAACCTCCCTACTTCACCCAACCTCCCTACTTCACCCAACCTCCGCACTCCACCCAACTTCCGCACTCCACCCAACTTCCGCACTCCATGCAACCTCCGCACTCCACCCAACCTCCGCACTCCACCCAACTTCCGCACTCCACCCAACTTCCGCACTCCACCCAACTTCCGCACACCACTCAACTTCCGTACTCCACGCAACTTCCGCGCTCCACCCAACCTCCGCACTCCACCCAACCTCCGAACACCACCCAACATCAGCACTCCACCCAACCTCCGCACTCCACACAACTTCCCCACTTCATACAACCTCCCCACTCAACCCAACCTCCCCACTTCGCCCAACCTCCCCACTTTACCCAACCTCCCCACATCACCCAAACTGCCCACACCACCCAACCTCCCCAAATCACCCAACCTCCCCACTCCACTCAAACTCCCCACTCCACCCACCACATCACTCCACCCAACCTCCTCACTTCACCCTACCTCCCCAGAGCACCAAACCTCCCCACTCCACCGAACCTCCCCACTCCACCCAACCTCCACTCTCCACCCAACCTCTCCACTTCACCCAACCTCCCCACTTCACCCATCCTCCCCACTCCACCCAACCTCCCCACTTCACCCAACCTCCCCAAATCACCCAACCTCCCCACTCCACCCAAACTCCCCACTCCACCAAACCTACCCACTCCACCCAACCTCCCCACTTCACCCAACCTCCCTACTTCACCCAACCTCCCCACTCCACCCAACGTCCGCACTCCACCCAAAGTTCGCACTCAACCCAACCTCCACACTTCACCCAACCTCCACTTCACCCAACCTCCCCACTCCACGCAACCTCCCCACTTCACCCAACCTCCCCACTTCACCCAACCTCCCCACTCCACCCAACCTCCCCACTTCACCCAACCTCCCAACTTCACCCAACCTCCTCACTCCACCCAACCTCCCCACTTCACCCAACCTCCCCACTCCACCCAACCACACCACTCCACCCAACCTCCGCCCTCCACCCAACCTCCCCACTCCACCCAACCTCCCCACTTCACCCAACCTCCGCACTCCACCCAAAGTTCGCACTCAACCCAACCTCCACACTTCACCCAACCTCCCCACTTCACCAAACCTCCGCATTCCAACCAACCTCCGCACGCCACCCAACCTCCGCACTAAACCCAACTTCCGCACTCCACCCAACTTCCGCACTCCATCGAACCTCCGCACTCCACCCAACCTCCGCACTCCACACAACTTCCGCACTCCACCCAACCTCCCCACTCCACCCAACCTCCTCACTCCACGCAACCTCCCCACTTCACCCAACTTCCCCACTTCACCCAACCTCCCCTCTTCACCCAACCTCCCCACTCCACCCAATCTCCCCACTCCACCCAACCTCCCCACTTCACCCAACCTCCCAACTTCACCCAACCTCCTCACTCCACCCAACCTCCCCACCCCGCCCAAACTCCCCTCTCCACCCAACCTCCCCACTACACCCAACCTCCCCACTTCACCTAACCTCCCAACTTCACCAAATCTCCTCACTCCACCCAACCTCCCCACTTCACCCAACCTCCCCACTCCACCCAACCTCCCCACTTCACCCAACCTTCGCACTCCATCCAACCTCCGCATTCCACCCAATCTCCGCACTCCAAACAACTTCCGCACTCCACCCAACATCCGCACTCCACCCAACTTCCGCATTCCACCCAACTTCCGCACTCCACCCAACCTCTGCTCTCAACCCAAACTCAGCACTGCAGCCAACTTCCGCACTCCACCCAACTTCCGCACACCACCCAACTTCCGTACTCCACGCAACTTCCGCGCTCCACCCAACCTCCGCGCTCCACCCAACCTCCGAACACCACCGAACCTCCCCACGCCATCCAACCTGCCAACTCCACCCAACCTCCCCACTCCTCCCAACCTACGCACTCCACCCAACCACACCACTCCACCCAACCTCCGCCCTCCACCCAACCTCCTCACTCCACCCAACCTCCCCACTTCACCCAACCTCCGCAGACCACCCAACTTCCGCACTCCACCCAACTTCCGCACTGCATGCAACCTCCGCACTCCACCCAACCTCCCCACTCCTCCCAACCTACGCACTCCACCCAACCACACCACTCCACCCAACCTCCGCCCTCCACCCAACCTCCTCACTCCACTCAACCTCCCCACTCCACCCGACCTCCCCACTTCACCCAACCTCCGCACTCCACCCAACCTCCGCACTCCACACAACTTCCCCACTTCAAACAACTTTCCACTCAACCCAACCTCCCCATTTCACCCAACCTCCCCACTTCACCCAACCTCCCCACATCACCCAACCTCCCCACTGCACCCAACCTCCCCAAATAACCCAACCTCCCCACTCCACTCAAATTCCCCACTCCACCCAACCTCCTCACTCCACCCAACCTCCCCACTTCACACAACCTCCCCACTCCACCCAACCTCCCCACTTCACCCAACCTCCCCACATCACCCAACCTCCCCACTCCACCCAAACTACCCACTCCACCCAACCTCCCCACATCACCCAACCTCCCCATTCCACCCAACCTCCGCACTCCACCCAAAGTTCGCACTCAACCCAACCTCCACACTTCACCCAACCTCCCAACTCCACCCAACCTCCCCACTTCACCAAACCTCCGCCTTCCAACCAACCTCCGCACGCCACCCAACCTCCGCACTCGAACCAACTTCCGCACTCCACCTAACCTCCGCACTCCACCCAACTTCCGTACTACACCCAACTTCCGCACTCCACCCAACTTCCGCACTCCATCCAACCTCCCCACTCCACCCAACCTCCGCCCTCCACCCAACCTCCGCCCTTCACCCAACCTCCCCACTCCACCCAACTTCCCCACTTCACCCAATCTCCCCACTCTACCCAACCTCCTCACTCCACCCAACCTCCCCACTTCACCCAATCTCCCCACTCCACGCAACCTCCCCACTTCACCCAACCTCCCCACTTCACCCAACCTCCCCACTCCACCCAACCTCCCCACTTCACCCAACCTCCCAACTTCACCCAACCTCCTCACTCCACCCAACCTCCCCACTTCACCCAACCTCCCCACTCCACCCAACCACACCACTCCACCCAACCTCCGCCCTCCACCCAACCTCCCCACTCCACCCAACCTCCCCACTTCACCCAACCTCCGCACTCCACCCAACTTCCGCACTCCACCCAACTTCCGCACTCCATGCAACCTCCGCACTCCACATAAACCTCTGCACTCCACACAACTTCTCCACTTCACCCAACCTCCCCACTCCACCCAACCTCCCCACTTCACCCAACCTTCGCACTGCATCCAACCTCCGCATTCCACCCAATCTCCGCACTCCAAACAACTTCCGCACTCCACCCAACATCCGCACTCCACCCAACTTCCGCATTCCATCCAACTTCCGCACTCCACCCAACTTCTGCACTAAACACAAACTCAGCACTCCAGCCAACTTCCGCACTCCACCCAACTTCCGCACACTACCCAACTTCCGTACTCCACGCAACTTCCGCGCTCCACCCAACCTCCGCACTCCACCCAAGCTCCGAACACCACCCAACTTCAGTACTCCACCGAACCTCCCCACGCCATCCAACCTCCCAACTCCACCCAACCTCCCCACTCCTCCCAACCTACGCACTCCACCCAACGACACCACTCCACCCAACCTCCCCACTTCAACCCATCCTCCCCACTCCACCCAACCTCCGCACTCCACCCAACCTCCCCACTCAACCCAACCCCCCATTTCACCCAACCTCCCCACTTCACCCAACCTCCCCACATCACCCAACCTCCCCACTGCACCCAACCTCCCCAAATCACCCAACCTCACCACTCCACTAAAATTCCCCACTGCACCCAACCTCCTCACTCCACCCAACCTCCCAACTTCACCCAACCTCCCCAGAGCACCCAATCTCCCCACTCCACCCAACCTCCCCACTCCACCCAACCTCCCCACTTCACCCAACCTCCCCGCATCACCCAAACTCCCCACTCCACCCAACCTCCACACCCCACCCAACCTCCCCACTTCACCCAACCTCCCTACTTCACCCAACCTCCCCACTCCACCCAACTTCCGCACTCCACCCAACTTCCGCACTCCATGCAACCTCCGCACTCCACCCAACCTCCGCACTCCACCCAACTTCCGCACTCCACCCAACTTCCGCACTCCACCCAACTTCCGCACACCACTCAACTTCCGTACTCCACGCAACTTCCGCGCTCCACCCAACCTCCGCACTCCACCCAACCTCCGAACACCACCCAACATCAGCACTCCACCCAACCTCCCCACTCCTCCCAACCTACGCACTCCAACCAACCACACCACTCCACCCAACCTCCCCACTTCAACCCATCCTCCCCACTCCACCCAAACTCCTCCCTCCACCCAACCTCCCCACTCCACCCAACCTCCCCATTTCACCCAACCTACGCACTGCACCCAACTTCCGCACTCCACCCAACTTCCGCACTCCATGCAACCTCCGCACTCCACCCAACCTCCGCACTCCACACAACTTCCCCACTTCATACAACCTCCCCACTCAACCCAACCTCCCCACTTCGCCCAACCTCCCCACTTAACCCAACCTCCCCACATCACCCAACCTCCCCACTCCACCCAACCTCCCCAAATCACCCAACCTCCCCACTCCACTCAACCTCCCCACTCCACCCAACCTCCCCACTTCATGCAACCTCCCCTCTCAACCCAACCTCCCCATTTCACCCAACCTCCCCACTTCACCCAACCTCCCCACATCACCCAACCTCCCCACTGCACCCAACCTCCCCAAATCACCCAACCTCACCACTCCACTAAAATTCCCCACTCCACCCAACCTCCTCACTCCACCCAACCTCCCCACTTCACCCAACCTCCCCAGAGCACCCAACCTCCCCACTCCACCAAACCTCCCCACTCCACCCAACCTCCCCACATCACCCAACCTCCCCACTCCACCGAACCTCCCCACTCCACCCAACCTCCACTCTCCACCCAACCTCCCCACTTCACCCAACCTCCCCACTTCACCCATCCTCCCCACTCCACCCAACCTCCCCATTCCACCCAAACTCCCCACTCCACGAAACCTCCCCACTCCACCCAACTTCCCCACTTCACCCAACCTCCCTACTTCACCCAACCTCCCCACTTCACCCAACCTTCGCACTCCATCCAACCTCCGCATTCCACCCAACCTCCCTACTTCACCCAACCTCCCCACTCCACCCAACTTCCGCACTCCACCCAACTTCCGCACTCCATGCAACCTCCGCACTCCACCCAACCTCCGCACTCCACCCAACTTCCGCACTCCACCCAATTTCCGCACTCCACCCAACTTCCGCACACCACTCAACTTCCGTACTCCACGCAACTTCCGCGCTCCACCCAACCTCCGCACTCCACCCAACCTCCGAACACCACCCAACATCAGCACTCCACCCAACCTCCCCACTCCTCCCAACCTACGCACTCCACCCAACCTCCCCACTTCAACCCATCCTCCCCACTCCACCCAAACTCCCCCCTACACCCAACCTCCCCACTCCACCCAACCTCCCCATTTCACCCAACCTCCGCACTCCACCCAACTTCCGCACTCCACCCAACTTCCGCACTCCATGCAACCTCCGCACTCGACCCAACCTCCGCACTCCACCCAACTTCCGTCCTACACCCAACTTCCGCACTCCACCCAACTTCCGCACTCCATCCAACCTCCGAACTCCACCCAACCTCCGCACTGCACACAACCTCCGCACTCCACCCAACTTCCGTACTACACCCAACTTCCGCACTCTACCCAACTTCCGCACTCCATCGAACCTCCGAACTCCACCCAACCTCCTCACTGCACCCAACCTCCCCACTTCACCCAACCTCCCCAGAGCACCCAACCTCCCCGCTCCACCCAACCTCCCCACTCCACCCAACCTCCCCACTTCACCCAACCTCCCCACATCACCCAATTTCCCCACTCCACCCAACCTCCACACCCCACCCAACCTCCCCACTTCACCCAACCTCCCTACTTCACCCAACCTCCCCACTCCACCCAACTTCCGCACTCCACCCAAGTTCCGCACTCCATGCAACCTCCGCACTCCACCCAACCTCCGCACTCCACCCAACTTCCGCACTCCACCCAACTTCCGCACTCCACCCAACTTCCGCACACCACTCAACTTCCGTACTCCACGCAACTTCCGCGCTCCACCCAACCTCCGCACTCCACCCAACCTCCGAACACCACCCAACATCAGCACTCCACCCAACCTCCCCACTCCTTCCAACCTACGCACTCCAACCAACCACACCACTCCACCCAACCTCCCCACTTCAACCCATCCTCCCCACTCCACCCAAACTCCCCCCTCCACCCAACCTCCCCACTCCACCCAACCTCCCCATTTCACCCAACCTCCGCACTCCACCCAACTTCCGCACTCCACCCAACTTCCGCACTCCATGCAACCTCCGCACTCCACCCAACCTCCGCACTCCACACAACTTCCCCACTTCATACAACCTCCCCACTGAACCCAACCTCCCCACTTCGCCCAACCTCCCCACTTCACCCAACCTCCCCACATCACCCAACCTCCCCACTCCACCCAACCTCCCCAAATCACCCAACCTCCCCACTCCACTCAAACTCCCCACTCCACCCACCACATCACTCCACCCAACCTCCTCACTTCACCCTACCTCCCCAGAGCACCCAACCTCCCCACTCCACCGAACCTCCCCACTCCACCCAACCTCCACTTTCCACCCAACCTCCCCACTTCACCCAACCTCCCCACTTCACCCATCCTCCCCACTCCACCCAACCTCCCCACTCCACCCAAACTCCCCACTCCACCAAACCTCCCCACTCCACCCAACCTCCCTACTTCACCCAACCTCCCCACTTCACCCAACCTTCGCACTCCATCCAACCTCCGCATTCCACCCAATCTCCGCACTCCAAACAACTTCCGCACTCCACCCAACATCCGCACTCCATCCAACTTCCGCATTCCACCCAACTTCCGCACTCCACCCAACTTCTGCACTCAACCCAAACTCAGCACTCCAGCCAACTTCCGCACTCCACCCAACTTCCGCACACCACCCAACTTCCGTACTCCACGCAACTTCCGCGCTCCACCCAACCTCCGCACTCCACCCAACCTCCGAACACCACCCAACTTCAGTACTCCACCCAACCTCCCCACTCCACCGAACCTCCCCACGCCATCCAACCTCCCAACTCCACCCAACCTCCCCACTCCTCCCAACCTACGCACTCCACCCAACGACACCACTCCACCCAACCTCCCCACTTCAACCCATCCTCCCCACTCCACCCAACCTCCGCCCTCCACCCAACCTCCCCACTCCACACAACCTCCCCACTTCACCCAACCTCCGCACTCCACCCAACTTCCGCACTCCACCCAATTTCCGCACTCCATGCAACCTCCGCACTCCACCCAACTTCCGCACTCCATGCCACCTCCCCACTCAACCCAACCTCCCCATTTCACCCAACCTCCCCACTTCACCCAACCTCCCCACATCACCCAACCTCTCCACTGCACCCAACCTCCCCAAATCACCCAACCTCACCACTCCACTAAAATTTCCCACTCCACCCAACCTCCTCACTCCACCCAACCTCCCCACTTCACCCAACCTCCCCAGAGCACCCAACCTCCCCACTCCACCCAACCTCCCCACTCCACCCAACCTCCCCACTTCACCCAACCTCCCCACATCACCCAAACTCCCCACTCCACCCAACCTCCACACCCCACCCAACCTCCCCACTTCACCCAACCTCCCTACTTCACCCAACCTCCCCACTCCACCCAACTTCCGCACTCCACCCAACTTCCGCACTCCATGCAACCTCCGCACTCCACCCAACCTCCGCACTCCACCCAACTTCCGCACTCCACCCAACTTCCGCACTCCACCCAACTTCCGCACACCACTCAACTTCCGTACTCCACGCAACTTCCGCGCTCCACCCAACCTCCGCACTCCACCCAACCTCCGAACACCACCCAACATCAGCACTCCACCCAACCTCCCCACTCCTCCCAACCTACGCACTCCAACCAACCACACCACTCCACCCAACCTCCCCACTCCACCCAAACTCCCCCCTCCACCCATCCTCCCCACTCCACCCAAACTCCCCCCTCCACCCAACCTCCCCACTCCACCCAATCTCCCCATTTCACCCAACCTTCGCACTCCACCCAACTTCCGCACTCCACCCAACTTCCGCACTCCATGCAACCTCCGCACTCCACCCAACCTCCGCACTCCACCCAACTTCCGTACTACACCCAACTTCCGCACTCCACCCAACTTCCGCACTCCATCCAACCTCCGAACTCCACCCAACCTCCGCACTCCACACAACTTCCGCACTCCACCCAACCTCCCCACTCCACCCAACCTCCCCACTTCACCGAACCTCCCCACTCCACCCAATCTCCCCACCCCAAGCAACTTCCCCACTCCACCCAACCTCCGCCCTCCACCCAACCTCCGCCCTTCACCCAACCTCCCCACTCCTCCCAACTTCCCCACTTCACCCAACCTCCCCACTCTACCCAACCTCCTCACTCCACCCAACGTCCCCACTTCACCCAACCTCCCCACTCCACGCAACCTCCCCACTTCACCCAACCTCCCCACTTCACCCAACCTCCCCACTCCACCCAACCTCCCCACTTCACCCAACCTCCCAACTTCACCCAACCTCCTCACTCCACCCAACCTCCCCACTTCACCCAACCTCCCCACTCCACCCAACCACACCACTCCACCCAACCTCCGCCCTCCACCCAACCTCCCCACTCCACCCAACCTCCCCACTTCACCCAACCTCCGCACTCCACCCAACTTCCGCACTCCACCCAACGTCCGCACTCCATGCAACCTCCGCACTCCACATAAACCTCCGCACTCCACACAACTTCTCCACTTCATACAACCTCAGCACTCAACCCAACCTCTCCACGTCACCCAACCTCCCCACAGCACCCAACCTCCCGAAATCACCCAACCTCCTCACTCCTCTCAACCTCCCCACTCCACCCAACCTCCCCACTTCACCCAATCTCCGCACTCCACCCAACCTCCCCACTTCAACCCATCCTCCCCACTCCACCCAACCTCCCCCTCCACCCAACCTCCCCACTCCACCCAAACTCCCCATTTCACCCAACCTCCGCACTACACCCAACTTCCGCACTCCACCCAACTTCCGCACTCCATGCAACCTCCGTACTCCACCCAACCTCCGCACTCCACACAACTTCCCCACTTCATACAACCTCCCCACTCAACCCAACCTCCCCACTTCGCCCAACCTCCCCACTTCACCCAACCTCCCCACATCACCCAACCTCCCCACTCCACCCAACCTCCCCAAATCACCCAACCTCCCCACTCCACTCAAACTCCCCACTCCACCCACCACATCACTCCACCCAACCTCCTCACTTCACCCTACCTCCCCAGAGCACCCAACCTCCCCACTCCACCGAACCTCCCCACTCCACCCAACCTCCACTCTCCACCCAACCTCCCCACTTCACCCAACCTCCCCACTTCACCCATCCTCCCCACTCCACCCAACCTTCCCACTTCACCCAACCTCCCCACATCACCCAACCTCCCCACTCCACCCAAACTCCCCACTCCACCAAACCTCCCCACTCCACCCAACCTCCCCACTTCACCCAACCTCCCTACTTCACCCAACCTCCCCACTTCACCCAACGTCCGCACTCCACCCAAAGTTCGCACTCAACCCAACCTCCACACTTCACCCAACCTCCGCACTTCAACAAGCCTCCGCATTCCAACCAACCTCCGCACGCCACCCAACCTCCGCACTCGAACCAACTTCCGCACTCAACCCAACCTCCGCACTACACCCAACTTCCGCACTCCACCCAACTTCCGCACTCCATCGAACCTCCGCACTCCACCCAACCTCCGCACTCCACACAACTTCCGCACTCCACGCAACCTCCCCACTTCACCCAACCTCCCCACTTCACCCAACCTCCCCTCTTCACCCAACCTCCCCACTCCACCCAATCTCCCCACTCCACCCAACCTCCCCACCCCGCCCAAACTCCCCTCTCCACCCAACCTCCCCACTTCACCCAACCTCCCCACTTCACCCAACCTCCCCACTCTACCCAACCTCCTCACTCCACCCAACGTCCCCACTTCACCCAACCTCCCCACTCCACGCAACCTCCCCACTTCACCCAACCTCCCCACTTCACCCAACCTCCCCACTCCACCCAACCTCCCCACTTCACCCAACCTCCCAACTTCACCCAACCTCCTCACTCCACCCAACCTCCCCACTTCACCCAACCTCCCCACTCCACCCAACCACACCACTCCACCCAACCTCCGCCCTCCACCCAACCTCACCACTCCACCCAACCTCCCCACTTCACCCAACCTCCGCACTCCACCCAACTTCCGCACTCCACCCAACTTCCGCACTCCATGCAACCTCCGCACTCCACATAAACCTCCGCACTCCACACAACTTCTCCACTTCATACAACCTCCCCACTCAACCCAACCTCTCCACGTCACCCAACCTCCCCACAGCACCCAACCTCCCGAAATCACCCAACCTCCTCACTCCTCTCAACCTCCCCACTCCACCCAACCTCCCCACTTCACCCAATCTCCGCACTCCACCCAACCTCCCCACTTCAACCCATCCTCCGCACTCCACCCAACCTCCGCACTCCACACAACTTCCGCATTCCACGCAACCTCCCCACTTCACCCAACCTCCCCACTTCACCCAACCTCCCCTCTTCACCCAACCTCCCCACTCCACCCAATCTCCCCACTCCACCCAACCTCCCCACCCCGCCCAAACTCCCCTCTCCACCCAACCTCCCCACTTCACCCAACCTCCCCACTTCACCCAAACCTCCCAACTTCACCAAATCTCCTCACTCCACCCAAACTCCCCACTTCACCCAACCTCCCCACTCCACCCAACCTACCCACTTCACCCAACCTTCGCACCCCGCCCAAACTCCCCTCTCCACCCAACCTCCCCACTTCACCCAACCTCCCCACTTCACCCAACCTCCCAACTTCACCAAATCTCCTCACTCCACCCAAACTCCCCACTTCACCCAACCTCCCCACTCCACCCAACCTCCCCACTTCACCCAACCTTCGCACTCCATCCAACCTCCGCATTCCACCCAATCTCCGCACTCCAAACAACTTCCGCACTCCACCCAACTTCCGCACTCCACCCAACTTCCGCACACCACTCAACTTCCGTACTCCACGCAACTTCCGCGCTCCACCCAACCTCCGCACTCCACCCAACCTCCGAACACCACCCAACATCAGCACTCCACCCAACCTCCCCACTCCTCCCAACCTACGCACTCCAACCAACCACACCACTCCACCCAACCTCCCCACTCCACCCAAACTCCCCCCTCTACCCATCCTCCCCACTCCACCCAAACTCCCCCCTCCACCCAACCTCCCCACTCCACCCAACCTCCCCATTTCACCCAACCTTCGCACTCCACCCAACTTCCGCACTCCACCCAACTTCCGCACTCCATGCAACCTCCGCACTCCACCCAACCTCCGCACTCCACCCAACTTCCGTACTACACCCAACTTCCGCACTCCACCCAACTTCCGCACTCCATCCAACCTCCGAACTCCACCCAACCTCCGCACTCCACACAACTTCCGCACTCCACCCAACCTCCCCACTCCACCCAACCTCCCCACTTCACCGAACCTTCCCACTTCACCCAACCTCCCCACATCACCCAACCTCCCCACTCCACCCAAACTCCCCACTCCACCAAACCTCCCCACTCCACCCAACCTCCCCACTTCACCCAACCTCCCTACTTCACCCAACCTCCCCACTCCACCCAACGTCCGCACTCCACCCAAAGTTCGCACTCAACCCAACCTCCACACTTCACCCAACCTCCCCACTTCAACAAGCCTCCGCATTCCAACCAACCTCCGCACGCCACCCAACCTCCGCACTCGAACCAACTTCCGCACTCAACCCAACCTCCGCACTACACCCAACTTCCGCACTCCACCCAACTTCCGCACTCCATCGAACCTCCGCACTCCACCCAACCTCCGCACTCCACACAACTTCCGCACTCCACGCAACCTCCCCACTTCACCCAACCTCCCCACTTCACCCAACCTCCCCTCTTCACCCAACCTCCCCACTCCACCCAATCTCCCCACTCCACCCAACCTCCCCACCCCGCCCAAACTCCCCTCTCCACCCAACCTCCCCACTTCACCCAACCTCCCCACTTCACCCAACCTCCCAACTTCACCAAATCTCCTCACTCCACCCAAACTCCCCACTTCACCCAACCTCCCCACTCCACCCAACCTCCCCACTTCACCCAACCTTCGCACTCCATCCAACCTCCGCATTCCACCCAATCTCCGCACTCCAAACAACTTCCGCACTCCACCCAACATCCGCACTCCACCCAACTTCCGCACTCCACCCAACTTCCGCACTCCACCCAACTTCCGCACACCACTCAAATTCCGTACTCCACGCAACTTCCGCGCTCCACCCAACCTCCGCACTCCACCCAACCTCCGAACACCACCCAACATCAGCACTCCACCCAACCTCCCCACTCCTCCCAACCTACGCACTCCAACCAACCACACCACTCCACCCAACCTCCCCACTCCACCCAAACTCCCCCCTCTACCCATCCTCCCCACTCCACCCAAACTCCCCCCTCCACCCAACCTCCCCACTCCACCCAACCTCCCCATTTCACCCAACCTTCGCACTCCACCCAACTTCCGCACTCCACCCAACTTCCGCACTCCATGCAACCTCCGCACTCCACCCAACCTCCGCACTCCACCCAACTTCCGTACTACACCCAACTTCCGCACTCCACCCAACTTCCGCACTCCATCCAACCTCCGAACTCCACCCAACCTCCGCACTCCACACAACTTCCGCACTCCACCCAACCTCCCCACTCCACCCAACCTCCCCACTTCACCGAACCTCCCCACTCCACCCAATCTCCCCACCCCAAGCAACCTCCCCACTCCACCCAACCTCCGCCCTCCACCCAACCTCCGCCCTTCACCCAACCTCCCCACTCCTCCCAACTTCCCCACTTCACCCAACCTCCCCACTCTACCCAACCTCCTCACTCCACCCAACGTCCCCACTTCACCCAACCTCCCCACTCCACGCAACCTCCCCACTTCACCCAACCTCCCCACTTCACCCAACCTCCCCACTCCACCCAACCTCCCCACTTCACCCAACCTCCCAACTTCACCCAACCTCCTCACTCCACCCAACCTCCCCACTTCACCCAACCTCCCCACTCCACCCAACCACACCACTCCACCCAACCTCCGCCCTCCACCCAACCTCACCACTCCACCCAACCTCCCCACTTCACCCAACCTCCGCACTCCACCCAACTTCCGCACTCCACCCAACTTCCGCACTCCATGCAACCTCCGCACTCCACATAAACCTCCGCACTCCACACAACTTCTCCACTTCATACAACCTCCCCACTCCACCCAACCTCCCCACTTCACCCAACCTCCGCACTCCACCCAACTTCCGCACTCCACCCAACTTCCGCACTGCATGCAACCTCCGCACTCCACATAAACCTCCGCACTCCACACAACTTCTCCACTTGATACAACCTCCCCACTCAACCCAACCTCTCCACATCACCCAACCTCCGCACTGCACCCAACCTCCCGAAATCACCCAACCTCCTCACTCCACTCAAACTCCCCACTCCACCCAACCTCCTCACTCCACTCAACCTCCCCACTCCACCCAACCTCCCCACTTCACCCAACCTCCGCACTCCACCCAACCTCCGCACTCCACACAACTTCCCCACTTCAAACAACCTTCCCACTCAACCCAACCTCCCCATTTCACCCAACCTCCCCACTTCACCCAACCTCCACACATCACCCAACCTCCCCACTGCACCCAACCTCCCCAAATCACCCAACCTCCCCACTCCACTCAAATTCCCCACTCCACCCAACCTCCTCACTCCACCCAACCTCCCCACTTCTCACAACCTCCCCACTCAACCGAACCTCCCCACTTCACCCAACCTCCCCACATCACCCAACCTCCCCACTCCACCCAAACTACCCACTCCACCCAACCTCCCCACTCCACCCAACCTCCCCATTTCACCCAACTTTCCTACTTCACCCAACCTCCCCACTCCACCCAACCTCCGCACTCCACCCAAAGTTCGCACTCAACCCAACCTCCACACTTCACCCAACCTCCCAACTCCACCCAACCTCCCCACTTCACCAAACCTCCGCCTTCCAACCAACCTCCGCACGCCACCCTACCTCCGCACTCGAACCAACTTCCGCACTCTACCTAACCTCCGCACTCCACCCAACTTCCGTACTACACCCAACTTCCGCACTCCACCCAACTTCCGCACTCCATCCAACCTCCGAACTCCACCCAACCACCGCACTCCACACAACTTCCGCACTCCACCCAACCTCCCCACTTCACCCATCCTCCCCACTCCACCCAACCTTCCCACTTCACCCAACCTCCCCACATCACCCAACCTCCCCACTCCACCCAAACTCCCCACTCCACCAAACCTCCCCACTCCACCCAACCTCCCCACTTCACCCAACCTCCCTACTTCACCCAACCTCCCCACTCCACCCAACGTCCGCACTCCACCCAAAGTTCGCACTCAACCCAACCTCCACACTTCACCCAACCTCCCCACTTCAACAAACCTCCGCATTCCAACCAACCTCCGCACGCCACCCAACCTCCGCACTCGAACCAACTTCCGCACTCAACCCAACCTCCGCACTACACCCAACTTCCGCACTCCACCCAACTTCCGCACTCCATCGAACCTCCGCACTCCACCCAACCTCCGCACTCCACACAACTTCCGCACTCCACGCAACCTCCCCACTTCACCCAACCTCCCCACTTCACCCAACCTCCCCTCTTCACCCAACCTCCCCACTCCACCCAATCTCCCCACTCCACCCAACCTCCCCACCCCGCCCAAACTCCCCTCTCCACCCAACCTCCCCACTTCACCCAACCTCCCCACTTCACCCAACCTCCCAACTTCACAAATCTCCTCACTCCACCCAAACTCCCCACTTCACCCAACCTCCCCACTCCACCCAACCTCCCCACTTCACCCAACCTTCGCACTCCATCCAACCTCCGCATTCCACCCAATCTCCGCACTCCAAACAACTTCCGCACTCCACCCAACATCCGCACTCCACCCAACTTCCGCACTCCACCCAACTTCCGCACTCCACCCAACTTCCGCACACCACTCAACTTCCGTACTCCACGCAACTTCCGCGCTCCACCCAACCTCCGCACTCCACCCAACCTCCGAACACCACCCAACATCAGCACTCCACCCAACCTCCCCACTCCTCCCAACCTACGCACTCCAACCAACCACACCACTCCACCCAACCTCCCCACTCCACCCAAACTCCCCCCTCTACCGATCCTCCCCACTCCACCCAAACTCCCCCCTCCACCCAACCTCTCCACTCCACCCAACCTCCCCATTTCACCCAACCTTCGCACTCCACCCAACTTCCGCACTCCACCCAACTTCCGCACTCCATGCAACCTCCGCACTCCACCCAACCTCCGCACTCCACCCAACTTCCGAACTCCACCCAACCTCCGCACTCCACCCAACTTCCGCACTCCATGCAACTTCCGCACTCCACCCAACTTCCGCACTCCATCCAACCTCCGAACTCCACCCAACCTCCGCACTCCACACAACTTCCGCACTCCACCCAACCTCCCCACTCCACCCAACCTCCCCACTTCACCGAACCTCCCCACTCCACCCAATCTCCCCACCCCAAGCAACCTCCCCACTCCACCCAACCTCCGCCCTCCACCCAACCTCCGCCCTTCACCCAACCTCCCCACTCCTCCCAACTTCCCCACTTCACCCAACCTCCCCACTCTACCCAACCTCCTCACTCCACCCAACGTCCCCACTTCACCCAACCTCCCCACTCCACGCAACCTCCCCACTTCACCCAACCTCCCCACTTCACCCAACCTCCCCACTCCACCCAACCTCCCCACTTCACCCAACCTCCCAACTTCACCCAACCTCCTCACTCCACCCAACCTCCCCACTTCACCCAACCTCCCCACTCCACCCAACCACACCACTCCACCCAACCTCCGCCCTCCACCCAACCTCACCACTCCACCCAACCTCCCCACTTCACCCAACCTCCGCACTCCACCCAACTTCCGCACTCCACCCAACTTCCGCACTCCATGCAACCTCCGCACTCCACATAAACCTCCGCACTCCACACAACTTCTCCACTTCATACAACCTCCCCACTCAACCCAACCTCTCCACGTCACCCAACCTCCCCACAGCACCCAACCTCCCGAAATCACCCAACCTCCTCACTCCTCTCAACCTCCCCACTCCACCCAACCTCCCCACTTCACCCAATCTCCGCACTCCACCCAACCTCCCCACTTCAACCCATCCTCCGCACTCCACCCAACCTCCGCACTCCACACAACTTCCGCACTCCACGCAACCTCCCCACTTCACCCAACCTCCCCACTTCACCCAACCTCCCCTCTTCACCCAACCTCCCCACTCCACCCAATCTCCCCACTCCACCCAACCTCCCCACCCCGCCCAAACTCCCCTCTCCACCCAACCTCCCCACTTCACCCAACCTCCCCACTTCACCCAAACCTCCCCACTTCACCCAACCTCCCCACTTCACCCAACCTCCCCTCTTCACCCAACCTCCCCACTCCACCCAATCTCCCCACTCCACCCAACCTCCCCACCCCGCCCAAATTCCCCTCTCCACCCAACCTCCCCACTTCACCCAACCTCCCCACTTCACCCAAACCTCCCAACTTCACCAAATCTCCTCACTCCACCCAAACTCCCCACTTCACCCAACCTCCCCACTCCACCCAACCTCCCCACTTCACCCAACCTTCGCACCCCGCCCAAACTCCCCTCTCCACCCAACCTCCCCACTTCACCCAACCTCCCCACTTCACCCAACCTCCCAACTTCACCAAATCTCCTCACTCCACCCAAACTCCCCACTTCACCCAACCTCCCCACTTCACCCAACCTTCGCACTCCATCCAACCTCCGCATTCCACCCAATCTCCGCACTCCAAACAACTTCCGCACTCCACCCAACATCCGCACTCCACCCAACTTCCGCACTCCACTCAACTTCCGCGCTCCACCCAACCTCCGCACTCCACCCAACCTCCGAACACCACCCAACATCAGCACTCCACCCAACCTCCCCACTCCTCCCAACCTACGCACTCCAACCAACCACACCACTTCAACCCATCCTCCCCACTCCACCCAACCTCCCCCTCCACCC
This sequence comes from Oasisia sp. SBJ-2009, assembly GCA_964017155.1. NCBI lineage: Eukaryota > Metazoa > Annelida > Polychaeta > Sabellida > Siboglinidae > Oasisia > Oasisia sp. SBJ-2009. The sequence continues at coordinate 32,652,192 of OZ024857.1, read as the reverse complement.
AACCTCCCCACTCCACCCAACCTCCCCATTTCACCCAACCTCCGCACTCCACCCAACTTCCGCACTCCACCCAACTTCCGCACTCCATGCAACCTCCGTACTCCACCCAACCTCCGCACTCCACACAACTTCCCCACTTCATACAACCTCCCCACTCAACCCAACCTCCCCACTTTGCCCAACCTCCCCACTTCACCCAACCTCCCCACATCACCCAACCTCCCCACTCCACCCAACCTCCCCAAATCACCCAACCTCCCCACTCCACTCAAACTCCCCACTCCACCCACCACATCACTCCACCCAACCTCCCCACTCCACCGAACCTCCCCACTCCACCCAACCTCCACTCTCCACCCAACCTCCCCACTTCACCCAACTTCCGCACTCCACCCAACTTCCGCACTCCATCGAACCTCCGCACTCCACCCAACCTCCGCACTCCACACAACTTCCACACTCCACGCAAACTCCCCACTTCACCCAACCTCCCCACTTCACCCAACCTCCCCTCTTCACCCAACCTCCCCACTCCACCCAATCTCCCCACTCCACCCAACCTCCCCACCCCGCCCAAACTCCCCTCTCCACCCAACCTCCCCACTTCACCCAACCTCCCCACTTCACCCAACCTCCCAACTTCACCAAATCTCCTCACTCCACCCAAACTCCCCACTTCACCCAACCTCCCCACTCCACCCAACCTCCCCACTTCACCCAACCTTCGCACTCCATCCAACCTCCGCATTCCACCCAATCTCCGCACTCCAAACAACTTCCGCACTCCACCCAACATCCGCACTCCACCCAACTTCCGCATTCCACCCAACTTCCGCACTCCACCCAACCTCTGCTCTCAACCCAAACTCAGCACTCCAACCAACTTCCGCACTCCACCCAACTTCCGCACACCACCCAACTTCCGTACTCCACGCAACTTCCGCGCTCCAACCAACCTCCGCGCTCCACCCAACCTCCGAACACCACCGAACTTCCCCACGCCATCCAACCTGCCAACTCCACCCAACCTCCCCACTCCTCCCAACCTACGCACTCCACCCAACCACACCACTCCACCCAACCTCCGCCCTCCACCCAACCTACCCACTCCACCCAACCTTCCCACTTCACCCAACCTCCGCACTCCACCCAACTTCCGCACTCCACCCAACTTCCGCACTGCATGCAACCTCCGCACTCCACATAAACCTCCGCACTCCACACAACTTCTCCACTTGATACAACCTCCCCACTCAACCCAACCTCTCCACATCACCCAACCTCCGCACTGCACCCAACCTCCCGAAATCACCCAACCTCCTCACTCCACTCAAACTCCCCACTCCACCCAACCTCCTCACTCCACTCAACCTCCCCACTCCACCCAACCTCCCCACTTCACCCAACCTCCGCACTCCACCCAACCTCCGCACTCCACACAACTTCCCCACTTCAAACAACCTTCCCACTCAACCCAACCTCCCCATTTCACCCAACCTCCCCACTTCACCCAACCTCCACACATCACCCAACCTCCCCACTGCACCCAACCTCCCCAAATCACCCAACCTCCCCACTCCACTCAAATTCCCCACTCCACCCAACCTCCTCACTCCACCCAACCTCCCCACTTCACACAACCTCCCCACTCAACCCAACCTCCCCACTTCACCCAACCTCCCCACATCACCCAACCTCCCCACTCCACCCAAACTACCCACTCCACCCAACCTCCCCACTCCACCCAACCTCCCCATTTCACCCAACTTTCCTACTTCACCCAACCTCCCCACTCCACCCAACCTCCGCACTCCACCCAACTTCCGCACTCCATCCAACCTCCGAACTCCACCCAACCACCGCACTCCACACAACTTCCGCACTCCACCCAACCTCCCCACTTCACCGAACCTCCCCACTCCACCCAATCTCCCCACCCCAAGCAACCTCCCCACTCCACCCAACCTCCGCCCTTCACCCAACCTCCCCACTCCTCCCAACTTCCCCACTTCACCCAACCTCCCCACTCTACCCAAACTCCTCACTCCACCCAACCTCCCCACTTCACCCAACCTCCCAACTCCACATAACCTCCCCACTTCACCCAACCTCCCCACTTCACCCAACCTCCCCACTCCACCCAACCTCCCCACTTCACCCAACCTCCCAACTTCACCCAACCTCCTCACTCCACCCAACCTCCCCACTTCACCCAACCTCCCCACTCCACCCAACCACACCACTCCACCCAACCTCCGCCCTCCACCCAACCTCCCAACTCCACCCAACCTCCCCACTTCACCCAACCTCCGCACTCCACCCAACTTCCGCACTCCACCCAACTTCCGCACTCCATGCAACCTCCGCACTCCACATAAACCTCCGCACTCCACACAACTTCTCCACTTCATACAACCTCCCCACTCAACCCAACCTCTCCACATCACCCAACCTCCCCACTGCACCCAACCTCCCGAAATCACCCAACCTCCTCACTCCACCCAACCTCCCAACTACACCCAACCTCCCCACTTCACCCAACCTCCGCACTCCACCCAACTTCCGCACTCCACCCAACTTCCGCACTCCATGCAACCTCCGCACTCCACATAAACCTCCGCACTCCACACAACTTCTCCACTTCATACAACCTCCCCACTCCACCCAACCTCCCCACTTCACCGAACCTCCCCACTCCACCCAATCTCCCCACCCCAAGCAACTTCCCCACTCCACCCAACCTCCGCCCTCCACCCAACCTCCGCCCTTCACCCAACCTCCCCACTCCTCCCAACTTCCCCACTTCACCCAACCTCCCCACTCTACCCAACCTCCTCACTCCACCCAACGTCCCCACTTCACCCAACCTCCCCACTCCACGCAACCTCCCCACTTCACCCAACCTCCCCACTTCACCCAACCTCCCCACTCCACCCAACCTCCCCACTTCACCCAACCTCCCAACTTCACCCAACCTCCTCACTCCACCCAACCTCCCCACTTCACCCAACCTCCCCACTCCACCCAACCACACCACTCCACCCAACCTCCGCCCTCCACCCAACCTCCCCACTCCACCCAACCTCCCCACTTCACCCAACCTCCGCACTCCACCCAACTTCCGCACTCCACCCAACGTCCGCACTCCATGCAACCTCCGCACTCCACATAAACCTCCGCACTCCACACAACTTCTCCACTTCATACAACCTCAGCACTCAACCCAACCTCTCCACGTCACCCAACCTCCCCACAGCACCCAACCTCCCGAAATCACCCAACCTCCTCACTCCTCTCAACCTCCCCACTCCACCCAACCTCCCCACTTCACCCAATCTCCGCACTCCACCCAACCTCCCCACTTCAACCCATCCTCCCCACTCCACCCAACCTCCCCCTCCACCCAACCTCCCCACTCCACCCAAACTCCCCATTTCACCCAACCTCCGCACTACACCCAACTTCCGCACTCCACCCAACTTCCGCACTCCATGCAACCTCCGTACTCCACCCAACCTCCGCACTCCACACAACTTCCCCACTTCATACAACCTCCCCACTCAACCCAACCTCCCCACTTCGCCCAACCTCCCCACTTCACCCAACCTCCCCACATCACCCAACCTCCCCACTCCACCCAACCTCCCCAAATCACCCAACCTCCCCACTCCACTCAAACTCCCCACTCCACCCACCACATCACTCCACCCAACCTCCTCACTTCACCCTACCTCCCCAGAGCACCCAACCTCCCCACTCCACCGAACCTCCCCACTCCACCCAACCTCCACTCTCCACCCAACCTCCCCACTTCACCCAACCTCCCCACTTCACCCATCCTCCCCACTCCACCCAACCTTCCCACTTCACCCAACCTCCCCACATCACCCAACCTCCCCACTCCACCCAAACTCCCCACTCCACCAAACCTCCCCACTCCACCCAACCTCCCCACTTCACCCAACCTCCCTACTTCACCCAACCTCCCCACTTCACCCAACGTCCGCACTCCACCCAAAGTTCGCACTCAACCCAACCTCCACACTTCACCCAACCTCCGCACTTCAACAAGCCTCCGCATTCCAACCAACCTCCGCACGCCACCCAACCTCCGCACTCGAACCAACTTCCGCACTCAACCCAACCTCCGCACTACACCCAACTTCCGCACTCCACCCAACTTCCGCACTCCATCGAACCTCCGCACTCCACCCAACCTCCGCACTCCACACAACTTCCGCACTCCACGCAACCTCCCCACTTCACCCAACCTCCCCACTTCACCCAACCTCCCCTCTTCACCCAACCTCCCCACTCCACCCAATCTCCCCACTCCACCCAACCTCCCCACCCCGCCCAAACTCCCCTCTCCACCCAACCTCCCCACTTCACCCAACCTCCCCACTTCACCCAACCTCCCCACTCTACCCAACCTCCTCACTCCACCCAACGTCCCCACTTCACCCAACCTCCCCACTCCACGCAACCTCCCCACTTCACCCAACCTCCCCACTTCACCCAACCTCCCCACTCCACCCAACCTCCCCACTTCACCCAACCTCCCAACTTCACCCAACCTCCTCACTCCACCCAACCTCCCCACTTCACCCAACCTCCCCACTCCACCCAACCACACCACTCCACCCAACCTCCGCCCTCCACCCAACCTCACCACTCCACCCAACCTCCCCACTTCACCCAACCTCCGCACTCCACCCAACTTCCGCACTCCACCCAACTTCCGCACTCCATGCAACCTCCGCACTCCACATAAACCTCCGCACTCCACACAACTTCTCCACTTCATACAACCTCCCCACTCAACCCAACCTCTCCACGTCACCCAACCTCCCCACAGCACCCAACCTCCCGAAATCACCCAACCTCCTCACTCCTCTCAACCTCCCCACTCCACCCAACCTCCCCACTTCACCCAATCTCCGCACTCCACCCAACCTCCCCACTTCAACCCATCCTCCGCACTCCACCCAACCTCCGCACTCCACACAACTTCCGCACTCCACGCAACCTCCCCACTTCACCCAACCTCCCCACTTCACCCAACCTCCCCTCTTCACCCAACCTCCCCACTCCACCCAATCTCCCCACTCCACCCAACCTCCCCACCCCGCCCAAACTCCCCTCTCCACCCAACCTCCCCACTTCACCCAACCTCCCCACTTCACCCAAACCTCCCAACTTCACCAAATCTCCTCACTCCACCCAAACTCCCCACTTCACCCAACCTCCCCACTCCACCCAACCTACCCACTTCACCCAACCTTCGCACCCCGCCCAAACTCCCCTCTCCACCCAACCTCCCCACTTCACCCAACCTCCCCACTTCACCCAACCTCCCAACTTCACCAAATCTCCTCACTCCACCCAAACTCCCCACTTCACCCAACCTCCCCACTCCACCCAACCTCCCCACTTCACCCAACCTTCGCACTCCATCCAACCTCCGCATTCCACCCAATCTCCGCACTCCAAACAACTTCCGCACTCCACCCAACTTCCGCACTCCACCCAACTTCCGCACACCACTCAACTTCCGTACTCCACGCAACTTCCGCGCTCCACCCAACCTCCGCACTCCACCCAACCTCCGAACACCACCCAACATCAGCACTCCACCCAACCTCCCCACTCCTCCCAACCTACGCACTCCAACCAACCACACCACTCCACCCAACCTCCCCACTCCACCCAAACTCCCCCCTCTACCCATCCTCCCCACTCCACCCAAACTCCCCCCTCCACCCAACCTCCCCACTCCTCCCAACCTCCCCATTTCACCCAACCTTCGCACTCCACCCAACTTCCGCACTCCACCCAACTTCCGCACTCCATGCAACCTCCGCACTCCACCCAACCTCCGCACTCCACCCAACTTCCGTACTACACCCAACTTCCGCACTCCACCCAACTTCCGCACTCCATCCAACCTCCGAACTCCACCCAACCTCCGCACTCCACACAACTTCCGCACTCCACCCAACCTCCCCACTCCACCCAACCTCCCCACTTCACCGAACCTTCCCACTTCACCCAACCTCCCCACATCACCCAACCTCCCCACTCCACCCAAACTCCCCACTCCACCAAACCTCCCCACTCCACCCAACCTCCCCACTTCACCCAACCTCCCTACTTCACCCAACCTCCCCACTCCACCCAACGTCCGCACTCCACCCAAAGTTCGCACTCAACCCAACCTCCACACTTCACCCAACCTCCCCACTTCAACAAGCCTCCGCATTCCAACCAACCTCCGCACGCCACCCAACCTCCGCACTCGAACCAACTTCCGCACTCAACCCAACCTCCGCACTACACCCAACTTCCGCACTCCACCCAACTTCCGCACTCCATCGAACCTCCGCACTCCACCCAACCTCCGCACTCCACACAACTTCCGCACTCCACGCAACCTCCCCACTTCACCCAACCTCCCCACTTCACCCAACCTCCCCTCTTCACCCAACCTCCCCACTCCACCCAATCTCCCCACTCCACCCAACCTCCCCACCCCGCCCAAACTCCCCTCTCCACCCAACCTCCCCACTTCACCCAACCTCCCCACTTCACCCAACCTCCCAACTTCACCAAATCTCCTCACTCCACCCAAACTCCCCACTTCACCCAACCTCCCCACTCCACCCAACCTCCCCACTTCACCCAACCTTCGCACTCCATCCAACCTCCGCATTCCACCCAATCTCCGCACTCCAAACAACTTCCGCACTCCACCCAACATCCGCACTCCACCCAACTTCCGCACTCCACCCAACTTCCGCACTCCACCCAACTTCCGCACACCACTCAAATTCCGTACTCCACGCAACTTCCGCGCTCCACCCAACCTCCGCACTCCACCCAACCTCCGAACACCACCCAACATCAGCACTCCACCCAACCTCCCCACTCCTCCCAACCTACGCACTCCAACCAACCACACCACTCCACCCAACCTCCCCACTCCACCCAAACTCCCCCCTCTACCCATCCTCCCCACTCCACCCAAACTCCCCCCTCCACCCAACCTCCCCACTCCACCCAACCTCCCCATTTCACCCAACCTTCGCACTCCACCCAACTTCCGCACTCCACCCAACTTCCGCACTCCATGCAACCTCCGCACTCCACCCAACCTCCGCACTCCACCCAACTTCCGTACTACACCCAACTTCCGCACTCCACCCAACTTCCGCACTCCATCCAACCTCCGAACTCCACCCAACCTCCGCACTCCACACAACTTCCGCACTCCACCCAACCTCCCCACTCCACCCAACCTCCCCACTTCACCGAACCTCCCCACTCCACCCAATCTCCCCACCCCAAGCAACCTCCCCACTCCACCCAACCTCCGCCCTCCACCCAACCTCCGCCCTTCACCCAACCTCCCCACTCCTCCCAACTTCCCCACTTCACCCAACCTCCCCACTCTACCCAACCTCCTCACTCCACCCAACGTCCCCACTTCACCCAACCTCCCCACTCCACGCAACCTCCCCACTTCACCCAACCTCCCCACTTCACCCAACCTCCCCACTCCACCCAACCTCCCCACTTCACCCAACCTCCCAACTTCACCCAACCTCCTCACTCCACCCAACCTCCCCACTTCACCCAACCTCCCCACTCCACCCAACCACACCACTCCACCCAACCTCCGCCCTCCACCCAACCTCACCACTCCACCCAACCTCCCCACTTCACCCAACCTCCGCACTCCACCCAACTTCCGCACTCCACCCAACTTCCGCACTCCATGCAACCTCCGCACTCCACATAAACCTCCGCACTCCACACAACTTCTCCACTTCATACAACCTCCCCACTCCACCCAACCTCCCCACTTCACCCAACCTCCGCACTCCACCCAACTTCCGCACTCCACCCAACTTCCGCACTGCATGCAACCTCCGCACTCCACATAAACCTCCGCACTCCACACAACTTCTCCACTTGATACAACCTCCCCACTCAACCCAACCTCTCCACATCACCCAACCTCCGCACTGCACCCAACCTCCCGAAATCACCCAACCTCCTCACTCCACTCAAACTCCCCACTCCACCCAACCTCCTCACTCCACTCAACCTCCCCACTCCACCCAACCTCCCCACTTCACCCAACCTCCGCACTCCACCCAACCTCCGCACTCCACACAACTTCCCCACTTCAAACAACCTTCCCACTCAACCCAACCTCCCCATTTCACCCAACCTCCCCACTTCACCCAACCTCCACACATCACCCAACCTCCCCACTGCACCCAACCTCCCCAAATCACCCAACCTCCCCACTCCACTCAAATTCCCCACTCCACCCAACCTCCTCACTCCACCCAACCTCCCCACTTCACACAACCTCCCCACTCAACCGAACCTCCCCACTTCACCCAACCTCCCCACATCACCCAACCTCCCCACTCCACCCAAACTACCCACTCCACCCAACCTCCCCACTCCACCCAACCTCCCCATTTCACCCAACTTTCCTACTTCACCCAACCTCCCCACTCCACCCAACCTCCGCACTCCACCCAAAGTTCGCACTCAACCCAACCTCCACACTTCACCCAACCTCCCAACTCCACCCAACCTCCCCACTTCACCAAACCTCCGCCTTCCAACCAACCTCCGCACGCCACCCTACCTCCGCACTCGAACCAACTTCCGCACTCTACCTAACCTCCGCACTCCACCCAACTTCCGTACTACACCCAACTTCCGCACTCCACCCAACTTCCGCACTCCATCCAACCTCCGAACTCCACCCAACCACCGCACTCCACACAACTTCCGCACTCCACCCAACCTCCCCACTTCACCCATCCTCCCCACTCCACCCAACCTTCCCACTTCACCCAACCTCCCCACATCACCCAACCTCCCCACTCCACCCAAACTCCCCACTCCACCAAACCTCCCCACTCCACCCAACCTCCCCACTTCACCCAACCTCCCTACTTCACCCAACCTCCCCACTCCACCCAACGTCCGCACTCCACCCAAAGTTCGCACTCAACCCAACCTCCACACTTCACCCAACCTCCCCACTTCAACAAACCTCCGCATTCCAACCAACCTCCGCACGCCACCCAACCTCCGCACTCGAACCAACTTCCGCACTCAACCCAACCTCCGCACTACACCCAACTTCCGCACTCCACCCAACTTCCGCACTCCATCGAACCTCCGCACTCCACCCAACCTCCGCACTCCACACAACTTCCGCACTCCACGCAACCTCCCCACTTCACCCAACCTCCCCACTTCACCCAACCTCCCCTCTTCACCCAACCTCCCCACTCCACCCAATCTCCCCACTCCACCCAACCTCCCCACCCCGCCCAAACTCCCCTCTCCACCCAACCTCCCCACTTCACCCAACCTCCCCACTTCACCCAACCTCCCAACTTCACAAATCTCCTCACTCCACCCAAACTCCCCACTTCACCCAACCTCCCCACTCCACCCAACCTCCCCACTTCACCCAACCTTCGCACTCCATCCAACCTCCGCATTCCACCCAATCTCCGCACTCCAAACAACTTCCGCACTCCACCCAACATCCGCACTCCACCCAACTTCCGCACTCCACCCAACTTCCGCACTCCACCCAACTTCCGCACACCACTCAACTTCCGTACTCCACGCAACTTCCGCGCTCCACCCAACCTCCGCACTCCACCCAACCTCCGAACACCACCCAACATCAGCACTCCACCCAACCTCCCCACTCCTCCCAACCTACGCACTCCAACCAACCACACCACTCCACCCAACCTCCCCACTCCACCCAAACTCCCCCCTCTACCGATCCTCCCCACTCCACCCAAACTCCCCCCTCCACCCAACCTCTCCACTCCACCCAACCTCCCCATTTCACCCAACCTTCGCACTCCACCCAACTTCCGCACTCCACCCAACTTCCGCACTCCATGCAACCTCCGCACTCCACCCAACCTCCGCACTCCACCCAACTTCCGAACTCCACCCAACCTCCGCACTCCACCCAACTTCCGCACTCCATGCAACTTCCGCACTCCACCCAACTTCCGCACTCCATCCAACCTCCGAACTCCACCCAACCTCCGCACTCCACACAACTTCCGCACTCCACCCAACCTCCCCACTCCACCCAACCTCCCCACTTCACCGAACCTCCCCACTCCACCCAATCTCCCCACCCCAAGCAACCTCCCCACTCCACCCAACCTCCGCCCTCCACCCAACCTCCGCCCTTCACCCAACCTCCCCACTCCTCCCAACTTCCCCACTTCACCCAACCTCCCCACTCTACCCAACCTCCTCACTCCACCCAACGTCCCCACTTCACCCAACCTCCCCACTCCACGCAACCTCCCCACTTCACCCAACCTCCCCACTTCACCCAACCTCCCCACTCCACCCAACCTCCCCACTTCACCCAACCTCCCAACTTCACCCAACCTCCTCACTCCACCCAACCTCCCCACTTCACCCAACCTCCCCACTCCACCCAACCACACCACTCCACCCAACCTCCGCCCTCCACCCAACCTCACCACTCCACCCAACCTCCCCACTTCACCCAACCTCCGCACTCCACCCAACTTCCGCACTCCACCCAACTTCCGCACTCCATGCAACCTCCGCACTCCACATAAACCTCCGCACTCCACACAACTTCTCCACTTCATACAACCTCCCCACTCAACCCAACCTCTCCACGTCACCCAACCTCCCCACAGCACCCAACCTCCCGAAATCACCCAACCTCCTCACTCCTCTCAACCTCCCCACTCCACCCAACCTCCCCACTTCACCCAATCTCCGCACTCCACCCAACCTCCCCACTTCAACCCATCCTCCGCACTCCACCCAACCTCCGCACTCCACACAACTTCCGCACTCCACGCAACCTCCCCACTTCACCCAACCTCCCCACTTCACCCAACCTCCCCTCTTCACCCAACCTCCCCACTCCACCCAATCTCCCCACTCCACCCAACCTCCCCACCCCGCCCAAACTCCCCTCTCCACCCAACCTCCCCACTTCACCCAACCTCCCCACTTCACCCAAACCTCCCCACTTCACCCAACCTCCCCACTTCACCCAACCTCCCCTCTTCACCCAACCTCCCCACTCCACCCAATCTCCCCACTCCACCCAACCTCCCCACCCCGCCCAAATTCCCCTCTCCACCCAACCTCCCCACTTCACCCAACCTCCCCACTTCACCCAAACCTCCCAACTTCACCAAATCTCCTCACTCCACCCAAACTCCCCACTTCACCCAACCTCCCCACTCCACCCAACCTCCCCACTTCACCCAACCTTCGCACCCCGCCCAAACTCCCCTCTCCACCCAACCTCCCCACTTCACCCAACCTCCCCACTTCACCCAACCTCCCAACTTCACCAAATCTCCTCACTCCACCCAAACTCCCCACTTCACCCAACCTCCCCACTTCACCCAACCTTCGCACTCCATCCAACCTCCGCATTCCACCCAATCTCCGCACTCCAAACAACTTCCGCACTCCACCCAACATCCGCACTCCACCCAACTTCCGCACTCCACTCAACTTCCGCGCTCCACCCAACCTCCGCACTCCACCCAACCTCCGAACACCACCCAACATCAGCACTCCACCCAACCTCCCCACTCCTCCCAACCTACGCACTCCAACCAACCACACCACTTCAACCCATCCTCCCCACTCCACCCAACCTCCCCCTCCACCCAACCTCCCCACTCCACCCAACCTCCCCATTTCACCCAACCTCCGCACTCCACCCAACTTCCGCACTCCACCCAACTTCCGCACTCCATGCAACCTCCGTACTCCACCCAACCTCCGCACTCCACACAACTTCCCCACTTCATACAACCTCCCCACTCAACCCAACCTCCCCACTTTGCCCAACCTCCCCACTTCACCCAACCTCCCCACATCACCCAACCTCCCCACTCCACCCAACCTCCCCAAATCACCCAACCTCCCCACTCCACTCAAACTCCCCACTCCACCCACCACATCACTCCACCCAACCTCCCCACTCCACCGAACCTCCCCACTCCACCCAACCTCCACTCTCCACCCAACCTCCCCACTTCACCCAACCTCCCCACTTCACCCATCCTCCCCACTCCACCCAACCTTCCCACTTCACCCAACCTCCCCACTCCACCCAAACTCCCCACTCCACCAAACCTCCCCACTCCACCCAACCTCCCCACTTCACCCAACCTCCCTACTTCACCCAACCTCCCCACTCCACCCAACGTCCGCACTCCACCCAAAGTTCGCACTCAACCCAACCTCCACACTTCACCCAACCTCCCCACTTCACCAAGCCTCCGCATTCCAACCAACCTCCGCACGCCACCCAACCTCCGCACTCGAACCAACTTCCGCACTCAACCCAACCTCCGCACTACACCCAACTTCCGCACTCCACCCAACTTCCGCACTCCATCGAACCTCCGCACTCCACCCAACCTCCGCACTCCACACAACTTCCACACTCCACGCAAACTCCCCACTTCACCCAACCTCCCCACTTCACCCAACCTCCCCTCTTCACCCAACCTCCCCACTCCACCCAATCTCCCCACTCCACCCAACCTCCCCACTTCACCCAACCTCCCAACTTCACCCAACCTCCTCACTCCACCCAACCTCCCCACTTCACCCAACCTCCCCACTCCACCCAACCACACCACTCCACCCAACCTCCGCCCTCCACCCAACCTCCCAACTCCACCCAACCTCCCCACTTCACCCAACCTCCGCACTCCACCCAACTTCCGCACTCCACCCAACTTCCGCACTCCATGCAACCTCCGCACTCCACATAAACCTCCGCACTCCACACAACTTCTCCACTTCATACAACCTCCCCACTCAACCCAACCTCTCCACATCACCCAACCTCCCCACTGCACCCAACCTCCCGAAATCACCCAACCTCCTCACTCCACCCAACCTCCCAACTCCACCCAACCTCCCCACTTCACCCAACCTCCGCACTCCACCCAACTTCCGCACTCCACCCAACTTCCGCACTCCATGCAACCTCCGCACTCCACATAAACCTCCGCACTCCACACAACTTCTCCACTTCATACAACCTCCCCACTCCACCCAACCTCCCCACTTCACCGAACCTCCCCACTCCACCCAATCTCCCCACCCCAAGCAACTTCCCCACTCCACCCAACCTCCGCCCTCCACCCAACCTCCGCCCTTCACCCAACCTCCCCACTCCTCCCAACTTCCCCACTTCACCCAACCTCCCCACTCTACCCAACCTCCTCACTCCACCCAACGTCCCCACTTCACCCAACCTCCCCACTCCACGCAACCTCCCCACTTCACCCAACCTCCCCACTTCACCCAACCTCCCCACTCCACCCAACCTCCCCACTTCACCCAACCTCCCAACTTCACCCAACCTCCTCACTCCACCCAACCTCCCCACTTCACCCAACCTCCCCACTCCACCCAACCACACCACTCCACCCAACCTCCGCCCTCCACCCAACCTCCCCACTCCACCCAACCTCCCCACTTCACCCAACCTCCGCACTCCACCCAACTTCCGCACTCCACCCAACGTCCGCACTCCATGCAACCTCCGCACTCCACATAAACCTCCGCACTCCACACAACTTCTCCACTTCATACAACCTCAGCACTCAACCCAACCTCTCCACGTCACCCAACCTCCCCACAGCACCCAACCTCCCGAAATCACCCAACCTCCTCACTCCTCTCAACCTCCCCACTCCACCCAACCTCCCCACTTCACCCAATCTCCGCACTCCACCCAACCTCCCCACTTCAACCCATCCTCCCCACTCCACCCAACCTCCCCCTCCACCCAACCTCCCCACTCCACCCAAACTCCCCATTTCACCCAACCTCCGCACTACACCCAACTTCCGCACTCCACCCAACTTCCGCACTCCATGCAACCTCCGTACTCCACCCAACCTCCGCACTCCACACAACTTCCCCACTTCATACAACCTCCCCACTCAACCCAACCTCCCCACTTCGCCCAACCTCCCCACTTCACCCAACCTCCCCACATCACCCAACCTCCCCACTCCACCCAACCTCCCCAAATCACCCAACCTCCCCACTCCACTCAAACTCCCCACTCCACCCACCACATCACTCCACCCAACCTCCTCACTTCACCCTACCTCCCCAGAGCACCCAACCTCCCCACTCCACCGAACCTCCCCACTCCACCCAACCTCCACTCTCCACCCAACCTCCCCACTTCACCCAACCTCCCCACTTCACCCATCCTCCCCACTCCACCCAACCTTCCCACTTCACCCAACCTCCCCACATCACCCAACCTCCCCACTCCACCCAAACTCCCCACTCCACCAAACCTCCCCACTCCACCCAACCTCCCCACTTCACCCAACCTCCCTACTTCACCCAACCTCCCCACTTCACCCAACGTCCGCACTCCACCCAAAGTTCGCACTCAACCCAACCTCCACACTTCACCCAACCTCCGCACTTCAACAAGCCTCCGCATTCCAACCAACCTCCGCACGCCACCCAACCTCCGCACTCGAACCAACTTCCGCACTCAACCCAACCTCCGCACTACACCCAACTTCCGCACTCCACCCAACTTCCGCACTCCATCGAACCTCCGCACTCCACCCAACCTCCGCACTCCACACAACTTCCGCACTCCACGCAACCTCCCCACTTCACCCAACCTCCCCACTTCACCCAACCTCCCCTCTTCACCCAACCTCCCCACTCCACCCAATCTCCCCACTCCACCCAACCTCCCCACCCCGCCCAAACTCCCCTCTCCACCCAACCTCCCCACTTCACCCAACCTCCCCACTTCACCCAACCTCCCCACTCTACCCAACCTCCTCACTCCACCCAACGTCCCCACTCCACCCAACCTCCCCACTCCACGCAACCTCCCCACTTCACCCAACCTCCCCACTTCACCCAACCTCCCCACTCCACCCAACCTCCCCACTTCACCCAACCTCCCAACTTCACCCAACCTCCTCACTCCACCCAACCTCCCCACTTCACCCAACCTCCCCACTCCACCCAACCACACCACTCCACCCAACCTCCGCCCTCCACCCAACCTCACCACTCCACCCAACCTCCCCACTTCACCCAACCTCCGCACTCCACCCAACTTCCGCACTCCACCCAACTTCCGCACTCCATGCAACCTCCGCACTCCACATAAACCTCCGCACTCCACACAACTTCTCCACTTCATACAACCTCCCCACTCAACCCAACCTCTCCACGTCACCCAACCTCCCCACAGCACCCAACCTCCCGAAATCACCCAACCTCCTCACTCCTCTCAACCTCCCCACTCCACCCAACCTCCCCACTTCACCCAATCTCCGCACTCCACCCAACCTCCCCACTTCAACCCATCCTCCGCACTCCACCCAACCTCCGCACTCCACACAACTTCCGCACTCCACGCAACCTCCCCACTTCACCCAACCTCCCCACTTCACCCAACCTCCCCTCTTCACCCAACCTCCCCACTCCACCCAATCTCCCCACTCCACCCAACCTCCCCACCCCGCCCAAACTCCCCTCTCCACCCAACCTCCCCACTTCACCCAACCTCCCCACTTCACCCAAACCTCCCAACTTCACCAAATCTCCTCACTCCACCCAAACTCCCCACTTCACCCAACCTCCCCACTCCACCCAACCTACCCACTTCACCCAACCTTCGCACCCCGCCCAAACTCCCCTCTCCACCCAACCTCCCCACTTCACCCAACCTCCCCACTTCACCCAACCTCCCAACTTCACCAAATCTCCTCACTCCACCCAAACTCCCCACTTCACCCAACCTCCCCACTCCACCCAACCTCCCCACTTCACCCAACCTTCGCACTCCATCCAACCTCCGCATTCCACCCAATCTCCGCACTCCAAACAACTTCCGCACTCCACCCAACTTCCGCACTCCACCCAACTTCCGCACACCACTCAACTTCCGTACTCCACGCAACTTCCGCGCTCCACCCAACCTCCGCACTCCACCCAACCTCCGAACACCACCCAACATCAGCACTCCACCCAACCTCCCCACTCCTCCCAACCTACGCACTCCAACCAACCACACCACTCCACCCAACCTCCCCACTCCACCCAAACTCCCCCCTCTACCCATCCTCCCCACTCCACCCAAACTCCCCCCTCCACCCAACCTCCCCACTCCACCCAACCTCCCCATTTCACCCAACCTTCGCACTCCACCCAACTTCCGCACTCCACCCAACTTCCGCACTCCATGCAACCTCCGCACTCCACCCAACCTCCGCACTCCACCCAACTTCCGTACTACACCCAACTTCCGCACTCCACCCAACTTCCGCACTCCATCCAACCTCCGAACTCCACCCAACCTCCGCACTCCACACAACTTCCGCACTCCACCCAACCTCCCCACTCCACCCAACCTCCCCACTTCACCGAACCTTCCCACTTCACCCAACCTCCCCACATCACCCAACCTCCCCACTCCACCCAAACTCCCCACTCCACCAAACCTCCCCACTCCACCCAACCTCCCCACTTCACCCAACCTCCCTACTTCACCCAACCTCCCCACTCCACCCAACGTCCGCACTCCACCCAAAGTTCGCACTCAACCCAACCTCCACACTTCACCCAACCTCCCCACTTCAACAAGCCTCCGCATTCCAACCAACCTCCGCACGCCACCCAACCTCCGCACTCGAACCAACTTCCGCACTCAACCCAACCTCCGCACTACACCCAACTTCCGCACTCCACCCAACTTCCGCACTCCATCGAACCTCCGCACTCCACCCAACCTCCGCACTCCACACAACTTCCGCACTCCACGCAACCTCCCCACTTCACCCAACCTCCCCACTTCACCCAACCTCCCCTCTTCACCCAACCTCCCCACTCCACCCAATCTCCCCACTCCACCCAACCTCCCCACCCCGCCCAAACTCCCCTCTCCACCCAACCTCCCCACTTCACCCAACCTCCCCACTTCACCCAACCTCCCAACTTCACCAAATCTCCTCACTCCACCCAAACTCCCCACTTCACCCAACCTCCCCACTCCACCCAACCTCCCCACTTCACCCAACCTTCGCACTCCATCCAACCTCCGCATTCCACCCAATCTCCGCACTCCAAACAACTTCCGCACTCCACCCAACATCCGCACTCCACCCAACTTCCGCACTCCACCCAACTTCCGCACTCCACCCAACTTCCGCACACCACTCAAATTCCGTACTCCACGCAACTTCCGCGCTCCACCCAACCTCCGCACTCCACCCAACCTCCGAACACCACCCAACATCAGCACTCCACCCAACCTCCCCACTCCTCCCAACCTACGCACTCCAACCAACCACACCACTCCACCCAACCTCCCCACTCCACCCAAACTCCCCCCTCTACCCATCCTCCCCACTCCACCCAAACTCCCCCCTCCACCCAACCTCCCCACTCCACCCAACCTCCCCATTTCACCCAACCTTCGCACTCCACCCAACTTCCGCACTCCACCCAACTTCCGCACTCCATGCAACCTCCGCACTCCACCCAACCTCCGCACTCCACCCAACTTCCGTACTACACCCAACTTCCGCACTCCACCCAACTTCCGCACTCCATCCAACCTCCGAACTCCACCCAACCTCCGCACTCCACACAACTTCCGCACTCCACCCAACCTCCCCACTCCACCCAACCTCCCCACTTCACCGAACCTCCCCACTCCACCCAATCTCCCCACCCCAAGCAACCTCCCCACTCCACCCAACCTCCGCCCTCCACCCAACCTCCGCCCTTCACCCAACCTCCCCACTCCTCCCAACTTCCCCACTTCACCCAACCTCCCCACTCTACCCAACCTCCTCACTCCACCCAACGTCCCCACTTCACCCAACCTCCCCACTCCACGCAACCTCCCCACTTCACCCAACCTCCCCACTTCACCCAACCTCCCCACTCCACCCAACCTCCCCACTTCACCCAACCTCCCAACTTCACCCAACCTCCTCACTCCACCCAACCTCCCCACTTCACCCAACCTCCCCACTCCACCCAACCACACCACTCCACCCAACCTCCGCCCTCCACCCAACCTCACCACTCCACCCAACCTCCCCACTTCACCCAACCTCCGCACTCCACCCAACTTCCGCACTCCACCCAACTTCCGCACTCCATGCAACCTCCGCACTCCACATAAACCTCCGCACTCCACACAACTTCTCCACTTCATACAACCTCCCCACTCCACCCAACCTCCCCACTTCACCCAACCTCCGCACTCCACCCAACTTCCGCACTCCACCCAACTTCCGCACTGCATGCAACCTCCGCACTCCACATAAACCTCCGCACTCCACACAACTTCTCCACTTGATACAACCTCCCCACTCAACCCAACCTCTCCACATCACCCAACCTCCGCACTGCACCCAACCTCCCGAAATCACCCAACCTCCTCACTCCACTCAAACTCCCCACTCCACCCAACCTCCTCACTCCACTCAACCTCCCCACTCCACCCAACCTCCCCACTTCACCCAACCTCCGCACTCCACCCAACCTCCGCACTCCACACAACTTCCCCACTTCAAACAACCTTCCCACTCAACCCAACCTCCCCATTTCACCCAACCTCCCCACTTCACCCAACCTCCACACATCACCCAACCTCCCCACTGCACCCAACCTCCCCAAATCACCCAACCTCCCCACTCCACTCAAATTCCCCACTCCACCCAACCTCCTCACTCCACCCAACCTCCCCACTTCACACAACCTCCCCACTCAACCGAACCTCCCCACTTCACCCAACCTCCCCACATCACCCAACCTCCCCACTCCACCCAAACTACCCACTCCACCCAACCTCCCCACTCCACCCAACCTCCCCATTTCACCCAACTTTCCTACTTCACCCAACCTCCCCACTCCACCCAACCTCCGCACTCCACCCAAAGTTCGCACTCAACCCAACCTCCACACTTCACCCAACCTCCCAACTCCACCCAACCTCCCCACTTCACCAAACCTCCGCCTTCCAACCAACCTCCGCACGCCACCCTACCTCCGCACTCGAACCAACTTCCGCACTCTACCTAACCTCCGCACTCCACCCAACTTCCGTACTACACCCAACTTCCGCACTCCACCCAACTTCCGCACTCCATCCAACCTCCGAACTCCACCCAACCACCGCACTCCACACAACTTCCGCACTCCACCCAACCTCCCCACTTCACCCATCCTCCCCACTCCACCCAACCTTCCCACTTCACCCAACCTCCCCACATCACCCAACCTCCCCACTCCACCCAAACTCCCCACTCCACCAAACCTCCCCACTCCACCCAACCTCCCCACTTCACCCAACCTCCCTACTTCACCCAACCTCCCCACTCCACCCAACGTCCGCACTCCACCCAAAGTTCGCACTCAACCCAACCTCCACACTTCACCCAACCTCCCCACTTCAACAAACCTCCGCATTCCAACCAACCTCCGCACGCCACCCAACCTCCGCACTCGAACCAACTTCCGCACTCAACCCAACCTCCGCACTACACCCAACTTCCGCACTCCACCCAACTTCCGCACTCCATCGAACCTCCGCACTCCACCCAACCTCCGCACTCCACACAACTTCCGCACTCCACGCAACCTCCCCACTTCACCCAACCTCCCCACTTCACCCAACCTCCCCTCTTCACCCAACCTCCCCACTCCACCCAATCTCCCCACTCCACCCAACCTCCCCACCCCGCCCAAACTCCCCTCTCCACCCAACCTCCCCACTTCACCCAACCTCCCCACTTCACCCAACCTCCCAACTTCACAAATCTCCTCACTCCACCCAAACTCCCCACTTCACCCAACCTCCCCACTCCACCCAACCTCCCCACTTCACCCAACCTTCGCACTCCATCCAACCTCCGCATTCCACCCAATCTCCGCACTCCAAACAACTTCCGCACTCCACCCAACATCCGCACTCCACCCAACTTCCGCACTCCACCCAACTTCCGCACTCCACCCAACTTCCGCACACCACTCAACTTCCGTACTCCACGCAACTTCCGCGCTCCACCCAACCTCCGCACTCCACCCAACCTCCGAACACCACCCAACATCAGCACTCCACCCAACCTCCCCACTCCTCCCAACCTACGCACTCCAACCAACCACACCACTCCACCCAACCTCCCCACTCCACCCAAACTCCCCCCTCTACCGATCCTCCCCACTCCACCCAAACTCCCCCCTCCACCCAACCTCTCCACTCCACCCAACCTCCCCATTTCACCCAACCTTCGCACTCCACCCAACTTCCGCACTCCACCCAACTTCCGCACTCCATGCAACCTCCGCACTCCACCCAACCTCCGCACTCCACCCAACTTCCGAACTCCACCCAACCTCCGCACTCCACCCAACTTCCGCACTCCATGCAACTTCCGCACTCCACCCAACTTCCGCACTCCATCCAACCTCCGAACTCCACCCAACCTCCGCACTCCACACAACTTCCGCACTCCACCCAACCTCCCCACTCCACCCAACCTCCCCACTTCACCGAACCTCCCCACTCCACCCAATCTCCCCACCCCAAGCAACCTCCCCACTCCACCCAACCTCCGCCCTCCACCCAACCTCCGCCCTTCACCCAACCTCCCCACTCCTCCCAACTTCCCCACTTCACCCAACCTCCCCACTCTACCCAACCTCCTCACTCCACCCAACGTCCCCACTTCACCCAACCTCCCCACTCCACGCAACCTCCCCACTTCACCCAACCTCCCCACTTCACCCAACCTCCCCACTCCACCCAACCTCCCCACTTCACCCAACCTCCCAACTTCACCCAACCTCCTCACTCCACCCAACCTCCCCACTTCACCCAACCTCCCCACTCCACCCAACCACACCACTCCACCCAACCTCCGCCCTCCACCCAACCTCACCACTCCACCCAACCTCCCCACTTCACCCAACCTCCGCACTCCACCCAACTTCCGCACTCCACCCAACTTCCGCACTCCATGCAACCTCCGCACTCCACATAAACCTCCGCACTCCACACAACTTCTCCACTTCATACAACCTCCCCACTCAACCCAACCTCTCCACGTCACCCAACCTCCCCACAGCACCCAACCTCCCGAAATCACCCAACCTCCTCACTCCTCTCAACCTCCCCACTCCACCCAACCTCCCCACTTCACCCAATCTCCGCACTCCACCCAACCTCCCCACTTCAACCCATCCTCCGCACTCCACCCAACCTCCGCACTCCACACAACTTCCGCACTCCACGCAACCTCCCCACTTCACCCAACCTCCCCACTTCACCCAACCTCCCCTCTTCACCCAACCTCCCCACTCCACCCAATCTCCCCACTCCACCCAACCTCCCCACCCCGCCCAAACTCCCCTCTCCACCCAACCTCCCCACTTCACCCAACCTCCCCACTTCACCCAAACCTCCCCACTTCACCCAACCTCCCCACTTCACCCAACCTCCCCTCTTCACCCAACCTCCCCACTCCACCCAATCTCCCCACTCCACCCAACCTCCCCACCCCGCCCAAATTCCCCTCTCCACCCAACCTCCCCACTTCACCCAACCTCCCCACTTCACCCAAACCTCCCAACTTCACCAAATCTCCTCACTCCACCCAAACTCCCCACTTCACCCAACCTCCCCACTCCACCCAACCTCCCCACTTCACCCAACCTTCGCACCCCGCCCAAACTCCCCTCTCCACCCAACCTCCCCACTTCACCCAACCTCCCCACTTCACCCAACCTCCCCACTTCACCCAACCTTCGCACCCCGCCCAAACTCCCCTCTCCACCCAACCTCCCCACTTCACCCAACCTCCCCACTTCACCCAACCTTCGCACTCCATCCAACCTCCGCATTCCACCCAATCTCCGCACTCCAAACAACTTCCGCACTCCACCCAACATCCGCACTCCACCCAACTTCCGCACTCCACTCAACTTCCGCGCTCCACCCAACCTCCGCACTCCACCCAACCTCCGAACACCACCCAACATCAGCACTCCACCCAACCTCCCCACTCCTCCCAACCTACGCACTCCAACCAACCACACCACTTCAACCCATCCTCCCCACTCCACCCAACCTCCCCCTCCACCCAACCTCCCCACTCCACCCAACCTCCCCATTTCACCCAACCTCCGCACTCCACCCAACTTCCGCACTCCACCCAACTTCCGCACTCCATGCAACCTCCGTACTCCACCCAACCTCCGCACTCCACACAACTTCCCCACTTCATACAACCTCCCCACTCAACCCAACCTCCCCACTTTGCCCAACCTCCCCACTTCACCCAACCTCCCCACATCACCCAACCTCCCCACTCCACCCAACCTCCC
This sequence comes from Oasisia sp. SBJ-2009, assembly GCA_964017155.1. Classification (NCBI taxonomy): domain Eukaryota; kingdom Metazoa; phylum Annelida; class Polychaeta; order Sabellida; family Siboglinidae; genus Oasisia; species Oasisia sp. SBJ-2009. Next base: position 32,629,701 of record OZ024857.1, on the reverse strand, counting down.
CAAATCACCCAACCTCCCCACTCCACTCAAACTCCCCACTCCACCCACCACATCACTCCACCCAACCTCCCCACTCCACCGAACCTCCCCACTCCACCCAACCTCCACTCTCCACCCAACCTCCCCACTTCACCCAACCTCCCCACTTCACCCATCCTCCCCACTCCACCCAACCTTCCCACTTCACCCAACCTCCCCACTCCACCCAAACTCCCCACTCCACCAAACCTCCCCACTCCACCCAACCTCCCCACTTCACCCAACCTCCCTACTTCACCCAACCTCCCCACTCCACCCAACGTCCGCACTCCACCCAAAGTTCGCACTCAACCCAACCTCCACACTTCACCCAACCTCCCCACTTCACCAAGCCTCCGCATTCCAACCAACCTCCGCACGCCACCCAACCTCCGCACTCGAACCAACTTCCGCACTCAACCCAACCTCCGCACTACACCCAACTTCCGCACTCCACCCAACTTCCGCACTCCATCGAACCTCCGCACTCCACCCAACCTCCGCACTCCACACAACTTCCACACTCCACGCAAACTCCCCACTTCACCCAACCTCCCCACTTCACCCAACCTCCCCTCTTCACCCAACCTCCCCACTCCACCCAATCTCCCCACTCCACCCAACCTCCCCACCCCGCCCAAACTCCCCTCTCCACCCAACCTCCCCACTTCACCCAACCTCCCCACTTCACCCAACCTCCCAACTTCACCAAATCTCCTCACTCCACCCAAACTCCCCACTTCACCCAACCTCCCCACTCCACCCAACCTCCCCACTTCACCCAACCTTCGCACTCCATCCAACCTCCGCATTCCACCCAATCTCCGCACTCCAAACAACTTCCGCACTCCACCCAACATCCGCACTCCACCCAACTTCCGCATTCCACCCAACTTCCGCACTCCACCCAACCTCTGCTCTCAACCCAAACTCAGCACTCCAACCAACTTCCGCACTCCACCCAACTTCCGCACACCACCCAACTTCCGTACTCCACGCAACTTCCGCGCTCCAACCAACCTCCGCGCTCCACCCAACCTCCGAACACCACCGAACTTCCCCACGCCATCCAACCTGCCAACTCCACCCAACCTCCCCACTCCTCCCAACCTACGCACTCCACCCAACCACACCACTCCACCCAACCTCCGCCCTCCACCCAACCTACCCACTCCACCCAACCTTCCCACTTCACCCAACCTCCGCACTCCACCCAACTTCCGCACTCCACCCAACTTCCGCACTGCATGCAACCTCCGCACTCCACATAAACCTCCGCACTCCACACAACTTCTCCACTTGATACAACCTCCCCACTCAACCCAACCTCTCCACATCACCCAACCTCCGCACTGCACCCAACCTCCCGAAATCACCCAACCTCCTCACTCCACTCAAACTCCCCACTCCACCCAACCTCCTCACTCCACTCAACCTCCCCACTCCACCCAACCTCCCCACTTCACCCAACCTCCGCACTCCACCCAACCTCCGCACTCCACACAACTTCCCCACTTCAAACAACCTTCCCACTCAACCCAACCTCCCCATTTCACCCAACCTCCCCACTTCACCCAACCTCCACACATCACCCAACCTCCCCACTGCACCCAACCTCCCCAAATCACCCAACCTCCCCACTCCACTCAAATTCCCCACTCCACCCAACCTCCTCACTCCACCCAACCTCCCCACTTCACACAACCTCCCCACTCAACCCAACCTCCCCACTTCACCCAACCTCCCCACATCACCCAACCTCCCCACTCCACCCAAACTACCCACTCCACCCAACCTCCCCACTCCACCCAACCTCCCCATTTCACCCAACTTTCCTACTTCACCCAACCTCCCCACTCCACCCAACCTCCGCACTCCACCCAACTTCCGCACTCCATCCAACCTCCGAACTCCACCCAACCACCGCACTCCACACAACTTCCGCACTCCACCCAACCTCCCCACTTCACCGAACCTCCCCACTCCACCCAATCTCCCCACCCCAAGCAACCTCCCCACTCCACCCAACCTCCGCCCTTCACCCAACCTCCCCACTCCTCCCAACTTCCCCACTTCACCCAACCTCCCCACTCTACCCAAACTCCTCACTCCACCCAACCTCCCCACTTCACCCAACCTCCCAACTCCACATAACCTCCCCACTTCACCCAACCTCCCCACTTCACCCAACCTCCCCACTCCACCCAACCTCCCCACTTCACCCAACCTCCCAACTTCACCCAACCTCCTCACTCCACCCAACCTCCCCACTTCACCCAACCTCCCCACTCCACCCAACCACACCACTCCACCCAACCTCCGCCCTCCACCCAACCTCCCAACTCCACCCAACCTCCCCACTTCACCCAACCTCCGCACTCCACCCAACTTCCGCACTCCACCCAACTTCCGCACTCCATGCAACCTCCGCACTCCACATAAACCTCCGCACTCCACACAACTTCTCCACTTCATACAACCTCCCCACTCAACCCAACCTCTCCACATCACCCAACCTCCCCACTGCACCCAACCTCCCGAAATCACCCAACCTCCTCACTCCACTCAACCTCCCCACTCCACCCAACCTCCCCACTTCACCCAACCTCCGCACTCCACCCAACCTCCCCACTTCAACCCATCCTCCCCACTCCACCCAACCTCACCCCTCCACCCAACCTCCCCACTCCACTCAAATTCCCCACTCCACCCAACCTCCTCACTCCACCCAACCTCCCCACTTCACACAACCTCCCCACTCAACCCAACCTCCCCACTTCACCCAACCTCCCCACATCACCCAACCTCCCCACTCCACCCAAACTACCCACTCCACCCAACCTCCCCACTCCACCCAACCTCCCCATTTCACCCAACTTTCCTACTTCACCCAACCTCCCCACTCCACCCAACCTCCGCACTCCACCCAAAGTTCGCACTCAACCCAACCTCCACACTTCACCCAACCTCCCAACTCCACCCAACCTCCCCACTTCACCAAACCTCCGCCTTCCAACCAACCTCCGCACGCCACCCTACCTCCGCACTCGAACCAACTTCCGCACTCTACCTAACCTCCGCACTCCACCCAACTTCCGTACTACACCCAACTTCCGCACTCCACCCAACTTCCGCACTCCATCCAACCTCCGAACTCCACCCAACCACCGCACTCCACACAACTTCCGCACTCCACCCAACCTCCCCACTTCACCGAACCTCCCCACTCCACCCAATCTCCCCACCCCAAGCAACCTCCCCACTCCACCCAACCTCCGCCCTTCACCCAACCTCCCCACTCCTCCCAACTTCCCCACTTCACCCAACCTCCCCACTCTACCCAAACTCCTCACTCCACCCAACCTCCCCACTTCACCCAACCTCCCAACTCCACACAACCTCCCCACTTCACCCAACCTCCCCACTTCACCCAACCTCCCCACTCCACCCAACCTCCCCACTTCACCCAACCTCCCAACTTCACCCAACCTCCTCACTCCACCCAACCTCCCCACTTCACCCAACCTCCCCACTCCACTCAACCACACCACTCCACCCAACCTCCGCCCTCCACCCAACCTCCCAACTCCACCCAACCTCCCCACTTCACCCAACCTCCGCACTCCACCCAACTTCCGCACTCCACCCAACTTCCGCACTCCATGCAACCTCCGCACTCCACATAAACCTCCGCACTCCACACAACTTCTCCACTTCATACAACCTCCCCACTCAACCCAACCTCTCCACATCACCCAACCTCCCCACTGCACCCAACCTCCCGAAATCACCCAACCTCCTCACTCCACTCAACCTCCCCACTCCACCCAACCTCCCCACTTCACCCAACCTCCGCACTCCACCCAACCTCCCCACTTCAACCCATCCTCCCCACTCCACCCAACCTCACCCCTCCACGCAACCTCCCCACTCCACCCAACCTCCCCATTTCACCCAACTTCCGCGCTCCACCCAACTTCCGCACTCCACCCAACTTCCGCACTCCATGCAACCTCCGCACTCCACCCAACCTCCGCACTCCACACAACTTCCCCACTTCATACAACCTCCCCACTCAACCCAACCTCCCCACTTCGCCCAACCTCCCCACTTCACCCAACCTCCCCACATCACCCAACCTCCCCACTCCACCCAACCTCCCCAAATCACCCAACCTCCCAACTCCACTCAAACTCCCCACTCCACCCACCACATCACTCCACCCAACCTCCTCACTTCACCCTACCTCCCCAGAGCACCCAACCTCCCCACTCCACCGAACCTCCCCACTCCACCCAACCTCCACTCTCCACCCAACCTCCCCACTTCACCCATCCTCCCCACTCCACCCAACCTCCCTACTTCACCCAACCTCCCCACATCACCCAACCTCCCCACTCCACCCAAACTCCCCACTCCACCAAACCTCCCCACTCCACCCAACCTCCCCACTTCACCCAACCTCCCTACTTCACCCAACCTCCCCACTCCACCCAACGTCCGCACTCCACCCAAAGTTCGCACTCAACCCAACCTCCACACTTCACCCAACCTCCCCACTTCACCAATCCTCCGCATTCCAACCAACCTCCGCACGCCACCCAACCTCCGCACTCGAACCAACTTCCGCACTCAACCCAACCTCCGCACTACACCCAACTTCCGCACTCCACCCAACTTCCGCACTCCATCGAACCTCCGCACTCCACCCAACTTCCTCACTCCACCCAACCTCCCCACTCCACCCAACCTCCTCTCTCCACGCAACCTCCCCACTTCACCCATCCTCCCCACTCCACCCAACCTTCCCACTTCACCCAACCTCCCCACATCACCCAACCTCCCCACTCCACCCAAACTCCCCACTCCACCAAACCTCCCCACTCCACCCAACCTCCCCACTTCACCCAACCTCCCTACTTCACCCAACCTCCCCACTCCACCCAACGTCCGCACTCCACCCAAAGTTCGCACTCAACCCAACCTCCACACTTCACCCAACCTCCCCACTTCACCAAGCCTCCGCATTCCAACCAACCTCCGCACGCCACCCAACCTCCGCACTCGAACCAACTTCCGCACTCAACCCAACCTCCGCACTACACCCAACTTCCGCACTCCACCCAACTTCCGCACTCCATCGAACCTCCGCACTCCACCCAACCTCCGCACTCCACACAACTTCCGCACTCCACGCAACCTCCCCACTTCACCCAACCTCCCCACTTCACCCAACCTCCCCTCTTCACCCAACCTCCCCACTCCACCCAATCTCCCCACTCCACCCAACCTCCCCACCCCGCCCAAACTCCCTTCTCCACCCAACCTCCCCACTTCACCCAACCTCCCCACTTCACCCAACCTCCCAACTTCACCAAATCTCCTCACTCCACCTAAACTCCCCACTTCACCCAACCTCCCCACTCCACCCAACCTCCCCACTTCACCCAACCTTCGCACTCCATCCAACCTCCGCATTCCACCCAATCTCCGCACTCCAAACAACTTCCGCACTCCACCCAACATCCGCACTCCACCCAACTTCCGCATTCCACCCAACTTCCGCACTCCACCCAACCTCTGCTCTCAACCCAAACTCAGCACTCCAACCAACTTCCGCACTCCACCCAACTTCCGCACACCACCCAACTTCCGTACTCCACGCAACTTCCGCGCTCCACCCAACCTCCGCGCTCCACCCAACCTCCGAACACCACCGAACTTCCCCACGCCATCCAACCTGCCAACTCCACCCAACCTCCCCACTCCTCCCAACCTACGCACTCCACCCAACCACACCACTCCACCCAACCTCCGCCCTCCACCCAACCTACCCACTCAACCCAACCTCCCCACTTCGCCCAACCTCCCCACTTCACCCAACCTCCCCACATCACCCAACCTCCCCACTCCACCCAACCTCCCCAAATCACCCAACCTCCCCACTCCACTCAAACTCCCCACTCCACCCACCACATCACTCCACCCAACCACCTCACTTCACCCTACCTCCCCAGAGCACCCAACCTCCCCACTCCACCAAACCTCCCCACTCCACCCAACCTCCACTCTCCACCCAACCTCCCCACTTCACCCAACCTCCCCACTTCACCCATCCTCCGCACTCCACCCAACCTTCCCACTTCACCCAACCTCCCCACTTCACCAAACCTCCCCACTCCACCCAAACTCCCCACTCCACCAAACCTCCCCACTCCACCCAACCTCCCCACTTCACTCAACCTCCCTACTTCACCCAACCTCCCCACTCCACCCAACGTCCGCACTCCACCCAAAGTTCGCACTCAACCCAACCTCCACACTTCACCCAACCTCCCCACTTCACCAATCCTCCGCATTCCAACCAACCTCCGCACGCCACCCAACCTCCGCACTCGAACCAACTTCCGCACTCAACCCAACCTCCGCACTACACCCAACTTCCGCACTCCACCCAACTTCCGCACTCCATCGAACCTCCGCACTCCACCCAACTTCCTCACTCCACCCAACCTCCCCACTCCACCCAACCTCCTCACTCCACGCAACCTCCCCACTTCACCCATCCTCCCCACTCCACCCAACCTTCCCACTTCACCCAACCTCCCCACATCACCCAACCTCCCCACTCCACCCAAACCCCCCACTCCACCAAACCTCCCCACTCCACCCAACCTCCCCACTTCACCCAACCTCCTTACTTCACCCAACCTCCCCACTCCACCCAACGTCCGCACTCCACCCAAAGTTCGCACTCAACCCAACCTCCACACTTCACCCAACCTCCCCACTTCACCAAGCCTCCGCATTCCAACCAACCTCCGCACGCCACCCAACCTCCGCACTCGAACCAACTTCCGCACTCAACCCAACCTCCGCACTACACCCAACTTCCGCACTCCACCCAACTTCCGCACTCCATCGAACCTCCGCACTCCACCCAACCTCCGCACTCCACACAACTTCCGCACTCCACGCAACCTCCCCACTTCACCCAACCTCCCCACTTCACCCAACCTCCCCTCTTCACCCAACCTCCCCACTCCACCCAATCTCCCCACTCCACCCAACCTCCCCACCCCGCCCAAACTCCCCTCTCCACCCAACCTCCCCACTTCACCCAACCTCCCCACTTCACCCAACCTCCCAACTTCACCAAATCTCCTCACTCCTCCCAAACTCCCCACTTCACCCAACCTCCCCACTCCACCCAACCTCCCCACTTCACCCAACCTTCGCACTCCATCCAACCTCCGCATTCCACCTAATCTCCGCACTCCAAACAACTTCCGCACTCCACCCAACATCCGCACTCCACCCAACTTCCGCATTCCACCCAACTTCCGCACTCCACCCAACCTCTGCTCTCAACCCAAACTCAGCACTCCAACCAACTTCCGCACTCCACCCAACTTCCGCACACCACCCAACTTCCGTACTCCACGCAACTTCCGCGCTCCACCCAACCTCCGCGCTCCACCCAACCTCCGAACACCACCGAACTTCCCCACGCCATCCAACCTGCCAACTCCACCCAACCTCCCCATTCCTCCCAACCTACGCACTCCACCCAACCACACCACTCCACCCAACCTCCGCCCTCCACCCAACCTACCCACTCCACCCAACCTCCCCACTTCACCCAACCTCCGCACTCCACCCAACTTCCGCACTCCACCCAACTTCCGCACTGCATGCAACCTCCGCACTCCACATAAACCTCCGCACTCCACACAACTTCTCCACTTCATACAACCTCCCCACTCAACCCAACCTCTCCACATCACCCAACCTCCGCACTGCACCCAACCTCCCGAAATCACCCAACCTCCTCACTCCACTCAAACTCCCCACTCCACCCAACCTCCTCACTCCACTCAACCTCCCCACTCCACCCAACCTCCCCACTTCACCCAACCTCCGCACTCCACCCAACCTCCGCACTCCACACAACTTCCCCACTTCAAACAAACTTCCCACTCAACCCAACTTCCCCATTTCACCCAACCTCCCCACTTTACCCAACCTCCACACATCACCCAACCTCCCCACTGCACCCAACCTCCCCAAATCACCCAACCTCCCCACTCCACTCAAATTCCCCACTCCACCCAACCTCCTCACTCCACCCAACCTCCCCACTTCACACAACCTCCCCACTCAACCCAACCTCCCCACTTCACCCAACCTCCCCACATCACCCAACCTCCCCACTCCACCCAAACTACCCACTCCACCCAACCTCCCCACTCCACCCAACCTCCCCATTTCACCCAACTTTCCTACTTCACCCAACCTCCCCACTCCACCCAACCTCCGCACTCCACCCAAAGTTCGCACTCAACCCAACCTCCACACTTCACCCAACCTCCCAACCCCACCCAACCTCCCCACTTCACCAGACCTCCGCCTTCCAACCAACCTCCGCACGCCACCCAACCTCCGCACTCGAACCAACTTCCGCACTCTACCTAACCTCCGCCCTCCACCCAACTTCCGTACTATACCCAACTTCCGCACTCCACCCAACTTCCGCACTCCATCCAACCTCCGAACTCCACCCAACCTCCGCACTCCACACAACTTCCGCACTCCACCCAACCTCCCCACTCCACCCAACCTCCCCACTTCACCGAACCTCCCCACTCCACCCAATCTCCCCACCCCAAGCAACCTCCCCACTCCACCCAACCTCCGCCCTCCACCCAACCTCCGCCCTTCACCCAACCTCCCCACTCCTCCCAACTTCCCCACTTCACCCAACCTCCCCACTCTACCCAACCTCCTCACTCCACCCAACCTCCCCACTTCACCCAACCTCCCAACTCCACACAACCTCCCCACTTCACCCAACCTCCCCACTTCACCCAACCTCCCCACTCCACCCAACCTCCCCACTTCACCCAACCTCCCAACTTCACCCAACCTCCTCACTCCACCCAACCTCCCCACTTCACCCAACCTCCCCACTCCACCCAACCACACCACTCCACCCAACCTCCGCCCTCCACCCAACCTACCAACTCCACCCAACCTCCCCACTTCACCCAACCTCTGCACTCCACCCAACTTCCGCACTCCACCCAACTTCCGCACTCCATGCAACCTCCCAACTCCACCCAACCTCCCCACTTCACCCAACCTCCGCACTCCACCCAACTTCCGCACTCAACCCAACTTCCGCACTCCACACAACTTCTCCACTTCATACAACCTCCCCACTCAACCCAACCTCTCCACATCACCCAACCTCCCCACTGCACCCAACCTCCCGAAATCACCCAACCTCCTCACTCCACTCAACCTCCCCACTCCACCCAACCTCCCCATTTCACCCAACTTTCCTACTTCACCCAACCTCCCCACTCCACCCAACCTCCGCACTCCACCCAAAGTTCGCACTCAACCCAACCTCCACACTTCACCCAACCTCCCAACTCCACCCAACCTCCCCACTTCACCAAACCTCCGCCTTCCAACCAACCTCCGCACGCCACCCTACCTCCGCACTCGAACCAACTTCCGCACTCTACCTAACCTCCGCACTCCACCCAACTTCCGTACTACACCCAACTTCCGCACTCCACCCAACTTCCGCACTCCATCCAACCTCCGAACTCCACCCAACCACCGCACTCCACACAACTTCCGCACTCCACCCAACCTCCCCACTTCACCGAACCTCCCCACTCCACCCAATCTCCCCACCCCAAGCAACCTCCCCACTCCACCCAACCTCCGCCCTTCACCCAACCTCCCCACTCCTCCCAACTTCCCCACTTCACCCAACCTCCCCACTCTACCCAACCTCCTCACTCCACCCAACCTCCCCACTTCACCCAACCTCCCAACTCCACACAACCTCCCCACTTCACCCAACCTCCCCACATCACCCAACCTCCCCACTCCACCCAACCTCCCCACTTCACCAAACCTCCCAACTTCACCCAACCTCCTCACTCCACCCAACCTCCCCACTTCACCCAACCTCCCCACTCCACCCAACCACACCACTCCACCCAACCTCCGCCCTCCACCCAACCTCCCAACTCCACCCAACCTCCCCACTTCACCCAACCTCCGCACTCCACCCAACTTCCGCACTCCACCCAACTTCCGCAATCCATGCAACCTCCGCACTCCACATAAACCTCCGCACTCCACACAACTTCTCCACTTCATACAACCTCCCCACTCAACCCAACCTCTCCACATCACCCAACCTCCCCACTGCACCCAACCTCCCGAAATCACCCAACCTCCTCACTCCACTCAACCTCCCCACTCCACCCAACCTCCCCACTTCACCCAACCTCCGCACTCCATCCAACCTCCCCACTTCAACCCATCCTCCCCACTCCACCCAACCTCACCCCTCCACCCAACCTCCCCACTCCACCCAACCTCCCCATTTCACCCAACTTCCGCACTCCACCCAACTTCCGCACTCCACCCAACTTCCGCACTCCATGCAACCTCCGCACTCCACCCAACCTCCGCACTCCACACAACTTCCCCACTTCATACAACCTCCCCACTCAACCCAACCTCCCCACTTCGCCCAACCTCCCCACTTCACCCAACCTCCCCACATCACCCAACCTCCCCACTCCACCCAACCTCCCCAAATCACCCAACCTCCCAACTCCACTCAAACTCCCCACTCCACCCACCACATCACTCCACCCAACCTCCTCACTTCACCCTACCTCCCCAGAGCACCCAACCTCCCCACTCCACCGAACCTCCCCACTCCACCCAACCTCCACTCTCCACCCAACCTCCCCACTTCACCCATCCTCCCCACTCCACCCAACCTCCCTACTTCACCCAACCTCCCCACATCACCCAACCTCCCCACTCCACCCAAACTCCCCACTCCACCCACCCTCCCCACTTCACCCAACCTTCGCACTCCATCCAACCTCCGCATTCCACCCAATCTCCGCACTCCAAACAACTTCCGCACTCCACCCAACATCCGCACTCCACCCAACTTCCGCATTCCACCCAACTTCCGCACTCCACCCAACCTCTGCTCTCAACCCAAACTCAGCACTCCAACCAACTTCCGCACTCCACCCAACTTCCGCACACCACCCAACTTCCGTACTCCACGCAACTTCCGCGCTCCACCCAACCTCCGCGCTCCACCCAACCTCCGAACACCACCGAACTTCCCCACGCCATCCAACCTGCCAACTCCACCCAACCTCCCCATTCCTCCCAACCTACGCACTCCACCCAACCACACCACTCCACCCAACCTCCGCCCTCCACCCAACCTACCCACTCCACCCAACCTCCCCACTTCACCCAACCTCCGCACTCCACCCAACTTCCGCACTCCACCCAACTTCCGCACTGCATGCAACCTCCGCACTCCACATAAACCTCCGCACTCCACACAACTTCTCCACTTCATACAACCTCCCCACTCAACCCAACCTCTCCACATCACCCAACCTCCGCACTACACCCAACCTCCCGAAATCACCCAACCTCCTCACTCCACTCAAACTCCCCACTCCACCCAACCTCCTCACTCCACTCAACCTCCCCACTCCACCCAACCTCCCCACTTCACCCAACCTCCGCACTCCACCCAACCTCCGCACTCCACACAACTTCCCCACTTCAAACAACCTTCCCACTCAACCCAACTTCCCCATTTCACCCAACCTCCCCACTTCACCCAACCTCCACACATCACCCAACCTCCCCACTGCACCCAACCTCCCCAAATCACCCAACCTCCCCACTCCACTCAAATTCCCCACTCCACCCAACCTCCTCACTCCACCCAACCTCCCCACTTCACACAACCTCCCCACTCAACCCAACCTCCCCACTTCACCCAACCTCCCCACATCACCCAACCTCCCCACTCCACCCAAACTACCCACTCCACCCAACCTCCCCACTCCACCCAACCTCCCCATTTCACCCAACTTTCCTACTTCACCCAACCTCCCCACTCCACCCAACCTCCGCACTCCACCCAAAGTTCGCACTCAACCCAACCTCCACACTTCACCCAACCTCCCAACCCCACCCAACCTCCCCACTTCACCAAACCTCCGCCTTCCAACCAACCTCCGCACGCCACCCAACCTCCGCACTCGAACCAACTTCCGCACTCTACCTAACCTCCGCACTCCACCCAACTTCCGTACTACACCCAACTTCCGCACTCCACCCAACTTCCGCACTCCATCCAACCTCCGAACTCCACCCAACCTCCGCACTCCACACAACTTCCGCACTCCACCCAACCTCCCCACTCCACCCAACCTCCCCACTTCACCGAACCTCCCCACTCCACCCAATCTCCCCACCCCAAGCAACCTCCCCACTCCACCCAACCTCCGCCCTCCACCCAACCTCCGCCCTTCACCCAACCTCCCCACTCCTCCCAACTTCCCCACTTCACCCAACCTCCCCACTCTACCCAACCTCCTCACTCCACCCAACCTCCCCACTTCACCCAACCTCCCAATTCCACACAACCTCCCCACTTCACCCAACCTCCCCACTTCACCCAACCTCCCCACTCCACCCAACCTCCCCACTTCACCCAACCTCCCAACTTCACCCAACTTCCGCACTCCACCCAACTTCCGCACTCCATCGAACCTCCGCACTCCACCCAACCTCCGCACTCCACACAACTTCCGCACTCCACGCAACCTCCCCACTTCACCCAACCTCCCCACTTCACCCAACCTCCCCTCTTCACCCAACCTCCCCACTCCACCCAATCTCCCCACTCCACCCAACCTCCCCACCCCGCCCAAACTCCCCTCTCCACTCAACCTCCCCACTTCACCCAACATCCCCACTTCACCCAACCTCCCAACTTCACCAAATCTCCTCACTCCACCCAAACTCCCCACTTCACCCAACCTCCCCACTCCACCCAACCTCCCCACTTCACCCAACCTTCGCACTCCATCCAACCTCCGCATTCCACCCAATCTCCGCACTCCAAACAACTTCCGCACTCCACCCAACATCCGCACTCCACCCAACTTCCGCACTCCACCCAACTTCCGCACTCCACCCAACCTCTGCTCTCAACCCAAACTCAGCACTCCAACCAACTTCCGCACTCCACCCAACTTCCGCACACCACCCAACTTCCGTACTCCACGCAACTTCCGCGCTCCACCCAACCTCCGCGCTCCACCCAACCTCCGAACACCACCGAACTTCCCCACGCCATCCAACCTGCCAACTCCACCCAACCTCCCCACTCCTCCCAACCTACGCACTCCACCCAACCACACCACTCCACCCAACCTCCGCCCTCCACCCAACCTACCCACTCAACCCAACCTCCCCACTTCGCCCAACCTCCCCACTTCACCCAACCTCCCCACATCACCCAACCTCCCCACTCCACCCAACCTCCCCAAATCACCCAACCTCCCCACTCCACTCAAACTCCCCACTCCACCCACCACATCACTCCACCCAACCTCCTCACTTCACCCTACCTCCCCAGAGCACCCAACCTCCCCACTCCACCGAACCTCCCCACTCCACCCAACCTCCACTCTCCACCCAACCTCCCCACTTCACCCAACCTCCCGACTTCACCCATCCTCCGCACTCCACCCAACCTTCCCACTTCACCCAACCTCCCCACATCACCCAACCTCCCCACTCCACCCAAACTCCCCACTCCACCAAACCTCCCCACTCCACCCAACCTCCCCACTTCACCCAACCTGCCTACTTCACCCAACCTCCCCACTCCACCCAACGTCCGCACTCCACCCAAAGTTCGCACTCAACCCAACCTCCACACTTCACCCAACCTCCCCACTTCACCAATCCTCCGCATTCCAACCAACCTCCGCACGCCACCCAACCTCCGCACTCGAACCAACTTCCGCACTCAACCCAACCTCCGCACTACACCCAACCTCCGCCCTCCACCCAACTTCCTCACTCCACCCAACCTCCCCACTCCACCCAACCTCCTCACTCCACGCAACCTCCCCACTCCACCCATCCTCCCCACTCCACCCAACCTTCCCACTTCACCCAACCTCCCCACATCACCCAACCTCCCCACTCCACCCAAACTCCCCACTCCACCAAACCTCACCACTCCACCCAACCTCCCCACTTCACCCAACCTCCTTACTTCACCCAACCTCCCCACTCCACCCAACGTCCGCACTCCACCCAAAGTTCGCACTCAACCCAACCTCCACACTTCACCCAACCTCCCCACTTCACCAAGCCTCCGCATTCCAACCAACCTCCGCACGCCACCCAACCTCCGCACTCGAACCAATTTCCGCACTCAACCCAACCTCCGCACTACACCCAACTTCCGCACTCCACCCAACTTCCGCACTCCATCGAACCTCCGCACTCCACCCAACCTCCGCACTCCACACAACTTCCGCACTCCACGAAACCTCCCCACTTCACCCAACCTCCGCACTCCACCCAACTTCCGCACTCCACCCAACCTCCGCACTCGAACCAACTTCCGCACTCCACCTAACCTCCGCACTCCACCCAACTTCCGTACTACACCCAACTTCCGCACTCCACCCAACTTTCGCACTCCATCCAACCTCCGAACTCCACCCAACCTCCGCACTCCACACAACTTCCGCACTCCACCAAACCTCCCCACTCCACCCAACCTCCCCACTTCACCGAACCTCCCCACTCCACCCAATCTCCCCACCCCAAGCAACCTCCCCACTCCACCCAACCTCCGCCCTCCACCCAACCTCCGCCCTTCACCCAACCTCCCCACTCCTCCCAACTTCCCCACTTCACCCAACCTCCCCACTCTACCCAACCTCCTCACTCCACCCAACCTCCCCACTTCACCCAACCTCCCAACTCCACACAACCTCCCCACTTCACCCAACCTCCCCACTTCACCCAACCTCCCCACTCCACCCAACCTCCCCACTTCACCCAACCTCCCAACTTCACCCAACCTCCCCACTCCACCCAACCACACCACTCCACCCAACCTCCGCCCTCCACCCAACCTCCCAACTCCACCCAACCTCCCCACTTCACACAACCTCCGCACTCCACCCAACTTCCGCACTCCACCCAACTTCCGCACTCCATGCAACCTCCCAACTCCACCCAACCTCCCCACTTCACCCAACCTCCGCACTCCACCCAACTTCCGCACTCCACCCAACTTCCGCACTCCACACAACTTCTCCACTTCATACAACCTCCCCACTCAACCCAACCTCTCTACATCACCCAACCTCCCCACTGCACCCAACCTCCCGAAATCACCCAACCTCCTCACTCCACTCAACCTCCCCACTCCACCCAACCTCCCCACTTCACCCAACCTCCGCACTCCACCCAACCTCCCCACTTCAACCCATCCTCCCCACTCCACCCAACCTCACCCCTCCACCCAACCTCCCCACTCCACCCAACCTCCCCATTTCACCCAACTTCCGCACTCCACCCAACTTCCGCACTCCACCCAACTTCCGCACTCCATGCAACCTCCGCACTCCACCCAACCTCCGCACTCCACACAACTTCCCCACTTCATACAACCTCCCCACTCAACCCAACCTCCCCACTTCGCCCAACCTCCCCACTTCACCCAACCTCCCCACATCACCCAACCTCCCCACTCCACCCAACCTCCCCAAATCACCCAACCTCCCAACTCCACTCAAACTCCCCACTCCACCCACCACATCACTCCACCCAACCTCCTCACTTCACCCTACCTCCCCAGAGCACCCAACCTCCCCACTCCACCGAACCTCCCCACTCCACCCAACCTCCACTCTCCACCCAACCTCCCCACTTCACCCATCCTCCCCACTCCACCCAACCTCCCTACTTCACCCAACCTCCCCACATCACCCAACCTCCCCACTCCACCCAAACTCCCCACTCCACCAAACCTCCCCACTCCAGCCAACCTCCCCACTTCACCCAACCTCCCTACTTCACCCAACCTCCCCACTCCACCCAACGTCCGCACTCCACCAAAAGTTCGCATTCAACCCAACCTCCACACTTCACCCAACCTCCCCACTTCACCAAGCCTCCGCATTCCAACCAACCTCCGCACGCCACCCAACCTCCGCACTCGAACCAACTTCCGCACTCAACCCAACCTCCGCACTACACCCAACTTCCGCACTCCACCCAACTTCCGCACTCCATCGAACCTCCGCACTCCACCCAACCTCCGCACTCCACACAACTTCCGCACTCCACGCAACCTCCCCACTTCACCCAACCTCCCCACTTCACCCAACCTCCCCTCTTCACCCAACCTCCCCACTCCACCCAATCTCCCCACTCCACCCAACCTCCCCACCCCGCCCAAACTCCCCTCTCCACCCAACCTCCCCACTTCACCCAACCTCCCCACTTCACCCAACCTCCCAACTTCACCAAATCTCCTCACTCCACCCAAACTCCCCACTTCACCCAACCTCCCCACTCCACCCAACCTCCCCACTTCACCCAACCTTCGCACTCCATCCAACCTCCGCATTCCACCCAATCTCCGCACTCCAAACAACTTCCGCACTCCACCCAACATCCGCACTCCACCCAACTTCCGCATTCCACCCAACTTCCGCACTCCACCCAACCTCTGCTCTCAACCCAAACTCAGCACTCCAGCCAACTTCCGCACTCCACCCAACTTCCGCACACCACCCAACTTCCGTACTCCACGCAACTTCCGCGCTCCACCCAACCTCCGCGCTCCACCCAACCTCCGAACACCACCGAACCTCCCCACGCCATCCAACCTGCCAACTCCACCCAACCTCCCCACTCCTCCCAACCTACGCACTCCACCCAACCACACCACTCCACCCAACCTCCGCCCTCCACCCAACCTCCCCACTCCACCCAACCTCCCCACTTCACCCAACCTCCGCACTCCACCCAACTTCCGCACTCCACCCAACCTCCGCACTCGAACCAACTTCCGCACTCCACCTAACCTCCGCACTCCACCCAACTTCCGTACTACACCCAACTTCCGCACTCCACCCAACTTTCGCACTCCATCCAACCTCCGAACTCCACCCAACCTCCGCACTCCACACAACTTCCGCACTCCACCAAACCTCCCCACTCCACCCAACCTCCCCACTTCAACGAACCTCCCCACTCCACCCAATCTCCCCACCCGAAGCAACCTCCCCACTCCACCCAACCTCCGCCCTCCACCCAACCTCCGCCCTTCACCCATCCTCCCCACTCCTCCCAACTTCCCCACTTCACACAACCTCCCCACTCTACCCAACCTCCTAACTCCACCCAACCTCCCCACTTCACCCAACCTCCCCACTCCACCCAACCTCCCCACGTCACCCAACCTCCCAAATTCACCCAACCTCCTCACTCCACCCAACCTTCCCACTTCACCCAACCTCCCCACTCCACCCAACCACACCACTCCACCCAACCTCCGCCCTCCACCCAACCTCCCCACTCCACCCAACGTCCCCACTTCACCCAACCTCCGCACTCCACCCAACTTCCGCACTCCATGCAACCTCCGCACTCCACATAAACCTCCGCACTCCACACAACTTCTCCACTTCATACAACCTCCCCACTCAACCCAACCTCTCCACATCACCCAACCTCCCCACTGCACCCAACCTCCCGAAATCACCCAACCTCCTCACTCCACTCAACCTCCCCACTCCACCCAACCTCCCCACTTCACCCAACCTCCGCACTCCACCCAACCTCCGCACTCCACACAACTTCCCAACTTCAAACAACCTTCCCACTCAACCCAACCTCCCCATTTCACCCAACCTCCCCACTTCACCCAACCTCCCCACATCACCCAACCTCCCCACTGCACCCAACCTCCCCAAATCACCCAACCTCCCCACTCCACTCAAATTCCCCACTCCACCCAACCTCCTCACTCCACCCAACCTCCCCACTTCACCCAACCTCCCCACTTCACCCAACCTCCCCACTCCACCCAACCTCCCCACTTCACCCAACCTCCCAACTTCACCCAACCTCCTCACTCCACCCAACCTCCCCACTTCACCCAACCTCCCCACTCCACCCAACCACACCACTCCACCCAACCTCCGCCCTCCACCCAACCTACCAACTCCACCCAACCTCCCCACTTCACCCAACCTCTGCACTCCACCCAACTTCCGCACTCCACCCAACTTCCGCACTCCATGCAACCTCCCAACTCCACCCAACCTCCCCACTTCACCCAACCTCCTCACTCCACCCAACCTCCCCACTTCACTCAACCTCCCCATTCCACCCAACCTCCCCACTTCACCCAACCTCCCCACATCACCCAACCTCCCCACTCCACCCAAACTACCCACTCCACCCAACCTCCCCACTCCACCCAACCTCCCCATTTCACCCAACCTTCCTACTTCACCCAACCTCCCCACTCCACCCAACCTCCGCACTCCACCCAAAGTTCGCACTCAACCCAACCTCCACACTTCACCCAACCTCCCAACTCCACCCAACCTCCCCACTTCACCAAACGTCCGCCTTCCAACCAACCTCCGCACGCCAACCAACCTCCGCACTCGAACCAACTTCCGCACTCCACCCAACCTCCGCACTCCACCCAACTTCCGTACTACACCCAACTTCCGCACTCCACCCAACTTCCGCACTCCATCCAACCTCCGAACTCCACCCAACCTCCGCACTCCACACAACTTCCGCACTCCACCCAACCTCCCCACTCCACCCAACCTCCCCACTTCACCGAACCTCCCCACTCCACCCAATCTCCCCACCCCAAGCAACCTCCCCAGTCCACCCAACCTCCGCCCTCCACCCAACCTCCGCCCTTCACCCAACCTCCCCACTCCACCCAACTTCCCCACTTCACCCAACCTCCCCACTCTACCCAACCTCCTCACTCCACCCAACCTCCCCACTTCACCCAACCTCCCCACTCCACGCAACCTCCCCACTTCACCCAACCTCCCCACTTCACCCAACCTCCCCACTCCACCCAACCTCCCCACTTCACCCAACCTCCCAACTTCACCCAACCTCCTCACTCCACCCAACCTCCCCACTTCACCCAACCTCCCTACTCCACCCAACCTCCCCACTTCACCCAACCTTCGCACTCCATCCAACCTCCGCATTCCACCCATTCTCCGCACTCCAAACAACTTCCGCACTCCACCCAACATCCGCACTCCACCCAACTTCCGCACTCCACCGAACTTCCGCACTCCACCCAACCTCTGCACTCAATCCAAACTCAGCACTCCAGCCAACCTCCGCCCTCCTCCCATCCTTCGCACTCCACCCAACTTCCGCACTCCACCCAACTTCCGCACTCCACCCAACCTCTGCACTCAACCCAAACTCAGCACTACAGCCAACTTCCGCACTCTACCCAACTTCCGCACACCACCCAACTTCCGTACTCCACGCAACTTCCGCACTCCACCCAAATTCCGCACTCCACCCAACTTCCGCACACCACTCAACTTCCGTACTCCACGCAACTTCCGCGCTCCACCCAACCTCCGCACTCCACCCAACCTCCGAACACCACCCAACTTCAGCACTCCACCCAACCTCCCCACTCCACGGAACCTCCCCACGTCATCCGACCTGCCAACTCCACCCAACCTCCCCACTCCTCCCAACCTACGCACTCCAACCAACCACACCACTCCACCCAACCTCCCCACTTCAACCCATCATCCCCACTCCACCCAACCTCCGCCCTCCACCCAACCTCCCCACTCCACCCAACCTCCCCATTTCACCCAACTTCCGCACTCCACCCAACTTCCGCACTCCATGCAACCTCCGCACTCCTCCCAACCTCCGCACTCCACACAACTTCCCCACTTCATACAACCTCCCCACTCAACCCAACCTCCCCACTTCGCCCAACCTCCCCACTTCACCCAACCTCCCCACATCACCCAACCTCCCCACCACCCAACCTCCCCAAATCACCCAACCTCCCCACTCCACTCAAACTCCCCACTCCACCCACCTCATCACTCCACCCAACCTCCCCCTTCACCCTACCTCCCCAGAGCACCCAACCTCCCCACTCCACCGAACCTCCCCACTCCACCCAAACTCCACTCTCCACCCAAACTCCCCACTTCACCCAACCTCCCCACTTCACCCATCCTCCCCACTCCACCCAACCTCCCCACTTCACCCAACCTCCCCACATCACCCAACCTCCCCACTCCACCCAAACTCCCTACTCCACCCAACCTCCCCACTCCACCCAACCTCCCCACTTCACCCAACCTCCCTACTTCACGCAACCTCCCCACTTCACCAAACCTCCGCATTCCAACCAACCTCCGCACGCCACCCAACCTCCGCACTCGAACCAACTTCCGCACTCAACCCAACCTCCGCACTCCACCCAACTTCCGCACTCCACCCAACTTCCGCACTCCATCGAACCTCCGCACTCCACCCAACCTCCGCACTCCACACAACTTCCGCACTCCACCCAACCTCCCCACTCCACCCAACCTCCTCACTCCACGCAACCTCCCCACTTCACACAAGCTCCCCACTTCACCCAACCTCCCCTCTTCACCCAACCTCCCCACTCCACCCAATCTCCCCACTCCACCCAACCTCCCCACCCCGCCCAAACTCCCCTCTCCACCCAACCTCCCCACTTCACCCAACCTCCCCACTTCACCAAACCACCTCACTCCACCCAACCTCCCCACTTCACCCAACCTCCCCACTCCACCCAACCTCCCCACTTCACCCAACCTTCGCACTCCATCCAACCTCCGCATTCCACCCAATCTCCCCACTCCACCCAACCTCCCCACTTCACCCAACCTCCCAACTTCACCCAACCTCCTCACTCCACCCAACCTCCCCACTTCACCCAACCTCCCTACTCCACCCAACCTCCCCACTTCACCCAACCTTCGCACTCCATCCAACCTCCGCATTCCACCCATTCTCCGCACTCCAAACAACTTCCGCACTCCACCCAACATCCGCACTCCACCCAACTTCCGCACTCCACCGAACTTCCGCACTCCACCCAACCTCTGCACTCAATCCAAACTCAGCACTCCAGCCAACCTCCGCCCTCCTCCCATCCTTCGCACTCCACCCAACTTCCGCACTCCACCCAACTTCCGCACTCCACCCAACCTCTGCACTCAACCCAAACTCAGCACTACAGCCAACTTCCGCACTCTACCCAACTTCCGCACACCACCCAACTTCCGTACTCCACGCAACTTCCGCACTCCACCCAAATTCCGCACTCCACCCAACTTCCGCACACCACTCAACTTCCGTACTCCACGCAACTTCCGCGCTCCACCCAACCTCCGCACTCCACCCAACCTCCGAACACCACCCAACTTCAGCACTCCACCCAACCTCCCCACTCCACGGAACCTCCCCACGTCATCCGACCTGCCAACTCCACCCAACCTCCCCACTCCTCCCAACCTACGCACTCCAACCAACCACACCACTCCACCCAACCTCCCCACTTCAACCCATCATCCCCACTCCACCCAACCTCCGCCCTCCACCCAACCTCCCCACTCCACCCAACCTCCCCATTTCACCCAACTTCCGCACTCCACCCAACTTCCGCACTCCATGCAACCTCCGCACTCCTCCCAACCTCCGCACTCCACACAACTTCCCCACTTCATACAACCTCCCCACTCAACCCAACCTCCCCACTTCGCCCAACCTCCCCACTTCACCCAACCTCCCCACATCACCCAACCTCCCCACCACCCAACCTCCCCAAATCACCCAACCTCCCCACTCCACTCAAACTCCCCACTCCACCCACCTCATCACTCCACCCAACCTCCCCCTTCACCCTACCTCCCCAGAGCACCCAACCTCCCCACTCCACCGAACCTCCCCACTCCACCCAAACTCCACTCTCCACCCAAACTCCCCACTTCACCCAACCTCCCCACTTCACCCATCCTCCCCACTCCACCCAACCTCCCCACTTCACCCAACCTCCCCACATCACCCAACCTCCCCACTCCACCCAAACTCCCTACTCCACCCAACCTCCCCACTCCACCCAACCTCCCCACTTCACCCAACCTCCCTACTTCACGCAACCTCCCCACTTCACCAAACCTCCGCATTCCAACCAACCTCCGCACGCCACCCAACCTCCGCACTCGAACCAACTTCCGCACTCAACCCAACCTCCGCACTCCACCCAACTTCCGCACTCCACCCAACTTCCGCACTCCATCGAACCTCCGCACTCCACCCAACCTCCGCACTCCACACAACTTCCGCACTCCACCCAACCTCCCCACTCCACCCAACCTCCTCACTCCACGCAACCTCCCCACTTCACCCAACCTCCCCACTTCACCCAACCTCCCCTCTTCACCCAACCTCCCCACTCCACCCAATCTCCCCACTCCACCCAACCTCCCCACCCCGCCCAAACTCCCCTCTCCACCCAACCTCCCCACTTCACCCAACCTCCCCACTTCACCAAACCACCTCACTCCACCCAACCTCCCCACTTCACCCAACCTCCCCACTCCACCCAACCTCCCCACTTCACCCAACCTTCGCACTCCATCCAACCTCCGCATTCCACCCAATCTCCGCACTCCAAACAACATCCGCACTCCACCCAACATCCGCACACCACCCAACTTCCGCATTCCACCCAACTTCCGCACTCCACCCAACCTCTGCTCTCAACCCAAACTCAGCACTCCACCCAACTTCTGCACACCACCCAACTTCCGTACTCCACGCAACTTCCGCGCTCCACCCAACCTCCGCACTCCACCCAACCTCCGAACACCACCCAACTTCACCACTCCACCCAACCTCCACACTTCACCCAACCTCCCAACTCCACCCAACCTCCCCACTTCACCAAACGTCCGCCTTCCAACCAACCTCCGCACGCCAACCAACCTCCGCACTCGAACCAACTTCCGCACTCAACCCAACCTCCGCACTCCACCCAACTTCCGTACTACACCCAACTTCCGCACTCCACCCAACTTCCGCACTCCATCCAACCTCCGAACTCCACCCAACCTCCGCACTCCACACAACTTCCGCACTCCACCCAACCTCCCCACTCCACCCAACCTCCCCACTTCACCGAACCTCCCCACTCCACCCAATCTCCCCACCCCAAGCAACCTCCCCAGTCCACCCAACCTCCGCCCTCCACCCAACCTCCGCCCTTCACCCAACCTCCCCACTCCACCCAACTTCCCCACTTCACCCAACCTCCCCACTCTACCCAACCTCCTCACTCCACCCAACCTCCCCACTTCACCCAACCTCCCCACTCCACGCAACCTCCCCACTTCACCCAACCTCCCCACTTCACCCAACCTCCCCACTCCACCCAACCTCCCCACTTCACCCAACCTCCCAACTTCACCCAACCTCCTCACTCCACCCAACCTCCCCACTTCACCCAACCTCCCTACTCCACCCAACCTCCCCACTTCACCCTACCTTCGCACTCCATCCAACCTCCGCATTCCACCCATTCTCCGCACTCCAAACAACTTCCGCACTCCACCCAACATCCGCACTCCACCCAACTTCCGCACTCCACCGAACTTCCGCACTCCACCCAACCTCTGCACTCAATCCAAACTCAGCACTCCAGCCAACCTCCGCCCTCCTCCCATCCTTCGCACTCCACCCAACTTCCGCACTCCACCCAACTTCCGCACTCCACCCAACCTCTGCACTCAACCCAAACTCAGCACTACAGCCAACTTCCGCACTCTACCCAACTTCCGCACACCACCCAACTTCCGTACTCCACGCAACTTCCGCACTCCACCCAAATTCCGCACTCCACCCAACTTCCGCACACCACTCAACTTCCGTACTCCACGCAACTTCCGCGCTCCACCCAACCTCCGCACTCCACCCAACCTCCGAACACCACCCAACTTCAGCACTCCACCCAACCTCCCCACTCCACGGAACCTCCCCACGTCATCCGAACTGCCAACTCCACCCAACCTCCCCATTCCACCCAACTTCCGCACTCCACCCAACCTCTGCTCTCAACCCAAACTCAGCACTCCACCCAACTTCTGCACACCACCCAACTTCCGTACTCCACGCAACTTCCGCGCTCCACCCAACCTCCGCACTCCACCCAACCTCCGAACACCACCCAACTTCACCACTCCACCCAACCTCCACACTTCACCCAACCTCCCAACTCCACCCAACCTCCCCACTTCACCAAACGTCCGCCTTCCAACCAACCTCCGCACGCCAACCAACCTCCGCACTCGAACCAACTTCCGCACTCCACCCAACCTCCGCACTCCACCCAACTTCCGTACTACACCCAACTTCCGCACTCCACCCAACTTCCGCACTCCATCCAACCTCCGAACTCCACCCAACCTCCGCACTCCACACAACTTCCGCACTCCACCCAACCTCCCCACTCCACCCAACCTCCCCACTTCACCGAACCTCCCCACTCCACCCAATCTCCCCACCCCAAGCAACCTCCCCAGTCCACCCAACCTCCGCCCTCCACCCAACCTCCGCCCTTCACCCAACCTCCCCACTCCACCCAACTTCCCCACTTCACCCAACCTCCCCACTCTACCCAACCTCCTCACTCCACCCAACCTCCCCACTTCACCCAACCTCCCCACTCCACGCAACCTCCCCACTTCACCCAACCTCCCCACTTCACCCAACCTCCCCACTCCACCCAACCTCCCCACTTCACCCAACCTCCCAACTTCACCCAACCTCCTCACTCCACCCAACCTCCCCACTTCACCCAACCTCCCTACTCCACCCAACCTCCCCACTTCACCCTACCTTCGCACTCCATCCAACCTCCGCATTCCACCCATTCTCCGCACTCCAAACAACTTCCGTACTCCACGCAACTTCCGCACTCCACCCAAATTCCGCACTCCACCCAACTTCCGCACACCACTCAACTTCCGTACTCCACGCAACTTCCGCGCTCCACCCAACCTCCGCACTCCACCCAACCTCCGAACACCACCCAACTTCAGCACTCCACCCAACCTCCCCACTCCACGGAACCTCCCCACGTCATCCGAACTGCCAACTCCACCCAACCTCCCCATTCCACCCAACTTCCGCACTCCACCCAACCTCTGCTCTCAACCCAAACTCAGCACTCCACCCAACTTCTGCACACCACCCAACTTCCGTACTCCACGCAACTTCCGCGCTCCACCCAACCTCCGCACTCCACCCAACCTCCGAACACCACCCAACTTCACCACTCCACCCAACCTCCACACTTCACCCAACCTCCCAACTCCACCCAACCTCCCCACTTCACCAAACGTCCGCCTTCCAACCAACCTCCGCACGCCAACCAACCTCCGCACTCGAACCAACTTCCGCACTCCACCCAACCTCCGCACTCCACCCAACTTCCGTACTACACCCAACTTCCGCACTCCACCCAACTTCCGCACTCCATCCAACCTCCGAACTCCACCCAACCTCCGCACTCCACACAACTTCCGCACTCCACCCAACCTCCCCACTCCACCCAACCTCCCCACTTCACCGAACCTCCCCACTCCACCCAATCTCCCCACCCCAAGCAACCTCCCCAGTCCACCCAACCTCCGCCCTCCACCCAACCTCCGCCCTTCACCCAACCTCCCCACTCCACCCAACTTCCCCACTTCACCCAACCTCCCCACTCTACCCAACCTCCTCACTCCACCCAACCTCCCCACTTCACCCAACCTCCCCACTCCACGCAACCTCCCCACTTCACCCAACCTCCCCACTTCACCCAACCTCCCCACTCCACCCAACCTCCCCACTTCACCCAACCTCCCAACTTCACCCAACCTCCTCACTCCACCCAACCTCCCCACTTCACCCAACCTCCCTACTCCACCCAACCTCCCCACTTCACCCTACCTTCGCACTCCATCCAACCTCCGCATTCCACCCATTCTCCGCACTCCAAACAACTTCCGCACTCCACCCAACATCCGCACTCCACCCAACTTCCGCACTCCACCGAACTTCCGCACTCCACCCAACCTCTGCTCTCAATCCAAACTCAGCACTCCAGCCAACCTCCGCCCTCCTCCCATCCTTCGCACTCCACCCAACTTCCGCACTCCACCCAACTTCCGCACTCCACCCAACCTCTGCACTCAACCCAAACTCAGCACTACAGCTAACTTCCGCACTCTACCCAACTTCCGCACACCACCCAACTTCCGTACTCCACGCAACTTCCGCACTCCACCCAAATTCCGCACTCCACCCAACTTCCGCACACCACTCAACTTCCGTACTCCACGCAACTTCCGCGCTCCACCCTACCTCCGCACTCCACCCAACCTCCGAACACCACCCAACTTCAGCACTCCACCCAACCTCCCCACTCCACGGAACCTCCCCACGTCATCCGACCTGCCAACTCCACCCAACCTCCCCACTCCTCCCAACCTACGCACTCCAACCAACCACACCACTCCACCCAACCTCCCCACTTCAACCCATCATCCCCACTCCACCCAACCTCCGCCCTCCACCCAACCTCCCCACTCCACCCAACCTCCCCATTTCACCCAACTTCCGCACTCCACCCAACTTCCGCACTCCATGCAACCTCCGCACTCCTCCCAACCTCCGCACTCCACACAACTTCCCCACTTCATACAACCTCCCCACTCAACCCAACCTCCCCACTTCGCCCAACCTCCCCACTTCACCCAACCTCCCCACATCACCCAACCTCCCCACCACCCAACCTCCCCAAATCACCCAACCTCCCCACTCCACTCAAACTCCCCACTCCACCCACCTCATCACTCCACCCAACCTCCCCCTTCACCCTACCTCCCCAGAGCACCCAACCTCCCCACTCCACCGAACCTCCCCACTCCACCCAAACTCCACTCTCCACCCAAACTCCCCACTTCACCCAACCTCCCCACTTCACCCATCCTCCCCACTCCACCCAACCTCCCCACTTCACCCAACCTCCCCACATCACCCAACCTCCCCACTCCACCCAAACTCCCTACTCCACCCAACCTCCCCACTCCACCCAACCTCCCCACTTCACCCAACCTCCCTACTTCACGCAACCTCCCCACTTCACCAAACCTCCGCATTCCAACCAACCTCCGCACGCCACCCAACCTCCGCACTCGAACCAACTTCCGCACTCAACCCAACCTCCGCACTCCACCCAACTTCCGCACTCCACCCAACTTCCGCACTCCATCGAACCTCCGCACTCCACCCAACCTCCGCACTCCACACAACTTCCGCACTCCACCCAACCTCCCCACTCCACCCAACCTCCTCACTCCACGCAACCTCCCCACTTCACCCAACCTCCCCACTTCACCCAACCTCCCCTCTTCACCCAACCTCCCCACTCCACCCAATCTCCCCACTCCACCCAACCTCCCCACCCCGCCCAAACTCCCCTCTCCACCCAACCTCCCCACTTCACCCAACCTCCCCACTTCACCAAACCACCTCACTCCACCCAACCTCCCCACTTCACCCAACCTCCCCACTCCACCCAACCTCCCCACTTCACCCAACCTTCGCACTCCATCCAACCTCCGCATTCCACCCAATCTCCGCACTCCAAACAACATCCGCACTCCACCCAACATCCGCACACCACCCAACTTCCGCATTCCACCCAACTTCCGCACTCCACCCAACCTCTGCTCTCCACCCAAACTCAGCACTCCACCCAACTTCTGCACACCACCCAACTTCCGTACTCCACGCAACTTCCGCGCTCCACCCAACCTCCGCACTCCACCCAACCTCCGAACACCACCCAACTTCACCACTCCACCCAACCTCCACACTTCACCCAACCTCCCAACTCCACCCAACCTCCCCACTTCACCAAACGTCCGCCTTCCAACCAACCTCCGCACGCCAACCAACCTCCGCACTCGAACCAACTTCCGCACTCCACCCAACCTCCGCACTCCACCCAACTTCCGTACTACACCCAACTTCCGCACTTCACCGAACCTCCCCACTCCACCCAATCTCCCCACCCCAAGCAACCTCCCCAGTCCACCCAACCTCCGCCCTCCACCCAACCTCCGCCCTTCACCCAACCTCCCCACTCCACCCAACTTCCCCACTTCACCCAACCTCCCCACTCTACCCAACCTCCTCACTCCACCCAACCTCCCCACTTCACCCAACCTCCCCACTCCACGCAACCTCCCCACTTCACCCAACCTCCCCACTTCACCCAACCTCCCCACTCCACCCAACCTCCCCACTTCACCCAACCTCCCAACTTCACCCAACCTCCTCACTCCACCCAACCTCCCCACTTCACCCAACCTCCCTACTCCACCCAACCTCCCCACTTCACCCTACCTTCGCACTCCATCCAACCTCCGCATTCCACCCATTCTCCGCACTCCAAACAACTTCCGCACTCCACCCAACATCCGCACTCCACCCAACTTCCGCACTCCACCGAACTTCCGCACTCCACCCAACCTCTGCTCTCAATCCAAACTCAGCACTCCAGCCAACCTCCGCCCTCCTCCCATCCTTCGCACTCCACCCAACTTCCGCACTCCACCCAACTTCCGCACTCCACCCAACCTCTGCACTCAACCCAAACTCAGCACTACAGCTAACTTCCGCACTCTACCCAACTTCCGCACACCACCCAACTTCCGTACTCCACGCAACTTCCGCACTCCACCCAAATTCCGCACTCCACCCAACTTCCGCACACCACTCAACTTCCGTACTCCACGCAACTTCCGCGCTCCACCCAACCTCCGCACTCCACCCAACCTCCGAACACCACCCAACTTCAGCACTCCACCCAACCTCCCCACTCCACGGAACCTCCCCACGTCATCCGACCTGCCAACTCCACCCAACCTCCCCACTCCTCCCAACCTACGCACTCCAACCAACCACACCACTCCACCCAACCTCCCCACTTCAACCCATCATCCCCACTCCACCCAACCTCCGCCCTCCACCCAACCTCCCCACTCCACCCAACCTCCCCATTTCACCCAACTTCCGCACTCCACCCAACTTCCGCACTCCATGCAACCTCCGCACTCCTCCCAACCTCCGCACTCCACACAACTTCCCCACTTCATACAACCTCCCCACTCAACCCAACCTCCCCACTTCGCCCAACCTCCCCACTTCACCCAACCTCCCCACATCACCCAACCTCCCCACCACCCAACCTCCCCAAATCACCCAACCTCCCCACTCCACTCAAACTCCCCACTCCACCCACCTCATCACTCCACCCAACCTCCCCCTTCACCCTACCTCCCCAGAGCACCCAACCTCCCCACTCCACCGAACCTCCCCACTCCACCCAAACTCCACTCTCCACCCAAACTCCCCACTTCACCCAACCTCCCCACTTCACCCATCCTCCCCACTCCACCCAACCTCCCCACTTCACCCAACCTCCCCACATCACCCAACCTCCCCACTCCACCCAAACTCCCTACTCCACCCAACCTCCCCACTCCACCCAACCTCCCCACTTCACCCAACCTCCCTACTTCACGCAACCTCCCCACTTCACCAAACCTCCGCATTCCAACCAACCTCCGCACGCCACCCAACCTCCGCACTCGAACCAACTTCCGCACTCAACCCAACCTCCGCACTCCACCCAACTTCCGCACTCCACCCAACTTCCGCACTCCATCGAACCTCCGCACTCCACCCAACCTCCGCACTCCACACAACTTCCGCACTCCACCCAACCTCCCCACTCCACCCAACCTCCTCACTCCACGCAACCTCCCCACTTCACCCAACCTCCCCACTTCACCCAACCTCCCCTCTTCACCCAACCTCCCCACTCCACCCAATCTCCCCACTCCACCCAACCTCCCCACCCCGCCCAAACTCCCCTCTCCACCCAACCTCCCCACTTCACCCAACCTCCCCACTTCACCAAACCACCTCACTCCACCCAACCTCCCCACTTCACCCAACCTCCCCACTCCACCCAACCTCCCCACTTCACCCAACCTTCGCACTCCATCCAACCTCCGCATTCCACCCAATCTCCGCACTCCAAACAACATCCGCACTCCACCCAACATCCGCACACCACCCAACTTCCGCATTCCACCCAACTTCCGCACTCCACCCAACCTCTGCTCTCAACCCAAACTCAGCACTCCACCCAACTTCTGCACACCACCCAACTTCCGTACTCCACGCAACTTCCGCGCTCCACCCAACCTCCGCACTCCACCCAACCTCCGAACACCACCCAACTTCACCACTCCACCCAACCTCCACACTTCACCCAACCTCCCAACTCCACCCAACCTCCCCACTTCACCAAACGTCCGCCTTCCAACCAACCTCCGCACGCCAACCAACCTCCGCACTCGAACCAACTTCCGCACTCCACCCAACCTCCGCACTCCACCCAACTTCCGTACTACACCCAACTTCCGCACTTCACCGAACCTCCCCACTCCACCCAATCTCCCCACCCCAAGCAACCTCCCCAGTCCACCCAACCTCCGCCCTCCACCCAACCTCCGCCCTTCACCCAACCTCCCCACTCCACCCAACTTCCCCACTTCACCCAACCTCCCCACTCTACCCAACCTCCTCACTCCACCCAACCTCCCCACTTCACCCAACCTCCCCACTCCACGCAACCTCCCCACTTCACCCAACCTCCCCACTTCACCCAACCTCCCCACTCCACCCAACCTCCCCACTTCACCCAACCTCCCAACTTCACCCAACCTCCTCACTCCACCCAACCTCCCCACTTCACCCAACCTCCCTACTCCACCCAACCTCCCCACTTCACCCTACCTTCGCACTCCATCCAACCTCCGCATTCCACCCATTCTCCGCACTCCAAACAACTTCCGCACTCCACCCAACATCCGCACTCCACCCAACTTCCGCACTCCACCGAACTTCCGCACTCCACCCAACCTCTGCTCTCAATCCAAACTCAGCACTCCAGCCAACCTCCGCCCTCCTCCCATCCTTCGCACTCCACCCAACTTCCGCACTCCACCCAACTTCCGCACTCCACCCAACCTCTGCACTCAACCCAAACTCAGCACTACAGCTAACTTCCGCACTCTACCCAACTTCCGCACACCACCCAACTTCCGTACTCCACGCAACTTCCGCACTCCACCCAAATTCCGCACTCCACCCAACTTCCGCACACCACTCAACTTCCGTACTCCACGCAACTTCCGCGCTCCACCCAACCTCCGCACTCCACCCAACCTCCGAACACCACCCAACTTCAGCACTCCACCCAACCTCCCCACTCCACGGAACCTCCCCACGTCATCCGACCTGCCAACTCCACCCAACCTCCCCACTCCTCCCAACCTACGCACTCCAACCAACCACACCACTCCACCCAACCTCCCCACTTCAACCCATCATCCCCACTCCACCCAACCTCCGCCCTCCACCCAACCTCCCCACTCCACCCAACCTCCCCATTTCACCCAACTTCCGCACTCCACCCAACTTCCGCACTCCATGCAACCTCCGCACTCCTCCCAACCTCCGCACTCCACACAACTTCCCCACTTCATACAACCTCCCCACTCAACCCAACCTCCCCACTTCGCCCAACCTCCCCACTTCACCCAACCTCCCCACATCACCCAACCTCCCCACCACCCAACCTCCCCAAATCACCCAACCTCCCCATTCCACTCAAACTCCCCACTCCACCCACCTCATCACTCCACCCAACCTCCCCCTTCACCCTACCTCCCCAGAGCACCCAACCTCCCCACTCCACCGAACCTCCCCACTCCACCCAAACTCCACTCTCCACCCAAACTCCCCACTTCACCCAACCTCCCCACTTCACCCATCCTCCCCACTCCACCCAACCTCCCCACTTCACCCAACCTCCCCACATCACCCAACCTCCCCACTCCACCCAAACTCCCTACTCCACCCAACCTCCCCACTCCACCCAACCTCCCCACTTCACCCAACCTCCCTACTTCACGCAACCTCCCCACTTCACCAAACCTCCGCATTCCAACCAACCTCCGCACGCCACCCAACCTCCGCACTCGAACCAACTTCCGCACTCAACCCAACCTCCGCACTCCACCCAACTTCCGCACTCCACCCAACTTCCGCACTCCATCGAACCTCCGCACTCCACCCAACCTCCGCACTCCACACAACTTCCGCACTCCACCCAACCTCCCCACTCCACCCAACCTCCTCACTCCACGCAACCTCCCCACTTCACCCAACCTCCCCACTTCACCCAACCTCCCCTCTTCACCCAACCTCCCCACTCCACCCAATCTCCCCACTCCACCCAACCTCCCCACCCCGCCCAAACTCCCCTCTCCACCCAACCTCCCCACTTCACCCAACCTCCCCACATCACCCAACCTCCCCACCACCCAACCTCCCCAAATCACCCAACCTCCCCACTCCACTCAAACTCCCCACTCCACCCACCTCATCACTCCACCCAACCTCCCCCTTCACCCTACCTCCCCAGAGCACCCAACCTCCCCACTCCACCGAACCTCCCCACTCCACCCAAACTCCACTCTCCACCCAAACTCCCCACTTCACCCAACCTCCCCACTTCATCCATCCTCCCCACTCCACCCAACCTCCCCACTTCACCCAACCTCCCCACATCACCCAACCTCCCCACTCCACCCAAACTCCCTACTCCACCCAACCTCCCCACTCCACCCAACCTCCCCAATTCACCCAACCTCCCTACTTCACGCAACCTCCCCACTTCACCAAACCTCCGCATTCCAACCAACCTCCGCACGCCACCCAACCTCCGCACTCGAACCAACTTCCGCACTCAACCCAACCTCCGCACTCCACCCAACTTCCGCACTCCACCCAACTTCCGCACTCCATCGAACCTCCGCACTCCACCCAACCTCCGCACTCCACACAACTTCCGCACTCCACCCAACCTCCCCACTCCACCCAACCTCCTCACTCCACGCAACCTCCCCACTTCACCCAACCTCCCCACTTCACCCAACCTCCCCTCTTCACCCAACCTCCCCACTCCACCCAATCTCCCCACTCCACCCAACCTCCCCACCCCGCCCAAACTCCCCTCTCCACCCAACCTCCCCACTTCACCCAACCTCCCCACTTCACCAAACCACCTCACTCCACCCAACCTCCCCACTTCACCCAACCTCCCCACTCCACCCAACCTCCCCACTTCACCCAACCTTCGCACTCCATCCAACCTCCGCATTCCACCCAATCTCCGCACTCCAAACAACATCCGCACTCCACCCAACATCCGCACACCACCCAACTTCCGCATTCCACCCAACTTCCGCACTCCACCCAACCTCTGCTCTCAACCCAAACTCAGCACTCCACCCAACTTCTGCACACCACCCAACTTCCGTACTCCACGCAACTTCCGCGCTCCACCCAACCTCCGCACTCCACCCAACCTCCGAACACCACCCAACTTCACCACTCCACCCAACCTCCACACTTCACCCAACCTCCCAACTCCACCCAACCTCCCCACTTCACCAAACGTCCGCCTTCCAACCAACCTCCGCACGCCAACCAACCTCCGCACTCGAACCAACTTCCGCACTCCACCCAACCTCCGCACTCCACCCAACTTCCGTACTACACCCAACTTCCGCACTTCACCGAACCTCCCCACTCCACCCAATCTCCCCACCCCAAGCAACCTCCCCAGTCCACCCAACCTCCGCCCTCCACCCAACCTCCGCCCTTCACCCAACCTCCCCACTCCACCCAACTTCCCCACTTCACCCAACCTCCCCACTCTACCCAACCTCCTCACTCCACCCAACCTCCCCACTTCACCCAACCTCCCCACTCCACGCAACCTCCCCACTTCACCCAACCTCCCCACTTCACCCAACCTCCCCACTCCACCCAACCTCCCCACTTCACCCAACCTCCCAACTTCACCCAACCTCCTCACTCCACCCAACCTCCCCACTTCACCCAACCTCCCTACTCCACCCAACCTCCCCACTTCACCCTACCTTCGCACTCCATCCAACCTCCGCATTCCACCCATTCTCCGCACTCCAAACAACTTCCGCACTCCACCCAACATCCGCACTCCACCCAACTTCCGCACTCCACCGAACTTCCGCACTCCACCCAACCTCTGCTCTCAATCCAAACTCAGCACTCCAGCCAACCTCCGCCCTCCTCCCATCCTTCGCACTCCACCCAACTTCCGCACTCCACCCAACTTCCGCACTCCACCCAACCTCTGCACTCAACCCAAACTCAGCACTACAGCTAACTTCCGCACTCTACCCAACTTCCGCACACCACCCAACTTCCGTACTCCACGCAACTTCCGCACTCCACCCAAATTCCGCACTCCACCCAACTTCCGCACACCACTCAACTTCCGTACTCCACGCAACTTCCGCGCTCCACCCAACCTCCGCACTCCACCCAACCTCCGAACACCACCCAACTTCAGCACTCCACCCAACCTCCCCACTCCACGGAACCTCCCCACGTCATCCGACCTGCCAACTCCACCCAACCTCCCCACTCCTCCCAACCTACGCACTCCAACCAACCACACCACTCCACCCAACCTCCCCACTTCAACCCATCATCCCCACTCCACCCAACCTCCGCCCTCCACCCAACCTCCCCACTCCACCCAACCTCCCCATTTCACCCAACTTCCGCACTCCACCCAACTTCCGCACTCCATGCAACCTCCGCACTCCTCCCAACCTCCGCACTCCACACAACTTCCCCACTTCATACAACCTCCCCACTCAACCCAACCTCCCCACTTCGCCCAACCTCCCCACTTCACCCAACCTCCCCACATCACCCAACCTCCCCACCACCCAACCTCCCCAAATCACCCAACCTCCCCACTCCACTCAAACTCCCCACTCCACCCACCTCATCACTCCACCCAACCTCCCCCTTCACCCTACCTCCCCAGAGCACCCAACCTCCCCACTCCACCGAACCTCCCCACTCCACCCAAACTCCACTCTCCACCCAAACTCCCCACTTCACCCAACCTCCCCACTTCACCCATCCTCCCCACTCCACCCAACCTCCCCACTTCACCCAACCTCCCCACATCACCCAACCTCCCCACTCCACCCAAACTCCCTACTCCACCCAACCTCCCCACTCCACCCAACCTCCCCACTTCACCCAACCTCCCTACTTCACGCAACCTCCCCACTTCACCAAACCTCCGCATTCCAACCAACCTCCGCACGCCACCCAACCTCCGCACTCGAACCAACTTCCGCACTCAACCCAACCTCCGCACTCCACCCAACTTCCGCACTCCACCCAACTTCCGCACTCCATCGAACCTCCGCACTCCACCCAACCTCCGCACTCCACACAACTTCCGCACTCCACCCAACCTCCCCACTCCACCCAACCTCCTCACTCCACGCAACCTCCCCACTTCACCCAACCTCCCCACTTCACCCAACCTCCCCTCTTCACCCAACCTCCCCACTCCACCCAATCTCCCCACTCCACCCAACCTCCCCACCCCGCCCAAACTCCCCTCTCCACCCAACCTCCCCACTTCACCCAACCTCCCCACTTCACCAAACCACCTCACTCCACCCAACCTCCCCACTTCACCCAACCTCCCCACTCCACCCAACCTCCCCACTTCACCCAACCTTCGCACTCCATCCAACCTCCGCATTCCACCCAATCTCCGCACTCCAAACAACATCCGCACTCCACCCAACATCCGCACACCACCCAACTTCCGCATTCCACGCAACTTCCGCACTCCACCCAACCTCTGCTCTCAACCCAAACTCAGCACTCCACCCAACTTCTGCACACCACCCAACTTCCGTACTCCACGCAACTTCCGCGCTCCACCCAACCTCCGCACTCCACCCAACCTCCGAACACCACCCAACTTCACCACTCCACCCAACCTCCACACTTCACCCAACCTCCCAACTCCACCCAACCTCCCCACTTCACCAAACGTCCGCCTTCCAACCAACCTCCGCACGCCAACCAACCTCCGCACTCGAACCAACTTCCGCACTCCACCCAACCTCCGCACTCCACCCAACTTCCGTACTACACCCAACTTCCGCACTTCACCGAACCTCCCCACTCCACCCAATCTCCCCACCCCAAGCAACCTCCCCAGTCCACCCAACCTCCGCCCTCCACCCAACCTCCGCCCTTCACCCAACCTCCCCACTCCACCCAACTTCCCCACTTCACCCAACCTCCCCACTCTACCCAACCTCCTCACTCCACCCAACCTCCCCACTTCACCCAACCTCCCCACTCCACGCAACCTCCCCACTTCACCCAACCTCCCCACTTCACCCAACCTCCCCACTCCACCCAACCTCCCCACTTCACCCAACCTCCCAACTTCACCCAACCTCCTCACTCCACCCAACCTCCCCACTTCACCCAACCTCCCCACTCCACCCAACCTCCCCACTTCACCCAACCTTCGCACTCCATCCAACCTCCGCATTCCACCCATTCTCCGCACTCCAAACAACTTCCGCACTCCACCCAACATCCGCACTCCACCCAACTTCCGCACTCCACCGAACTTCCGCACTCCACCCAACCTCTGCACTCAATCCAAACTCAGCACTCCAGCCAACCTCCGCCCTCCACCCATCCTTCGCACTCCACCCAACTTCCGCACTCCACCCAACTTCCGCACTCCACCCAACCTCTGCACTCAACCCAAACTCAGCACTACAGCCAACTTCCGCACTCCACCCAACTTCCGCACACCACCCAACTTCCGTACTCCACGCAACTTCCGCACTCCACCCAAATTCCGCACTCCACCCAACTTCCGCACACCACTCAACTTCCGTACTCCACGCAACTTCCGCGCTCCACCCAACCTCCGCACTCCACCCAACCTCCGAACACCACCCAACTTCAGCACTCCACCCAACCTCCCCACTCCACGGAACCTCCCCACGTCATCCGACCTGCCAACTCCACCCAACCTCCCCACTCCTCCCAACCTACGCACTCCAACCAACCACACCACTCCACCCAACCTCCCCACTTCAACCCATCATCCCCACTCCACCCAACCTCCGCCCTCCACCCAACCTCCCCACTCCACCCAACCTCCCGATTTCACCCAACTTCCGCACTCCATCCAACTTCCGCACTCCATGCAACCTCCGCACTCCTCCCAACCTCCGCACTCCACACAACTTCCCCACTTCATACAACCTCCCCACTCAACCCAACCTCCCCACTTCGCCCAACCTCCCCACTTCACCCAACCTCCCCACATCACCCAACCTCCCCACCACCCAACCTCCCCAAATCACCCAACCTCCCCACTCCACTCAAACTCCCCACTCCACCCACCTCATCACTCCACCCAACCTCCCCACTTCACCCTACCTCCCCAGAGCACCCAACCTCCACACTCCACCGAACCTCCCCACTCCACCCAAACTCCACTCTCCACCCAAACCCCCACTTCACCCAACCTCCCCACTTCACCCATCCTCCCCACTCTACGCAACCTCCCCACTTCACCCAACCTCCCCACATCACCCAACCTCCCCACTCCACCCAAACTCCCTACTCCACCCAACCTCCCCACTCCACCCAACCTCCCCACTTCACCCAACCTCCCTACTTCACGCAACCTCCCCACTTCACCAAACCTCCGCATTCCAACCAACCTCCGCACGCCACCCAACCTCCGCACTCGAACCAACTTCCGCACTCAACCCAACCTCCGCACTCCACCCAACTTCCGCACTCCACCCAACTTCCGCACTCCATTGAACCTCCGCACTCCACCCAACCTCCGCACTCCACACAACTTCCGCACTCCACCCAACCTCCCCACTCCACCCAACCTCCTCACTCCACGCAACCTCCCCACTTCACCCAACCTCCCCACTTAACCCAACCTCCCCTCTTCACCCAACCTCCCCACTCCACCCAATCTCCCCACTCCACCCAACCTCCCCACCCCGCCCAAACTCCCCTCTCCACCCAACCTCCCCACTTCACCCAACCTCCCCACTTCACCCAACCTCCCCACTTCACCAAACCACCTCACTCCACCCAACCTCCCCACTTCACCCAACCTCCCCACTCCACCCAACCTCCCCACTTCACCCAACCTTCGCACTCCATCCAACCTCCGCATTCCACCCAATCTCCGCACTCCAAACAACATCCGCACTCCACCCAACATCCGCACACCACCCAACTTCCGCATTCCACCCAACTTCCGCACTCCACCCAACCTCTGCTCTCAACCCAAACTCAACACTCCACCCAACTTCTGCACACCACCCAACTTCCGTACTCCACGCAACTTCCGCGCTCCACCCAACCTCCGCACTCCACCCAACCTCCGAACACCACCCAACTTCAGCACTCCACCCAACTTCCCACTCCACCGAACCTCCCCACGCCATCCAACCTGCCAACTCCACCCAACCTCCCAACTCCTCCCAACCTACGCACTACACCCAACCACACCACTCCACCCAACCTCCGCCCTCCACCCAACGTCCCCACTCCACCCAACCTCCCCACTTCACCCAACCTCGGCACTCCACCCAACTTCCGCACTCCACCCAACTTCCGCACTCCATGCAACCTCCGCACTCCACATAAACCTCCGCACTCCACACAACTTCTCCACTTCATACAACCTCCCCACTCAACCCAACCTCTCCACATCACCCAACTTCCCCACTGCACCCAACCTCCCGAAATCATCCAACCTCCTCACTCCACTCAAACTCCCCACTCCACCCAACCTCCTCACTCCACTCAACCTCCGCACTACACCCAACCTCCCCACTTCACCCAACCTCCGCACTCCACCCAACCTCCGCACTCCTCACAACTTCCCCACTTCAAACAACCTTCCCACTCAACCCAACCTCCCCATTTCACCCAACCTCCCCACTGCACCCAACCTCCCCACATCACCCAACCTCCCCACTGCACCCAACCTCCCCAAATCACCCAACCTCCCCACTCCACTCAAAATCCCCACTCCACCCAACCTCCGCCCTCCACCCAACCTCCCCACTCCACCCAACCTCCCCATTTCACCCAACTTCCGCACTCCACCCAACTTCCGCACTCCATGCAACCTCCGCACTCCTCCCAACCTCCGCACTCCACACAACTTCCCCACTTCATACAACCTCCCCACTCAACCCAACCTCCCCACTTCGCCCAACCTCCGCAATTCACCCAACCTCCCCACATCACCCAACCTCCCCACCACCCAACCTCCCCAAATCACCCAACCTCCCCACTCCACTCAAACTCCCCACTCCACCCACCTCATCACTCCACCCAACCTCCCCACTTCACCCTACCTCCCCAGAGCACCCAACCTCCCCACTCCACCGAACCTCCCCACTCCACCCAAACTCCACTCTCCACCCAAACTCCCCACTTCACCCAACCTCCCCACTTCACCCATCCTCCCCACTCCACCCAACCTCCCCACTTCACCCAACCTCCCCACATCACCCAACCTCCCCACTCCACCCAAACTCCCTACTCCACCCAACCTCCCCACTCCACCCAACCTCCCCACTTCACCCAACCTCCCCACTTCACGCAACCTCCCCACTTCACCAAACCTCCGCATTCCAACCAACCTCCGCACGCCACCCAACCTCCGCACTCGAACCAACTTCCGCACTCAACCCAACCTCCGCACTCCACCCAACTTCCGCACTCCACCCAACTTCCGCACTCCATCGAACCTCCGCACTCCACCCAACCTCCTCACTCCACCCAACCTCCCCACTTCACCCAACATCCCCAGAGCACCCAACCTCCCCACTCCACGCCTCACTCCACCCAACCTCCCCCCTTCACCTAACCTCCGCACTCCACCCAACCTACCCACTTCACCCAACCATCGCACTCCATCCAACCTCTGCAGTCAACCCAAACTCAGCACTCCAGCCAACTTCCGCACTCCACCCAACTTCCGCACACCACCCAACTTCCGTACTCCACGCAACTTCCGCGCTCCACCCAACCTCAGCACTCCACCCAACCTCCGAACACCACCGAACCTCCCCCCGCCATCCAACCTCCCAACTCCACCCAACCTCCCCACTCCTCCCAACCTCCCCACTTCACCCAACCTCCCCACATCACCCAAACTCCCCACTCCACCCAACCTCCCCACCCCACCCAACCTACCCATTTCACCCAACCTCCCTACTTCACCCAACCTCCCCACTCCACCCAACTTTCACACTCCACCCAACTTCCGCACTCCACGCAACCTCCCCACTCCACCCAAACTCCGCACTCCACCCAACCTCCCCACTTCACCCTACCTCCCCAGAGCACCCAACCTCCCCACTCCACCGAACCTCCCCACTCCACAAAACCTCCACTCTCCACCCAACCTCCCGACTTCGTACAACCTCCCCACTCAACCCAACCTCCCCACTTCACCCAACCTCCCCACTTCATCCAACCTCCCCACATCACCCAACCTCCCCACTCCACCCAAACTCCCCACTCCACCCAACCTCCGCCCACCACCGAACCTACGCCCTCCACCCAATCTCCCCACTCCACCCAACCTCCCCACTTCACCCAACCTCCCCACATCACCCAACCTCCCCACTCCACCCAAACTACCCACTCCACCCAACCTCCCCACTTCACCCAACCTCCCCACTCCACACAATCTCCCCACTTCACCCAACCTCCCCACTCCACCCAACCTCCCCACTTCACCCAACCTTCGCACTCCATCCAACCTCCGCACTCCACCCAACATCCGCACTCCAGCCAACTTCCGCACTCCACCCAACCTCTTCAGTCAACCCAAACTCAGCACTCCAGCCAACTTCCGCGCTCCACCCAACCTCCGCACTCCACCCAACCTCCGCACTCCACACAACTTCCGCACTCCACCCAACCTCCTCACTCCACCCAACCTCCCCAATTCACCCAACATCCCCAGAGCACCCAACCTCCCCACTCCACGCCTTACTCCACCCAACCTCCCCACTTCACCCAACCTCCGCACTCCACCCAACCTCCCACTTCACCCAACCTTCGCACTCCATCCAACCTCCGCATTCTACCCAAACTCCGCACTCCAAACAACTTCCGCACTCCACCCAACATCCGCACTCCACTCAACTTCCGCACTCCACCGAACTTCCGCACTCCACCCAACCTCTGCAGTCAACCTCAACTCAGCACTCCAACCAACTTCCGCACTCCACCCAACTTCCGCACACCACCCAACTTCCGTACTCCACG
Organism: Oasisia sp. SBJ-2009; assembly: GCA_964017155.1. NCBI lineage: Eukaryota > Metazoa > Annelida > Polychaeta > Sabellida > Siboglinidae > Oasisia > Oasisia sp. SBJ-2009. Next base: position 32,588,292 of record OZ024857.1, on the reverse strand, counting down.
CAACTTCCGCGCTCCACCCAACCTCAGCACTCCACCCAACCTCCGAACACCACCCAACTTCAGCACTCCACCCAACTTCCGCACTCCACCCAACTTCCGCACTCCATCGAACCTCCACACTCCACCCAACCTCCGCACTCCACACAACTTCCGCACTCCACCCAACCTCCCCACTCCACCCAACCTCCTCACTCCACGCAACCTCCCCACTTCACCCAACCTCCCCACTTCACCCAACCTCCCCTCTTCACCCAACCTCCCCACACCACCCAATCTCCCCACTCCACCCAACCTCCCCATCCCGCCCAAACTCCCCTCTCCACCCAACCTCCCCACTTCACCCAACCTCCCCACTTCACCCAACCTCCCCACTTCACCAAACCACCTCACTCCACCCAACCTCCCCACTTCACCCAACCTCCCCACTCCACCCAACCTCCCCACTTCACCCAACCTTCGCACTCCATCCAACCTCCGCATTCCACCCAATCTCCGCACTCCAAACAACATCCCCACTCCACCCAATCTCCCCACTCCACCCAACCTCCCCACCCCGCCCAAACTCCCCTCTCCACCCAACCTCCCCACTTCACCCAACCTCCCCACTTCACCCAACCTCCCCACTTCACCAAACCACCTCACTCCACCCAACCTCCCCACTTCACCCAACCTCCCCACTCCACCCAACCTCCCCACTTCACCCAACCTTCGCACTCCATCCAACCTCCGCATTCCACCCAATCTCCGCACTCCAAACAACATCCGCACTCCACCCAACATCCGCACACCACCCAACTTCCGCATTCCACCCAACTTCCGCACTCCACCCAACCTCTGCTCTCAACCCAAACTCAGCACTCCACCCAACTTCTGCACACCACCCAACTTCCGTACTCCACGCAACTTCCGCGCTCCACCCAACCTCCGCACTCCACCCAACCTCCAAACACCACCCAACTTCAGCACTCCACCCAACTTCCCACTCCACCGAACCTCCCCACGCCATCCAACCTGCCAACTCCACCCAACCTCCCAACTCCTCCCAACCTACGCACTACACCCAAACACACCACTCCACCCAACCTCCGCCCTCCACCCAACGTCCCCACTCCACCCAACCTCCCCACTTCACCCAACCTCGGCACTCCACCCAACTTCCGCACTCCACCCAACTTCCGCACTCCATGCAACCTCCGCACTCCACATAAACCTCCGCACTCCACACAACTTCTCCACTTCATACAACCTCCCCACTCAACCCAACCTCTCCACATCACCCAACTTCCCCACTGCACCCAACCTCCCGAAATCATCCAACCTCCTCACTCCACTCAAACTCCCCACTCCACCCAACCTCCTCACTCCACTCAACCTCCGCACTACACCCAACCTCCCCACTTCACCCAACCTCCGCACTCCACCCAACCTCCGCACTCCTCCAACTTCCCCACTTCAAACAACCTTCCCACTCAACCCAACCTCCCCATTTCACCCAACCTCCCCACTGCACCCAACCTCCCCACATCACCCAACCTCCCCACTGCACCCAACCTCCCCAAATCACCCAACCTCCCCACTCCACTCAAAATCCCCACTCCACCCAACCTCCGCCCTCCACCCAACCTCCCCACTCCACCCAACCTCCCCATTTCACCCAACTTCCGCACTCCACCCAACTTCCGCACTCCATGCAACCTCCGCACTCCTCCCAACCTCCGCACTCCACACAACTTCCCCACTTCATACAACCTCCCCACTCAACCCAACCTCCCCACTTCGCCCAACCTCCGCACTTCACCCAACCTCCCCACATCACCCAACCTCCCCACCACCCAACCTCCCCAAATCACCCAACCTCCCCACTCCACTCAAACTCCCCACTCCACCCACCTCATCACTCCACCCAACCTCCCCACTTCACCCTACCTCCCCAGAGCACCCAACCTCCCCACTCCACCGAACCTCCCCACTCCACCCAAACTCCACTCTCCACCCAAACTCCCCACTTCACCCAACCTCCCCACTTCACCCATCCTCCCCACTCCACCCAACCTCCACACTTCACCCAACCTCCCCACATCACCCAACCTCCCCACTCCACCCAAACTCCCTACTCCACCCAACCTCCCCACTCCACCCAACCTCCCCACTTCACCCAACCTCCCTACTTCACGCAACCTCCCCACTTCACCAAACCTCCGCATTCCAACCAACCTCCGCACGCCACCCAACCTCCGCACTCGAACCAACTTCCGCACTCAACCCAACCTCCGCACTCCACCCAACTTCCGCACTCCACCCAACTTCCGCACTCCATCGAACCTCCGCACTCCACCCAACCTCCTCACTCCACCCTACCTCCCCACTTCACCCAACATCCCCAGAGCACCCAACCTCCCCACTCCACGCCTCACTCCACCCAACCTCCCCCCTTCACCCAACCTCCGCACTCCACCCAACCTACCCACTTCACCCAACCATCGCACTCCATCCAACCTCTGCAGTCAACCCAAACTCAGCACTCCAGCCAACTTCCGCACTCCACCCAACTTCCGCACACCACCCAACTTCCGTACTCCACGCAACTTCCGCGCTCCACCCAACCTCAGCACTCCACCCAACCTCCGAACACCACCGAACCTCCCCCCGCCATCCAACCTCCCAACTCCACCCAACCTCCCCACTCCTCCCAACCTCCCCACTTCACCCAACCTCCCCACATCACCCAAACTCCCCACTCCACCCAACCTCCCCACCCCACCCAACCTACCCATTTCACCCAACCTCCCTACTTCACCCAACCTCCCCACTCCACCCAACTTTCGCACTCCACCCAACTTCCGCACTCCACGCAACCTCCCCACTCCACCCAAACTCCGCACTCCACCCAACCTCCCCACTTCACCCTACCTCCCCAGAGCACCCAACCTCCCCACTCCACCGAACCTCCCCACTCCACAAAACCTCCACTCTCCACCCAACCTCCCGACTTCGTACAACCTCCCCACTCAACCCAACCTCCCCACTTCACCCAACCTCCCCACTTCATCCAACCTCCCCACATCACCCAACCTCCCCACTCCACCCAAACTCCCCACTCCACCCAACCTCCGCCCACCACCACACCTACGCCCTCCACCCAATCTCCCCACTCCACCCAACCTCCCCACTTCACCCAACCTCCCCACATCACCCAACCTCCCCACTCCACCCAAACTACCCACTCCACCCAACCTCCCCACTTCACCCAACCTCCCCACTCCACACAATCTCCCCACTTCACCCAACCTCCACACTCCACCCAACCTCCCCACTTCACCCAACCTTCGCACTCCATCCAACCTCCGCACTCCACCCAACATCCGCACTCCAGCCAACTTCCGCACTCCACCCAACCTCTTCAGTCAACCCAAACTCAGCACTCCAGCCAACTTCCGCGCTCCACCCAACCTCCGCACTCCGCCCAACCTCCCCAATTCACCCAACATCCCCAGAGCACCCAACCTCCCCACTCCACGCCTCACTCCACCCAACCTCCCTACTTCACCCAACCTCCGCACTCCACCCAACCTCCCACTTCACCCAACCTTCGCACTCCATCCAACCTCCGCATTCCACCCAAACTCCGCACTCCAAACAACTTCCGCACTCCACCCAACATCCGCACTCCACTCAACTTCCGCACTCCACCGAACTTCCGCACTCCACGCAACCTCTGCAGTCAACCTAAACTCAGCACTCCAACCAACTTCCGCACTCCACCCAACTTCCGCACACCACCCAACTTCCGTACTCCACGCAACTTCCGCGCTCCACCCAACCTCAGCACTCCACCCAACCTCCGAACACCACCCAACTTCAGCACTCCACCCAACCTCCCCACTCCACCGAACCTCCCCCCGCCATCCAACCTCCCAACTCCACCCAACCTCCCCACTCCTCCCAACCTACGCACTCCACCCAACCACACCACTCCACCCAACCTCCCCACTTCAACCCATCCTCCCCACTCCAACCAACCTCCGCCATCCACCCAACCTCCCCACTCCACCCAACCTCCCCACTTCACCCAACCTCCGCACCCCACCCAACTTCCGCACTCCGCACAACTTCCGCACTCCATGCAATCTCCGCACTCCACCCAACCTTTGCAGTCCACACAACTTCCCCACTTCATACAAACCTCCCCACTCAACCCAACCTCCCCATTTCACCCAACCTCCCCACTTCACCCAACCTCCCCACATCACCCAACCTCCCCACTGCACCCAACCTCCTCAAATCACCCAAACTCCCCACTCCACCCAACCTCCCCACTTCACCCTACCTCCCAAGAGCACCCAACCTCCCCACTCCACCGAACCTCCCCACTCCACCCAACCTCCACTCTCCACCCAACCTCCCCACTCCACCCAAACTCCCCACTCCACCCAACCTCCCCACTCCACCCAACCTCCCCACTTCACCCAACCTCCCTACTTCACCCAACCTCCCCACTCCACCCAACGTCCGCCCTCCACCCAAAGTTCGCACTCAACCCAACCTCCACACTTCACCCAACCTCCCAACTCCACCCAACCTCCGCCCACCACCGAACCTACGCCCTCCACCCAATCTCCCCACTCCACCCAACCTCCCCACTTCACCCAACCTCCCCACATCACCCAACTTCCCCACTCCACCCAAACTACCCACTCCACCCAACCTCCCCACTTCACCCAACCTCCCCACTCCACACAATCTCCCCACTTCACCCAACCTCCCCACTCCACCCAACCTCCCCACTTCACCCAACCTTCGCACTCCATCCAACCTCCGCACTCCACCCAACATCCGCACTCCAGCCAACTTCCGCACTCCACCCAACCTCTTCACTCAACCCAAACTCAGCACTCCAGCCAACTTCCGCGCTCCACCCAACCTCCGCACTCCACCCAACCTCCGCACTCCACACAACTTCTGCACTCCACCCAACCTCCTCACTCCACCCAACCTCCCCACTTCACCCAACATCCCCAGAGCACCCAACCTCCCCACTCCACGCCTCACTCCACCCAAACTCGCCACTTCACCCAACCTCCGCACTCCACCCAACCTCCCCACTTCACCCAACCTTCGCACTTCATCCAACCTCCGCATTCCACCCAAACTCCGCACTCCAAACAACTTCCGCACTCCACCCAACTTCCGCACACCACCCAACTTCCGTACTCCACGCAACTTCCGCGCTCCACCCAACCTCAGCACTCCACCCAACCTCCGAACACCACCCAACTTCAGCACTCCACCCAACCTCCCCACTCCACCGAACCTCCCCCCGCCATCCAACCTCCCAACTCCACCCAACCTCCCCACTCCTCCCAACCTACGCACTCCACCCAACCACACCACTCCACCCAACCTCCCCACTTCAACCCATCCTCCCCACTCCACCCAACCTCCGCCATCCACCCAACCTCCCCACTCCACCCAACCTCCCCACTTCACCCAACCTCCGCACCCCACCCAACTTCCGCACTCCACACAACTTCCGCACTCCATGCAATCTCCGCACTCCACCCAACCTTCGCACTCCACACAACTTCCCCACTTCATACAAACCTCCCCACTCAACCCAACCTCCCCATTTCACCCAACCTCCCCACTTCACCCAACCTCCCCACATCACCCAAACTCCCCACTGCACCCAACCTCCTCAAATCACCCAAACTCCCCACTCCACTCAAATTCCCCACTTCACCCAACCTCCCCAGAGCACGCAACCTCCCCACTCCACCGAACCTCCCCACTCCACCCAACCACCCCACTTCACCCAACCTCCCCACTTCACCCAAACTCCCCACTCCACCCAACCTCCCCACTTCACCCTACCTCCCAAGAGCACCCAACATCCGCACTCCAGCCAACTTCCGCACTCCACCCAACCTCTTCACTCAACCCAAACTCAGCACTCCAGCCAACTTCCGCGCTCCACCCAACCTCCGCACTCCACCCAACCTCCGCACTCCACACAACTTCTGCACTCCACCCAACCTCCTCACTCCACCCAACCTCCCCACTTCACCCAACATCCCCAGAGCACCCAACCTCCCCACTCCACGCCTCACTCCACCCAAACTCCCCACTTCACCCAACCTCCGCACTCCACCCAACCTCCCCACTTCACCCAACCTTCGCACTTCATCCAACCTCCGCATTCCACCCAAACTCCCCACTCCACCCAACCTCCCCACTTCACCCAACCTTCGCACTCCATCCAACCTCCGCATTCCACCCAATCTCCGCACTCCAAACAACATCCCCACTCCACCCAATCTCCCCACTCCACCCAACCTCCCCACCCCGCCCAAACTCCCCTCTCCACCCAACCTCCCCACTTCACCCAACCTCCCCACTTCACCCAACCTCCCCACTTCACCAAACCACCTCACTCCACCCAACCTCCCCACTTCACCCAACCTCCCCACTCCACCCAACCTCCCCACTTCACCCAACCTTCGCACTCCATCCAACCTCCGCATTCCACCCAATCTCCGCACTCCAAACAACATCCGCACTCCACCCAACATCCGCACACCACCCAACTTCCGCATTCCACCCAACTTCCGCACTCCACCCAACCTCTGCTCTCAACCCAAACTCAGCACTCCACCCAACTTCTGCACACCACCCAACTTCCGTACTCCACGCAACTTCCGCGCTCCACCCAACCTCCGCACTCCACCCAAACTCCAAACACCATCCAACTTCAGCACTCCACCCAACTTCCCACTCCACCGAACCTCCCCACGCCATCCAACCTGCCAACTCCACCCAACCTCCCAACTCCTCCCAACCTACGCACTACACCCAACCACACCACTCCACCCAACCTCCGCCCTCCACCCAACGTCCCCACTCCACCCAACCTCCCCACTTCACCCAACCTCGGCACTCCACCCAACTTCCGCACTCCACCCAACTTCCGCACTCCATGCAACCTCCGCACTCCACATAAACCTCCGCACTCCACACAACTTCTCCACTTCATACAACCTCCCCACTCAACCCAACCTCTCCACATCACCCAACTTCCCCACTGCACCCAACCTCCCGAAATCATCCAACCTCCTCACTCCACTCAAACTCCCCACTCCACCCAACCTCCTCACTCCACTCAACCTCCGCACTACACCCAACCTCCCCACTTCACCCAACCTCCGCACTCCACCCAACCTCCGCACTCCTCCAACTGCCCCACTTCAAACAACCTTCCCACTCAACCCAACCTCCCCATTTCACCCAACCTCCCCACTGCACCCAACCTCCCCACTTCACCCAACCTCCCCACTTCACCAAACCACCTCACTCCACCCAACCTCCCCACTTCACCCAACCTCCCCACTCCACCCAACCTCCCCACTTCACCCAACCTTCGCACTCCATCCAACCTCCGCATTCCACCCAATCTCCGCACTCCAAACAACATCCGCACTCCACCCAACATCCGCACACCACCCAACTTCCGCATTCCACCCAACTTCCGCACTCCACCCAACCTCTGCTCTCAACCCAAACTCAGCACTCCACCCAACTTCTGCACACCACCCAACTTCCGTACTCCACGCAACTTCCGCGCTCCACCCAACCTCCGCACTCCACCCAACCTCCAAACACCACCCAACTTCAGCACTCCACCCAACTTCCCACTCCACCGAACCTCCCCACGCCATCCAACCTGCCAACTCCACCCAACCTCCCAACTCCTCCCAACCTACGCACTACACCCAACCACACCACTCCACCCAACCTCCGCCCTCCACCCAACGTCCCCACTCCACCCAACCTCCCCACTTCACCCAACCTCGGCACTCCACCCAACTTCCGCACTCCACCCAACTTCCGCACTCCATGCAACCTCCGCACTCCACATAAACCTCCGCACTCCACACAACTTCTCCACTTCATACAACCTCCCCACTCAACCCAACCTCTCCACATCACCCAACTTCCCCACTGCACCCAACCTCCCGAAATCATCCAACCTCCTCACTCCACTCAAACTCCCCACTCCACCCAACCTCCTCACTCCACTCAACCTCCGCACTACACCCAACCTCCCCACTTCACCCAACCTCCGCACTCCACCCAACCTCCGCACTCCTCCAACTTCCCCACTTCAAACAACCTTCCCACTCAACCCAACCTCCCCATTTCACCCAACCTCCCCACTGCACCCAACCTCCCCACATCACCCAACCTCCCCACTGCACCCAACCTCCCCAAATCACCCAACCTCCCCACTCCACTCAAAATCCCCACTCCACCCAACCTCCGCCCTCCACCCAACCTCCCCACTCCACCCAACCTCCCCATTTCACCCAACTTCCGCACTCCACCCAACTTCCGCACTCCATGCAACCTCCGCACTCCTCCCAACCTCCGCACTCCACACAACTTCCCCACTTCATACAACCTCCCCACTCAACCCAACCTCCCCACTTCGCCCAACCTCCGCACTTCACCCAACCTCCCCACATCACCCAACCTCCCCACCACCCAACCTCCCCAAATCACCCAACCTCCCCACTCCACTCAAACTCCCCACTCCACCCACCTCATCACTCCACCCAACCTCCCCACTTCACCCTACCTCCCCAGAGCACCCAACCTCCCCACTCCACCGAACCTCCCCACTCCACCCAAACTCCACTCTCCACCCAAACTCCCCACTTCACCCAACCTCCCCACTTCACCCATCCTCCCCACTCCACCCAACCTCCCCACTTCACCCAACCTCCCCACATCACCCAACCTCCCCACTCCACCCAAACTCCCTACTCCACCCAACCTCCCCACTCCACCCAACCTCCCCACTTCACCCAACCTCCCTACTTCACGCAACCTCCCCACTTCACCAAACCTCCGCATTCCAACCAACCTCCGCACGCCACCCAACCTCCGCACTCGAACCAACTTCCGCACTCAACCCAATCTCCGCACTCCACCCAACTTCCGCACTCCACCCAACTTCCGCACTCCATCGAACCTCCGCACTCCACCCAACCTCCTCACTCCACCCAACCTCCCCACTTCACCCAACATCCCCAGAGCACCCAACCTCCCCACTCCACGCCTCACTCCACCCAACCTCCCCCCTTCACCCAACCTCCGCACTCCACCCAACCTACCCACTTCACCCAACCATCGCACTCCATCCAACCTCTGCAGTCAACCCAAACTCAGCACTCCAGCCAACTTCCGCACTCCACCCAACTTCCGCACACCACCCAACTTCCGTACTCCACGCAACTTCCGCGCTCCACCCAACCTCAGCACTCCACCCAACCTCCGAACACCACCGAACCTCCCCCCGCCATCCAACCTCCCAACTCCACCCAACCTCCCCACTCCTCCCAACCTCCCCACTTCACCCAACCTCCCCACATCACCCAAACTCCCCACTCCACCCAACCTCCCCACCCCACCCAACCTACCCATTTCACCCAACCTCCCTACTTCACCCAACCTCCCCACTCCACCCAACTTTCGCACTCCACCCAACTTCCGCACTCCACGCAACCTCCCCACTCCACCCAAACTCCGCACTCCACCCAACCTCCCCACTTCACCCTACCTCCCCAGAGCACCCAACCTCCCCACTCCACCGAACCTCCCCACTCCACAAAACCTCCACTCTCCACCCAACCTCCCGACTTCGTACAACCTCCCCACTCAACCCAACCTCCCCACTTCACCCAACCTCCCCACTTCATCCAACCTCCCCACATCACCCAACCTCCCCACTCCACCCAAACTCCCCACTCCACCCAACCTCCGCCCACCACCACACCTACGCCCTCCACCCAATCTCCCCACTCCACCCAACCTCCCCACTTCACCCAACCTCCCCACATCACCCAACCTCCCCACTCCACCCAAACTACCCACTCCACCCAACCTCCCCACTTCACCCAACCTCCCCACTCCACACAATCTCCCCACTTCACCCAACCTCCACACTCCACCCAACCTCCCCACTTCACCCAACCTTCGCACTCCATCCAACCTCCGCACTCCACCCAACATCCGCACTCCAGCCAACTTCCGCACTCCACCCAACCTCTTCAGTCAACCCAAACTCAGCACTCCAGCCAACTTCCGCGCTCCACCCAACCTCCGCACTCCGCCCAACCTCCCCAATTCACCCAACATCCCCAGAGCACCCAACCTCCCCACTCCACGCCTCACTCCACCCAACCTCCCTACTTCACCCAACCTCCGCACTCCACCCAACCTCCCACTTCACCCAACCTTCGCACTCCATCCAACCTCCGCATTCCACCCAAACTCCGCACTCCAAACAACTTCCGCACTCCACCCAACATCCGCACTCCACTCAACTTCCGCACTCCACCGAACTTCCGCACTCCACGCAACCTCTGCAGTCAACCTAAACTCAGCACTCCAACCAACTTCCGCACTCCACCCAACTTCCGCACACCACCCAACTTCCGTACTCCACGCAACTTCCGCGCTCCACCCAACCTCAGCACTCCACCCAACCTCCGAACACCACCCAACTTCAGCACTCCACCCAACCTCCCCACTCCACCGAACCTCCCCCCGCCATCCAACCTCCCAACTCCACCCAACCTCCCCACTCCTCCCAACCTACGCACTCCACCCAACCACACCACTCCACCCAACCTCCCCACTTCAACCCATCCTCCCCACTCCAACCAACCTCCGCCATCCACCCAACCTCCCCACTCCACCCAACCTCCCCACTTCACCCAACCTCCGCACCCCACCCAACTTCCGCACTCCGCACAACTTCCGCACTCCATGCAATCTCCGCACTCCACCCAACCTTTGCAGTCCACACAACTTCCCCACTTCATACAAACCTCCCCACTCAACCCAACCTCCCCATTTCACCCAACCTCCCCACTTCACCCAACCTCCCCACATCACCCAACCTCCCCACTGCACCCAACCTCCTCAAATCACCCAAACTCCCCACTCCACCCAACCTCCCCACTTCACCCTACCTCCCAAGAGCACCCAACCTCCCCACTCCACCGAACCTCCCCACTCCACCCAACCTCCACTCTCCACCCAACCTCCCCACTCCACCCAAACTCCCCACTCCACCCAACCTCCCCACTCCACCCAACCTCCCCACTTCACCCAACCTCCCTACTTCACCCAACCTCCCCACTCCACCCAACGTCCGCCCTCCACCCAAAGTTCGCACTCAACCCAACCTCCACACTTCACCCAACCTCCCAACTCCACCCAACCTCCGCCCACCACCGAACCTACGCCCTCCACCCAATCTCCCCACTCCACCCAACCTCCCCACTTCACCCAACCTCCCCACATCACCCAACTTCCCCACTCCACCCAAACTACCCACTCCACCCAACCTCCCCACTTCACCCAACCTCCCCACTCCACACAATCTCCCCACTTCACCCAACCTCCCCACTCCACCCAACCTCCCCACTTCACCCAACCTTCGCACTCCATCCAACCTCCGCACTCCACCCAACATCCGCACTCCAGCCAACTTCCGCACTCCACCCAACCTCTTCACTCAACCCAAACTCAGCACTCCAGCCAACTTCCGCGCTCCACCCAACCTCCGCACTCCACCCAACCTCCGCACTCCACACAACTTCTGCACTCCACCCAACCTCCTCACTCCACCCAACCTCCCCACTTCACCCAACATCCCCAGAGCACCCAACCTCCCCACTCCACGCCTCACTCCACCCAAACTCCCCACTTCACCCAACCTCCGCACTCCACCCAACCTCCCCACTTCACCCAACCTTCGCACTTCATCCAACCTCCGCATTCCACCCAAACTCCGCACTCCAAACAACTTCCGCACTCCACCCAACTTCCGCACACCACCCAACTTCCGTACTCCACGCAACTTCCGCGCTCCACCCAACCTCAGCACTCCACCCAACCTCCGAACACCACCCAACTTCAGCACTCCACCCAACCTCCCCACTCCACCGAACCTCCCCCCGCCATCCAACCTCCCAACTCCACCCAACCTCCCCACTCCTCCCAACCTACGCACTCCACCCAACCACACCACTCCACCCAACCTCCCCACTTCAACCCATCCTCCCCACTCCACCCAACCTCCGCCATCCACCCAACCTCCCCACTCCACCCAACCTCCCCACTTCACCCAACCTCCGCACCCCACCCAAATTCTGCACTCCACACAACTTCCGCACTCCATGCAATCTCCGCACTCCACCCAACCTTCGCACTCCACACAACTTCCCCACTTCATACAAACCTCCCCACTCAACCCAACCTCCCCATTTCACCCAACCTCCCCACTTCACCCAACCTCCCCACATCACCCAAACTCCCCACTGCACCCAACCTCCTCAAATCACCCAAACTCCCCACTCCACTCAAATTCCCCACTTCACCCAACCTCCCCAGAGCACGCAACCTCCCCACTCCACCGAACCTCCCCACTCCACCCAACCACCCCACTTCACCCAACCTCCCCACTTCACCCAAACTCCCCACTCCACCCAACCTCCCCACTTCACCCTACCTCCCAAGAGCACCCAACATCCGCACTCCAGCCAACTTCCGCACTCCACCCAACCTCTTCACTCAACCCAAACTCAGCACTCCAGCCAACTTCCGCGCTCCACCCAACCTCCGCACTCCACCCAACCTCCGCACTCCACACAACTTCTGCACTCCACCCAACCTCCTCACTCCACCCAACCTCCCCACTTCACCCAACATCCCCAGAGCACCCAACCTCCCCACTCCACGCCTCACTCCACCCAAACTCCCCACTTCACCCAACCTCCGCACTCCACCCAACCTCCCCACTTCACCCAACCTTCGCACTTCATCCAACCTCCGCATTCCACCCAAACTCCCCACTCCACCGAACCTCCCCACTCCACCCAACCTCCACTCTCCACCCAACCACCCCACTTCACCCAACCTCCCCACATCACCCAAACTCCCCACTCCACCCAACCTCCCCACTTCACCCTACCTCCCAAGAGCACCCAACCTCCCCACTCCACCGAACCTCCCCACTCCACGCAACCTCCACTCTCCACCCAACCTCCCCACTTCACCCAACCTTCCCACTTCACCCAACCTCCCCACATCACCCAACCTCCCCACTCCACCCAAACTCCCCACTCCACCCAACCTCCCCACTCCACCCACCCTCCCCACTTCACCCAACCTCCCTACTTCACCCAACCTCCCCACTCCACCCAACGTCCGCACTCCACCCAAAGTTCGCACTCAACCCAACCTCCACACTTCACCCAACCTCCCCACTCCACCCAAACTCCCCACTTCACCCAACCTCCCTACTTCACCCAACCTCCCCACTCCACCCAACGTCCGCACTCCACCCAAAGTTCGCACTCAACGCAACCTCCACACTTCACCGAAACTCCCAACTCCACCCAACCTCCGCCCCCCACCGAACCTCCGCCCTCCACCCAATCTCCCCTCTCCACACAACTTCTCCACTTCATACAACCTCCCCACTCAACCCAACCTCCCCATATCACCCAACCTCCCCACTGCACCCAACTTCCAGAAATCACCCAACCTCCTCACTCCCCTCAAACTCCCCACTCCACCCAACCTCCTCACTCCACTCAACCGCCCCGCTCCACCCAACCTCCCCACTTCACCCAACCTCCGCGCTCCACCCAACCTCCGCACTCCACACAACTTCCCCACATCATACAACCTTCCCACTCAACCCAACCTCCCCACATCACCAAACCTACCCACTGCACCCAACCTCCCCAAATCACCCAACCTCCCCACTCAACTCAAATTCCCCACTCCACCCAACCTCCTGACTCCACCCAACCTCCCCACTTCACACAACCTCCCCACTCCACCCAACCTCCCCACTTCACCCAACCTCCCCACATCACCCAACCTCCCCACTCCACCCAAACTACCCACTCCACCCAACCTCTCCACTCCACCCAACCTCGCCATTTCACCCAACCTCCCTACTTCACCCAACCTCCCCACTCCACCCAACTTTCGCACTCCACCCAACTTCCGCACTCCACGCAACCTCCCCACTCCACCCAAACTCCGCACTCCACCCAACCTCCCCACTTCACCCTACCTCCCCAGAGCACCCAACCTCCCCACTCCACCGAACCTCCCCACTCCACAAAACCTCCACTCTCCACCCAACCTCCCGACTTCGTACAACCTCCCCACTCAACCCAACCTCCCCACTTCACCCAACCTCCCCACTTCATCCAACCTCCCCACATCACCCAACCTCCCCACTCCACCCAAACTCCCCACTCCACCCAACCTCCGCCCACCACCACACCTACGCCCTCCACCCAATCTCCCCACTCCACCCAACCTCCCCACTTCACCCAACCTCCCCACATCACCCAACCTCCCCACTCCACCCAAACTACCCACTCCACCCAACCTCCCCACTTCACCCAACCTCCCCACTCCACACAATCTCCCCACTTCACCCAACCTCCCCACTCCACCCAACCTCCCCACTTCACCCAACCTTCGCACTCCATCCAACCTCCGCACTCCACCCAACATCCGCACTCCAGCCAACTTCCGCACTCCACCCAACCTCTTCAGTCAACCCAAACTCAGCACTCCAGCCAACTTCCGCGCTCCACCCAACCTCCGCACTCCGCCCAACCTCCCCAATTCACCCAACATCCCCAGAGCACCCAACCTCCCCACTCCACGCCTCACTCCACCCAACCTCCCTACTTCACCCAACCTCCGCACTCCACCCAACCTCCCACTTCACCCAACCTTCGCACTCCATCCAACCTCCGCATTCCACCCAAACTCCGCACTCCAAACAACTTCCGCACTCCACCCAACATCCGCACTCCACTCAACTTCCGCACTCCACCGAACTTCCGCACTCCACCCAACCTCTGCAGTCAACCTAAACTCAGCACTCCAACCAACTTCCGCACTCCACCCAACTTCCGCACACCACCCAACTTCCGTACTCCACGCAACTTCCGCGCTCCACCCAACCTCAGCACTCCACCCAACCTCCGAACACCACCCAACTTCAGCACTCCACCCAACCTCCCCACTCCACCGAACCTCCCCCCGCCATCCAACCTCCCAACTCCACCCAACCTCCCCACTCCTCCCAACCTACGCACTCCACCCAACCACACCACTCCACCCAACCTCCCCACTTCAACCCATCCTCCCCACTCCAACCAACCTCCGCCATCCACCCAACCTCCCCACTCCACCCAACCTCCCCACTTCACCCAACCTCCGCACCCCACCCAACTTCCGCACTCCGCACAACTTCCGCACTCCATGCAATCTCCGCACTCCACCCAACCTTTGCAGTCCACACAACTTCCCCACTTCATACAAACCTCCCCACTCAACCCAACCTCCCCATTTCACCCAACCTCCCCACTTCACCCAACCTCCCCACATCACCCAACCTCCCCACTGCACCCAACCTCCTCAAATCACCCAAACTCCCCACTCCACCCAACCTCCCCACTTCACCCTACCTCCCAAGAGCACCCAACCTCCCCACTCCACCGAACCTCCCCACTCCACCCAACCTCCACTCTCCACCCAACCTCCCCACTCCACCCAAACTCCCCACTCCACCCAACCTCCCCACTCCACCCAACCTCCCCACTTCACCCAACCTCCCTACTTCACCCAACCTCCCCACTCCACCCAACGTCCGCCCTCCACCCAAAGTTCGCACTCAACCCAACCTCCACACTTCACCCAACCTCCCAACTCCACCCAACCTCCGCCCACCACCGAACCTACGCCCTCCACCCAATCTCCCCACTCCACCCAACCTCCCCACTTCACCCAACCTCCCCACATCACCCAACTTCCCCACTCCACCCAAACTACCCACTCCACCCAACCTCCCCACTTCACCCAACCTCCCCACTTCACCCAAACTCCCCACTCCACCCAACCTCCCCACTTCACCCTACCTCCCAAGAGCACCCAACATCCGCACTCCGGCCAACTTCCGCACTCCACCCAACCTGTTCACTCAACCCAAACTCAGCACTCCAGCCAACTTCCGCGCTCCACCCAACCTCCGCACTCCACCCAACCTCCGCACTCCACACAACTTCTGCACTCCACCCAACCTCCTCACTCCACCCAACCTCCCCACTTCACCCAACATCCCCAGAGCACCCAACCTCCCCACTCCACGCCTCACTCCACCCAAACTCCCCACTTCACCCAACCTCCGCACTCCACCCAACCTCCCCACTTCACCCAACCTTCGCACTTCATCCAACCTCCGCATTCCACCCAAACTCCCCACTCCACCGAACCTCCCCACTCCACCCAACCTCCACTCTCCACCCAACCACCCCACTTCACCCAACCTCCCCACATCACCCAAA
This sequence comes from Oasisia sp. SBJ-2009, assembly GCA_964017155.1. Lineage (NCBI taxonomy): Eukaryota > Metazoa > Annelida > Polychaeta > Sabellida > Siboglinidae > Oasisia > Oasisia sp. SBJ-2009. Next base: position 32,571,844 of record OZ024857.1, on the reverse strand, counting down.
CTCCCCACTCCACCCAACCTCCCCACTTCACCCTACCTCCCAAGAGCACCCAACCTCCCCACTCCACCGAACCTCCCCACTCCACGCAACCTCCACTCTCCACCCAACCTCCCCACTTCACCCAACCTTCCCACTTCACCCAACCTCCCCACATCACCCAACCTCCCCACTCCACCCAAACTCCCCACTCCACCCAACCTCCCCACTCCACCCACCCTCCCCACTTCACCCAACCTCCGTACTTCACCCAACCTCCCCACTCCACCCAACGTCCGCACTCCACCCAAAGTTCGCACTCAACCCAACCTCCACACTTCACCCAACCTCCCCACTCCACCCAAACTCCCCACTTCACCCAACCTCCCTACTTCACCCAACCTCCCCACTCCACCCAACGTCCGCACTCCACCCAAAGTTCGCACTCAACGCAACCTCCACACTTCACCGAAACTCCCAACTCCACCCAACCTCCGCCCCCCACCGAACCTCCGCCCTCCACCCAATCTCCCCTCTCCACACAACTTCTCCACTTCATACAACCTCCCCACTCAACCCAACCTCCCCATATCACCCAACCTCCCCACTGCACCCAACTTCCAGAAATCACCCAACCTCCTCACTCCCCTCAAACTCCCCACTCCACCCAACCTCCTCACTCCACTCAACCGCCCCGCTCCACCCAACCTCCCCACTTCACCCAACCTCCGCGCTCCACCCAACCTCCGCACTCCACACAACTTCCCCACATCATACAACCTTCCCACTCAACCCAACCTCCCCACATCACCAAACCTACCCACTGCACCCAACCTCCCCAAATCACCCAACCTCCCCACTCAACTCAAATTCCCCACTCCACCCAACCTCCTGACTCCACCCAACCTCCCCACTTCACACAACCTCCCCACACCACCCAACCTCCCCACTTCACCCAACCTCCCCACATCACCCAACCTCCCCACTCCACCCAAACTACCCACTCCACCCAACCTCTCCACTCCACCCAACCTCGCCATTTCACCCAACCTCCCTACTTCACCCAACCTCCCCACTCCACCCAACTTTCGCACTCCACCCAACTTCCGCACTCCACGCAACCTCCCCACTCCACCCAAACTCCGCACTCCACCCAACCTCCCCACTTCACCCTACCTCCCCAGAGCACCCAACCTCCCCACTCCACCGAACCTCCCCACTCCACAAAACCTCCACTCTCCACCCAACCTCCCGACTTCGTACAACCTCCCCACTCAACCCAACCTCCCCACTTCACCCAACCTCCCCACTTCATCCAACCTCCCCACATCACCCAACCTCCCCACTCCACCCAAACTCCCCACTCCACCCAACCTCCGCCCACCACCACACCTACGCCCTCCACCCAATCTCCCCACTCCACCCAACCTCCCCACTTCACCCAACCTCCCCACATCACCCAACCTCCCCACTCCACCCAAACTACCCACTCCACCCAACCTCCCCACTTCACCCAACCTCCCCACTCCACACAATCTCCCCACTTCACCCAACCTCCCCACTCCACCCAACCTCCCCACTTCACCCAACCTTCGCACTCCATCCAACCTCCGCACTCCACCCAACATCCGCACTCCAGCCAACTTCCGCACTCCACCCAACCTCTTCAGTCAACCCAAACTCAGCACTCCAGCCAACTTCCGCGCTCCACCCAACCTCCGCACTCCGCCCAACCTCCCCAATTCACCCAACATCCCCAGAGCACCCAACCTCCCCACTCCACGCCTCACTCCACCCAACCTCCCTACTTCACCCAACCTCCGCACTCCACCCAACCTCCCACTTCACCCAACCTTCGCACTCCATCCAACCTCCGCATTCCACCCAAACTCCGCACTCCAAACAACTTCCGCACTCCACCCAACATCCGCACTCCACTCAACTTCCGCACTCCACCGAACTTCCGCACTCCACCCAACCTCTGCAGTCAACCTAAACTCAGCACTCCAACCAACTTCCGCACTCCACCCAACTTCCGCACACCACCCAACTTCCGTACTCCACGCAACTTCCGCGCTCCACCCAACCTCAGCACTCCACCCAACCTCCGAACACCACCCAACTTCAGCACTCCACCCAACCTCCCCACTCCACCGAACCTCCCCCCGCCATCCAACCTCCCAACTCCACCCAACCTCCCCACTCCTCCCAACCTACGCACTCCACCCAACCACACCACTCCACCCAACCTCCCCACTTCAACCCATCCTCCCCACTCCAACCAACCTCCGCCATCCACCCAACCTCCCCACTCCACCCAACCTCCCCACTTCACCCAACCTCCGCACCCCACCCAACTTCCGCACTCCGCACAACTTCCGCACTCCATGCAATCTCCGCACTCCACCCAACCTTTGCAGTCCACACAACTTCCCCACTTCATACAAACCTCCCCACTCAACCCAACCTCCCCATTTCACCCAACCTCCCCACTTCACCCAACCTCCCCACATCACCCAACCTCCCCACTGCACCCAACCTCCTCAAATCACCCAAACTCCCCACTCCACCCAACCTCCCCACTTCACCCTACCTCCCAAGAGCACCCAACCTCCCCACTCCACCGAACCTCCCCACTCCACCCAACCTCCACTCTCCACCCAACCTCCCCACTCCACCCAAACTCCCCACTCCACCCAACCTCCCCACTCCACCCAACCTCCCCACTTCACCCAACCTCCCTACTTCACCCAACCTCCCCACTCCACCCAACGTCCGCCCTCCACCCAAAGTTCGCACTCAACCCAACCTCCACACTTCACCCAACCTCCCAACTCCACCCAACCTCCGCCCACCACCGAACCTACGCCCTCCACCCAATCTCCCCACTCCACCCAACCTCCCCACTTCACCCAACCTCCCCACATCACCCAACTTCCCCACTCCACCCAAACTACCCACTCCACCCAACCTCCCCACTTCACCCAACCTCCCCACTCCACACAATCTCCCCACTTCACCCAACCTCCCCACTCCACCCAACCTCCCCACTTCACCCAACCTTCGCACTCCATCCAACCTCCGCACTCCACCCAACATCCGCACTCCAGCCAACTTCCGCACTCCACCCAACCTCTTCACTCAACCCAAACTCAGCACTCCAGCCAACTTCCGCGCTCCACCCAACCTCCGCACTCCACCCAACCTCCTCACTCCACCCAACCTCCCCACTTCACCCAACATCCCCAGAGCACCCAACCTCCCCACTCCACGCCTCACTCCACCCAAACTCCCCACTTCACCCAACCTCCGCACTCCACCCAACCTCCCCACTTCACCCAACCTTCGCACTTCATCCAACCTCCGCATTCCACCCAAACTCCGCACTCCAAACAACTTCCGCACTGCACCCAACTTCCGCACACCACCCAACTTCCGTACTCCACGCAACTTCCGCGCTCCACCCAACCTCAGCACTCCACCCAACCTCCGAACACCACCCAACTTCAGCACTCCACCCAACCTCCCCACTCCACCGAACCTCCCCCCGCCATCCAACCTCCCAACTCCACCCAACCTCCCCACTCCTCCCAACCTACGCACTCCACCCAACCACACCACTCCACCCAACCTCCCCACTTCAACCCATCCTCCCCACTCCACCCAACCTCCGCCATCCACCCAACCTCCCCACTCCACCCAACCTCCCCACTTCACCCAACCTCCGCACCCCACCCAACTTCCGCACTCCACACAACTTCCGCACTCCATGCAATCTCCGCACTCCACCCAACCTTCGCACTCCACACAACTTCCCCACTTCATACAAACCTCCCCACTCAACCCAACCTCCCCATTTCACCCAACCTTCCCACTTCACCCAACCTCCCCACATCACCCAAACTCCCCACTGCACCCAACCTCCTCAAATCACCCAAACTCCCCACTCCACTCAAATTCCCCACTTCACCCAACCTCCCCAGAGCACGCAACCTCCCCACTCCACCGAACCTCCCCACTCCACCCAACCACCCCACTTCACCCAACCTCCCCACTTCACCCAAACTCCCCACTCCACCCAACCTCCCCACTTCACCCTACCTCCCAAGAGCACCCAACATCCGCACTCCAGCCAACTTCCGCACTCCACCCAACCTCCCCACTTCACCCAACCTCCCCACTCCACACAATCTCCCCACTTCACCCAACCTCCCCACTCCACCCAACCTCCCCACTTCACCCAACCTTCGCACTCCATCCAACCTCCGCACTCCACCCAACATCCGCACTCCAGCCAACTTCCGCACTCCACCCAACCTCTTCAGTCAACCCAAACTCAGCACTCCAGCCAACTTCCGCGCTCCACCCAACCTCCGCACTCCGCCCAACCTCCCCAATTCACCCAACATCCCCAGAGCACCCAACCTCCCCACTCCACGCCTCACTCCACCCAACCTCCCTACTTCACCCAACCTCCGCACTCCACCCAACCTCCCACTTCACCCAACCTTCGCACTCCATCCAACCTCCGCATTCCACCCAAACTCCGCACTCCAAACAACTTCCGCACTCCACCCAACATCCGCACTCCACTCAACTTCCGCACTCCACCGAACTTCCGCACTCCACCCAACCTCTGCAGTCAACCTAAACTCAGCACTCCAACCAACTTCCGCACTCCACCCAACTTCCGCACACCACCCAACCTCCGTACTCCACGCAACTTCCGCGCTCCACCCAACCTCAGCACTCCACCCAACCTCCGAACACCACCCAACTTCAGCACTCCACCCAACCTCCCCACTCCACCGAACCTCCCCCCGCCATCCAACCTCCCAACTCCACCCAACCTCCCCACTCCTCCCAACCTACGCACTCCACCCAACCACACCACTCCACCCAACCTCCCCACTTCAACCCATCCTCCCCACTCCAACCAACCTCCGCCATCCACCCAACCTCCCCACTCCACCCAACCTCCCCACTTCACCCAACCTCCGCACCCCACCCAACTTCCGGACTCCGCACAACTTCCGCACTCCATGCAATCTCCGCACTCCACCCAACCTTTGCAGTCCACACAACTTCCCCACTTCATACAAACCTCCCCACTCAACCCAACCTCCCCATTTCACCCAACCTCCCCACTTCACCCAACCTCCCCACATCACCCAACCTCCCCACTGCACCCAACCTCCTCAAATCACCCAAACTCCCCACTCCACCCAACCTCCCCACTTCACCCTACCTCCCAAGAGCACCCAACCTCCCCACTCCACCGAACCTCCCCACTCCACCCAACCTCCACTCTCCACCCAACCTCCCCACTCCACCCAAACTCCCCACTCCACCCAACCTCCCCACTCCACCCAACCTCCCCACTTCACCCAACCTCCCTACTTCACCCAACCTCCCCACTCCACCCAACGTCCGCCCTCCACCCAAAGTTCGCACTCAACCCAACCTCCACACTTCACCCAACCTCCCAACTCCACCCAACCTCCGCCCACCACCGAACCTACGCCCTCCACCCAATCTCCCCACTCCACCCAACCTCCCCACTTCACCCAACCTCCCCACATCACCCAACTTCCCCACTCCACCCAAACTACCCACTCCACCCAACCTCCCCACTTCACCCAACCTCCCCACTCCACACAATCTCCCCACTTCACCCAACCTCCCCACTCCACCCAACCTCCCCACTTCACCCAACCTTCGCACTCCATCCAACCTCCGCACTCCACCCAACATCCGCACTCCAGCCAACTTCCGCACTCCACCCAACCTCTTCACTCAACCCAAACTCAGCACTCCAGCCAACTTCCGCGCTCCACCCAACCTCCGCACTCCACCCAACCTCCGCACTCCACACAACTTCTGCACTCCACCCAACCTCCTCACTCCACCCAACCTCCCCACTTCACCCAACATCCCCAGAGCACCCAACCTCCCCACTCCACGCCTCACTCCACCCAAACTCCCCACTTCACCCAACCTCCGCACTCCACCCAACCTCCCCACTTCACCCAACCTTCGCACTTCATCCAACCTCCGCATTCCACCCAAACTCCGCACTCCAAACAACTTCCGCACTCCACCCAACTTCCGCACACCACCCAACTTCCGTACTCCACGCAACTTCCGCGCTCCACCGAACCTCAGCACTCCACCCAACCTCCGAACACCACCCAACTTCAGCACTCCACCCAACCTCCCCACTCCACCGAACCTCCCCCCGCCATCCAACCTCCCAACTCCACCCAACCTCCCCACTCCTCCCAACCTACGCACTCCACCCAACCACACCACTCCACCCAACCTCCCCACTTCAACCCATCCTCCCCACTCCACCCAACCTCCGCCATCCACCCAACCTCCCCACTCCACCCAACCTCCCCACTTCACCCAACCTCCGCACCCCACCCAACTTCCGCACTCCACACAACTTCCGCACTCCATGCAATCTCCGCACTCCACCCAACCTTCGCACTCCACACAACTTCCCCACTTCATACAAACCTCCCCACTCAACCCAACCTCCCCATTTCACCCAACCTCCCCACTTCACCCAACCTCCCCACATCACCCAAACTCCCCACTGCACCCAACCTCCTCAAATCACCCAAACTCCCCACTCCACTCAAATTCCCCACTTCACCCAACCTCCCCAGAGCACGCAACCTCCCCACTCCACCGAACCTCCCCACTCCACCCAACCACCCCACTTCACCCAACCTCCCCACTTCACCCAAACTCCCCACTCCACCCAACCTCCCCACTTCACCCTACCTCCCAAGAGCACCCAACATCCGCACTCCAGCCAACTTCCGCACTCCACCCAACCTCTTCACTCAACCCAAACTCAGCACTCCAGCCAACTTCCGCGCTCCACCCAACCTCCGCACTCCACCCAACCTCCGCACTCCACACAACTTCTGCACTCCACCCAACCTCCTCACTCCACCCAACCTCCCCACTTCACCCAACATCCCCAGAGCACCCAACCTCCCCACTCCACGCCTCACTCCACCCAAACTCCCCACTTCACCCAACCTCCGCACTCCACCCAACCTCCCCACTTCACCCAACCTTCGCACTTCATCCAACCTCCGCATTCCACCCAAACTCCCCACTCCACCGAACCTCCCCACTCCACCCAACCTCCACTCTCCACCCAACCACCCCACTTCACCCAACCTCCCCACATCACCCAAACTCCCCACTCCACCCAACCTCCCCACTTCACCCTACCTCCCAAGAGCACCCAACCTCCCCACTCCACCGAACCTCCCCACTCCACGCAACCTCCACTCTCCACCCAACCTCCCCACTTCACCCAACCTTCCCACTTCACCCAACCTCCCCACATCACCCAACCTCCCCACTCCACCCAAACTCCCCACTCCACCCAACCTCCCCACTCCACCCACCCTCCCCACTTCACCCAACCTCCCTACTTCACCCAACCTCCCCACTCCACCCAACGTCCGCACTCCACCCAAAGTTCGCACTCAACCCAACCTCCACATTTCACCCAACCTCCCCACTCCACCCAAACTCCCCACTTCACCCAACCTCCCTACTTCACCCAACCTCCCCACTCCACCCAACCTCCGCACTCCGCCCAACCTCCCCAATTCACCCAACATCCCCAGAGCACCCAACCTCCCCACTCCACGCCTCACTCCACCCAACCTCCCTACTTCACCCAACCTCCGCACTCCACCCAACCTCCCACTTCACCCAACCTTCGCACTCCATCCAACCTCCGCATTCCACCCAAACTCCGCACTCCAAACAACTTCCGCACTCCACCCAACATCCGCACTCCACTCAACTTCCGCACTCCACCGAACTTCCGCACTCCACCCAACCTCTGCAGTCAACCTAAACTCAGCACTCCAACCAACTTCCGCACTCCACCCAACTTCCGCACACCACCCAACTTCCGTACTCCACGCAACTTCCGCGCTCCACCCAACCTCAGCACTCCACCCAACCTCCGAACACCACCCAACTTCAGCACTCCACCCAACCTCCCCACTCCACCGAACCTCCCCCCGCCATCCAACCTCCCAACTCCACCCAACCTCCCCACTCCTCCCAACCTACGCACTCCACCCAACCACACCACTCCACCCAACCTCCCCACTTCAACCCATCCTCCCCACTCCAACCAACCTCCGCCATCCACCCAACCTCCCCACTCCACCCAACCTCCCCACTTCACCCAACCTCCGCACCCCACCCAACTTCCGCACTCCGCACAACTTCCGCACTCCATGCAATCTCCGCACTCCACCCAACCTTTGCAGTCCACACAACTTCCCCACTTCATACAAACCTCCCCACTCAACCCAACCTCCCCATTTCACCCAACCTCCCCACTTCACCCAACCTCCCCACATCACCCAACCTCCCCACTGCACCCAACCTCCTCAAATCACCCAAACTCCCCACTCCACCCAACCTCCCCACTTCACCCTACCTCCCAAGAGCACCCAACCTCCCCACTCCACCGAACCTCCCCACTCCACCCAACCTCCACTCTCCACCCAACCTCCCCACTCCACCCAAACTCCCCACTCCACCCAACCTCCCCACTCCACCCAACCTCCCCACTTCACACAACCTCCCTACTTCACCCAACCTCCCCACTCCACCCAACGTCCGCCCTCCACCCAAAGTTCGCACTCAACCCAACCTCCACACTTCACCCAACCTCCCAACTCCACCCAACCTCCGCCCACCACCGAACCTACGCCCTCCACCCAATCTCCCCACTCCACCCAACCTCCCCACTTCACCCAACCTCCCCACATCACCCAACTTCCCCACTCCACCCAAACTACCCACTCCACCCAACCTCCCCACTTCACCCAACCTCCCCACTCCACACAATCTCCCCACTTCACCCAACCTCCCCACTCCACCCAACCTCCCCACTTCACCCAACCTTCGCACTCCATCCAACCTCCGCACTCCACCCAACATCCGCACTCCAGCCAACTTCCGCACTCCACCCAACCTCTTCACTCAACCCAAACTCAGCACTCCAGCCAACTTCCGCGCTCCACCCAACCTCCGCACTCCACCCAACCTCCGCACTCCACACAACTTCTGCACTCCACCCAACCTCCTCACTCCACCCAACCTCCCCACTTCACCCAACATCCCCAGAGCACCCAACCTCCCCACTCCACGCCTCACTCCACCCAAACTCCCCACTTCACCCAACCTCCGCACTCCACCCAACCTCCCCACTTCACCCAACCTTCGCACTTCATCCAACCTCCGCATTCCACCCAAACTCCGCACTCCAAACAACTTCCGCACTCCACCCAACTTCCGCACACCACCCAACTTCCGTACTCCACGCAACTTCCGCGCTCCACCCAACCTCAGCACTCCACCCAACCTCCGAACACCACCCAACTTCAGCACTCCACCCAACCTCCCCACTCCACCGAACCTCCCCCCGCCATCCAACCTCCCAACTCCACCCAACCTCCCCACTCCTCCCAACCTACGCACTCCACCCAACCACACCACTCCACCCAACCTCCCCACTTCAACCCATCCTCCCCACTCCACCCAACCTCCGCCATCCACCCAACCTCCCCACTCCACCCAACCTCCCCACTTCACCCAACCTCCGCACCCCACCCAACTTCCGCACTCCACACAACTTCCGCACTCCATGCAATCTCCGCACTCCACCCAACCTTCGCACTCCACACAACTTCCCCACTTCATACAAACCTCCCCACTCAACCCAACCTCCCCATTTCACCCAACCTCCCCACTTCACCCAACCTCCCCACATCACCCAAACTCCCCACTGCACCCAACCTCCTCAAATCACCCAAACTCCCCACTCCACTCAAATTCCCCACTTCACCCAACCTCCCCAGAGCACGCAACCTCCCCACTCCACCGAACCTCCCCACTCCACCCAACCACCCCACTTCACCCAACCTCCCCACTTCACCCAAACTCCCCACTCCACCCAACCTCCCCACTTCACCCTACCTCCCAAGAGCACCCAACATCCGCACTCCAGCCAACTTCCGCACTCCACCCAACCTCTTCACTCAACCCAAACTCAGCACTCCAGCCAACTTCCGCGCTCCACCCAACCTCCGCACTCCACCCAACCTCCGCACTCCACACAACTTCTGCACTCCACCCAACCTCCTCACTCCACCCAACCTCCCCACTTCACCCAACATCCCCAGAGCACCCAACCTCCCCACTCCACGCCTCACTCCACCCAAACTCCCCACTTCACCCAACCTCCGCACTCCACCCAACCTCCCCACTTCACCCAACCTTCGCACTTCATCCAACCTCCGCATTCCACCCAAACTCCCCACTCCACCGAACCTCCCCACTCCACCCAACCTCCACTCTCCACCCAACCACCCCACTTCACCCAACCTCCCCACATCACCCAAACTCCCCACTCCACCCAACCTCCCCACTTCACCCTACCTCCCAAGAGCACCCAACCTCCCCACTCCACCGAACCTCCCCACTCCACGCAACCTCCACTCTCCACCCAACCTCCCCACTTCACCCAACCTTCCCACTTCACCCAACCTCCCCACATCACCCAACCTCCCCACTCCACCCAAACTCCCCACTCCACCCAACCTCCCCACTCCACCCACCCTCCCCACTTCACCCAACCTCCCTACTTCACCCAACCTCCCCACTCCACCCAACGTCCGCACTCCACCCAAAGTTCGCACTCAACCCAACCTCCACACTTCACCCAACCTCCCCACTCCACCCAAACTCCCCACTTCACCCAACCTCCCTACTTCACCCAACCTCCCCACTCCACCCAACGTCCGCACTCCACCCAAAGTTCGCACTCAACGCAACCTCCACACTTCACCGAAACTGCCAACTCCACCCAACCTCCGCCCCCCACCGAACCTCCGCCCTCCACCCAATCTCCCTTCTCCACACAACTTCTCCACTTCATACAACCTCCCCACTCAACCCAACCTCCCCATATCACCCAACCTCCCCACTGCACCCAACTTCCCGAAATCACCCAACCTCCTCACTCCCCTCAAACTCCCCACTCCACCCAACCTCCTCACTCCACTCAACCGCCCCGCTCCACCCAACCTCCCCACTTCACCCAACCTCCGCGCTCCACCCAACCTCCGCACTCCACACAACTTCCCCACATCATACAACCTTCCCACTCAACCCAACCTCCCCACATCACCAAACCTACCCACTGCACCCAACCTCCCCAAATCACCCAACCTCCCCACTCAACTCAAATTCCCCACTCCACCCAACCTCCTGACTCCACCCAACCTCCCCACTTCACACAACCTCCCCACTCCACCCAACCTCCCCACTTCACCCAACCTCCCCACATCACCCAACCTCCCCACTCCACCCAAACTACCCACTCCACCCAACCTCTCCACTCCACCCAACCTCGCCATTTCACCCAACCTCCCTACTTCACCCAACATCCCCACTCCACCCAACCTCCGCACTCCACCCAAAGTTCGCACTCAACCCAACCTCCACACTTCACCCAACTTCCGTACTACACCCAACTTCCGCACTCCACCCAACTTCCGCACTCCATCCAACCTCCGAACTCCACCCAACCTCCGCACTCCACACAACTTCCGCACTCCACCCAACCTCCCCACTCCACCCAAACTCCCCACTTCACCGAACCTCCCTACTCCACCCAATCTCCCCACCCCAAGCAACCTCCCCACTCCACCCAACCTCCGCCCACCACCCAACCTCCGCCCTCCACCCAACCTCCCCACTCCACCCAACTTCCCCACTTCACCCAACCTCCCCACTCCACGCAACCTCCCCACTTCACCCAACCTCCCAACTTCACCCAACCTCCTCACTCCACCCAACCTCCCCACTTCACCCAACCTCCCCACTCCACCCAACCTTCGCACTCCATCCAACCTCCGCATTCCACCCATTCTCCGCACTCCAAACAACGTCCGCACTCCACCCAACATCCGCACTCCACCGAACTTCCGCACTCCACCCAACCTCTGCACTCAACCCAACCTCCGAACACCACCCAACTTCAGCACTCCACCCAACCTCCCCACTCCACCGAACCTCCCCCCGCCATCCAACCTCCCAACTCCACCCAACCTCCCCACTCCTCCCAACCTACGCACTCCACCGAACCTCCCCACTCCACACAACCTCCCCACTTCACCCAACCTCCGCACTCCACCCAACCTCCGCACTCCACACAACTTCCCCACTTCATATAACCTTCCCACTCAACCCAACCTCCCCATTTCACCCAACTTCCCCACTTCACCCAACCTCCCCACATCACCCAACCTCCCCACTGCACCCAACCTCCCCAAATCACCCAACCTCCCCACTCAACTCAAATTCCCCACTCCACCCAACCTCCTCACTCCACCCAACCTCCCCATTTCACACAACCTCCCCACTCCACCCAACCTCCCCACTTCACCCAACCTCCCCACATCTCCCAACCTCCCCACTCCACCCAAATTACCCACTCCACCCAACCTCCCCACTCCACCCAACCTCGCCATTTCACCCAACCACCCTACTTCACCCAACCTCCCCACTCCACCCAAACTCCGCACTCCACCCAAAGTTCGCACTCAACCCAACCTCCACACTTCACCCAACCTCCCAACTCCACCCAACCTCCCCACTTCACCAAACCTCCGCATTCCAACCAACCTCCGCACGCCACCCAACCTCCGCACTCGGACCAACTTCCGCACTCCACCCAACATCCGCACTCCACCCAACTTCCGTACTACACCCAACTTCCGCACTCCACCCAACTTCAGCACTCCATCCAACCTCCGAACTCCACCCAACCTCCGCACTCCATAAAACTTCCGCTCTCCACCCAACCTCCCAACTCCACCCAACCTCCCCACTTCACCGAACCTCCCCACTCCACCCAATCTCCCCACCCCAAGCAACCTCCCCACTCCACCCAACCTCCCCACTTCACCCAACCTCCCCACTCCACCCAACCTCCCCACTTCACCCAACCTCCCAACTTCACCCAACTTCCTCACTCCACCCAACCTCCCCACTCCACCCAACCTCCCCACTTCACCCAACCTTCGCACTCCATCCAACCTCCGCATTCCACCCATTCTCCGCACTGCAAACAACTTCCGCACTCCACCCAACATCCGCACTCCACCCAACTTCCGCACTCCACCCAACCTCTGCACTCAACCCAACCTCCGAACACCACCCAACTTCAGGACTCCACCCAACCTCCCCACTCCACCGAACCTCCCCCCGCCATCCAACCTCCCAACTCCACCCAACCTCCCCACTCCTCCCAACCTACGCACTCCACCCAACCACACCACTCCACCCAACCTCCCCACTTCAACCCATCCTCCCCACTCCACCCAACCTCCGCCCTCCACCCAACCTCCTCACTCCTCCCAACCTCCCCACTTCAACCAACCTCCGCACTCCACCCAACTTCCGCACTCCACCCAACTTCCGCACTCCATGCAACCTCCGCACTCCACCCAACCTCCGCACTCCACACAACTTCCCCACTTCATACAACCTCCCCACCTCACCCAACCTCCCCACATCACCCAACCTTCGCACTGCACCCAACCTCCCCAAATCACCCAACCTCCCCACTCCACTCAAATTCCCCACTCCACCCAACCTCCTCACTCCACCCAACCTCCCCGCTTCACCCAACCTCGACAGAGCACCCAACCTCCCCACTCCACCCAACCTCCCCACTCCACCCAACCCTCCCCACTTCACCCAACCTCCCTGCATCACCCAAACTCCCCACTCCACCCAACCTCCCCACCCCACCCAACCTCCCCACTTCACCCAACCTCCCTACTTCACCCAACCTCCCCCCTCCACCCAACTTCCGCACTCCACCCAACTTCCGCACTCCATGGAACCTCCGCACTCCACCCAACCTCCGCACTCCACCCAACCTCCCCACTCCACCCTACCTCCCCAGAGCACCCAACCTCCCCACTCCACCGAACCTCCCCACTCCACCCAACCTCCACTCTCCACCCAACCTCCCCACTTTATACAACCTCCCCACTCAACCCAACCTCCCCACTTCACTCAACCTCCCCACTTCACCCAACCTCCCCACATCACCCAACCTCCCCACTCCACCCAACCTCCCCAAATCACCCAACCTCCCTACTCCAATCAAACTGCCACTCCACCCAACCTCATCACTCCACCCAACCTCCACACTTCACCCTACCTCCCTAGAGCACCCAATCTCCCCACTCCACCGAACCTCCCCACTCCACCCAACCTCCACTCTGCACCCAACCTCCCCACTTCACCCAACCTCCCCACTTCACCCATCCTCCCCACTCCACCCAACCTCCCCACTTCACCCAACCTCCCCACATCACCCAACCTCCCCACTCTAACCAAACTCCCCACTCCACCCCCCCTCCCCCCTCCACCCAACCTCCCCACTTCACCGAACCTCCCTACTTCACCCAACCTCCCCACTCCACCCAAAGTTCGCACTCAACCCAACCTCCACACTTCACCCAATCTCCCAACTCCACCCAAACTCCCCACTTCACCAAATCTCCGCATTCCAACCAACCTCCGCACGCCACCCAACCTCCGCACTCGAACCAACTTCCGCACTCAACGCAACCTCCGCACTCCACGCAACTTCCGCACTCCACCCAACTTCCGCACTCCATCGAACCTCCGCACTCCACCCAACCTCCGCACTCCACACAACTTCCGCACTTCACCCAACCTCCCCACTCCACCCATCCTCCTAACTCCACCCCGCCCAAACTCCCCTCTCCACCCAACCTCCCCACTTCACCCAACCTCCCCACGTCACCCAACCTCCCCACTTCACCCAACCTCCCCACTCCACCCAACCTCCCCACTTCACCCAACCTTCGCATTCCATCCAACCTCCGCACTCCACCCAACATCCGGACTCCGCCGAACTTCCGCACTCCAGCCAACTTCCGCACTCCACCCAACCTCTGCACTCAACCCAAACTCAGCACTCCAGCCAACTTCCGCGCTCCACCCAACCTCCGCACTCCACCCAACCTCCGCACTCCACACAACTTCCGCACTCCACCCAACCTCCCCACTCCACCCAACCTCCTCACTCCACCCAACCTCCCCACTTCACCAAACATCCCCAGAGCACCCAACCTCCCCACTCCACGCCTCACTCCACCCAACCTCCCCACTTCACCCAACCTCCGCACTCCACCCAACCTCCCCACTTCACCCAACCATCGCACTCCATCCAACCTCTGCAGTCAACCCAAACTCAGCACTCCAGCCAACTTCCGCACTCCACCCAACTTCCGCGCACCACCCAACCTCAGCACTCCACCCAACCTCCGAAAACCACCCAACTTCAGCACTCCACCCAACCTCCCCACTCCACCGAACCTCCCCCCGCCATCCAACCTCCCAACTCCACCCAACCTCCCCACTCCTCCCAACCTACGCCCTCCACCCAACCACACCACTCCACCCAACCTCCCCACTTCAACCCATCCTCCCCACTCCACCCAACCTCCGCCATCCACCCAACCTCCCCACTCCACCCAACCTCCCCACTTCACCCAACCTCCGAACCCCACCCAACTGCCGCAGTGCACCCAACTTCCGCACTCCATCCAACCTCCGAACTCCACCCAACCTCCGCACTCCACACAACTTCCGCACTCCACCCAACCTCCCCACTCCACCCAACCTCCCCACTTCACCGAACCTCCCCACTCCACCCAATCTCCCCACCCCAAGCAACCTCCCCACTCCACCCAACCTCCGCCCACCACCCAACCTCCGCCCTCCACCCAACCTCCCCACTCCACCCAACTTCCCCACTTCACCCAACCTCCCCACTCCACGCAACCTCCCCACTTCACCCAACCTCCCCACTTCACCCAACCTCCCCACTCCACCCAACCTCCCCACTTCACCCAACCTCCCAACTTCACCCAACCTCCTCACTCCACCCAACCTCCCCACTTCACCCAACCTCCCCACTCCACCCAACCTCCGAACTCCACCCAACCTCCGCACTCCACACAACTTCCCCACTTCATATAACCTTCGCACTCAATCCAACCTCCGCATTCCACCCATTCTCCGCACTCCAAACAACTTCCGCACTCCACCCAACATCCGCACTCCACCGAATTTCCGCACTCCACCCAACCTCTGCACTCAACCCAACCTCCGAACACCACCCAACTTCAGCACTCCACCCAACCTCCCCACTCCACCGAACCTCCCCCCGCTATCCAACCTCCCAACTCCACCCAACCTCCCCACTCCTCCCAACCTACGCACTCCACCCAACCTCCCCGCTTCACCCAACCTCCGAACTCCACCCAACCTCCGCACTCCACACAACTTCCCCACTTCATATAACCTTCCCACTCAACCCAACCTCCCCATTTCACCCAACTTCCCCACTTCACCCAACCTCCCCACATCACCCAACCTCCCCAATGCACCCAACCTCCCCAAATCACCCAACCTCCCCACTCAACTCAAATTCCCCACTCCACCCAACCTCCTCACTCCACCCAACCTCCCCATTTCACACAACCTCCCCACTCCACCCAACCTCCCCACTTCACCCAACCTCCCCACTTCACCCAACCTCGCCATTTCACCCAACCACCCTACTTCACCCAACCTCCCCACTCCACCCAACCTCCGCACTCCACCCAAAGTTCGCAATCAACCGAACCTCCACACTACACCCAACCTCCCAACTCCACCCAACCTCCCCACTTCACCAAACCTCCGCATTCCAACCAACCTCCTCACGCCACCCAACCTCCGCACTCCACCCAACCTCCCCACTCCTCCCAACCTCCCCACTTCACCCAACCTCCCCACATCACCCAAACTCCCCACTCCACCCAACCTCCCCACCCCACCCAACCTACCCATTTCACCCAACCTCCCTACTTCACCCAACCTCCCCACTCCACCCAATTTTCGCACTCCACCCAACTTCAGCACTCCACGCAACCTCCCCACTCCACCCAACCTCCGCACTCCACCCAAACTCCCCACTTCACCCTACCTCCCCAGAGCACCCAACCTCCCCACTCCACCGAACCTCCCCACTCCACAAAACCTCCACTCTCCACCCAACCTCCCGACTTCATACAACCTCCCCACTCAACCCAACCTCCCCACTTCACCCAACCTCCCCACTCTAACCAAACTCCCCACTCCACCCCCCCTCCCCCCTCCACCCAACCTCCCCACTTCACCGAACCTCCCTACTTCACCCAACCTCCCCACTCCACCCAAAGTTCGCACTCAACCCAACCTCCACACTTCACCCAATCTCCCAACTCCACCCAAACTCCCCACTTCACCAAATCTCCGCATTCCAACCAACCTCCGCACGCCACCCAACCTCCGCACTCGAACCAACTTCCGCACTCAACGCAACCTCCGCACTCCACGCAACTTCCGCACTCCACCCAACTTCCGCACTCCATCGAACCTCCGCACTCCACCCAACCTCCGCACTCCACACAACTTCCGCACTTCACCCAACCTCCCCACTCCACCCATCCTCCTAACTCCACCCCGCCCAAACTCCCCTCTCCACCCAACCTCCCCACTTCACCCAACCTCCCCACGTCACCCAACCTCCCCACTTCACCCAACCTCCCCACTCCACCCAACCTCCCCACTTCACCCAACCTTCGCACTCCATCCAACCTCCGCACTCCACCCAACATCCGGACTCCGCCGAACTTCCGCACTCCAGCCAACTTCCGCACTCCACCCAACCTCTGCACTCAACCCAAACTCAGCACTCCAGCCAACTTCCGCGCTCCACCCAACCTCCGCACTCCACCCAACCTCCGCACTCCACACAACTTCCGCACTCCACCCAACCTCCCCACTCCACCCAACCTCCTCACTCCACCCAACCTCCCCACTTCACCAAACATCCCCAGAGCACCCAACCTCCCCACTCCACGCCTCACTCCACCCAACCTCCCCACTTCACCCAACCTCCGCACTCCACCCAACCTCCCCACTTCACCCAACCATCGCACTCCATCCAACCTCTGCAGTCAACCCAAACTCAGCACTCCAGCCAACTTCCGCACTCCACCCAACTTCCGCGCACCACCCAACCTCAGCACTCCACCCAACCTCCGAAAACCACCCAACTTCAGCACTCCACCCAACCTCCCCACTCCACCGAACCTCCCCCCGCCATTCAACCTCCCAACTCCACCCAACCTCCCCACTCCTCCCAACCTACGCCCTCCACCCAACCACACCACTCCACCCAACCTCCCCACTTCAACCCATCCTCCCCACTCCACCCAACCTCCGCCATCCACCCAACCTCCCCACTCCACCCAACCTCCCCACTTCACCCAACCTCCGAACCCCACCCAACTGCCGCAGTGCACCCAACTTCCGCACTCCATCCAACCTCCGAACTCCACCCAACCTCCGCACCCCACACAACTTCCGCACTCCACCCAACCTCCCCACTCCACCCAACCTCCCCACTTCACCGAACCTCCCCACTCCACCCAATCTCCCCACCCCAAGCAACCTCCCCACTCCACCCAACCTCCGCCCACCACCCAACCTCCGCCCTCCACCCAACCTCCCCACTCCACCCAACTTCCCCACTTCACCCAACCTCCCCACTCCACGCAACCTCCCCACTTCACCCAACCTCCCCACTTCACCCAACCTCCCCACTCCACCCAACCTCCCCACTTCACCCAACCTCCCAACTTCACCCAACCTCCTCACTCCACCCAACCTCCCCACTTCACCCAACCTCCCCACTCCACCCAACCTCCGAACTCCACCCAACCTCCGCACTCCACACAACTTCCCCACTTCATATAACCTTCGCACTCAATCCAACCTCCGCATTCCACCCATTCTCCGCACTCCAAACAACTTCCGCACTCCACCCAACATCCGCACTCCACCGAATTTCCGCACTCCACCCAACCTCTGCACTCAACCCAACCTCCGAACACCACCCAACTTCAGCACTCCACCCAACCTCCCCACTCCACCGAACCTCCCCCCGCTATCCAACCTCCCAACTCCACCCAACCTCCCCACTCCTCCCAACCTACGCACTCCACCCAACCTCCCCGCTTCACCCAACCTCCGAACTCCACCCAACCTCCGCACTCCACACAACTTCCCCACTTCATATAACCTTCCCACTCAACCCAACCTCCCCATTTCACCCAACTTCCCCACTTCACCCAACCTCCCCACATCACCCAACCTCCCCAATGCACCCAACCTCCCCAAATCACCCAACCTCCCCACTCAACTCAAATTCCCCACTCCACCCAACCTCCTCACTCCACCCAACCTCCCCATTTCACACAACCTCCCCACTCCACCCAACCTCCCCACTTCACCCAACCTCCCCACTTCACCCAACCTCGCCATTTCACCCAACCACCCTACTTCACCCAACCTCCCCACTCCACCCAACCTCCGCACTCCACCTAAAGTTCGCAATCAACCGAACCTCCACACTACACCCAACCTCCCAACTCCACCCAACCTCCCCACTTCACCAAACCTCCGCATTCCAACCAACCTCCTCACGCCACCCAACCTCCGCACTCCACCCAACCTCCCCACTCCTCCCAACCTCCCCACTTCACCCAACCTCCCCACATCACCCAAACTCCCCACTCCACCCAACCTCCCCACCCCACCCAACCTACCCATTTCACCCAACCTCCCTACTTCACCCAACCTCCCCACTCCACCCAATTTTCGCACTCCACCCAACTTCAGCACTCCACGCAACCTCCCCACTCCACCCAACCTCCGCACTCCACCCAAACTCCCCACTTCACCCTACCTCCCCAGAGCACCCAACCTCCCCACTCCACCGAACCTCCCCACTCCACAAAACCTCCACTCTCCACCCAACCTCCCGACTTCATACAACCTCCCCACTCAACCCAACCTCCCCACTTCACCCAACCTCCCCACTTCACCCAACCTCCCCACATCACCCAACCTCCCCACTCCACCCAAACTCCCCACTCCACCCAACCTCCCCACTCCACCCAACCTCCCCACTTCACCCAACCTCCCTACTTCACCCAACCTCCCCACTCCACCCAACGTCCGCCCTCCACCCAAAGTTCGCACTCAACCCAACCTCCACACTTCACCCAACCTCCCAACTCCACCCAACCTCCGCCCACCACCGAACCTACGCCCTCCACCCAATTTCCCCACTCCACCCAACCTCCCCACTTCACCCAACCTCCCCACATCACCCAACCTCCCCACTCCACCCAAACTACCCACTCCACCCAACCTCCCCACTCCACACAATCTCCCCACTTCACCCAACCTCCCCACTCCACCCAACCTCCCCACTTCACCCAACCTTCGCACTCCATCCAACCTCCGCACTCCACCCAACATCCGCACTCCAGCCAACTTCCGCACTCCACACAACTTCCGCACTCCACCCAACCTCCCCACTTCACCCAAAATCCCCAGAGCACCCAACCTCCCCACTCCACGCCTCACTCCACCCAACTTCCCCACTTCACCCAACCTCCGCACTCCACCCAACCTCCCCACTTCACCCAACCTTCGCACTCCATCCAACCTCCGCATTCCACCCAAACTCCGCACTCCAAACAACTTCCGCACTCCACCCAACATCCGCACTCCACTCAACTTCCGCACTCCACCGAACTTCCGCACTCCACCCAACCTCTGCAGTCAACCCAAACTCAGCACTCCAACCAACTTCCGCACTCCACCCAACTTCGGCACACCACCCAACTTCCGTACTCAACGCAACTTCCGCGCTCCACCCAACTTCAGCACTCCACCCAACCTCCGAATACCACCCAACTTCAGCACTCCACCCAACCTCCCCACTCCACCGAACCTCCCCGCGCCATCCAACCTCCCAACTCCACCCAACCTCCCCACTCCTCCCAACCTACGCACTCCACCCAACCACACCACTCCACCCAACCTCCCCACTTCAACCCATCCTCCCCACTCCACCCAACCTCCGCCATCCACCCAACCTCCCCACTCCACCCAACCTCCCCACTTCACCCAACCTCCGCACCCCACCCAACTTCCGCACTCCACACAACTTCCGCACTCCATGCAATCTCCGCACTCCATCCAACCTTCGCACTCCACACAACTTCCCCACTTCATACAAACCTCCCCACTCAACCCAACCTCCCCATTTCACCCAACCTCCCCACTTCACCCAACCTCCCCACATCACCCAACCTCCCCACTGCACCCAACCTCCTCAAATCACCCAACCTCCCCACTCCACTCAAATTCCCCACTTCACCCAACCTCCCCAGAGCACCCAACATCCCCACTCCACCCAACCTCCCCACTCCACCCAACCACCCCACTTCACCCAACCTCCCCACATCACCCAAACTCCCCACTCCACCCAACCTCCCCACTTCACCCTACCTCCCAAGAGCACCCAACCTCCCCACTCCACCGAACCTCCCCACTCCACCCAACCTCCACTCTCCACCCAACCTCCCCACTCCACCGAACCTCCCCCCGCCATCCAACCTCCCAACTCCACCCAACCTCCCCACTCCTCCCAACCTACGCACTCCACCCAACCACACCACTCCACCCAACCTCCCCACTTCAACCCATCCTCCCCACTCCACCCAACCTCCGCCATCCACCCAACCTCCCCACTCCACCCAACCTCCCCACTTCACCCAACCTCCGCACCCCACCCAACTGCCGCACTCCACCCAACTTCCGCACTCCATCCAACCTCCGAACTCCACCCAACCTCCTCACTCCACACAACTTCCGCACTCCACCCAACCTCCCCACTCCACCCAACCTCCCCACTTCACCGAACCTCCCCACTCCAACCAATCTCCCCACCCCAAGCAACCTCCCCACTCCACCCAACCTCCGCCCACCACCCAACCTCCGCCCTCCACCCAACCTCCCCACTCCACCCAACTTCCGCACTTCACCCAACCTCCCCACTCCACGCAACCTCCCCACTTCACCCAACCTCCCCACTTCACCCAACCTCCCCACTCCACCCAACCTCCCCACTTCACCCAACCTCCCAACTTCACCCAACCTCCTCACTCCACCCAACCTCCCCACTTCACCCAACCTCCCTACTCCACCCAACCTCCCCACTTCACCCAACCTCCCCACTTCACCCAACGTCCCCACTCCACCCAACCTCCCCACTTCACCCAACCTCGGCACTCCACCCAACTTCCGCACTCCACCCAACTTCCGCACTCCATGCAACCTCCGCACTCCACATAAACCTCCGCACTCCACACAACTTCTCCACTTCATACAACATCCCCACTCAACCCAACCTCTCCACATCACCCAACTTCCCCACTGCACCCAACCTCCCGAAATCATCCAACCTCCTCACTCCACTCAAACTCCCCACTCCACCCAACCTCCTCACTCCACTCAACCTCCGCACTACACCCAACCTCCCCACTTCACCCAACCTCCGCACTCCACCCAACCTCCGCACTCCTCCAACTTCCCCACTTCAAACAACCTTCCCACTCAACCCAACCTCCCCATTTCACCCAACCTCCCCACTGCACCCAACCTCCCCACATCACCCAACCTCCCCACTGCACCCAACCTCCCCAAATCACCCAACCTCCCCACTCCACTCAAAATCCCCACTCCACCCAACCTCCGCCCTCCACCCAACCTCCCCACTCCACCCAACCTCCCCATTTCACCCAACTTCCGCACTCCACCCAACTTCCGCACTCCATGCAACCTCCGCACTCCTCCCAACCTCCGCACTCCACACAACTTCCCCACTTCATACAACCTCCCCACTCAACCCAACCTCCCCACTTCGCCCAACCTCCGCACTTCACCCAACCTCCCCACATCACCCAACCTCCCCACCACCCAACCTCCCCAAATCACCCAACCTCCCCACTCCACTCAAACTCCCCACTCCACCCACCTCATCACTCCACCCAACCTCCCCACTTCACCCTACCTCCCCAGAGCACCCAACCTCCCCACTCCACCGAACCTCCCCACTCCACCCAAACTCCACTCTCCACCCAACCTCCCCACTCCACCCAACCTCCCCACTTCACCGAACCTCCCCACTCCAACCAATCTCCCCACCCCAAGCAACCTCCCCACTCCACCCAACCTCCGCCCACCACCCAACCTCCGCCCTCCACCCAACCTCCCCACTCCACCCAACTTCCGCACTTCACCCAACCTCCCCACTCCACGCAACCTCCCCACTTCACCCAACCTCCCCACTTCACCCAACCTCCCCACTCCACCCAACCTCCCCACTTCACCCAACCTCCCAACTTCACCCAACCTCCTCACTCCACCCAACCTCCCCACTTCACCCAACCTCCCTACTCCACCCAACCTCCCCACTTCACCCAACCTCCCCACTTCACCCAACGTCCCCACTCCACCCAACCTCCCCACTTCACCCAACCTCGGCACTCCACCCAACTTCCGCACTCCACCCAACTTCCGCACTCCATGCAACCTCCGCACTCCACATAAACCTCCGCACTCCACACAACTTCTCCACTTCATACAACCTCCCCACTCAACCCAACCTCTCCACATCACCCAACTTCCCCACTGCACCCAACCTCCCGAAATCATCCAACCTCCTCACTCCACTCAAACTCCCCACTCCACCCAACCTCCTCACTCCACTCAACCTCCGCACTACACCCAACCTCCCCACTTCACCCAACCTCCGCACTCCACCCAACCTCCGCACTCCTCCAACTTCCCCACTTCAAACAACCTTCCCACTCAACCCAACCTCCCCATTTCACCCAACCTCCCCACTGCACCCAACCTCCCCACATCACCCAACCTCCCCACTGCACCCAACCTCCCCAAATCACCCAACCTCCCCACTCCACTCAAAATCCCCACTCCACCCAACCTCCGCCCTCCACCCAACCTCCCCACTCCACCCAACCTCCCCATTTCACCCAACTTCCGCACTCCACCCAACTTCCGCACTCCATGCAACCTCCGCACTCCTCCCAACCTCCGCACTCCACACAACTTCCCCACTTCATACAACCTCCCCACTCAACCCAACCTCCCCACTTCGCCCAACCTCCGCACTTCACCCAACCTCCCCACATCACCCAACCTCCCCACCACCCAACCTCCCCAAATCACCCAACCTCCCCACTCCACTCAAACTCCCCACTCCACCCACCTCATCACTCCACCCAACCTCCCCACTTCACCCTACCTCCCCAGAGCACCCAACCTCCCCACTCCACCGAACCTCCCCACTCCACCCAAACTCCACTCTCCACCCAAACTCCCCACTTCACCCAACCTCCCCACTTCACCCATCCTCCCCACTCCACCCAACCTCCCCACTTCACCCAACCTCCCCACATCACCCAACCTCCCCACTCCACCCAAACTCCCTACTCCACCCAACCTCCCCACTCCACCCAACCTCCCCACTTCACCCAACCTCCCTACTTCACGCAACCTCCCCACTTCACCAAACCTCCGCATTCCAACCAACCTCCGCACGCCACCCAACCTCCGCACTCGAACCAACTTCCGCACTCAACCCAACCTCCGCACTCCACCCAACTTTCGCACTCCACCCAACTTCCGCACTCCATCGAACCTCCGCACTCCACCCAACCTCCTCACTCCACCCAACCTCCCCACTTCACCCAACATCCCCAGAGCACCCAACCTCCCCACTCCACGCCTCACTCCACCCAACCTCCCCCCTTCACCCAACCTCCGCACTCCACCCAACCTACCCACTTCACCCAACCATCGCACTCCATCCAACCTTTGCAGTCAACCCAAACTCAGCACTCCAGCCAACTTCCGCACTCCACCCAACTTCCGCACACCACCCAACTTCCGTACTCCACGCAACTTCCGCGCTCCACCCAACCTCAGCACTCCACCCAACCTCCGAACACCACCGAACCTCCCCCCGCCATCCAACCTCCCAACTCCACCCAACCTCCCCACTCCTCCCAACCTCCCCACTTCACCCAACCTCCCCACATCACCCAAACTCCCCACTCCACCCAACCTCCCCACCCCACCCAACCTACCCATTTCACCCAACCTCCCTACTTCACCCAACCTCCCCACTCCACCCAACTTTCGCACTCCACCCAACTTCCGCACTCCACGCAACCTCCCCACTCCACCCAAACTCCGCACTCCACCCAACCTCCCCACTTCACCCTACCTCCCCAGAGCACCCAACCTCCCCACTCCACCGAACCTCCCCACTCCACAAAACCTCCACTCTCCACCCAACCTCCCGACTTCGTACAACCTCCCCACTCAACCCAACCTCCCCACTTCACCCAACCTCCCCACTTCATCCAACCTCCCCACATCACCCAACCTCCCCACTCCACCCAAACTCCCCACTCCACCCAACCTCCGCCCACCACCACACCTACGCCCTCCACCCAATCTCCCCACTCCACCCAACCTCCCCACTTCACCCAACCTCCCCACATCACCCAACCTCCCCACTCCACCCAAACTACCCACTCCACCCAACCTCCCCACTTCACCCAACCTCCCCACTCCACACAATCTCCCCACTTCACCCAACCTCCCCACTCCACCCAACCTCCCCACTTCACCCAACCTTCGCACTCCATCCAACCTCCGCACTCCACCCAACATCCGCACTCCAGCCAACTTCCGCACTCCACCCAACCTCTTCAGTCAACCCAAACTCAGCACTCCAGCC
The DNA here is from genome assembly GCA_964017155.1 of Oasisia sp. SBJ-2009. Lineage (NCBI taxonomy): Eukaryota > Metazoa > Annelida > Polychaeta > Sabellida > Siboglinidae > Oasisia > Oasisia sp. SBJ-2009. The sequence goes on along the minus strand of OZ024857.1, from coordinate 32,545,980 downwards.
AACTTCCGCGCTCCACCCAACCTCCGCACTCCGCCCAACCTCCCCAATTCACCCAACATCCCCAGAGCACCCAACCTCCCCACTCCACGCCTCACTCCACCCAACCTCCCTACTTCACCCAACCTCCGCACTCCACCCAACCTCCCACTTCACCCAACCTTCGCACTCCATCCAACCTCCGCATTCCACCCAAACTCCGCACTCCAAACAACTTCCGCACTCCACCCAACATCCGCACTCCACTCAACTTCCGCACTCCACCGAACTTCCGCACTCCACCCAACCTCTGCAGTCAACCTAAACTCAGCACTCCAACCAACTTCCGCACTCCACCCAACTTCCGCACACCACCCAACTTCCGTACACCACGCAACTTCCGCGCTCCACCCAACCTCAGCACTCCACCCAACCTCCGAACACCACCCAACTTCAGCACTCCACCCAACCTCCCCACTCCACCGAACCTCCCCCCGCCATCCAACCTCCCAACTCCACCCAACCTCCCCACTCCTCCCAACCTACGCACTCCACCCAACCACACCACTCCACCCAACCTCCCCACTTCAACCCATCCTCCCCACTCCAACCAACCTCCGCCATCCACCCAACCTCCCCACTCCACCCAACCTCCCCACTTCACCCAACCTCCGCACCCCACCCAACTTCCGCACTCCGCACAACTTCCGCACTCCATGCAATCTCCGCACTCCACCCAACCTTTGCAGTCCACACAACTTCCCCACTTCATACAAACCTCCCCACTCAACCCAACCTCCCCATTTCACCCAACCTCCCCACTTCACCCAACCTCCCCACATCACCCAACCTCCCCACTGCACCCAACCTCCTCAAATCACCCAAACTCCCCACTCCACCCAACCTCCCCACTTCACCCTACCTCCCAAGAGCACCCAACCTCCCCACTCCACCGAACCTCCCCACTCCACCCAACCTCCACTCTCCACCCAACCTCCCCACTCCACCCAAACTCCCCACTCCACCCAACCTCCCCACTCCACCCAACCTCCCCACTTCACCCAACCTCCCTACTTCACCCAACCTCCCCACTCCACCCAACGTCCGCCCTCCACCCAAAGTTCGCACTCAACCCAACCTCCACACTTCACCCAACCTCCCAACTCCACCCAACCTCCGCCCACCACCGAACCTACGCCCTCCACCCAATCTCCCCACTCCACCCAACCTCCCCACTTCACCCAACCTCCCCACATCACCCAACTTCCCCACTCCACCCAAACTACCCACTCCACCCAACCTCCCCACTTCACCCAACCTCCCCACTCCACACAATCTCCCCACTTCACCCAACCTCCCCACTCCACCCAACCTCCCCACTTCACCCAACCTTCGCACTCCATCCAACCTCCGCACTCCACCCAACATCCGCACTCCAGCCAACTTCCGCACTCCACCCAACCTCTTCACTCAACCCAAACTCAGCACTCCAGCCAACTTCCGCGCTCCACCCAACCTCCGCACTCCACCCAACCTCCGCACTCCACACAACTTCTGCACTCCACCCAACCTCCTCACTCCACCCAACCTCCCCACTTCACCCAACATCCCCAGAGCACCCAACCTCCCCACTCCACGCCTCACTCCACCCAAACTCCCCACTTCACCCAACCTCCGCACTCCACCCAACCTCCCCACTTCACCCAACCTTCGCACTTCATCCAACCTCCGCATTCCACCCAAACTCCGCACTCCAAACAACTTCCGCACTCCACCCAACTTCCGCACACCACCCAACTTCCGTACTCCACGCAACTTCCGCGCTCCACCCAACCTCAGCACTCCACCCAACCTCCGAACACCACCCAACTTCAGCACTCCACCCAACCTCCCCACTCCACCGAACCTCCCCCCGCCATCCAACCTCCCAACTCCACCCAACCTCCCCACTCCTCCCAACCTACGCACTCCACCCAACCACACCACTCCACCCAACCTCCCCACTTCAACCCATCCTCCCCACTCCACCCAACCTCCGCCATCCACCCAACCTCCCCACTCCACCCAACCTCCCCACTTCACCCAACCTCCGCACCCCACCCAACTTCCGCACTCCACACAACTTCCGCACTCCATGCAATCTCCGCACTCCACCCAACCTTCGCACTCCACACAACTTCCCCACTTCATACAAACCTCCCCACTCAACCCAACCTCCCCATTTCACCCAACCTCCCCACTTCACCCAACCTCCCCACATCACCCAAACTCCCCACTGCACCCAACCTCCTCAAATCACCCAAACTCCCCACTCCACTCAAATTCCCCACTTCACCCAACCTCCCCAGAGCACGCAACCTCCCCACTCCACCGAACCTCCCCACTCCACCCAACCACCCCACTTCACCCAACCTCCCCACTTCACCCAAACTCCCCACTCCACCCAACCTCCCCACTTCACCCTACCTCCCAAGAGCACCCAACATCCGCACTCCAGCCAACTTCCGCACTCCACCCAACCTCTTCACTCAACCCAAACTCAGCACTCCAGCCAACTTCCGCGCTCCACCCAACCTCCGCACTCCACCCAACCTCCGCACTCCACACAACTTCTGCACTCCACCCAACCTCCTCACTCCACCCAACCTCCCCACTTCACCCAACATCCCCAGAGCACCCAACCTCCCCACTCCACGCCTCACTCCACCCAAACTCCCCACTTCACCCAACCTCCGCACTCCACCCAACCTCCCCACTTCACCCAACCTTCGCACTTCATCCAACCTCCGCATTCCACCCAAACTCCCCACTCCACCGAACCTCCCCACTCCACCCAACCTCCACTCTCCACCCAACCACCCCACTTCACCCAACCTCCCCACATCACCCAAACTCCCCACTCCACCCAACCTCCCCACTTCACCCTACCTCCCAAGAGCACCCAACCTCCCCACTCCACCGAACCTCCCCACTCCACGCAACCTCCACTCTCCACCCAACCTCCCCACTTCACCCAACCTTCCCACTTCACCCAACCTCCCCACATCACCCAACCTCCCCACTCCACCCAAACTCCCCACTCCACCCAACCTCCCCACTCCACCCACCCTCCCCACTTCACCCAACCTCCCTACTTCACCCAACCTCCCCACTCCACCCAACGTCCGCACTCCACCCAAAGTTCGCACTCAACCCAACCTCCACACTTCACCCAACCTCCCCACTCCACCCAAACTCCCCACTTCACCCAACCTCCCTACTTCACCCAACCTCCCCACTCCACCCAACGTCCGCACTCCACCCAAAGTTCGCACTCAACGCAACCTCCACACTTCACCGAAACTCCCAACTCCACCCAACCTCCGCCCCCCACCGAACCTCCGCCCTCCACCCAATCTCCCCTCTCCACACAACTTCTCCACTTCATACAACCTCCCCACTCAACCCAACCTCCCCATATCACCCAACCTCCCCACTGCACCCAACTTCCCGAAATCACCCAACCTCCTCACTCCCCTCAAACTCCCCACTCCACCCAACCTCCTCACTCCACTCAACCACTCAACCCACATCACCCAAACTCCCCACTGCACCCAACCTCCTCAAATCACCCAAACTCCCCACTCCACTCAAATTCCCCACTTCACCCAACCTCCCCAGAGCACGCAACCTCCCCACTCCACCGAACCTCCCCACTCCACCCAACCACCCCACTTCACCCAACCTCCCCACTTCACCCAAACTCCCCACTCCACCCAACCTCCCCACTTCACCCTACCTCCCAAGAGCACCCAACATCCGCACTCCAGCCAACTTCCGCACTCCACCCAACCTCTTCACTCAACCCAAACTCAGCACTCCAGCCAACTTCCGCGCTCCACCCAACCTCCGCACTCCACCCAACCTCCGCACTCCACACAACTTCTGCACTCCACCCAACCTCCTCACTCCACCCAACCTCCCCACTTCACCCAACATCCCCAGAGCACCCAACCTCCCCACTCCACGCCTCACTCCACCCAAACTCCCCACTTCACCCAACCTCCGCACTCCACCCAACCTCCCCACTTCACCCAACCTTCGCACTTCATCCAACCTCCGCATTCCACCCAAACTCCCCACTCCACCGAACCTCCCCACTCCACCCAACCTCCACTCTCCACCCAACCACCCCACTTCACCCAACCTCCCCACATCACCCAAACTCCCCACTCCACCCAACCTCCCCACTTCACCCTACCTCCCAAGAGCACCCAACCTCCCCACTCCACCGAACCTCCCCACTCCACGCAACCTCCACTCTCCACCCAACCTCCCCACTTCACCCAACCTTCCCACTTCACCCAACCTCCCCACATCACCCAACCTCCCCACTCCACCCAAACTCCCCACTCCACCCAACCTCCCCACTCCACCCACCCTCCCCACTTCACCCAACCTCCCTACTTCACCCAACCTCCCCACTCCACCCAACGTCCGCACTCCACCCAAAGTTCGCACTCAACCCAACCTCCACACTTCACCCAACCTCCCCACTCCACCCAAACTCCCCACTTCACCCAACCTCCCTACTTCACCCAACCTCCCCACTCCACCCAACGTCCGCACTCCACCCAAAGTTCGCACTCAACGCAACCTCCACACTTCACCGAAACTCCCAACTCCACCCAACCTCCGCCCCCCACCGAACCTCCGCCCTCCACCCAATCTCCCCTCTCCACACAACTTCTCCACTTCATACAACCTCCCCACTCAACCCAACCTCCCCATATCACCCAACCTCCCCACTGCACCCAACTTCCCGAAATCACCCAACCTCCTCACTCCCCTCAAACTCCCCACTCCACCCAACCTCCTCACTCCACTCAACCGCCCCGCTCCACCCAACCTCCCCACTTCACCCAACCTCCGCGCTCCACCCAACCTCCGCACTCCACACAACTTCCCCACATCATACAACCTTCCCACTCAACCCAACCTCCCCACATCACCAAACCTACCCACTGCACCCAACCTCCCCAAATCACCCAACCTCCCCACTCAACTCAAATTCCCCACTCCACCCAACCTCCTGACTCCACCCAACCTCCCCACTTCACACAACCTCCCCACTCCACCCAACCTCCCCACTTCACCCAACCTCCCCACATCACCCAACCTCCCCACTCCACCCAAACTACCCACTCCACCCAACCTCTCCACTCCACCCAACCTCGCCATTTCACCCAACCTCCCTACTTCACCCAACATCCCCACTCCACCCAACCTCCGCACTCCACCCAAAGTTCGCACTCAACCCAACCTCCACACTTCACCCAACTTCCGTACTACACCCAACTTCCGCACTCCACCCAACTTCCGCACTCCATCCAACCTCCGAACTCCACCCAACCTCCGCACTCCACACAACTTCCGCACTCCACCCAACCTCCCCACTCCACCCAAACTCCCCACTTCACCGAACCTCCCTACTCCACCCAATCTCCCCACCCCAAGCAACCTCCCCACTCCACCCAACCTCCGCCCACCACCCAACCTCCCCACTCCACCCAACTTCCCCACTTCACCCAACCTCCCCACTCCACGCAACCTCCCCACTTCACCCAACCTCCCAACTTCACCCAACCTCCTCACTCCACCCAACCTCCCCACTTCACCCAACCTCCCCACTCCACCCAACCTTCGCACTCCATCCAACCTCCGCATTCCACCCATTCTCCGCACTCCAAACAACTTCCGCACTCCACCCAACATCCGCACTCCACCGAACTTCCGCACTCCACCCAACCTCTGCACTCAACCCAACCTCCGAACACCACCCAACTTCAGCACTCCACCCAACCTCCCCACTCCACCGAACCTCCCCCCGCCATCCAACCTCCCAACTCCACCCAACCTCCCCACTCCTCCCAACCTACGCACTCCACCGAACCTCCCCACTCCACACAACCTCCCCACTTCACCCAACCTCCGCACTCCACCCAACCTCCGCACTCCACACAACTTCCCCACTTCATATAACCTTCCCACTCAACCCAACCTCCCCATTTCACCCAACTTCCCCACTTCACCCAACCTCCCCACATCACCCAACCTCCCCACTGCACCCAACCTCCCCAAATCACCCAACCTCCCCACTCAACTCAAATTCCCCACTCCACCCAACCTCCTCACTCCACCCAACCTCCCCATTTCACACAACCTCCCCACTCCACCCAACCTCCCCACTTCACCCAACCTCCCCACATCACCCAACCTCCCCACTCCACCCAAATTACCCACTCCACCCAACCTCCCCACTCCACCCAACCTCGCCATTTCACCCAACCACCCTACTTCACCCAACCTCCCCACTCCACCCAAACTCCGCACTCCACCCAAAGTTCGCACTCAACCCAACCTCCACACTTCACCCAACCTCCCAACTCCACCCAACCTCCCCACTTCACCAAACCTCCGCATTCCAACCAACCTCCGCACGCCACCCAACCTCCGCACTCGGACCAACTTCCGCACTCCACCCAACATCCGCACTCCACCCAACTTCCGTACTACACCCAACTTCCGCACTCCACCCAACTTCAGCACTCCATCCAACCTCCGAACTCCACCCAACCTCCGCACTCCATAAAACTTCCGCTCTCCACCCAACCTCCCAACTCCACCCAACCTCCCCACTTCACCGAACCTCCCCACTCCACCCAATCTCCCCACCCCAAGCAACCTCCCCACTCCACCCAACCTCCTCACTCCACCCAACCTCCCCACTTCACCCAACCTCCCCACTCCACGCAACCTCCCCACTTCACCCAACCTCCCCACTTCACCCAACCTCCCCACTCCACCCAACCTCCCCACTTCACCCAACCTCCCAACTTCACCCAACTTCCTCACTCCACCCAACCTCCCCACTCCACCCAACCTCCCCACTTCACCCAACCTTCGCACTCCATCCAACCTCCGCATTCCACCCATTCTCCGCACTGCAAACAACTTCCGCACTCCACCCAACATCCGCACTCCACCCAACTTCCGCACTCCACCCAACCTCTGCACTCAACCCAACCTCCGAACACCACCCAACTTCAGGACTCCACCCAACCTCCCCACTCCACCGAACCTCCCCCCGCCATCCAACCTCCCAACTCCACCCAACCTCCCCACTCCTCCCAACCTACGCACTCCACCCAACCACACCACTCCACCCAACCTCCCCACTTCAACCCATCCTCCCCACTCCACCCAACCTCCGCCCTCCACCCAACCTCCTCACTCCTCCCAACCTCCCCACTTCAACCAACCTCCGCACTCCACCCAACTTCCGCACTCCATGCAACCTCCGCACTCCACCCAACCTCCGCACTCCACACAACTTCCCCACTTCATACAACCTCCCCACCTCACCCAACCTCCCCACATCACCCAACCTTCGCACTGCACCCAACCTCCCCAAATCACCCAACCTCCCCACTCCACTCAAATTCCCCACTCCACCCAACCTCCTCACTCCACCCAACCTCCCCGCTTCACCCAACCTCGACAGAGCACCCAACCTCCCCACTCCACCCAACCTCCCCACTCCACCCAACCCTCCCCACTTCACCCAACCTCCCTGCATCACCCAAACTCCCCACTCCACCCAACCTCCCCACCCCACCCAACCTCCCCACTTCACCCAACCTCCCTACTTCACCCAACCTCCCCCCACCACCCAACTTCCGCACTCCACCCAACTTCCGCACTCCATGGAACCTCCGCACTCCACCCAACCTCCGCACTCCACCCAACCTCCCCACTCCACCCTACCTCCCCAGAGCACCCAACCTCCCCACTCCACCGAACCTCCCCACTCCTCCCAACCTCCACTCTCCACCCAACCTCCCCACTTCATACAACCTCCCCACTCAACCCAACCTCCCCACTTCACTCAACCTCCCCACTTCACCCAACCTCCCCACATCACCCAACCTCCCCACTCCACCCAACCTCCCCAAATCACCCAACCTCCCTACTCCAATCAAACTGCCACTCCACCCAACCTCATCACTCCACCCAACCTCCCCACTTCACCCAACCTCCCCACTTCACCCAACCTACCCACATCACCCAACCTCCCCACTCCACCCAAACTCCCCACTCCACCCAACCTCCCCACTCCACCCAACCTCCCCACTTCACCCAACCTCCCTACTTCATCCAACCTCCCCACTCCACCCAACGTCCGCCCTCCACCCAAAGTTCGCACTCAACCCAACCTCCACACTTCACCCAACCTCCCAACTCCACCCAATCTCCGCCCACCACCGAACCTACGCCCTCCACCCAATCTCCCCACTCCACCCAACCTCCCCACTTCACCCAACCTCCCCACATCACCCAACCTCCCCACTCCACCCAAACTACCCACTCCACCCAACCTCCCCACTTCACCCAACCTCCCCACTCCACACAATCTCCCCACTTCACCCAACCTCCCCACTCCACCCAACCTCCCCACTTCTCCCAACCTTCGCACTCCATCCAACCTCTTCACTCAACCCAAACTCAGCACTCCAGCCAACTTCCGCGCTCCACCCAACCTCCGCACTCCACCCAACCTCCGCACTCCACACAACTTCCGCACTCCACCCAACCTCCTCACTCCACCCAACCTCCCCACTTCACCCAACATCCCCAGAGCACCAACCTCCCCACTCCACGCCTCACTCCACCCAACCTCCCCACTTCACCCAACCTCCGCACTCCACCCAACCTCCCCACTTCACCCAACCTTCGCACTCCATCCAACCTCCGCATTCCACCCAAACTCCGCACTCCAAACAACTTCCGCACTCCACCGAACTTCCGCACTCCACCCAACCTCTGCAGTCAACCTAAACTCAGCACTCCAACCAACTTCCGCACTCCACCCAACTTCCGCACACCACCCAACTTCCGTACTCCACGCAACTTCCGCGCTCCACCCAACCTCAGCACTCCACCCAACCTCCGAACACCACCCAACTTCAGCACTCCACCCAACCTCACCACTCCACCGAACCTCCCCGCGCCATCCAACCTCCCAACTCCACCCAACCTCCCCACTCCTCCCAACCTACGCACTCCACCCAACCACACCACTCCACCCAACCTCCCCACTTCAACCCATCCTCCCCATTCCACCCAACCTCCGCCATCCACCCAACCTCCCCACTCCACCCAACCTCCCCACTTCACCCAACCTCCGCACCCCACCCAACTTCCGCACTCCACACAACTTCCGCACTCCATGCAATCTCCGCACTCCACCCAACCTTCGCACTCCACACAACTTCCCCACTTTATACAAACCTCCCCACTCAACCCAACCTCCCCATTTCACCCAACCTCCCCACTTCACCCAACCTCCCCACATCACCCAACCTCCCCACTGCACCCAACCTCCTCAAATCACCCAACCTCCCCACTCCACTCAAATTCCCCACTTCACCCAACCTCCCCAGAGCACCCAACATCCCCACTCCACCCAACCTCCCCACTCCACCCAACCACCCCACTTCACCCAACCTCCCCACATCACCCAAACTCCCCACTCCACCCAACCTCCCCACTTCACCCTACCTCCCAAGAGCACCCAACCTCCCCACTCCACCGAACCTCCCCACTCCACCCAACCTCCACTCTCCACCCAACCTCCCCACTCCACCGAACCTCCCCCCGCCATCCAACCTCCCAACTCCACCCAACCTCCCCACTCCTCCCAACCTACGCACTCCACCCAACCACACCACTCCACCCAACCTCCCCACTTCAACCCATCCTCCCCACTCCACCCAACCTCCGCCATCCACCCAACCTCCCCACTCCACCCAACCTCCCCACTTCACCCAACCTCCGCACCCCACCCAACTGCCGCACTCCACCCAACTTCCGCACTCCATCCAACCTCCGAACTCCACCCAACCTCCGCACTCCACACAACTTCCGCACTCCACCCAACCTCCCCACTCCACCCAACCTCCCCACTTCACCGAACCTCCCCACTCCAACCAATCTCCCCACCCCAAGCAACCTCCCCACTCCACCCAACCTCCGCCCACCCCCCAACCTCCGCCCTCCACCCAACCTCCCCACTCCACCCAACTTCCCCACTTCACCCAACCTCCCCACTCCACGCAACCTCCCCACTTCACCCAACCTCCCCACTTCACCCAACCTCCCCACTCCACCCAACCTCCCCACTTCACCCAACCTTCCCACATCACCCAACCTCCGCACAGCACCCAACCTCCCCAAATCACCCAACCTCCCCACTCCACTCAAATTCCCCACTCCACCCAACCTCCTCACTCCGCCCAACCTCCCCGCTTCACCCAACCTCCCCAGAGCACCCAACCTCCCCACTCCACCCAACCTCCCCACTCCACCCAACCCTCCCCACTTCACCCAACCTCCCTACATCACCCAAACTCCCCACTCCACCCAACCTCCCCACCCCACCCAACCTCCCCACTTCACCCAACCTCCCTACTTCACCCAACCTCCCCACTCCACCCAACTTCCGCACTCCACCCAACTTCCGCACTCCATGCAACCTCCGCACTCCACCCAACCTCCGCACTCCACCCAACCTCCCCACTTCACCCTACTTCCCCAGAGCACCCAACCTCCCCACTCCACCGAACCTCCCCACTCCACCCAACCTCCACTCTCCACCCAACCGCCCCACTTCATACAACCTCCCCACTCAACCCAACCTCCCCACTTCACTCAACCTCCGCACTTCACCCAACCTCCCCACATCACCCAACATCCCCACTCCACCCAACCTCCCCACTCCACCCAACCTCCCCAAATCACCCAACCTCGCCACTCCAATCAAACTGCTCACTCCACCCAACCTCATCACTCCACCCAACCTCCACACTTCACCCTACCTCCCTAGAACACCCAACCTCCCCACTCCACCGAACCTCCCCACTCCACCCAACCTCCACTCTCCACCCAACCTCCCCACTTCACCCAACCTCCCCACTTCACCGAACCTCCCTACTTCACCCAACCTCCCCACTTCACCCAACCTCCCCACTTCACCCATCCTCCCCACTCCACCCAAAGTTCGCACTCAACCCAACCTCCACACTTCACCCAATCTCCCAACTCCACCCAACCTCCCCACTTCACCAAACCTCCGCATTCCAACTAACCTCCGCACGCCACCCAACCTCCGCACTCGAACCAACTTCCGCACTCAACCCAACCTCCGCCCTCCACCCACCTTCCGCACTCCACCCAACTTCCGCATTCCATCGAACCTCCGCACTCCACCCAACCTCCGCACTACACACAACTTCCGCACTCCACCCAACCTCCCCATTCCACCCATCCTCCTCACACCACGCAACACAACCTCCCCACTTCACCCAACCTCCCCAGTCCCCCAACAACCCCACTCCACCCAACCTCCCCACCCCGCCCAAACTCCCCTCTCCACCCAACCTCCTCACGCCACCCAACCTCCGCACTCCACCCAACCTCGCCACTCCTCCCAACCTTCCCACTTCACCCAACCTCCCCACATCACCCAAACTCCCCACTCCACCCAACCTCCCCACCCCACCCAACCTACCCATTTCACCCAACCTCCCTACTTCACCCAACCTCCCCACTCCACCCAACTTTCGCACTCCTCCCAACTTCCCCACTCCACCCAACCTCCGCACTCCACCCAAACTCCCCACTTCACCCTACCTCCCCAGAGCACCCAACCTCCCCACTCCACCGAACCTCCCCACTCCACAAAACCTCCACTCTCCACCCAACCTCCCGACTTCATACAACCTCCCCACTCAACCCAACCTCCCCACTTCACCCAACCTCCCCACTTCACCCAACCTCCCCACATCACCCAACCTCCCCATTCCACCCAAACTCCCCACTCCACCCAACCTCCCCACTCCACCCAACCTCCCCACTTCACCCAACCTCCCTACTTCACCCAACCTCCCCACTCCACCCAACGTCCGCCCTCCACCCAAAGTTCGCACTCAACCCAACCTCCACACTTCACCCAACCTCCCAACTCCACCCAACCTCCCCACATCACCCAACCTCCCTACATCACCCAAACTCCCCACTCCACCCAACCTCCCCACCCCACCCAACCTCCCCACTTCACCCAACCTCCCTACTTCACCCAACCTCCCCACTCCACCCAACTTCCGCACTCCACCCAACTTCCGCACTCCATGCAACCTCCGCACTCCACCCAACCTCCGCACTCCACCCAACCTCCCCACTTCACCCTACTTCCCCAGAGCACCCAACCTCCCCACTCCACCGAACCTCCCCACTCCACCCAACCTCCACTCTCCACCCAACCGCCCCACTTCATACAACCTCCCCACTCAACCCAACCTCCCCACTTCACTCAACCTCCGCACTTCACCCAACCTCCCCACATCACCCAACATCCCCACTCCACCCAACCTCCCCACTCCATCCAACCTCCCCAAATCACCCAACCTCCCCACTCCAATCAAACTGCTCACTCCACCCAACCTCATCACTCCACCCAACCTCCACACTTCACCCTACCTCCCTAGAGCACCCAACCTCCCCACTCCACCGAACCTCCCCACTCCACCCAACCTCCACTCTCACCCAACCTCCCCACTTCACCCAACCTCCCTACTTCACCCAACCTCCCCACTTCACCCAACCTCCCCACTTCACCCATCCTCCCCACTCCACCCAAAGTTCGCACTCAACCCAACCTCCACACTTCACCCAATCTCCCAACTCCACCCAACCTCCCCACTTCACCAAACCTCCGCTTTCCAACCAACCTCCGCACGCCACCCAACCTCCGCACTCGAACCAACTTCCGCACTCAACCCAACCTCCGCACTCCACCCAACTTCCGCACTCCACCCAACTTCCGCACTCCATCGAACCTCCGCACTCCACCCAACCTCCGCACTACACACAACTTCCGCACTCCACCCAACCTCCCCACTCCACCCATCCTCCTCACACCACGCAACCCAACCTCCCCACTTCACCCAACCTCCCCACTCCCCCAACAACCCCACTCCACCCAACCTCCCCACCCCGCCCAAACTCCCCTCTCCACCCAACCTCCCCACTTCACCCAACCTCCCCACTCCACCCAACCTTCCCACTTCACCCAACCTCCCCACTCCACCCAACCTCCCCACTTCACCCAACCTTCGCAATCCATCCAACCTCCGCACTCCTCCCAACATCCGGACTCCGCCCAACTTCCGCACTCCAGCCAACTTCCGCACTCCACCCAACCTCTGCACTGAACCCAAACTCAGCACTCCAGCCAACTTCCGCGCTCCACCCAACCTCCGCACTCCACCCAACCTCCGCACTCCACACAACTTCCGCACTCCACCCAACCTCCCCACTCCCTCCAACCTCCTCACTCCACCCAACCTCCCCACTTCACCCAACATCCCCAGGGCACCCAACCTCCCCACTCCACGCCTCACTCCACCCAACCTCCCCACTTCACCCAACCTCCGTACTCCACCCAACCTACCCACTTCACCCAACCATCGCACTCCATCCAACCTCTGCAGTCAACCCAAACTCAGCACTCCAGCCAACTTCCGCACTCCACCCAACTTCCGCACACCACCCAACTTCCGTACTCCACGCAACTTCCGCGCTCCACCCAACCTCAGCACTCCACCCAACCTCCGAACACCACCCAACTTCAGCACTCCACCCAACCTCCCCACTCCACCGAACCTCCCCCCGCCATCCAACCTCCCAAATCCACCCAACCTCCCCACTCCACCCAAACTCCCCACTTCACCCAACCTCCCTACTTCACCCAACCTCCCCAATCCAACCAACGTCCGCACTCCACCCAAAGTTCGCACTCAACCCAACCTCCACACTTCACCGAACCTCCCAACTCCACCCAACCTCCCCCCTCCACCGAACCTCCGCCCTCCACCCAATCTCCCCACTCCACACAACTTCTCCACTTCATACAACCTCCCCACTCAACCCAACCTCCCCACATCACCCAACCTCCCCACTTCACCCAACCTCCCCACTCTACGCAACCTCCCCACTTCACCCAACCTCCCAACTTCACCCAACCTCCTCACTCCACCCAACCTCCCCACTCCACCCAAACAACCCACTCCACCCAACCTCCCCACTCCACCCAACCTCGCCATTTCACCTAACCTCCCTACTTCACCCAACATCCCCACTCCACCCAACCTCCGCACTCCACCTAAAGTTCGCACTCAACCCAACCTCCACACTTCACCCAACTTCCGTACTACACCCAACTTCCGCACTCCACCCAACTTCCGCACTCCATCCAACCTCCGAACTCCACCCAACCTCCGCACTCCACACAACTTCCGCACTCCACCCAACCTCCCCACTCCACCCAACCTCCCCACTTCACCGAACCTCCCCACTCCACCCAATCTCCCCACCCCAAGCAACCTTCCCACTCCACCCAACCTCCTCACTCCACCCAACCTCCCCGCTTCACCCAACCTCCCCAGAGCACCCAACCTCCCCACTCCACCCAACCTCCCCACTCCACCGAACCCTCCCCACTTCACCCAACCTCCCAACTTCACCCAACCTCCTCACTCCACCCAACCTCCCCACTTCACCCAACCTCCCCACTCCACCCAACCTCCCCACTTCACCCAACCTTCGCACTCCATCCAACCTCCGCATTCCACCCATTCTCCGCACTCCAAACAACTTCCGCACTCCACCCAACATCCGCACTCCACCGAACTCCGCACTCCACCCAACCTCTGCACTCAACCCAACCTCCGAACACCACCCAACTTCAGCACTCCACCCAACCTCCCCACTCCACCGAACCTCCCCCCGCCATCCAACCTCCCAACTCCACCCAACCTCCCCACTCCTCCCAACCTACGCACTCCACCCAACCTCCCCACTCCACCCGACCTCCCCACTTCACCCAACCTCCGCACACCACTCAACCTCCGCACTCCACACAACTTCCCCACTTCATATAACCTTCCCACTCAACCCAACCTCCCCATTTCACCCAACTTCCCCACTTCACCCAACCTCCCTACGTCACCCAACCTCCCCACTGCACCCAACCTTCCCAAATCACCCAACCTCCCCACTCAACTCAAATTCCCCACTCCACCAAACCTCCTCACTCCACCCAACCTCCCCATTTCACACAACCTCCCCACTCCACCCAACCTCCCCACTTCACCCAACCTCCCCACATCACCCAACCTCCCCACTCCACCGAAACTACCCACTCCACCCAACCTCCCCACTCCACCCAACCTCGCCATTTCACCCAACCACCCTACTTCACCCAACCTCCCCACTCCACCTAACCTCCGCACTCCACCCAAAGTTCGCACTCCACCCAACCTCCCCACTTCACCAAACCTCCGCATTCCAACCAACCTCCGCACGCCACCCAACCTCCGCACTCGGACCATCTTCCGCACTCAACCCAACATCCGCACTCCACCCAACTTCCGTACTACACCCAACTTCCGCACTCCACCCAACTTCCGCACTCCATCCAACCTCCGAACTCCACCCAACCTCCGCACTCCACACAACTTCCGCTCTCCACCCAACCTCCCCACTCCACCCAACCTCCCCACTTCACCGAACCTCCCCACTCCACCCAATCTCCCCACCCCAAGCAACCTCCCCACTCCACCCAACCTCCGCCCACCACCCAACCTCCGCCCTCCACCCAACCTCCCCACTCCACCCAACTTCCCCACTTCACCCAACTTCCCCACTCTACCCAACCTCCTCACTCCACCCAACCTCTCCACTTCACCCAACCTCCCCACTCCACGCAACCTCCCCACTTCACCCAACCTCCCCACTTCACCCAACCTCCCCACTCCACCCAACCTCCCCACTTCACCCAACCTCCCAACTTCACCCAACTTCCTCACTCCACCCAACCTCCCCACTCCACCCAACCTCCCCACTTCACCCAACCTTCGCACTCCATCCAACCTCCGCATTCCACCCATTCTCCGCACTCCAAACAACTTCCTCACTCCACCTAACATCCGCACTCCACCGAACTTCCGCACTCCACCCAACCTCTGCACTCAACCCAACCTCCGAACACCACCCAACTTCAGCACTCCACCCAACCTCCCCACTCCACCGAACCTCCCCCCGCCATCCAACCTCCCAACTCCACCCAACCTCCCCACTCCTCCCAACCTACGCACTCCACCCAACCACACCACTCCACCCAACCTCCCCACTTCAACCCATCCTCCCCACTCCACCCAACCTCCGCCATCCACCCAACCTCCCCACTCCACCCAACCTCCCCACTTCACCCAACCTCCGCACCCCACGCAACTGCCGCACTCCACCCAACTTCCGCACTCCATCCAACCTCCGAACTCCACCCAACCTCCGCACTCCACACAACTTCCGCACTCCACCCAACCTCCCCACTCCACCCAACCTCCCCATTTCACCCAACCTCCCCACCTCACCCAACCTCCCCACATCACCCAACCTCCGCACTGCACCCAACCTCCCCAAATCACCCAACCTCCCCACTCCACTCAAATTCCCCACTCCACCCAACCTCCTCACTCCACCCAACCTCCCCGCTTCACCCAACCTCGACAGAGCACCCAACCTCCCCACTCCACCCAACCTCCCCACTCCACCCAACCCTCCCCACTTCACCCAACCTCCCTACATCACCCAAACTCCCCACTCCACCGAACCTCCCCACCCCACCCAACCTCCCCACTTCACCCAACCTCCCTACTTCACCCAACCTCCCCCCTCCACCCAACTTCCGCACTCCACCCAACTTCCGCACTCCATGCAACCTCCGCACTCCACCCAACCTCCGCACTCCACCCAACCTCCCGACTCCACCCTACCTCCCCAGAGCACCCAACCTCCCCACTCCACCGAATCTCCCCACTCCACCCAACCTCCACTCTCCACCCAACCGCCCCACTTCATACAACCTCCCCACTCAACCCAACCTCCCCACTTCACTCAACCTCCCCACTTCACCCAACCTCCCCACATCACCCAACCTCCCCACTCCACCCAACCTCCCCAAATCACCCAACCTCCCCACTCCAATCAAACTGCCACTCCACCCAACCTCATCACTCCACCCAACCTCCACACTTCACCCTACCTCCCTAGAGCACCCAATCTCCCCACTCCACCGAACCTCCCCACTCCACCCAACCTCCACTCTCCACCCAACCTCCCCACTTCACCCAACCTCCCCACTTCACCCATCCTCCCCACTCCACCCAACCTCCCCACTTCACCCAACCTCCCCACATCACCCAACCTCCCCACTCCAACCAAACTCCCCACTCCACCCCCCCCCCTCCCCCCTCCACCCAACCTCCCCACTTCACCGAACCTCCATACTTCACCCAACCTCCCCACTCCACCCAACGTCCGCACTCCACCCAAAGTTCGCACTCAACCCAACCTCCACACTTCACCCAACCTCCCCACTCCCCCAACAACCCCACTCCACCCAACCTCCCCACCCCGCCCAAACTCCCCTCTCCACCCAACCTCCCCACTTCACCCAACCTCCCCACGCCACCCAACCTCCCCACTTCACCCAACCTCCCCACTCCACCCAACCTCCCCACTTCACCCAACCTTCGCACTCCATCCAACCTCCGCACTCCACCCAACATCCGGACTCCGCCGAACTTCCGCACTCCAGCCAACTTCCGCGCTCCACACAACTTCCGCACTCCACCCAACCTCCGCACTCCACACAACTTCCGCACTCCACCCAACCTCCCCACTCCACCCAACCTCCTCACTCCACCCAACCTCCCCACTTCACCCAACATCCCCAGAGCACCCAACCTCCCCACTCCACGCCTCACTCCACCCAACCTCCCCACTTCACCCAACCATCGCACCCCATCCAACCTCTGCAGTCAACCCAAACTCAGCACTCCAGCCAACTTCCGCACTCCACCCAACTTCCGCACACCACCCAACTTCCGTACTCCACGCAACTTCCGCGCTCCACCCAACCTCAGCACTCCACCCAACCTCCGAAAACCACCCAACTTCAGCACTCCACCCAACCTCCCCACTCCACCGAACCTCCCCCCGCCATCCAACCTCCCAACTCCACCCAACCTCCCCACTCCTCCCAACCTACGCACTCCACCCAACCACACCACTCCACCCAACCTCCCCACTTCACCCAACCTCCCCACTCCACCCAACCTCCCCACTTCACCCAACCTTCGCACTCCATCCAACCTCCGCACTCCACCCAACATCCGGACTCCGCCGAACTTCCGCACTCCAGCCAACCTCCCCACTTCACCCAACCTCCCCACTTCACCCAACCTCCCCACTCCACCCAACCTCCCCACTTCACCCAACCTCCCAACTTCACCCAACTTCCTCACTCCACCCAACCTCCCCACTCCACCCAACCTCCCCACTTCACCCAACCTTCGCACTCCATCCAACCTCCGCATTCCACCCATTCTCCGCACTCCAAACAACTTCCGCACTCCACCCAACATCCGCACTCCACCCAACTTCCGCACTCCACCCAACCTCTGCACTCAACCCAACCTCCGAACACCACCCAACTTCAGGACTCCACCCAACCTCCCCACTCCACCGAACCTCCCCCCGCCATCCAACCTCCCAACTCCACCCAACCTCCCCACTCCTCCCAACCTACGCACTCCACCCAACCACACCACTCCACCCAACCTCCCCACTTCAACCCATCCTCCCCACTCCACCCAACCTCCGCCCTCCACCCAACCTCCCCACTTCAACCAACCTCCGCACTCCACCCAACTTCCGCACTCCACCCAACTTCCGCACTCCATGCAACCTCCGCACTCCACCCAACCTCCGCACTCCACACAACTTCCCCACTTCATACAACCTCCCCACTTCACCCAACCTCCCCACTCCACCCAACCTCCCCACTTCACCCAACCTTCGCACTCCATCCAACCTCCGCACTCCACCCAACATCCGGACTCCGCCGAACTTCCGCACTCCAGCCAACCTCCCCACTTCACCCAACCTCCCCACTTCACCCAACCTCCCCACTCCACCCAACCTCCCCACTTCACCCAACCTCCCAACTTCACCCAACTTCCTCACTCCACCCAACCTCCCCACTCCACCCAACCTCCCCACTTCACCCAACCTTCGCACTCCATCCAACCTCCGCATTCCACCCATTCTCCGCACTCCAAACAACTTCCGCACTTCACCCAACATCCGCACTCCACCCAACTTCCGCACTCCACCCAACCTCTGCACTCAACCCAACCTCCGAAAACCACCCAACTTCAGGACTCCACCCAACCTCCCCACTCCACCGAACCTCCCCCCGCCATCCAACCTCCCAACTCCACCCAACCTCCCCACTCCTCCCAACCTACGCACTCCACCCAACCACACCACTCCACCCAACCTCCCCACTTCAACCCATCCTCCCCACTCCACCCAACCTCCGCCCTCCACCCAACCTCCTCACTCCTCCCAACCTCCCCACTTCAACCAACCTCCGCACTCCACCCAACTTCCGCACTCCACCCAACTTCCGCACTCCATGCAACCTCCGCACTCCACCCAACCTCCGCACTCCACACAACTTCCCCACTTCATACAACCTCCCCACCTCACCCAAACTCCCCACATCACCCAACCTCCGCACTGCACCCAACCTCCCCAAATCACCCAACCTCCCCACTCCACTCAAATTCCCCACTCCACCCAACCTCCTCACTCCACCCAACCTCCCCGCTTCACCCAACCTCGACAGAGCACCCAACCTCCCCACTCCACCCAACCTCCCCACTCCACCCAACCCTCCCCACTTCACCCAACCTCCCTACATCACCCAAACTCCCCACTCCACCCAACCTCCCCACCCCACCCAACCTCCCCACTTCACCCAACCTCCCTACTTCACCCAACCTCCCCCCTCCACCCAACTTCCGCACTCCATGGAACCTCCGCACTCCACCCAACCTCCGCACTCCACCCAACCTCCCCACTCCACCCTACCTCCCCAGAGCACCCAACCTCCCCACTCCACCGAACCTCCCCACTCCACCCAACCTCCACTCTCCACCCAACCGCCCCACTTCATACAACCTCCCCACTCAACCCAACCTCCCCACTTCACTCAACCTCCCCACTTCACCCAACCTCCCCACATCACCCAACCTCCCCACTCCACCCAACCTCCCCAAATCACCCAACCTCCCTACTCCAATCAAACTGCCACTCCACCCAAACTCATCACTCCACCCAACCTCCACACTTCACCCTACCTCCCTAGAGCACCCAATCTCCCCACTCCACCGAACCTCCCCACTCCACCCAACCTCCACTCTGCACCCAACCTCCCCACTTCACCCAACCTCCCCACTTCACCCATCCTCCCCACTCCACCCAACCTCCCCACTTCACCCAACCTCCCCACATCACCCAACCTCCCCACTCCAACCAAACTCCCCACTCCACCCCCCCCTCCCCCCTCCCCCCTCCACCCAACCTCCCCACTTCACCGAACCTCCCTACTTCACCCAACCTCCCCACTCCACCCAAAGTTCGCACTCAACCCAACCTCCACACTTCACCCAATCTCCCAACTCCACCCAAACTCCCCACTTCACCAAATCTCCGCATTCCAACCAACCTCCGCACGCCACCCAACTTCCGCACTCGAACCAACTTCCGAACTCAACCCAACCTCCGCACTCCACGCAACTTCCGCACTCCACCCAACTTCCGCACTCCATCGAACCTCCGCACTCCACCCAACCTCCGCACTCCACACAACTTCCGCACTTCACCCAACCTCCCCACTCCACCCATCCTCCTCACTCCACCCCGCCCAAACTCCCCTCTCCACCCAACCTCCCCACTTCACCCAACCTCCCCACGTCACCCAACATCCCCACTTCACCCAACCTCCCCACTCCACCCAACCTCCCCACTTCACCCAACCTTCGCACTCCATCCAACCTCCGCACTCCACCCAACATCCGGACTCCGCCGAACTTCCGCACTCCAGCCAACTTCCGCACTCCACCCAACCTCTGCACTCAACCCAAACTCAGCACTCCAGCCAACTTCCGCGCTCCACCCAACCTCCGCACTCCACCCAACCTCCGCACTCCACACAACTTCCGCACTCCACCCAACCTCCCCACTCCACCCAACCTCCTCACTCCACCCAACCTCCCCACTTCACCCAACATCCCCAGAGCACCCAACCTCCCCACTTCACCCAACCATCGCACTCCATCCAACCTCTGCAGTCAACCCAAACTCAGCACTCCAGCCAACTTCCGGACTCCACCCAACTTCCGCGCTCCACCCAACCTCAGCACTCCACCCAACCTCCGAAAACCACCCAACTTCAGCACTCCACCCAACCTCCCCACTCCACCGAACCTCCCCCCGCCATCCAACCTCCCAACTCCACCCAACCTCCCCACTCCTCCCAACCTACGCCCTCCACCCAACCACACCACTCCACCCAACCTCCCCACTTCAACCCATCCTCCCCACTCCACCCAACCTCCGCCATCCACCCAACCTCCCCACTCCACCCAACCTCCCCACTTCACCCAACCTCCGAACCCCACCCAACTGCCGCACTGCACCCAACTTCCGCACTCCATCCAACCTCCGAACTCCACCCAACCTCCGCACTCCACACAACTTCCGCACTCCACCCAACCTCCCCAATCCACCCAACCTCCCCACTTCACCGAACCTCCCCACTCCACCCAATCTCCCCACCCCAAGCAACCTCCCCACTCCACCCAACCTCCGCCCACCACCCAACCTCCGCCCTCCACCCAACCTCCCCACTCCACCCAACTTCCCCACTTCACCCAACCTCCCCACTCCACGCAACCTCCCCACTTCACCCAACCTCCCCACTTCACCCAACCTCCCAACTCCACCCAACCTCCCCACTTCACCCAACCTCCCAACTTCACCCAACCTCCTCACGCCACCCAACCTCCCCACTTCACCCAACCTCTCCTCTCCACCCAACCTCCCCACTTCACCCAACCTTCGCACTCAACCCAACCTCCGAACACCACCCAACTTCAGCACTCCACCCAACCTCCCCACTCCACCGAACCTCCCCCCGCTATCCAACCTCCCAACTCCACCCAACCTCCCCACTCCTCCCAACCTACGCACTCCACCCAACCTCCCCGCTTCACCCAACCTCCGAACTCCACCCAACCTCCGCACTCCACACAACTTCCCCACTTCATATAACCTTCCCACTCAACCCAACCTCCCCATTTCACCCAACTTCCCCTCTTCACCCAACCTCCCCACATCACCCAACCTCCCCACTGCACCCAAACTCCCCAAATCACCCAACCTCCCCACTCAACTCAAATTCCCCACTCCACCCAACCTCCTCACTCCACCCAACCTCCCCATTTCACACACCCTCCCCACTCCACCCAACCTCCCCACTTCACCCAACCTCCCCACTTCACCCAACCTCGCCATTTCACCCAACCACCCTACTTCACCCAACCTCCCCACTCCACCCAACCTCCGCACTCCACCCAAAGTTCGCACTCAACCGAACCTCCACACTTCACCCAACCTCCCAACTCCACCCAACCTCCCCACTTCACCAAACCTCCGCATTCCAACCAACCTCCTCACGCCACCCAACCTCCGCACTCCACCCAACCTCCCCACTCCTCCCAACCTCCCCACTTCACCCAACCTCCCCACATCACCCAAACTCCCCACTCCACCCAACCTCCCCACCCCACCCAACCTACCCATTTCACCCAACCTCCCTACTTCACCCAACCTCCCCACTCCACCCAATTTTCGCACTCCACCCAACTTCCGCACTCCACGCAACCTCCCCACTCCACCCAACCTCCGCACTCCACCCAAACTCCCCACTTCACCCTACCTCCCCAGAGCACCCAACCTCCCCACTCCACCGAACCTCCCCACTCCACAAAACCTCCACTCTCCACCCAACCTCCCGACTTCATACAACCTCCCCACTCAACCCAACCTCCCCACTTCACCCAACCTCCCCACTTCACCCAACCTCCCCACATCACCCAACCTCCCCACTCCACCCAAACTCACCACTCCACCCAACCTCCCCACTCCACCCAACCTCCCCACTTCACCCAACCTCCCTACTTCACCCAACCTCCCCACTCCACCCAACGTCCGCCCTCCACCCAAAGTTCGCACTCAACCCAACCTCCACACTTCACCCAACCTCCCAACTCCACCCAACCTCCGCCCACCACCGAACCTACGCCCTCCACCCAATTTCCCCACTCCACCCAACCTCCCCACTTCACCCAACCTCCCGACATCACCCAACCTCCCCACTCCACCCAAACTACCCACTCCACCCAACCTCCCCACTCCACACAATCTCCCCACTTCACCCAACCTCCCCACTCCACCCAAACTCCCCACTTCACCCAACCTTCGCACTCCATCCAACCTCCGCACTCCACCCAACATCCGCACTCCAGCCAACTTCCGCACTCCACCCAACCTCTTCACTCAACCCAAACTCAGCACTCCAGCCAACTTCCGCGCTCCACCCAACCTCCGCACTCCACCCAACCTCCGCACTCCACACAACTTCCGCACTCCACCCAACCTCCTCACTCCACCCAACCTCCCCACTTCACCCAAAATCCCCAGAGCACCCAACCTCCCCACTCCACGCCTCACTCCACCCAACTTCCCCACTTCACCCAACCTCCGCACTCCACCCAACCTCCCCACTTCACCCAACCTTCGCACTCCATCCAACCTCCGCATTCCACCCAAACTCCGCACTCCAAACAACTTCCGCACTCCACCCAACATCCGCACTCCACTCAACTTCCGCACTCCACCGAACTTCCGCACTCCACCCAACCTCTGCAGTCAACCCAAACTCAGCACTCCAACCAACTTCCGCACTCCACCCAACTTCGGCACACCACCCAACTTCCGTACTCAACGCAACTTCCGCGCTCCACCCAACTTCAGCACTCCACCCAACCTCCGAATACCACCCAACTTCAGCACTCCACCCAACCTCCCCACTCCACCGAACCTCCCCGCGCCATCCAACCTCCCAACTCCACCCAACCTCCCCACTCCTCCCAACCTACGCACTCCACCCAACCACACCACTCCACCCAACCTCCCCACTTCAACCCATCCTCCCCACTCCACCCAACCTCCGCCATCCACCCAACCTCCCCACTCCACCCAACCTCCCCACTTCACCCAACCTCCGCACCCCACCCAACTTCCGCACTCCACACAACTTCCGCACTCCATGCAATCTCCGCACTCCACCCAACCTTCGCACTCCACACAACTTCCCCACTTCATACAAACCTC
This sequence comes from Oasisia sp. SBJ-2009, assembly GCA_964017155.1. Classification (NCBI taxonomy): domain Eukaryota; kingdom Metazoa; phylum Annelida; class Polychaeta; order Sabellida; family Siboglinidae; genus Oasisia; species Oasisia sp. SBJ-2009. The sequence continues at coordinate 32,521,539 of OZ024857.1, read as the reverse complement.
CCCACTCAACCCAACCTCCCCATTTCACCCAACCTCCCCACTTCACCCAACCTCCCCACATCACCCAACCTCCCCACTGCACCCAACCTCCTCAAATCACCCAACCTCCCCACTCCACTCAAATTCCCCACTTCACCCATCCTCCCCAGAGCACCCAACATCCCCACTCCACCCAACCTCCCCACTCCACCCAGCCACCCCACTTCACCCAACCTCCCCACATCACCCAAACTCCCCACTCCACCCAACCTCCCCACTTCACCCTACCTCCCAAGAGCACCCAACCTCCCCACTCCACCGAACCTCCCCACTCCACCCAACATCCACTCTCCACCCAACCTCCCCACTCCACCGAACCTCCCCCCGCCATCCAACCTCCCAACTCCACCCAACCTCCCCACTCCTCCCAACCTACGCACTCCACCCAACCACACCACTCCACCCAACCTCCCCACTTCAACCCATCCTCCCCACTCCACCCAACCTCCGCCATCCACCCAACCTCCCCACTCCACCCAACCTCCCCACTTCACCCAACCTCCGCACCCCACCCAACTGCCGCACTCCACCCAACTTCCGCACTCCATCCAACCTCCGAACTCCACCCAACCTCCGCACTCCACACAACTTCCGCACTCCACCCAACCTCCCCACTCCACCCAACCTCCCCACTTCACCGAACCTCCCCACTCCACCCAATCTCCCCACCCCAAGCAACCTCCCCACTCCACCCAACCTCCGCCCACCACCCAACCTCCGCCCTCCACCCAACCTCCCCACTCCACCCAACTTCCCCACTTCACCCAACCTCCCCACTCCACGCAACCTCCCCACTTCACCCAACCTCCCCACTTCACCCAACCTCCCCACTCCACCCAACCTCCCCACATCACCCAACCTCCGCACAGCACCCAACCTCCCCAAATCACCCAACCTCCCCACTCCACTCAAATTCCCCACTCCACCCAACCTCCTCACTCCACCCAACCTCCCCGCTTCACCCAACCTCCCCAGAGCACCCAACCTCCCCACTCCACCCAACCTCCCCACTCCACCCAACCCTCCCCACTTCACCCAACCTCCCTACATCACCCAAACTCCCCACTCCACCCAACCTCCCCACCCCACCCAACCTCCCCACTTCACCCAACCTCCCTACTTCACCCAAACTCCCCACTCCACCCAACTTCCGCACTCCACCCAACTTCCGCACTCCATGCAACCTCCGCACTCCACCCAACCTCCGCACTCCACCCAACCTCCCCACTTCACCCTACTTTCCCAGAGCACCCAACCTCCCCACTCCACCGAACCTCCCCACTCCACCCAACCTCCACTCTCCACCCAACCGCCCCACTTCATACAACCTCCCCACTCAACCCAACCTCCCCACTTCACTCAACCTCCGCACTTCACCCAACCTCCCCACATCACCCAACATCCCCACTCCACCCAACCTCCCCACTCCACCCAACCTCCCCAAATCACCCAACCTCCCCACTCCAATCAAACTGATCACTCCACCCAACCTCATCACTCCACCCAACCTCCACACTTCACCCTACCTCCCTAGAGCACCCAACCTCCCCACTCCACCGAACCTCCCCACTCCACCCAACCTCCACTCTCCACCCAACCTCCCCACTTCACCCAACCTCCCCACTTCACCCATCCTCCCCACTCCACCCAACCTCCCCACTTCACCCAACCTCCCCACTTCACCGAACCTCCCTACTTCACCCAACCTCCCCACTTCACCCAACCTCCCCACTTCACCCATCCTCCCCACTCCACCCAAAGTTCGCACTCAACCCAACCTCCACACTTCACCCAATCTCCCAACTCCACCTAACCTCCCCACTTCACCAAACTTTCGCATTCCAACCAACCTCCGCACGCCACCCAACCTCCGCACTCGAACCAACTTCCGCACTCAACCCAACCTCCGCACTCCACCCAACTTCCGCACTCCACCCAACTTCCGCACTCCATCGAACCTCCGCACTCCACCCAACCTCCGCACTACACACAACTTCCGCACTCCACCCAACCTCCCCATTCCACCCATCCTCCTCACACCACGCAACACAACCTCCCCACTTCACCCAACCTCCCCAGTCCCCCAACAACCCCACTCCACCCAACCTCCCCACCCCGCCCAAACTCCCCTCTCCACCCAACCTCCTCACGCCACCCAACCTCCGCACTCCACCCAACCTCGCCACTCCTCCCAACCTTCCCACTTCACCCAACCTCCCCACATCACCCAAACTCCCCACTCCACCCAACCTCCCCACCCCACCCAACCTACCCATTTCACCCAACCTCCCTACTTCACCCAACCTCCCCACTCCACCCAACTTTCGCACTCCACCCAACTTCCGCACTCCACGCAACCTCCCCACTCCACCCAACCTCCGCACTCCACCCAAACTCCCCACTTCACCCTACCTCCCCAGAGCACCCAACCTCCCCACTCCACCGAAACTCCCCACTCCACAAAACCTCCACTCTCCACACAACTTCCCGACTTCATACAACCTCCCCACTGAACCCAACCTCCCCACTTCACCCAACCTCCCCACTTCACCCAACCTCCCCACATCACCCAACCTCCCCATTCCACCCAAACTCCCCACTCCACCCAACCTCCCCACTCCACCCAACCTCCCCACTTCACCCAACCTCCCTACTTCACCCAACCTCCCCACTCCACCCAACGTCCGCCCTCCACCCAAAGTTCGCACTCAACCCAACCTCCACACTTCACCCAACCTCCCAACTCCACCCAACCTCCGCCCACCACCGAACCTCCCCACTCCACCCAACCTTCCCACTTCACCCAACCTCCCCACTCCACCCAACCTCCCCACTTCACCCAACCTTCGCAATCCATCCAACCTCCGCACTCCACCCAACATCCGGACTCCGCCCAACTTCCGCACTCCAGCCAACTTCCGCACTCCACCCAACCTCTGCACTGAACCCAAACTCAGCACTCCAGCCAACTTCCGCGCTCCACCCAACCTCCGCACTCCACCCAACCTCCGCACTCCACACAACTTCCGCACTCCACCCAACCTCCCGACTCCCTCCAACCTCCTCACTCCACCCAACCTCCCCACTTCACCCAACATCCCCAGAGCACCCAACCTCCCCACTCCACGCCTCACTCCACCCAACCTCCCCACTTCACCCAACCTCCGCACTCCACCCAACCTACCCACTTCACCCAACCATCGCACTCCATCCAACCTCTGCAGTCAACCCAAACTCAGCACTCCAGTCAACTTCCGCACTCCACCCAACTTCCGCACACCACCCAACTTCCGTACTCCACGCAACTTCCGCGCTCCACCCAACCTCAGCACTCCACCCAACCTCCGAACACCACCCAACTTCAGCACTCCACCCAACCTCCCCACTCCACCGAACCTCCCCCCGCCATCCAACCTCCCAACTCCACCCAACCTCCCCACTCCTCCCAACCTCCCCACTTCACCCAACCTCACCACATCACCCAAACTCCCCACTCCACCCAACCTCCCCACCCCACCCAACCTACCCATTTCACCCAACCTCCCTAATTCACCCAACCTCCCCACTCCACCCAACTTTCGCACTCCACCCAACTTCCGCACTCCACGCAACCTCCCCACTCCACCCAAACTCCGCACTCCACCCAACCTCCCCACTTCACCCTACCTCCCCAGAGCACCCAACCTCCCCACTCCACCGAACCTCCCCACTCCACAAAACCTCCACTCTCCACCCAACCTCCCGACTTCATACAACCTCCCCACTCAACCCAACCTCCCCACTTCACCCAACCTCCCCACTTCACCCAACCTACCCACATCACCCAAACTCCCCACTCCACCCAAACTCCCCACTCCACCCAACCTCCCCACTCCACCCAACCTCCCCACTTCACCCAACCTCCCTACTTCATCCAACCTCCCCACTCCACCCAACGTCCGCCCTCCACCCAAAGTTCGCACTCAACCCAACCTCCACACTTCACCCAACCTCCCAACTCCACCCAACCTCCGCCCACCACCGAACCTACGCCCTCCACCCAATCTCCCCACTCCACCCAACCTCCCCACTTCACCCAACCTCCCCACATCACCCAACCTCCCCACTCCACCCAAACTACCCACTCCACCCAACCTCCCCACTTCACCCAACCTCCCCACTCCACACAATCTCCCCACTTCACCCAACCTCCCCACTCCACCCAACCTCCCCACTTCACCCAACCTTCGCACTCCATCCAACCTCTTCACTCAACCCAAACTCAGCACTCCAGCCAACTTCCGCGCTCCACCCAACCTCCGCACTCCACCCAACCTCCGCACTCCACACAACTTCCGCACTCCACCCAACCTCCTCACTCCACCCAACCTCCCCGCTTCACCCAACATCCCCAGAGCACCAACCTCCCCACTCCACGCCTCACTCCACCCAACCTCCCCACTTCACCCAACCTCCGCACTCCACCCAACCTCCCCACTTCACCCAACCTTCGCACTCCATCCAACCTCCGCATTCCACCCAAACTCCGCACTCCAAACAACTTCCGCAATCCACCCAACATCCGCACTCCACTCAACTTCCGCACTCCACCGAACTTCCGCACTCCACCCAACCTCTGCAGTCAACCTAAACTCAGCACTCCAACCAACTTCCGCACTCCACCCAACTTCCGCACACCACCCAACTTCCGTACTCCACGCAACTTCCGCGCTCCACCCAACCTCAGCACTCCACCCAACCTCCGAACACCACCCAACTTCCGCACTCCACGCAACCTCCCCACTCCACCCAACCTCCGCACTCCACCCAAACTCCCCACTTCACCCTACCTCCCCAGAGCACCCAACCTCCCCACACCACCGAACCTCCCCACTCCACAAAACCTCCACTCTCCACCCAACCTCCCGACTACATACAACCTCCCCACTCAACCCAACCTCCCCACTTCACCCAACCTCCCCACTTCACCCAACCTCCCCACATCACCCATCCTCCCCATTCCACCCAAACTCCCCACTCCACCCAACCTCCCCACTCCACCCAACCTCCCCACTTCACCCAACCTCCCTACTTCACCCAACCTCCCCACTCCACCCAACGTCCGCCCTCCACCCAAAGTTCGCACTCAACCCAACCTCCACACTTCACCCAACCTCCCAACTCCACCCAACCTCCGCCCACCACCGAACCTACGCCCTCCACCCAATCTCCCCACTCCACCCAACCTCCCCACTTCACCCAACCTCCCCACATCACCCAACCTCCCTACATCACCCAAACTCCCCACTCCACCCAACCTCCCCACCCCACCCAACCTCCCCACTTCACCCAACCTCCCTACTTCACCCAACCTCCCCACTCCACCCAACTTCCGCACTCCACCCAACTTCCGCACTCCATGCAACCTCCGCACTCCACCCAACCTCCGCACTTCACCCAACCTCCCCACTTCACCCTACTTCCCCAGAGCACCCAACCTCCCCACTCCACCGAACCTCCCCACTCCACCCAACCTCCACTCTCCACCCAACCGCCCCACTTCATACAACCTCCCCACTCAACCCAACCTCCCCACTTCACTCAACCTCCGCACTTCACCCAACCTCCCCACATCACCCAATATCCCCACACCACCCAACCTCCCCACTCCACCCAACCTCCCCAAATCACCCAACCTCCCCACTCCAATCAAACTGCTCACTCCACCCAACCTCATCACTCCACCCAACCTCCACACTTCACCCTACCTCCCTAGAGCACCCAACCTCCCCACTCCACCGAACCTCCCCACTCCACCCAACCTCCACTCTCCACCCAACCTCCCCACTTCACCCAACCTCCCCACTTCACCCATCCTCCCCACTCCACCCAACCTCCCCACTTCACCCAACCTCCCCACTTCACCGAACCTCCCTACTTCACCCAACCTCCCCACTTCACCCAACCTCCCCACTTCACCCATCCTCCCCACTCCACCCAAAGTTCGCACTCAACCCAACCTCCACACTTCACCCAATCTCCCAACTCCACCCAACCTCCCCACTTCACCAAACCTCCGCATTCCAACCAACCTCCGCACGCCACCCAACCTCCGCACTCGAACCAACTTCCGCACTCAACCCAACCTCCGCACTCCACCCAACTTCCGCACTCCACCCAACTTCCGCACTCCATCGAACCTCCGCACTCCACCCAACCTCCGCACTACACACAACTTCCGCACTCCACCCAACCTCCCCACTCCACCCATCCTCCCTCACACCACGCAACCCAACCTCCCCACCCCGCCCAAACTCCCCTCTCCACCCAACCTCCCCACTTCACCCAACCTCCCCACTCCACCCAACCTTCCCACTTCACCCAACCTCCCCACTCCACCCAACCTCCCCACTTCACCCAACCTTCGCAATCCATCCAACCTCCGCACTCCACCCAACATCCGGACTCCGCCCAACTTCCGCACTCCAGCCAACTTCCGCACTCCACCCAACCTCTGCACTGAACCCAAACTCAGCACTCCAGCCAACTTCCGCGCTCCACCCAACCTCCGCACTCCACCCAACCTCCGCACTCCACACAACTTCCGCACTCCACCCAACCTCCCGACTCCCTCCCTCTCCTCACTCCACCCAACCTCCCCACTTCACCCAACATCCCCAGAGCACCCAACCTCCCCACTCCACGCCTCACTCCACCCAACCTCCCCACTTCACCCAACCTCCGCACTCCACCCAACCTACCCACTTCACCCAACCATCGCACTCCATCCAACCTCTGCAGTCAACCCAAACTCAGCACTCCAGTCAACTTCCGCACTCCACCCAACTTCCGCACACCACCCAACTTCCGTACTCCACGCAACTTCCGCGCTCCACCCAACCTCAGCACTCCACCCAACCTGCGAACACCACCCAACTTCAGCACTCCACCCAACCTCCCCACTCCACCGAACCTCCCCCCGCCATCCAACCTCCCAACTCCACCCAACCTCCCCACTCCTCCCAACCTCCCCACTTCACCCAACCTCACCACATCACCCAAACTCCCCACTCCACCCAACCTCCCCACCCCACCCAACCTACCCATTTCACCCAACCTCCCTAATTCACCCAACCTCCCCACTCCACCCAACTTTCGCACTCCACCCAACTTCCGCACTCCACGCAACCTCCCCACTCCACCCAACCTCCGCACTCCACCCAAACTCCCCACTTCACCCTACCTCCCCAGAGCACCCAACCTCCCCACTCCACCGAACCTCCCCACTCCACAAAACCTCCACTCTCCACCCAACCTCCCGACTTCATACAACCTCCCCACTCAACCCAACCTCCCCACTTCACCCAACCTCCCCACTTCACCCAACCTCCCCACATCACCCAACCTCCCCATTCCACCCAAACTCCCCACTCCACCCAACCTCCCCACTCCACCCAACCTCCCCACTTCACCCAACCTCCCTACTTCACCCAACCTCCCCACTCCACCCAACGTCCGCCCTCCACCCAAAGTTCGCACTCAACCCAACCTCCACACTTCACCCAACCTCCCAACTCCACCCAACCTCCGCCCACCACCGAACCTACGCCCTCCACCCAATCTCCCCACTCCACCCAACCTCCCCACTTCACCCAACCTCCCCACATCACCCAACCTCCCTACATCACCCAAACTCCCTACTTCACCCAACCTCCCCACTCCACCCAACTTCCGCACTCCACCCAACTTCCGCACTCCATGCAACCTCCGCACTCCACCCAACCTCCGCACTCCACCCAACCTCCCCACTTCACCCTACTTCCCCAGAGCACCCAACCTCCCCACTCCACCGAACCTCCCCACTCCACCCAACCTCCACTCTCCACCCAACCGCCCCACTTCATACAACCTCCCCACTCAACCCAACCTCCCCACTTCACTCAACCTCCGCACTTCACCCAACCTCCCCACATCACCCAACATCCCCACACCACCCAACCTCCCCACTCCACCCAACCTCCCCAAATCACCCAACCTCCCCACTCCAATCAAACTGCTCACTCCACCCAACCTCATCACTCCACCCAACCTCCACACTTCACCCTACCTCCCTAGAGCACCCAACCTCCCCACTCCACCCAACCTCCACTCTCCACCCAACCTCCCCACTTCACCCAACCTCCCCACTTCACCCATCCTCCCCACTCCACCCAACCTCCCCACTTCACCCAACCTCCCCACTTCACCGAACCTCCCTACTTCACCCAACCTCCCCACTTCACCCAACCTCCCCACTTCACCCATCCTCCCCACTCCACCCAAAGTTCGCACTCAACCCAACCTCCACACTTCACCCAATCTCCCAACTCCACCCAACCTCCCCACTTCACCAAACCTCCGCATTCCAACCAACCTCCACACGCCACCAAACCTCCGCACTCGAACCAACTTCCGCACTCAACCCAACCTCCGCACTCCACCCAACTTCCGCACTCCACCCAACTTCCGCACTCCATCGAACCTCCGCACTCCACCCAACCTCCGCACTACACACAACTTCCGCACTCCACCCAACCTCCCCACTCCACCCATCCTCCTCACACCACGCAACCCAACCTCCCCACCCCGCCCAAACTCCCCTCTCCACCCAACCTCCCCACTTCACCCAACCTCCCCACTCCACCCAACCTTCCCACTTCACCCAACCTCCCCACTCCACCCAACCTCCCCACTTCACCCAACCTTCGCAATCCATCCAACCTCCGCACTCCACCCAACATCCGGACTCCGCCCAACTTCCGCACTCCAGCCAACTTCCGCACTCCACCCAACCTCTGCACTGAACCCAAACTCAGCACTCCAGCCAACTTCCGCGCTCCACCCAACCTCCCGACTCCCTCCAACCTCCTCACTCCACCCAACCTCCCCACTTCACCCAACATCCCCAGAGCACCCAACCTCCCCACTCCACGCCTCACTCCACCCAACCTCCCCACTTCACCCAACCTCCGCACTCCACCCAACCTACCCACTTCACCCAACCATCGCACTCCATCCAACCTCTGCAGTCAACCCAAACTCAGCACTCCAGTCAACTTCCGCACTCCACCCAACTTCCGCACACCACCCAACTTCCGTACTCCACGCAACTTCCGCGCTCCACCCAACCTCAGCACTCCACCCAACCTCCGAACACCACCCAACTTCAGCACTCCACCCAACCTCCCCACTCCACCGAACCTCCCCCCGCCATCCAACCTCCCAACTCCACCCAACCTCCCCACTCCTCCCAACCTCCCCACTTCACCCAACCTCACCACATCACCCAAACTCCCCACTCCACCCAACCTCCCCACCCCACCCAACCTACCCATTTCACCCAACCTCCCTAATTCACCCAACCTCCCCACTCCACCCAACTTTCGCACTCCACCCAACTTCCGCACTCCACGCAACCTCCCCACTCCACCCAAACTCCGCACTCCACCCAACCTCCCCACTTCACCCTACCTCCCCAGAGCACCCAACCTCCCCACTCCACCGAACCTCCCCACTCCACAAAACCTCCACTCTCCACCCAACCTCCCGACTTCAAACTGCTCACTCCACCCAACCTCATCACTCCACCCAACCTCCACACTTCACCCTACCTCCCTAGAGCACCCAACCTCCCCACTCCACCGAACCTCCCCACTCCAACCAACCTCCACTCTCCACCCAGCCTCCCCACTTCACCCAACCTCCCCACTTCACCCATCCTCCCCACTCCACCCAACCTCCCCACTTCACCCAACCTCCCCACTTCACCGAACCTCCCTACTTCACCCAACCTCCCCACTTCACCCAACCTCCCCACTTCACCCATCCTCCCCACTCCACCCAAAGTTCGCACTCAACCCAACCTCCACACTTCACCCAATCTCCCAACTCCACCCAACCTCCCCACTTCACCAAACCTCCGCATTCCAACCAACCTCCGCACGCCACCCAACCTCCGCACTCGAACCAACTTCCGCACTCAACCCAACCTCCGCACTCCACCCAACTTCCGCACTCCACCCAACTTCCGCACTCCATCGAACCTCCGCACTCCACCCAACCTCCGCACTACACACAACTTCCGCACTCCACCCAACCTCCCCACTCCACCCATCCTCCTCACACCACGCAACCCAACCTCCCCACTTCACCCAACCTCCCCACTCCCCCAACAACCCCACTCCACCCAACCTCCCCACCCCGCCCAAACTCCCCTCTCCACCCAACCTCCCCACTTCACCCAACCTCCCCACTCCACCCAACCTTCCCACTTCACCCAACCTCCCCACTCCACCCAACCTCCCCACTTCACCCAACCTTCGCAATCCATCCAACCTCCGCACTCCACCCAACATCCGGACTCCGCCCAACTTCCGCACTCCAGCCAACTTCCGCACTCCACCCAACCTCTGCACTGGACCCAAACTCAGCACTCCAGCCAACTTCCGCGCTCCACCCAACCTCCGCACTCCACCCAACCTCCCCACTCCCTCCAACCTCCTCACTCCACCCAACCTCCCCACTTCACCCAACATCCCCAGAGCACCCAACCTCCCCACTCCACGCCTCACTCCACCCAACCTCCCCACTTCACCCAACCTCCGCACTCCACCCAACCTACCCACTTCACCCAACCATCGCACTCCATCCAACCTCTGCAGTCAACCCAAACTCAGCACTCCAGCCAACTTCCGCACTCCACCCAACTTCCGCACACCACCCAACTTCCGTACTCCACGCAACTTCCGCGCTCCACCCAACCTCAGCACTCCACCCAACCTCCGAACACCACCCAACTTCAGCACTCCACCCAACCTCCCCACTCCACCGAACCTCCCCCCGCCATCCAACCTCCCAACTCCACCCAACCTCCCCACTCCTCCCAACCTCCCCACTTCACCCAACCTTCCCACTTCACCCAACCTCCCTACTCCACCCAACCTCCCCACTTCACCCAACCTTCGCACTCCACCCAACATCCGGACTCCGCCCAACTTCCGCACTCCAGCCAACTTCCGCACTCCACCCAACCTCTGCACTGAACCCAAACTCAGCACTCCAGCCAACTTCCGCGCTCCACCCAACCTCCGCACTCCACCCAACCTCCGCACTCCACACAACTTCCGCACTCCACCCAACCTCCTCACTCCACCCAACCTCCCCGCTTCACCCAACATCCCCAGAGCACCAACCTCCCCACTCCACGCCTCACTCCACCCAACCTCCCCACTTCACCCAACCTCCGCACTCCACCCAACCTCCCCACTTCACCCAACCTTCGCACTCCATCCAACCTCCGCATTCCACCCAAACTCCGCACTCCAAACAACTTCCGCAATCCACCCAACATCCGCACTCCACTCAACTTCCGCACTCCACCGAACTTCCGCACTCCACCCAACCTCTGCAGTCAACCTAAACTCAGCACTCCAACCAACTTCCGCACTCCACCCAACTTCCGCACACCACCCAACTTCCGTACTCCACGCAACTTCCGCGCTCCACCCAACCTCAGCACTCCACCCAACCTCCGAACACCACCCAACTTCCGCACTCCACGCAACCTCCCCACTCCACCCAACCTCCGCACTCCACCCAAACTCCCCACTTCACCCTACCTCCCCAGAGCACCCAACCTCCCCACACCACCGAACCTCCCCACTCCACAAAACCTCCACTCTCCACCCAACCTCCCGACTACATACAACCTCCCCACTCAACCCAACCTCCCCACTTCACCCAACCTCCCCACTTCACCCAACCTCCCCACATCACCCATCCTCCCCATTCCACCCAAACTCCCCACTCCACCCAACCTCCCCACTCCACCCAACCTCCCCACTTCACCCAACCTCCCTACTTCACCCAACCTCCCCACTCCACCCAACGTCCGCCCTCCACCCAAAGTTCGCACTCAACCCAACCTCCACACTTCACCCAACCTCCCAACTCCACCCAACCTCCGCCCACCACCGAACCTACGCCCTCCACCCAATCTCCCCACTCCACCCAACCTCCCCACTTCACCCAACCTCCCCACATCACCCAACCTCCCTACATCACCCAAACTCCCCACTCCACCCAACCTCCCCACCCCACCCAACCTCCCCACTTCACCCAACCTCCCTACTTCACCCAACCTCCCCACTCCACCCAACTTCCGCACTCCACCCAACTTCCGCACTCCATGCAACCTCCGCACTCCACCCAACCTCCGCACTTCACCCAACCTCCCCACTTCACCCTACTTCCCCAGAGCACCCAACCTCCCCACTCCACCGAACCTCCCCACTCCACCCAACCTCCACTCTCCACCCAACCGCCCCACTTCATACAACCTCCCCACTCAACCCAACCTCCCCACTTCACTCAACCTCCGCACTTCACCCAACCTCCCCACATCACCCAATATCCCCACACCACCCAACCTCCCCACTCCACCCAACCTCCCCAAATCACCCAACCTCCCCACTCCAATCAAACTGCTCACTCCACCCAACCTCATCACTCCACCCAACCTCCACACTTAACCCTACCTCCCTAGAGCACCCAACCTCCCCACTCCACCGAACCTCCCCACTCCACCCAACCTCCACTCTCCACCCAACCTCCCCACTTCACCCAACCTCCCCACTTCACCCATCCTCCCCACTCCACCCAACCTCCCCACTTCACCCAACCTCCCCACTTCACCGAACCTCCCTACTTCACCCAACCTCCCCACTTCACCCAACCTCCCCACTTCACCCATCCTCCCCACTCCACCCAAAGTTCGCACTCAACCCAACCTCCACACTTCACCCAATCTCCCAACTCCACCCAACCTCCCCACTTCACCAAACCTCCGCATTCCAACCAACCTCCGCACGCCACCCAACCTCCGCACTCGAACCAACTTCCGCACTCAACCCAACCTCCGCACTCCACCCAACTTCCGCACTCCACCCAACTTCCGCACTCCATCGAACCTCCGCACTCCACCCAACCTCCGCACTACACACAACTTCCGCACTCCACCCAACCTCCCCACTCCACCCATCCTCCTCACACCACGCAACCCAACCTCCCCACCCCGCCCAAACTCCCCTCTCCACCCAACCTCCCCACTTCACCCAACCTCCCCACTCCACCCAACCTTCCCACTTCACCCAACCTCCCCACTCCACCCAACCTCCCCACTTCACCCAACCTTCGCAATCCATCCAACCTCCGCACTCCACCCAACATCCGGACTCCGCCCAACTTCCGCACTCCAGCCAACTTCCGCACTCCACCCAACCTCTGCACTGAACCCAAACTCAGCACTCCAGCCAACTTCCGCGCTCCACCCAACCTCCGCACTCCACCCAACCTCCGCACTCCACACAACTTCCGCACTCCACCCAACCTCCCGACTCCCTCCAACCTCCTCACTCCACCCAACCTCCCCACTTCACCCAACATCCCCAGAGCACCCAACCTCCCCACTCCACGCCTCACTCCACCCAACCTCCCCACTTCACCCAACCTCCGCACTCCACCCAACCTACCCACTTCACCCAACCATCGCACTCCATCCAACCTCTGCAGTCAACCCAAACTCAGCACTCCAGTCAACTTCCGCACTCCACCCAACTTCCGCACACCACCCAACTTCCGTACTCCACGCAACTTCCGCGCTCCACCCAACCTCAGCACTCCACCCAACCTGCGAACACCACCCAACTTCAGCACTCCACCCAACCTCCCCACTCCACCGAACCTCCCCCCGCCATCCAACCTCCCAACTCCACCCAACCTCCCCACTCCTCCCAACCTCCCCACTTCACCCAACCTCACCACATCACCCAAACTCCCCACTCCACCCAACCTCCCCACCCCACCCAACCTACCCATTTCACCCAACCTCCCTAATTCACCCAACCTCCCCACTCCACCCAACTTTCGCACTCCACCCAACTTCCGCACTCCACGCAACCTCCCCACTCCACCCAACCTCCGCACTCCACCCAAACTCCCCACTTCACCCTACCTCCCCAGAGCACCCAACCTCCCCACTCCACCGAACCTCCCCACTCCACAAAACCTCCACTCTCCACCCAACCTCCCGACTTCATACAACCTCCCCACTCAACCCAACCTCCCCACTTCACCCAACCTCCCCACTTCACCCAACCTCCCCACATCACCCAACCTCCCCATTCCACCCAAACTCCCCACTCCACCCAACCTCCCCACTCCACCCAACCTCCCCACTTCACCCAACCTCCCTACTTCACCCAACCTCCCCACTCCACCCAACGTCCGCCCTCCACCCAAAGTTCGCACTCAACCCAACCTCCACACTTCACCCAACCTCCCAACTCCACCCAACCTCCGCCCACCACCGAACCTACGCCCTCCACCCAATCTCCCCACTCCACCCAACCTCCCCACTTCACCCAACCTCCCCACATCACCCAACCTCCCTACATCACCCAAACTCCCTACTTCACCCAACCTCCCCACTCCACCCAACTTCCGCACTCCACCCAACTTCCGCACTCCATGCAACCTCCGCACTCCACCCAACCTCCGCACTCCACCCAACCTCCCCACTTCACCCTACTTCCCCAGAGCACCCAACCTCCCCACTCCACCGAACCTCCCCACTCCACCCAACCTCCACTCTCCACCCAACCGCCCCACTTCATACAACCTCCCCACTCAACCCAACCTCCCCACTTCACTCAACCTCCGCACTTCACCCAACCTCCCCACATCACCCAACATCCCCACACCACCCAACCTCCCCACTCCACCCAACCTCCCCAAATCACCCAACCTCCCCACTCCAATCAAACTGCTCACTCCACCCAACCTCATCACTCCACCCAACCTCCACACTTCACCCTACCTCCCTAGAGCACCCAACCTCCCCACTCCACCCAACCTCCACTCTCCACCCAACCTCCCCACTTCACCCAACCTCCCCACTTCACCCATCCTCCCCACTCCACCCAACCTCCCCACTTCACCCAACCTCCCCACTTCACCGAACCTCCCTACTTCACCCAACCTCCCCACTTCACCCAACCTCCCCACTTCACCCATCCTCCCCACTCCACCCAAAGTTCGCACTCAACCCAACCTCCACACTTCACCCAATCTCCCAACTCCACCCAACCTCCCCACTTCACCAAACCTCCGCATTCCAACCAACCTCCACACGCCACCAAACCTCCGCACTCGAACCAACTTCCGCACTCAACCCAACCTCCGCACTCCACCCAACTTCCGCACTCCACCCAACTTCCGCACTCCATCGAACCTCCGCACTCCACCCAACCTCCGCACTACACACAACTTCCGCACTCCACCCAACCTCCCCACTCCACCCATCCTCCTCACACCACGCAACCCAACCTCCCCACCCCGCCCAAACTCCCCTCTCCACCCAACCTCCCCACTTCACCCAACCTCCCCACTCCACCCAACCTTCCCACTTCACCCAACCTCCCCACTCCACCCAACCTCCCCACTTCACCCAACCTTCGCAATCCATCCAACCTCCGCACTCCACCCAACATCCGGACTCCGCCCAACTTCCGCACTCCAGCCAACTTCCGCACTCCACCCAACCTCTGCACTGAACCCAAACTCAGCACTCCAGCCAACTTCCGCGCTCCACCCAACCTCCCGACTCCCTCCAACCTCCTCACTCCACCCAACCTCCCCACTTCACCCAACATCCCCAGAGCACCCAACCTCCCCACTCCACGCCTCACTCCACCCAACCTCCCCACTTCACCCAACCTCCGCACTCCACCCAACCTACCCACTTCACCCAACCATCGCACTCCATCCAACCTCTGCAGTCAACCCAAACTCAGCACTCCAGTCAACTTCCGCACTCCACCCAACTTCCGCACACCACCCAACTTCCGTACTCCACGCAACTTCCGCGCTCCACCCAACCTCAGCACTCCACCCAACCTCCGAACACCACCCAACTTCAGCACTCCACCCAACCTCCCCACTCCACCGAACCTCCCCCCGCCATCCAACCTCCCAACTCCACCCAACCTCCCCACTCCTCCCAACCTCCCCACTTCACCCAACCTCACCACATCACCCAAACTCCCCACTCCACCCAACCTCCCCACCCCACCCAACCTACCCATTTCACCCAACCTCCCTAATTCACCCAACCTCCCCACTCCACCCAACTTTCGCACTCCACCCAACTTCCGCACTCCACGCAACCTCCCCACTCCACCCAAACTCCGCACTCCACCCAACCTCCCCACTTCACCCTACCTCCCCAGAGCACCCAACCTCCCCACTCCACCGAACCTCCCCACTCCACAAAACCTCCACTCTCCACCCAACCTCCCGACTTCAAACTACTCACTCCACCCAACCTCATCACTCCACCCAACCTCCACACTTCACCCTACCTCCCTAGAGCACCCAACCTCCCCACTCCACCGAACCTCCCCACTCCAACCAACCTCCACTCTCCACCCAGCCTCCCCACTTCACCCAACCTCCCCACTTCACCCATCCTCCCCACTCCACCCAACCTCCCCACTTCACCCAACCTCCCCACTTCACCGAACCTCCCTACTTCACCCAACCTCCCCACTTCACCCAACCTCCCCACTTCACCCATCCTCCCCACTCCACCCAAAGTTCGCACTCAACCCAACCTCCACACTTCACCCAATCTCCCAACTCCACCCAACCTCCCCACTTCACCAAACCTCCGCATTCCAACCAACCTCCGCACGCCACCCAACCTCCGCACTCGAACCAACTTCCGCACTCAACCCAACCTCCGCACTCCACCCAACTTCCGCACTCCACCCAACTTCCGCACTCCATCGAACCTCCGCACTCCACCCAACCTCCGCACTACACACAACTTCCGCACTCCACCCAACCTCCCCACTCCACCCATCCTCCTCACACCACGCAACCCAACCTCCCCACTTCACCCAACCTCCCCACTCCCCCAACAACCCCACTCCACCCAACCTCCCCACCCCGCCCAAACTCCCCTCTCCACCCAACCTCCCCACTTCACCCAACCTCCCCACTCCACCCAACCTTCCCACTTCACCCAACCTCCCCACTCCACCCAACCTCCCCACTTCACCCAACCTTCGCAATCCATCCAACCTCCGCACTCCACCCAACATCCGGACTCCGCCCAACTTCCGCACTCCAGCCAACTTCCGCACTCCACCCAACCTCTGCACTGGACCCAAACTCAGCACTCCAGCCAACTTCCGCGCTCCACCCAACCTCCGCACTCCACCCAACCTCCCCACTCCCTCCAACCTCCTCACTCCACCCAACCTCCCCACTTCACCCAACATCCCCAGAGCACCCAACCTCCCCACTCCACGCCTCACTCCACCCAACCTCCCCACTTCACCCAACCTCCGCACTCCACCCAACCTACCCACTTCACCCAACCATCGCACTCCATCCAACCTCTGCAGTCAACCCAAACTCAGCACTCCAGCCAACTTCCGCACTCCACCCAACTTCCGCACACCACCCAACTTCCGTACTCCACGCAACTTCCGCGCTCCACCCAACCTCAGCACTCCACCCAACCTCCGAACACCACCCAACTTCAGCACTCCACCCAACCTCCCCACTCCACCGAACCTCCCCCCGCCATCCAACCTCCCAACTCCACCCAACCTCCCCACTCCTCCCAACCTCCCCACTTCACCCAACCTTCCCACTTCACCCAACCTCCCCACTCCACCCAACCTCCCCACTTCACCCAACCTTCGCAATCCATCCAACCTCCGCACTCCACCCAACATCCGGACTCCGCCCAACTTCCGCACTCCAGCCAACTTCCGCACTCCACCCAACCTCTGCACTGAACCCAAACTCAGCACTCCAGCCAACTTCCGCGCTCCACCCAACCTCCGCACTCCACCCAACCTCCGCACTCCACACAACTTCCGCACTCCACCCAACCTCCCCACTCCCTCCAACCTCCTCACTCCACCCAACCTCCCCACTTCACCCAACATCCCCAGAGCACCCAACC
The DNA here is from genome assembly GCA_964017155.1 of Oasisia sp. SBJ-2009. Lineage (NCBI taxonomy): Eukaryota > Metazoa > Annelida > Polychaeta > Sabellida > Siboglinidae > Oasisia > Oasisia sp. SBJ-2009. Next base: position 32,503,445 of record OZ024857.1, on the reverse strand, counting down.
TCCCCACTCCACGCCTCACTCCACCCAACCTCCCCACTTCACCCAACCTCCGCACTCCACCCAACCTACCCACTTCACCCAACCATCGCACTCCATCCAACCTCTGCAGTCAACCCAAACTCAGCACTCCAGCCAACTTCCGCACTCCACCCAACTTCCGCACACCACCCAACTTCCGTACTCCACGCAACTTCCGCGCTCCACCCAACCTCAGCACTCCACCCAACCTCCGAACACCACCCAACTTCAGCACTCCACCCAACCTCCCCACTCCACCGAACCTCCCCCTGCCATCCAACCTCCCAACTCCACCCAACCTCCCCACTCCTCCCAACCTCCCCACTTCACCCAACCTCCCCACATCACCCAAACTCCCCACTCCACCCAACCTCCCCACCCCACCCAACCTACCCATTTCACCCAACCTCCCTAATTCACCCAACCTCCCCACTCCACCCAACTTTCGCACGCCACCCAACTTCCGCACTCCACGCAACCTCCCCACTCCACCCAAACTCCGCACTCCACCCAACCTCCCCACTTCACCCTACCTCCCCAGAGCACCCAACCTCCCCACTCCACCGAACCTCCCCACTCCACAAAACCTCCACTCTCCACCCAACCTCCCGACTTCATACAACCTCCCCACTCAACCCAACCTCCCCACTTCACCCAACCTCCCCACTTCACCCAACCTACCCACATCACCCAACCTCCCCACTCCACCCAAACTCCCCACTCCACCCAACCTCCCCACTCCACCCAACCTCCCCACTTCACCCAACCTCCCTACTTCATCCAACCTCCCCACTCCACCCAACGTCCGCCCTCCACCCAAAGTTCGCACTCAACCCAACCTCCACACTTCACCCAACCTCCCAACTCCACCCAACCTCCGCCCACCACCGAACCTACGCCCTCCACCCAATCTCCCCACTCCACCCAACCTCCCCACTTCACCCAACCTCCCCACATCACCCAACCTCCCCACTCCACCCAAACTACCCACTCCACCCAACCTCCCCACTTCACCCAACCTCCCCACTCCACACAATCTCCCCACTTCACCCAACCTCCCCACTCCACCCAACCTCCCCACTTCACCCAACCTTCGCCCTCCATCCAACCTCTTCACTCAACCCAAACTAAGCACCCCAGCCAACTTCCGCGCTCCACCCAACCTCCGCACTCCACCCAACCTCCGCACTCCACACAACTTCCGCACTCCACCCAACCTCCTCACTCCACCCAACCTCCCCACTTCACCCAACATCCCCAGAGCACCAACCTCCCCACTCCACGCCTCACTCCACCCAACCTCCCCACTTCACCCAACCTCCGCACTCCACCCAACCTCCCCACTTCACCCAACCTTCGCACTCCATCCAACCTCCGCATTCCACCCAAACTCCGCACTCCAAACAACTTCCGCACTCCACCCAACATCCGCACTCCACTCAACTTCCGCACTCCCCCGAACTTCCGCACTCCACCCAACCTCTGCAGTCAACCTAAACTCAGCACTCCAACCAACTTCCGCACTCCACCCAACTTCCGCACACCACCCAACTTCCGTACTCCACGCAACTTCCGCGCTCCACCCAACCTCAGCACTCCACCCAACCTCCGAACACCACCCAACTTCAGCACTCCACCCAACCTCACCACTCCACTGAACCTCCCCCCGCCATCCAACCTCCCAACTCCACCCAACCTCCCCACTCCTCCCAACCTACGCACTCCACCCAACCACACCACTCCACCCAACCTCCCCACTTCAACCCATCCTCCCCACTCCACCCAACCTCCGCCATCCACCCAACCTCCCCACTCCACCCAACCTCCCCACTTCACCCAACCTCCGCACCCCACCCAACTTCCGCACCCCACACAACTTCCGCACTCCATGCAATCTCCGCACTCCACCCAACCTTCGCACTCCACACAACTTCCCCACTTCATACAATCCTCCCCACTCAACCCAACCTCCCCATTTCACCTAACCTCCCCACTTCACCCAACCTCCCCACATCACCCAACCTCCCCACTGCACCCAACCTCCTCAAATCACCCAAACTCCCCACTCCACTCAAATTCCCCACTTCACCCAACCTCCCCAGGGCACCCAACCTCCCCACTCCTCCCAACCTCCCCACTCCACCCAACCACCCCACTTCACCCAACCTCCCCACATCACCCAAACTCCCCACTCCACCCAACCTCCCCACTTCACCCTACCTCCCAAGAGCACCCAACCTCCCCACTCCACCGAACCTCCCCACTTCACCCAACCTTCCCACTTCACCCAACCTCCCCACATCACCCAACCTCCCCACTCCACCCAAACTCCCCACTCCACCCAACCCCCCCACTCCACCCAACCTCCCCACTTCACCCAACCTCCCAACTTCACCCAACCTCCCCACTCCACGCAACGTCCGCACTCCACCCAAAGTTCGCACTCAACCCAACCTCCACACTTCACCCAACCTCCCAACTCCACCCAAACTCCGCCCTCCACCGAACCTCCGCCCTCCACCCAATCTCCCCACTCCACACAACTTCTCCACTTCATATAACCTCCCCACTCAGCCCAGCCTCCCGAAATCACCCAACCTCCTCACTCCACTCAAACTCCCCACTCCACCCAACCTCCTCACTCCACTCAACCTCCCCACTCCACCCAACCTCCCCACTTCACCCAACCTCCGCACTCCACCCAACCTCCGCACTCCACACAACTTCCCCACATCATACAACCTTCCCACTCAACCCAACCTCCCCATTTCACCCAACTTCCCCACTTCACCCAACCTCCCCACATCACCCAACCTCCCCACTGCACCCAACCTCCCCGAATCACCCAACCTCCCCACTCAACTCAAATTCCTCACTCCACCCAACCTCCTCACTCCACCCAACCTCCCCACTTCACACAACCTCCCCACTCCACCCAACCTCCCCACTTCACCCAACCTCCCCACATCACCCAACCTCCCCACTCCACCCAAACAACCCACTCCACCCAACCTCCCCACTCCACCCAACCTCGCCATTTCACCCAACCTCCCTACTTCACCCAACATCCCCACTCCACCCAACCTCCGCACTCCACCCAAAGTTCGCACTCAACCCAACCTCCACAGTTCACCCAACCTCCCCACTCCACCCAAACTCCCCACTTCACCCAACCTCCCTACTTCACCCAACCTCCCCAATCCAACCAACGTCCGCACTCCACCCAAAGTTCGCACTCAACCCAACCTCCACACTTCACCGAACCTCCCAACTCCACCCAACCTCCGCCCTCCACCGAACCTCCGCCCTCCACCCAATCTCCCCACTCCACACAACTTCTCCACTTCATACAACCTCCCCACTCAACCCAACCTCCCCACATCACCCAACCTCCCCACTTCACCCAACCTCCCCACTCCACGCAACCTCCCCACTTCACCCAACCTCCCAACTTCACCCAACCTCCTCACTCCACCCAACCTCCCCACCACTCCACCCAAACAACCCACTCCACCCAACCTCCCCACTCCACCCAACCTCGCCATTTCACCTAACCTCCCCACTCCACCCAACCTCCGCACTCCACCCAAAGTTCGCACTCAACCCAACCTCCACACTTCACCCAACTTCCGTACTACACCCAACTTCCGCACTCCACCCAACTTCCGCACTCCATCCAACCTCCGAACTCCACCCAACCTCCGCACTCCACACAACTTCCGCACTCCACCCAACCTCCCCACTCCACCCAACCTCCCCACTTCACCGAACCTCCCCACTCCACCCAATCTCCCCACCCCAAGCAACCTTCCCACTCCACCCAACCTCCTCACTCCACCCAACCTCCCCGCTTCACCCAACCTCCCCAGAGCACCCAACCTCCCCACTCCACCCAACCTCCCCACTCCACCGAACCCTCCCCACTTCACCCAACCTCCCAACTTCACCCAACCTCCTCACTCCACCCAACCTCCCCACTTCACCCAACGTCCCCACTCCACCCAAGCTCCCCACTTCACCCAACCTTCGCACTCCATCCAACCTCCGCATTCCACCCATTCTCCGCACTCCAAACAACTTCCGCACTCCACCCAACATCCGCACTCCCCCGAACTCCGCACTCCACCCAACCTCTGCACTCAACCCAACCTCCGAACACCACCCAACTTCAGCACTCCACCCAACCTCCCCACTCCACCGAACCTCCCCCCGCCATCCAACCTCCCAACTCCACCCAACCTCCCCACTCCTCCCAACCTACGCACTCCACCCAACCTCCCCACTCCACCCGACCTCCCCACTTCACCCAACCTCCGCACACCACTCAACCTCCGCACTCCACACAACTTCCCCACTTCACCCAACCTCCCTACGTCACCCAACCTCCCCACTGCACCCAACCTTCCCAAATCACCCAACCTCCCCACTCAACTCAAATTCCCCACTCCACCAAACCTCCTCACTCCACCCAACCTCCCCATTTCACACAACCTCCCCACTCCACCCAACCTCCCCACTTCACCCAACCTCCCCACATCACCCAACCTCCCCACTCCACCCAACCTCCCCACTCCACCCAACCTCGCCATTTCACCCAACCACCCTACTTCACCCAACCTCCCCACTCCACCTAGCCTCCGCACTCCACCCAAAGTTCGCACTCAACCCAACCTCCACACTTCACCCAACCTCCCAACTCCACCCAACCTCCCCACTTCACCAAACCTCCACACTCCATCCAACCTCCGAACTCCACCCAACCTCCGCACTCCACACAACTTCCGCTCTCCTCCCAACCTCCCCACTCCACCCAACCTCCCCACTTCACCGAACCTCCCCACTCCACCCAATCTCCCCACCCCAAGCAACCTCCCCACTCCACCCAACCTCCGCCCACCACCCAACCTCCGCCCTCCACCCAACCTCCCCACTCCACCCAACCTCAGCACTCCACCCAACCTCCGAACACCACCCAACTTCAGCACTCCACCCAACCTCCCCACTCCACCGAACCTCCCCCCGCCATCCAACCTCCCAACTCCACACAACCTCCCCACTCCTCCCAACCTACGCACTCCACCCAACCACACCACTCCACCCAACCTCCCCACTTCAACCCATCCTCCCCACTCCACCCAACCTCCGCCATCCACCCAACCTCCCCACTCCACCCAACCTCCCCACTTCACCCAACCTCCGCACCCCACCCAACTGCCGCACTCCACACAACTTCCGCACTCCACCCAACCTCCCCACTCCACCCAACCTCCCCACTTCACCGAACCTCTCCACTCCACCCAATCTCCCCACCCCAAACAACCTCCCCACTCCACCCAACCTCCGCCCACCACCCAACCTCCGCCCTCCACCCAACCTCCCCACTCCACAAAACTTCCCCACTTCACCCAACCTCCCCACTCCACGCAACCTCCCCACTTCACCCAACCTCCCCACTTCACCCAACCTCCCCACTCCACCCAACCTCCCCACTTCACCCAACCTCCCAACTTCACCCAACCTCCTCACTCCACCCAACCTCCCCACTTCACCCAACCTCCCCACTCCACCCAACCTCCCCACTTCACTCAACCTTCGCACTCCATCCAACCTCCGCATTCCACCCATTCTCCGCACTCCAAACAACTTCCGCACTCCACCCAACATCCGCACTCCACCGAACTTCCGCACTCCACCCAACCTCTGCACTCAACCCAACCTCCGAACACCACCCAACTTCAGCACTCCACCCAACCTCCCCACTCCACCGAACCTCCCCCCGCCATCCAACCTCCCAACTCCACCCAACCTCCCCACTCCTCCCAACCTACGAACTCCACCCAACCTCCCCACTCCACCCAACCTCCCCACTTCACCCAACCTCCGAACTCCACCCAACCTCCGCACTCCACACAATTTCCCCACTTCATATAACCTTCCCACTCAACCCAACCTCCCCATTTCACCCAACTTCCCCACTTCACCCAACCTCCCCACATCACCCAACATCCCCACTGCACCCAACCTCCCCAAATCACCCAACCTCCCCACTCAACTCAAATTCCCCACTCCACCCAACCTCCTCACTCCACCCAACCTCCCCATTTCACACAACCTCCCCACTCCACCCAACCTCCCCACTTCACCCAACCTCCCCACATCACCCAACCTCCCCACTCCACCCAAACTACCCACTCCACCCAACCTCCCCACTCCACCCAACCTCGCCATTTCACCCAACCACCCTACTTCACCCAACCTCCCCACTCCACCCAACCTCCGCACTCCATCCAAAGTTCGCATTCAACCCAACCTCCACACTTCACCCAACCTCCCAACTCCACCCAACCTCCCCACTTCACCAAACCTCCGCATTCCAACCAACCTCCTCACTCCACCCAACCTCCGCACTCCACACAACTTCCGCACTCCACCCAACCTCCCCACTCCACCCAACCTCCTCACTCCACCCAACCTCCCCACTTCACCCAACATCCCCAGAGCACCCAACCTCCCCACTCCACGCCTCACTCCACCCAACCTCCCCACTTCACCCAACCATCGCACCCCATCCAACCTCTGCAGTCAACCCAAACTCAGCACTCCAGCCAACTTCCGCACTCCACCCAACTTCCGCACACCACCCAACTTCCGTACTCCACGCAACTTCCGCGCTCCACCCAACCTCAGCACGCCACCCAACCTCCGAAAACCACCCAACTTCAGCACTCCACCCAACCTCCCCACTCCACCGAACCTCCCCCCGCCATCCAAACTCCCAACTCCACCCAACCTCCCCACTCCTCCCAACCTACGCACTCCACCCAACCACACCACTCCACCCAAATTCCCACTTCACCCAACCTCCCCGCTCCACCCAACCTCCCCACTTCACCCAACTTTCGCACTCCATCCAACCTCCGCACTCCACCCAACATCCGGACTCCGCCGAACTTCCGCACTCCAGCCAACTTCCGCACTCCACCCAACCTCCGCACTCCACCCAACCTCCGCACTCCACACAACTTCCGCACTCCACCCAACCTCCCCACTCCACCCAACCTCCTCACTCCACCCAACCTCCCCACTTCACCCAACATCCCCAGAGCACCCAACCTCCCCACTCCACGCCTCACTCCACCCAACCTCCCCACTTCACCCAACCATCGCACTCCATCCAACCTCTGCAGTCAACCCAAACTCAGCACTCCAGCCAACTTCCGCACTCCATCCAACTTCCGCACACCACCCAACTTCCGTACTCCACGCAACTTCCGCGCTCCACCCAACCTCAGCACTCCACCCAACCTCCGAACACCACCCAACTTCAGCACTCCACCCAACCTCCCCACTCCACCGAACCTCCCCCCGCCATCCAACCTCCCAACTCCACCGAACCTCCCCACTCCTCCCAACCTACGCACTCCACCCAACCACACCACTCCACCCAACCTCCCCACTTCAACCCATCCTCCCCACTCCACCCAACCTCCGCCATCCACCCAACCTCCCCACTCCACCCAACCTCCCCACTTCACCCAACCTCCGCACCCCACCCAACTTCCGCACTCCACACATCTTCCGCACTCCATGCAATCTCCGCACTCCACCCAACCTTCGCACTCCACACAACTTCCCCACTTCATACAAACCTCCCCACTCAACCCAACCTCCCCATTTCACCCAACCTCCCCACTTCACCCAACCTCCCCACATCACCCAACCTCCCCACTGCACCCAACCTCCTCAAATCACCCAACCTCCCCACTCCACTCAAATTCCCCACTTCACCCAACCTCCCCAGAGCACCCAACCTCCCCACTCCACCCAACCTCCCCACTCCACCCCACCACCCCACTTCACCCAACCTCCCCACATCACCCAAACTCCCCACTCCACCCAACCTCCCCACTTCACCCTACTTCCCAAGAGCACCCAACCTCCCCACTCCACCGAACCTGCCCACTCCACCCAACCTCCACTCTCCACCCAACCTCCCCACTTCATCCAACCTTCCCACTTCACCCAACCTCCCCACATCACCCAACCTCCCCACTCCTCCCAAACTCCCCACTCCACCCAACCTCCCCACTCCACCCAACCTCCCCACTTCACCCAACCTCCCTACTTCACCCAACCTCCCCACTCCACCCAACGTCCGCACTCCACCCAAAGTTCGCACTCAACCCAACCTCCACACTTCACCCAACCTCCCAACTCCACCCAACCTCCGCCCTCCACCGAACCTCCGCCCTCCACCCAATCTCCCCACTCCACACAACTTCTCCACTTCATATAACCTCCCCACTCAGCCCAACCTCCCCACATCACCCAACCTCCCCACTGCACCCAACCTCCCGAAATCACCCAACCTCCTCACTCCACTCAAACTCCCCACTCCACCAACCTCCTCACTCCACTCAACCTCCCCACTCCACCCAACCTCCCCACTTCACCCAACCTCCGCACTCCACCCAACCTCCGCACTCCACACAACTTCCCCACATCATACAACCTTCCCACTCAACCCAACCTCCCCATTTCACCCAACTACCCCACTTCACCCAACCTCCCCACATCACCCAACCTCCCCACTGCACCCAACCTCCCCAAATCACCCAACCTCCCCACTCAACTCAAATTCCTCACTCCACCCAACCTCCTCACTCCACCCAACCTCCCCACTTCACACAACCTCCCCACTCCACCCAACCTCCCCATTTCACCCAACCTCCCCACATCACCCAACCTCCCCACTCCACCCAAACAACCCACTCCACCCAAACTCCTCACTCCACCCAACCTCGCCATTTCACCCAACCTCCCTACTTCACCCAACATCCCCACTCCACCCAACCTCCGCACTCCACCCAAAGTTCGCACTCAACCCAACCTCCACACTTCACCGAACCTCCCAATTCCACCCAACCTCCGCCCTCCACCGAACCTCCGCCCTCCACCCAATCTCCCCACTCCACACAACTTCTCCACTTCATACAACCTCCCCACTCAACCCAACCTCCCCACATCACCCAACCTCCCCACTGCACCCAACCTCCCGAAATCACCCAACCTCTTCACTCCACTCAAACTCCCCACTCCACCCAACCTCCTCACTCCACTCAACCGCCCCGCTCCACCCAACCTCCCCACTTCACCCAACCTCCGCACTCCACCTAACCTCCGCACTCCACATCATACAACCTTCCCACTCAACCCAACCTCCCCATTTCACACAACTTCCCCACTTCACCCAACCTCCCCACATCACCCAACTTCCGTACTACACCCAACTTCCGCACTCCACCCAACTTCCGCACTCCATCCAACCTCCGAACTCCACCCAACCTCCGCACTCCACACAACTTCCGCACTCCACCCAACCTCCCCACTCCACCCAACCTCCCCACTTCACCGAAACTCCGCACTCCACCCAATCTCCCCACCCCAAGCAACCTCCCCACTCCACCCAACCTCCGCCCTCCACCCAACCTCCCCACTCCACCCAACTTCCCCACTTCACCAACCTCCCCACTCCACGCAACCTCCCCACTTCACCCAACCTCCCCACTTCACCCAACCTCCCCACTCCACCCAACCTCCCCACTTCACCCAACCTCCCAACTTCACCCAACCTCCTCACTCCACCCAACCTCCCCATTTCACACAACCTGCCCACTCCACCCAACCTCCCCACTTCACCCAACCTCCCCACATCACCCAACCTCCCCACTCCACCCAAACAACCCACTCCACCCAAACTCCTCACTCCACCCAACCTCGCCATCATTTCACCCAACCTCCCTACTTCACCCAACATCCCCACTCCACCCAACCTCCGCACTCCACCCAAAGTTCGCACTCAACCCAACCTCCACACTTCACCCAACCTCCCCACTCCACCCAACCTCCCCACTTCACCCAACCTCCCTACTTCACCCAACCTCCCCACTCCACCCAACGTCCGCACTCCACCCAAAGTTCGCACTCAACCCAACCTCCACACTTCACCAAACCTCCCAACTCCACCCAACCTCCGCCCTCCACCGAACCTCCGCCCTCCACCCAATCTCCCCACTCCACACAACTTCTCCACTTCATACAACCTCCCCACTCAACCCAACCTCCCCACATCACCCAACCTCCCCACTGCACCCAACCTCCCGAAATCACCCAACCTCCTCACTCCACTCAAACTCCCCACTCCACCCAACCTCCTCACTCCACTCAACCTCCTCACTCCACCCAACCTCCCCACTTCACACAACCTCCCCACTCCACCCAACCTCCCCATTTCACCCAACCTCCCCACATCACCCAACCTCCCCACTCCACCCAAACAACCCACTCCACCCAAACTCCTCACTCCACCCAACCTCGCCATTTCACCCAACCTCCCTACTTCACCCAACATCCCCACTCCACCCAACCTCCGCACATCACCCAAAGTTCGCACTCAACCCAACCTCCACACTTCACCCAACCTCCCCACTCCACCCAACCTCCCCACTTCACCCAACCTCCCTACTTCACCCAACCTCCCCACTCCACCCAACGTCCGCACTCCACCCAAAGTTCGCACTCAACCCAACCTCCACACTTCACCAAACCTCCCAACTCCACCCAACCTCCGCCCTCCACCGAACCTCCGCCCTCCACCCAATCTCCCCACTCCACACAACTTCTCCACTTCATACAACCTCCCCACTCAACCCAACCTCCCCACATCACCCAACCTCCCCACTCCACTCAAACTCCCCACTCCACCCAACCTCCTCACTCCACTCAACCGCCCCGCTCCACCCAACCTCCCCACTTCACCCAACCTCCGCACTCCACCTAACCTCCGCACTCCACACAACTTCCCCACATCATACAACCTTCCCACTCAACCCAACCTCCCCATTTCACCCAACTTCCCCACTTCACCCAACCTCCCCACATCACCCAACCTACCCACTGCACCCAACCTCCCCAAATCACCCAACCTCCCCACTCAACTCAAATTCCCCACTCCACCCAACCTCCTCACTCCACCCAACCTCCCCACTTCACACAACCTCGCCACTCCACCCAACCTCCCCACTTCACCCAACCTCCCCACATCACCCAACCTCCCCACTCCACCCAAACTACCCACTCCACCCAACCTCTCCACTCCACCCAACCTCGCCATTTCACCCAACCTCCCTACTTCACCCAACATCCCCACTCCACCCAACTTCCGCACTCCACCCAACTTCCGCACTCCATCCAACCTCCGAACTCCACCCAACCTCCGCACTCCACACAACTTCCGCACTCCACCCAACCTCCCCACTCCACCCAACCTCCCCACTTCACCGAACCTCCCCACTCCACCCAATCTCCCCACCCCAAGCAACCTCCCCACTCCACCCAACCTCCGCCCACCACCCAACCTCCGCCCTCCACCCAACCTCCCCACTCCACCCAACTTCCCTACTTCACCCAACCTCCCCACTCCACCCAACGTCCGCACTCCACCCAAAGTTCGCACTCAACCCAACCTCCACACTTCACCGAACCTCCCAACTCCACCCAACCTCCGCCCTCCACCGAACCTCCGCCCTCCACCCAATCTCCCCACTCCACACAACTTCTCCACTTCATACAACCTCCCCACTCAACCCAACCTCCCCACATCACCCAACCTCCCCACTGCACCCAACCTCCCGAAATCACCCAACCTCTTCACTCCACTCAAACTCCCCACTCCACCCAACCTCCTCACTCCACTCAACCGCCCCGCTCCACCCAACCTCCCCACTTCACCCAACCTCCGCACTCCACCTAACCTCCGCACTCCACATCATACAACCTTCCCACTCAACCCAACCTCCCCATTTCACCCAACCTCCCCACTTCACCCAACCTCCCCACATCACCCAACCTCCCCACTGCACCCAACCTCCTCAAATCACCCAACCTCCCCACTCCACTCAAATTCCCCACTTCACCCAACCTCCCCAGAGCACCCAACCTCCCCACTCCACCCAACCTCCCCACTCCACCCAACCACCCCACTTCACCCAACCTCCCCACATCACCCAAACTCCCCACTCCACCCAACCTCCCCACTTCACCCTACCTCCTAAGAGAACCCAACCTCCCCACTCCACCGAACCTGCCCACTCCACCCAACCTCCACTCTCCACCCAACCTCCCCACTTCACCCAACCTTCCCACTTCACCCAACCTCCCCACATCACCCAACCTCCCCACTCCACCCAAACTCCCCACTCCACCCAACCTCCCCACTCCACCCAACCTCCCCACTTCACCCAACCTCCCTACTTCACCCAACCTCCCCACTCCACCCAACGTCCGCACTCCACCCAAAGTTCGCACTCAACCCAACCTCCACACTTCACCCAACCTCCCAACTCCACCCAACCTCCGCCCTCCACCAAACCTCCGCCCTCCACCCAATCTCCCCACTCCACACAACTTCTCCACTTCATATAACCTCCCCACTCAGCCCAACCTCCCCACATCACCCAACCTCCCCACTTCACCCAACCTCCGCACTCCACCCAACCTCCGCACTCCACACAACTTCCCCTCATCATACAACCTTCCCACTCAACCCAACCTCCCCATTTCACCCAACTTCCCCACTTCACCCAACCTCCCCACATCACCCAACCTCCCCACTGCACCCAACCTCCCCAAATCACCCATCCTCCCCACTCAACTCAAATTCCTCACTCCACCCAACCTCCTCACTCCACCCAACCTCCCAACTTCACACAACCTCCCCACTCCACCCAACCTCCCCATTTCACCCAACCTCCCCACATCACCCAACCTCCCCACTCCACCCAAACAACCCACTCCACCCAAACTCCTCACTCCACCCAACCTCGCCATTTCACCCAACCTCCCTACTTCACCCAACATCCCCACTCCACCTAACTTCCGCACTCCACCCAACTTCCGGACTCCACACAACTTCCGCACTCCACCCAACCTCCCCACTCCACCCAACCTCCCCACTTCACCGAACCTCCCCACTCCACCCAATCTCCCCACCCCAAGCAACCTCCCCACTCCACCCAACCTCCGCCCACCACCCAACCTCCGCCCTCCACCCAACCTCCCCACTCCACCCAACTTCCCTACTTCACCCAACCTCCCCACTCCAACGAATGTCCGCACTCCACCCAAAGTTCGCACTCAACCCAACCTCCACACTTCACCGAACCTCCCAACTCCACCCAACCTCCGCCCTCCACCGAACCTCCGCCCTCCACCCAATCTCCCCACTCCACACAACTTCTCCACTTCATACAACCTCCCCACTCAACCCAACCTCCCCACATCACCCAACCTACCCACTGCACCCAACCTCCCGAAATCACCCAACCTCCTCACTCCACTCAAACTCCCCACTCCACCCAACCTCCTCACTCCACTCAACCGCCCCGCTCCACCCAACCTCCCCACTTCACCCAACCTCCGCACTCCACCTAACCTCCGCACTCCACACAACTTCCCCACTTCATACAACCTTCCCACTCAACCCAACCTCCCCATTTCACCCAACTTCCCCACTTCACCCAACCTCCGCACATCACCCAACTTCCGTACTACACCCAACTTCCGCACTCCACCCAACTTCCGCACTCCATCCAACCTCCGAACTGCACCCAACCTCCGCACTCCACACAACTTCCGCACTCCACCCAACCTCCCCACTCCACCCAACCTCCCCACTTCACCGAACCTCCCCACTCCACCCAATCTCCCCACCCCAAGCAACCTCCCCACTCCACCCAACCTCCGCCCTCCACCCAACCTCCCCACTCCACCCAACTTCCCCACTTCACCAACCTCCCCACTCCACGCAACCTCCCCACTTCACCCAACCTCCCCACTTCACCCAACCTCCCCACTCCACCCAACCTCCCCACTTCACCCAACCTCCCAACTTCACCCAACCTCCTCACTCCACCCAACCTCCCCATTTCACACAACCTGCCCACTCCACCCAACCTCCCCACTTCACCCAACCTCCCCACATCACCCAACCTCCCCACTCCACCCAAACTTCCCACTCCACCCAACCTCCCCACTCCACCCAACCTCGCCATTTCACCCAACCACCCTACTTCACCCAACCTCCCCACTCCACCCAACCTCCCCACTTCACCCAACATCCCCAGAGCACCCAACCTCCCCACTCCACGCCTCACTCCACACAACTTCCGCACTCCACCCAACCTCCTCACTCCACCCAACCTCCCCACTTCACCCAACATCCCCAGAGCTCCCAACCTCCCCACTCCACGCCTCACTCCACCCAACCTCCCCACTTCACCCAACCTTCGCACTCCATCCAACCTCCGCATTCCACCCAAACTCCGCACTCCACTCAACTTCCGCACTCCACCGAACTTCCGCACTCCACCCAACCTCTGCAGTCAACCCAAACTCAGCACTCCAACCAACTTCCGCACTCCACCCAACTTCCGCACACCACCCAACTTCCGTACTCCACGCAACTTCCGCGCTCCACCCAACCTCAGCACTCCACCCAACCTCCGAACACCACCCAACTTCAGCACTCCACCCAACCTCCCCACTCCACCGAACCTCCCCCCGCCATCCAACCTCCCAACTCCACCCAACCTCCCCACTCCTCCCAACCTACGCACTCCACCCAACCACACCACTCAACCCAACCTCCCCACTTCAACCCATCCTACCCACTCCACCCAACCTCCGCCATCCACCCAACCTCCCCACTCCACCCAACCTCCCCACTTCACCCAACCTCCGCACCCCACCCAACTTCCGCACTCCACACAACTTCCGCACTCCATGCAATCTCCGCACTCCACCCAACCTTCGCACTCCACACAACTTCCCCACTTCATGCAAAACCTCCCCACTCAACCCAACCTCCCCATTTCACCCAACCTCCCCACTTCACCCAACCTCCCCACATCACCCAACCTCCCCACTGCACCCAACCTCCTCAAATCACCCAACCTCCCCACTCCACTCAAATTCCCCACTTCACCCAACCTCCCCAGAGCACCCAACCTCCCCACTCCACCCAACCTCCCCACTCCACCCAACCACCCCACTTCACCCAACCTCCCCACATCACCCAAACTCCCCACTCCACCCAACCTCCCCACTTCACCCTACCTCCCAAGAGCACCCAACCTCCCCACTCCACCCAACCTCGCCATTTCACCCAACCACCCTACTTCACCCAACCTCCCCACTCCACCCAACCTCCCCACTTCACCCAACATCCGCAGAGCACCCAACCTCCCCACTCCACGCCTCACTCCACACAACTTCCGCACTCCACCCAACCTCCTCACTCCACCCAACCTCCCCACTTCACCCAACATCCCCAGAGCACCCAACCTCCCCACTCCACCCAACCTCCCCACTCCACCCAACCACCCCACTTCACCCAACCTCCGCACTCCACCCAACCTCCGCACTCCACACAACTTCCCCTCATCATACAACCTTCCCACTCAACCCAACCTCCCCATTTCACCCAACTTCCCCACTTCACCCAACCTCCCCACATCACCCAACCTCCCCACTGCACCCAACCTCCCCAAATCACCCATCCTCCCCACTCAACTCAAATTCCTCACTCCACCCAACCTCCTCACTCCACCCAACCTCCCAACTTCACACAACCTCCCCACTCCACCCAATCTCCCCATTTCACCCAACCTCCCCACATCACCCAACCTCCCCACTCCACCCAAACAACCCACTCCACCCAAACTCCTCACTCCACCCAACCTCGCCATTTCACCCAACCTCCCTACTTCACCCAACATCCCCACTCCACCTAACTTCCGCACTCCACCCAACTTCCGGACTCCACACAACTTCCGCACTCCACCCAACCTCCCCACTCCACCCAACCTCCCCACTTCACCGAACCTCCCCACTCCACCCAATCTCCCCACCCCAAGCAACCTCCCCACTCCACCCAACCTCCGCCCACCACCCAACCTCCGCCCTCCACCCAACCTCCCCACTCCACCCAACTTCCCTACTTCACCCAACCTCCCCACTCCAACGAATGTCCGCACTCCACCCAAAGTTCGCACTCAACCCAACCTCCACACTTCACCGAACCTCCCAACTCCACCCAACCTCCGCCCTCCACCGAACCTCCGCCCTCCACCCAATCTCCCCACTCCACACAACTTCTCCACTTCATACAACCTCCCCACTCAACCCAACCTCCCCACATCACCCAACCTACCCACTGCACCCAACCTCCCGAAATCACCCAACCTCCTCACTCCACTCAAACTCCCCACTCCACCCAACCTCCTCACTCCACTCAACCGCCCCGCTCCACCCAACCTCCCCACTTCACCCAACCTCCGCACTCCACCTAACCTCCGCACTCCACACAACTTCCCCACTTCATACAACCTTCCCACTCAACCCAACCTCCCCATTTCACCCAACTTCCCCACTTCACCCAACCTCCGCACATCACCCAACTTCCGTACTACACCCAACTTCCGCACTCCACCCAACTTCCGCACTCCATCCAACCTCCGAACTCCACCCAACCTCCGCACTCCACACAACTTCCGCACTCCACCCAACCTCCCCACTCCACCCAACCTCCCCACTTCACCGAACCTCCCCACTCCACCCAATCTCCCCACCCCAAGCAACCTCCCCACTCCACCCAACCTCCGCCCTCCACCCAACCTCCCCACTCCACCCAACTTCCCCACTTCACCAACCTCCCCACTCCACGCAACCTCCCCACTTCACCCAACCTCCCCACTTCACCCAACCTCCCCACTCCACCCAACCTCCCCACTTCACCCAACCTCCCAACTTCACCCAACCTCCTCACTCCACCCAACCTCCCCATTTCACACAACCTGCCCACTCCACCCAACCTCCCCACTTCACCCAACCTCCCCACATCACCCAACCTCCCCACTCCACCCAAACTTCCCACTCCACCCAACCTCCCCACTCCACCCAACCTCGCCATTTCACCCAACCACCCTACTTCACCCAACATCCCCACTCCACCCAACCTCCCCACTTCACCCAACATCCCCAGAGCACCCAACCTCCCCACTCCACGCCTCACTCCACACAACTTCCGCACTCCACCCAACCTCCTCACTCCACCCAACCTCCCCACTTCACCCAACATCCCCAGAGCTCCCAACCTCCCCACTCCACGCCTCACTCCACCCAACCTCCCCACTTCACCCAACCTTCGCACTCCATCCAACCTCCGCATTCCACCCAAACTCCGCACTCCACTCAACTTCCGCACTCCACCGAACTTCCGCACTCCACCCAACCTCTGCAGTCAACCCAAACTCAGCACTCCAACCAACTTCCGCACTCCACCCAACTTCCGCACACCACCCAACTTCCGTACTCCACGCAACTTCCGCGCTCCACCCAACCTCAGCACTCCACCCAACCTCCGAACACCACCCAACTTCAGCACTCCACCCAACCTCCCCACTCCACCGAACCTCCCCCCGCCATCCAACCTCCCAACTCCACCCAACCTCCCCACTCCTCCCAACCTACGCACTCCACCCAACCACACCACTCAACCCAACCTCCCCACTTCAACCCATCCTACCCACTCCACCCAACCTCCGCCATCCACCCAACCTCCCCACTCCACCCAACCTCCCCACTTCACCCAACCTCCGCACCCCACCCAACTTCCGCACTCCACACAACTTCCGCACTCCATGCAATCTCCGCACTCCACCCAACCTTCGCACTCCACACAACTTCCCCACTTCATGCAAAACCTCCCCACTCAACCCAACCTCCCCATTTCACCCAACCTCCCCACTTCACCCAACCTCCCCACATCACCCAACCTCCCCACTGCACCCAACCTCCTCAAATCACCCAACCTCCCCACTCCACTCAAATTCCCCACTTCACCCAACCTCCCCAGAGCACCCAACCTCCCCACTCCACCCAACCTCCCCACTCCACCCAACCACCCCACTTCACCCAACCTCCCCACATCACCCAAACTCCCCACTCCACCCAACCTCCCCACTTCACCCTACCTCCCAAGAGCACCCAACCTCCCCACTCCACCCAACCTCGCCATTTCACCCAACCACCCTACTTCACCCAACCTCCCCACTCCACCCAACCTCCCCACTTCACCCAACATCCGCAGAGCACCCAACCTCCCCACTCCACGCCTCACTCCACACAACTTCCGCACTCCACCCAACCTCCTCACTCCACCCAACCTCCCCACTTCACCCAACATCCCCAGAGCACCCAACCTCCCCACTCCACCCAACCTCCCCACTCCACCCAACCACCCCACTTCACCCAACCTCCGCACTCCACCCAACCTCCGCACTCCACACAACTTCCCCTCATCATACAACCTTCCCACTCAACCCAACCTCCCCATTTCACCCAACTTCCCCACTTCACCCAACCTCCCCACATCACCCAACCTCCCCACTGCACCCAACCTCCCCAAATCACCCATCCTCCCCACTCAACTCAAATTCCTCACTCCACCCAACCTCCTCACTCCACCCAACCTCCCAACTTCACACAACCTCCCCACTCCACCCAACCTCCCCATTTCACCCAACCTCCCCACATCACCCAACCTCCCCACTCCACCCAAACAACCCACTCCACCCAAACTCCTCACTCCACCCAACCTCGCCATTTCACCCAACCTCCCTACTTCACCCAACATCCCCACTCCACCTAACTTCCGCACTCCACCCAACTTCCGGACTCCACACAACTTCCGCACTCCACCCAACCTCCCCACTCCACCCAACCTCCCCACTTCACCGAACCTCCCCACTCCACCCAATCTCCCCACCCCAAGCAACCTCCCCACTCCACCCAACCTCCGCCCACCACCCAACCTCCGCCCTCCACCCAACCTCCCCACTCCACCCAACTTCCCTACTTCACCCAACCTCCCCACTCCAACGAATGTCCGCACTCCACCCAAAGTTCGCACTCAACCCAACCTCCACACTTCACCGAACCTCCCAACTCCACCCAACCTCCGCCCTCCACCGAACCTCCGCCCTCCACCCAATCTCCCCACTCCACACAACTTCTCCACTTCATACAACCTCCCCACTCAACCCAACCTCCCCACATCACCCAACCTACCCACTGCACCCAACCTCCCGAAATCACCCAACCTCCTCACTCCACTCAAACTCCCCACTCCACCCAACCTCCTCACTCCACTCAACCGCCCCGCTCCACCCAACCTCCCCACTTCACCCAACCTCCGCACTCCACCTAACCTCCGCACTCCACACAACTTCCCCACTTCATACAACCTTCCCACTCAACCCAACCTCCCCATTTCACCCAACTTCCCCACTTCACCCAACCTCCGCACATCACCCAACTTCCGTACTACACCCAACTTCCGCACTCCACCCAACTTCCGCACTCCATCCAACCTCCGAACTCCACCCAACCTCCGCACTCCACACAACTTCCGCACTCCACCCAACCTCCCCACTGCACCCAACCTCCCCACTTCACCGAACCTCCCCACTCCACCCAATCTCCCCACCCCAAGCAACCTCCCCACTCCACCCAACCTCCGCCCTCCACCCAACCTCCCCACTCCACCCAACTTCCCCACTTCACCAACCTCCCCACTCCACGCAACCTCCCCACTTCACCCAACCTCCCCACTTCACCCAACCTCCCCACTCCACCCAACCTCCCCACTTCACCCAACCTCCCAACTTCACCCAACCTCCTCACTCCACCCAACCTCCCCATTTCACACAACCTGCCCACTCCACCCAACCTCCCCACTTCACCCAACCTCCCCACATCACCCAACTTCCCCACTCCACCCAAACTTCCCACTCCACCCAACCTCCCCACTCCACCCAACCTCGCCATTTCACCCAACCACCCTACTTCACCCAACCTCCCCACTCCACCCAACCTCCCCACTTCACCCAACATCCCCAGAGCACCCAACCTCCCCACTCCACGCCTCACTCCACACAACTTCCGCACTCCACCCAACCTCCTCACTCCACCCAACCTCCCCACTTCACCCAACATCCCCAGAGCTCCCAACCTCCCCACTCCAGGCCTCACTCCACCCAACCTCCCCACTTCACCCAACCTTCGCACTCCATCCAACCTCCGCATTCCACCCAAACTCCGCACTCCACTCAACTTCCGCACTCCACCGAACTTCCGCACTCCACCCAACCTCTGCAGTCAACCCAAACTCAGCACTCCAACCAACTTCCGCACTCCACCCAACTTCCGCACACCACCCAACTTCCGTACTCCACGCAACTTCCGCGCTCCACCCAACCTCAGCACTCCACCCAACCTCCGAACACCACCCAACTTCAGCACTCCACCCAACCTCCCCACTCCACCGAACCTCCCCCCGCCATCCAACCTCCCAACTCCACCCAACCTCCCCACTCCTCCCAACCTACGCACTCCACCCAACCACACCACTCAACCCAACCTCCCCACTTCAACCCATCCTACCCACTCCACCCAACCTCCGCCATCCACCCAACCTCCCCACTCCACCCAACCTCCCCACTTCACCCAACCTCCGCACCCCACCCAACTTCCGCACTCCACACAACTTCCGCACTCCATGCAATCTCCGCACTCCACCCAACCTTCGCACTCCACACAACTTCCCCACTTCATGCAAAACCTCCCCACTCAACCCAACCTCCCCATTTCACCCAACCTCCCCACTTCACCCAACCTCCCCACATCACCCAACCTCCCCACTGCACCCAACCTCCTCAAATCACCCAACCTCCCCACTCCACTCAAATTCCCCACTTCACCCAACCTCCCCAGAGCACCCAACCTCCCCACTCCACCCAACCTCCCCACTCCACCCAACCACCCCACTTCACCCAACCTCCCCACATCACCCAAACTCCCCACTCCACCCAACCTCCCCACTTCACCCTACCTCCCAAGAGCACCCAACCTCCCCACTCCACCCAACCTCGCCATTTCACCCAACCACCCTACTTCACCCAACCTCCCCACTCCACCCAACCTCCCCACTTCACCCAACATCCGCAGAGCACCCAACCTCCCCACTCCACGCCTCACTCCACACAACTTCCGCACTCCACCCAACCTCCTCACTCCACCCAACCTCCCCACTTCACCCAACATCCCCAGAGCACCCAACCTCCCCACTCCACGCCTCACTCCACCCAACCTCCCCACTTCACCCAACCTTCGCACTCCATCCAACCTCCGCATTCCACCCAAACTCCGCACTCCAAACAACTTCCGCACTCCACCCAACATCCGCACTCCACTCAACTTCCGCACTCCACCGAACTTCCGCACTCCACCCAACCTCTGCAGTCAACCCAAACTCAGCACTCCAACCAACTTCCGCACTCCACCCAACTTCCGCACACCACCCAACTTCCGTACTCCACGCAACTTCCGCGCTCCACCCAACGTCAGCACTCCACCCAACCTCCGAACACCACCCAACTTCAGCACTCCACCCAACCTCCCCACTCCACCGAACCTCCCCCCGCCATCCAACCTCCCAACTCCACCCAACCTCCCCACTCCTCCCAACCTACGCACTCCACCCAACCACACCACTCCACCCAACCTCCCCACTTCAACCCATCCTCCCCACTCCACCCAACCTCCGCCATCCACCCAACCTCCCCACTCCACCCAACCTCCCCACTTCACCCAACCTCCGCACCCCACCCAACTTCCGCACTCCACACATCTTCCGCACTCCATGCAATCTCCGCACTCCACCCAACCTTCGCACTCCACACAACTTCCCCACTTCATACAAACCTCCCCACTCAACCCAACCTCCCCATTTCACCCAACCTCCCCACATCACCCAACCTCCCCACTGCACCCAACCTCCTCAAATCACCCAACCTCCCCACTCCACTCAAATTCCCCACTTCACCCAACCTCCCCAGAGCACCCAACCTCCCCACTCCACCCAACCTCCCCACTCCACCCCACCACCCCACTTCACCCAACCTCCCCACATCACCCAAACTCCCCACTCCACCCAACCTCCCCACTTCACCCTACCTCCCAAGAGCACCCAACCTCCCCACTCCACCGAACCTGCCCACTCCACCCAACCTCCACTCTCCACCCAACCTCCCCACTTCATCCAACCTTCCCACTTCACCCAACCTCCCCACATCACCCAACCTCCCCACTCCTCCCAAACTCCCCACTCCACCCAACCTCCCCACTCCACCCAACCTCCCCACTTCACCCAACCTCCCTACTTCACCCAACCTCCCCACTCCACCCAACGTCCGCACTCCACCCAAAGTTCGCACTCAACCCAACCTCCACACTTCACCCAACCTCCCAACTCCACCCAACCTCCGCCCTCCACCGAACCTCCGCCCTCCACCCAATCTCCCCACTCCACACAACTTCTCCACTTCATATAACCTCCCCACTCAGCCCAACCTCCCCACATCACCCAACCTCCCCACTGCACCCAACCTCCCGAAATCACCCAACCTCCTCACTCCACTCAAACTCCCCACTCCACCCAACCTCCTCACTCCACTCAACCTCCCCACTCCACCCAACCTCCCCACTTCACCCAACCTCCGCACTCCACCCAACCTCCGCACTCCACACAACTTCCCCACATCATACAACCTTCCCACTCAACCCAACCTCCCCATTTCACCCAACTTCCCCACTTCACCCAACCTCCCCACATCACCCAACCTCCCCACTGCACCCAACCTCCCCAAATCACCCAACCTCCCCACTCAACTCAAATTCCTCACTCCACCCAACCTCCTCACTCCACCCAACCTCCCCACTTCACACAACCTCCCCACTCCACCCAACCTCCCCATTTCACCCAACCTCCCCACATCACCCAACCTCCCCACTCCACCCAAACAACCCACTCCACCCAAACTCCTCACTCCACCCAACCTCGCCATTTCACCCAATCTCCCTACTTCACCCAACATCCCCACTCCACCCAACCTCCGCACTCCACCCAAAGTTCGCACTCAACCCAACCTCCACACTTCACCCAACCTCCCCACTCCACCCAACCTCCCCACTTCACCCAACCTCCCTACTTCACCCAACCTCCCCACTCCACCCAACGTCCGCACTCCACCCAAAGTTCGCACTCAACCCAACCTCCACACTTCACCAAACCTCCCAACTCCACCCAACCTCCGCCCTCCACCGAACCTCCGCCCTCCACCCAATCTCCCCACTTCACCCAACATCCCCAGAGCACCCAACCTCCCCACTCCACGCCTCACTCCACCCAACCTCCCCACTTCACCCAACCTTCGCACTCCATCCAACCTCCGCATTCCACCCAAACTCCGCACTCCAAACAACTTCCGCACTCCACCCAACATCCGCACTCCACTCAACTTCCGCACTCCACCCAACTTCCGCACACCACCCAACTTCCGTACTCCACGCAACTTCCGCGCTCCACCCAACCTCAGCACTCCACCCAACCTCCCCACTCCACCGAACCTCCCCCCGCCATCCAACCTCCCAACTCCACCCAACCTCCCCACTCCTCCCAACCTACGCACTCCACCGAACCACACCACTCCACCCAACCTCCCCACTTCAACCCATCCTCCCCACTCCACACAACCTCCGCCATCCACCCAACCTCCCCACTCCACCCAACCTCCCCACTTCACCCAACCTCCGCACCCCACCCAACTTCCGCACTCCACACATCTTCCGCACTCCATGCAATCTCCGCACTCCACCCAACCTTCGCACTCCACACAACTTCCCCACTTCATACAAACCTCCCCACTCAACCCAACCTCCCCATTTCAACCAACCTCCCCACTTCACCCAACCTCCCCACATCACCCAACCTCCCCACTGCACCCAACCTCCTCAAATCACCCAACCTCCCCACTCCACTCAAATTCCCCACTTCACCCAACCTCCCCAGAGCACCCAACCTCCCCACTCCACCCAACCTCCCCACTCCACCCAACCTCCACTCTCCACCCAACCTCCCCACTTCACCCAACCTTCCCACATCACCCAAACTCCCCACTCCACCCAACCTCCCCACTTCACCCTACCTCCCAAGAGCAACCAACCTCCCCACTCCACCGAACCTGCCCACTCCACCCAACCTCCACTCTCCACCCAACCTCCCCACTTCACCCAACCTTCCCACATCACCCAAACTCCCCACTCCACCCAACCTCCCCACTTCACCCTACCTCCCAAGAGCAACCAACCTCCCCACTCCACCGAACCTGCCCACTCCACCCAACCTCCACTCTCCACCCAACCTCCCCACTTCACCCAACCTTCCCACTTCACCCAACCTCCCCACATCACCCAACCTCCCCACTCCACCCAAACTCCCCACTCCACCCAACCTCCCCACCCCACCCAACCTCCCCACTTCACCCAACCTCCCTACTTCACCCAACCTCCCCACTCCACCCAACGTCCGCACTCCACCCAAAGTTCGCACTCAACCCAACCTCCACAGTTCACCCAACCTCCCAACTCCACCCAACCTCCGCCCTCCACCGAACCTCCGCCCTCCCCCCAATCTCCCCACTCCACACAACTTCTCCACTTCATATAACCTCCCCACTCAGCCCAACCTCCCCACATCACCCAACCTCCCCACTGCACCCAACCTCCCGAAATCACCCAACCTCCTCACTCCACTCAAACTCCCCACTCCACCCAACCTCCTCACTCCACTCAACCTCCCCACTCCACCCAACCTCCCCACTTCACCCAACCTCCGCACTCCACCCAACCTCCGCACTCCACACAACTTCCCCACATCATACAACCTTCCCACTCAACCCAACCTCCCCATTTCACCCAACTTCCCCACTTCACCCAACCTCCCCACATCACCCAACCTCCCCACTGCACCCAACCTCCCCAAATCACCCAACCTCCCCACTCAACTCAAATTCCTCAATCCACCCAACCTCCTCACTCCACCCAACCTCCCCACTTCACACAACCTCCCCACTCCACCCAACCTCCCCATTTCACCCAACCTCCCCACATCACCCAACCTCCCCACTCCACCCAAACAACCCACTCCACCCAAACTCCTCACTCCACCCAACCTCGCCATTTCACCCAACCTCCCTACTTCACCCAACATCCCCACTCCACCCAACCTCCGCACTCCACCCAAAGTTCGCACTCAACCCAACCTCCACACTTCACCCAACCTCCCCACTCCACCCAACCTCCCCACTTCACCCAACCTCCCTACTTCACCCAACCTCCCCACTCCACCCAACGTCCGCACTCCACCCAAAGTTCGCACTCAACCCAACCTCCACACTTCACCAAACCTCCCAACTCCACCCAACCTCCGCCCTCCACCGAACCTCCGCCCTCCACCCAATCTCCCCACTCCACACAACTTCTCCACTTCATACAACCTCCCCACTCAACCCAACCTCCCCACATCACCCAACCTCCCCACTGCACCCAACCTCCCGAAATCACCCAACCTCCTCACTCCACTCAAACTCCCCACTCCACCCAACCTCCTCACTCCACTCAACCTCCTCACTCCACCCAACCTCCCCACTTCACACAACCTCCCCACTCCACCCAACCTCCCCATTTCACCCAACCTCCCCACATCACCCAACCTCCCCACTCCACCCAAACAACCCACTCCACCCAAACTCCTCACTCCACCCAACCTCGCCATTTCACCCAACCTCCCTACTTCACCCAATATCCCCACTCCACCCAACCTCCGCACATCACCCAAAGTTCGCACTCAACCCAACCTCCACACTCCCACCCAACCTCCCCACTCCACCCAACCTCCCCACTTCACCCAACCTCCCTACTTCACCCAACCTCCCCACTCCACCCAACGTCCGCACTCCACCCAAAGTTCGCACTCAACCCAACCTCCACACTTCACCAAACCTCCCAACTCCACCCAACCTCCGCCCTCCACCGAACCTCCGCCCTCCACCCAATCTCCCCACTCCACACAACTTCTCCACTTCATACAACCTCCCCACTCAACCCAACCTCCCCACATCACCCAACCTCCCCACTGCACCCAACCTCCCGAAATCACCCAACCTCCTCACTCCACTCAAACTCCCCACTCCACCCAACCTCCTCACTCCACTCAACCGCCCCGCTCCACCCAACCTCCCCACTTCACCCAACCTCCGCACTCCACCTAACCTCCGCACTCCACACAACTTCCCCACATCATACAACCTTCCCACTCAACCCAACCTCCGCATTTCACCCAACTTCCCCACTTCACCCAACCTCCCCACATCACCCAACCTACCCACTGCACCCAACCTCCCCAAATCACCCAACCTCCCCACTCAACTCAAATTCCCCACTCCACCCAACCTCCTCACTCCACCCAACCTCCCCACTTCACACAACCTCGCCACTCCACCCAACCTCCCCACTTCACCCAACCTCCCCACATCACCCAACCTCCCCACTCCACCCAAACTACCCACTCCACCCAACCTCTCCACTCCACCCAACCTCGCCATTTCACCCAACCTCCCTACTTCACCCAACATCCCCACTCCACCCAACCTCCGCACTCCACCCAAAGTTCGCACTCAACCCAACCTCCACACTTCACCCAACTTCCGTACTACACCCAACTTCCGCACTCCACCCAACTTCCGCACTCCATCCAACCTCCCCACTGCACCCAACCTCCCCAAATCACCCAACCTCCTCACTCCACTCAACCGCCCCGCTCCACCCAACCTCCCCACTTCACCCAACCTCCGCACTCCACCTAACCTCCGCACTCCACACAACTTCCCCACATCATACAACCTTCCCACTCAACCCAACCTCCCCAAATCACCCAACCTCCTCACTCCACTCAACCGCCCCGCTCCACCCAACCTCCCCACTCCACCCAACCTCCGCCCTCCACCGAACCTCCGCCCTCCACCCAATCTCCCCACTCCACACAACTTCTCCACTTCATATAACCTCCCCACTCAGCCCAACCTCCCCACATCACCCAACCTCCCCACTGCACCCAACCTCCCGAAATCACCCAACCTCCTCACTCCACTCAAACTCCCCACTCCACCCAACCTCCTCACTCCACTCAACCTCCCCACTCCACCCAACCTCCCCACTTCACCCAACCTCCGCACTCCACCCAACCTCCGCACTCCACACAACTTCCCCACATCATACAACCTTCCCACTCAACCCAACCTCCCCATTTCACCCAACTTCCCCACTTCACCCAACCTCCCCACATCACCCAACCTCCCCACTGCACCCAACCTCCCCAAATCACCCAACCTCCCCACTCAACTCAAATTCCTCACTCCACCCAACCTCCTCACTCCACCCAACCTCCCCACTTCACACAACCTCCCCACTCCACCCAACCTCCCCATTTCACCCAACCTCCCCACATCACCCAACCTCCCCACTCCACCCAAACAACCCACTCCACCCAAACTCCTCACTCCACCCAACCTCGCCATTTCACCCAATCTCCCTACTTCACCCAACATCCCCACTCCACCCAACCTCCGCACTCCACCCAAAGTTCGCACTCAACCCAACCTCCACACTTCACCAAACCTCCCAACTCCACCCAACCTCCGCCCTCCACCGAACCTCCGCCCTCCACCCAATCTCCCCACTTCACCCAACATCCCCAGAGCACCCAACCTCCCCACTCCACGCCTCACTCCACCCAACCTCCCCACTTCACCCAACCTTCGCACTCCATCCAACCTCCGCATTCCACCCAAACTCCGCACTCCAAACAACTTCCGCACTCCACCCAACATCCGCACTCCACTCAACTTCCGCACTCCACCCAACTTCCGCACACCACCCAACTTCCGTACTCCACGCAACTTCCGCGCTCCACCCAACCTCAGCACTCCACCCAACCTCCCCACTCCACCGAACCTCCCCCCGCCATCCAACCTCCCAACTCCACCCAACCTCCCCACTCCTCCCAACCTACGCACTCCACCGAACCACACCACTCCACCCAACCTCCCCACTTCAACCCATCCTCCCCACTCCACACAACCTCCGCCATCCACCCAACCTCCCCACTCCACCCAACCTCCCCACTTCACCCAACCTCCGCACCCCACCCAACTTCCGCACTCCACACATCTTCCGCACTCCATGCAATCTCCGCACTCCACCCAACCTTCGCACTCCACACAACTTCCCCACTTCATACAAACCTCCCCACTCAACCCAACCTCCCCATTTCAACCAACCTCCCCACTTCACCCAACCTCCCCACATCACCCAACCTCCCCACTGCACCCAACCTCCTCAAATCACCCAACCTCCCCACTCCACTCAAATTCCCCACTTCACCCAACCTCCCCAGAGCACCCAACCTCCCCACTCCACCCAACCTCCCCACTCCACCCAACCTCCACTCTCCACCCAACCTCCCCACTTCACCCAACCTTCCCACATCACCCAAACTCCCCACTCCACCCAACCTCCCCACTTCACCCTACCTCCCAAGAGCAACCAACCTCCCCACTCCACCGAACCTGCCCACTCCACCCAACCTCCACTCTCCACCCAACCTCCCCACTTCACCCAACCTTCCCACTTCACCCAACCTCCCCACATCACCCAACCTCCCCACTCCACCCAAACTCCCCACTCCACCCAACCTCCCCACCCCACCCAACCTCCCCACTTCACCCAACCTCCCTACTTCACCCAACCTCCCCACTCCACCCAACGTCCGCACTCCACCCAAAGTTCGCACTCAACCCAACCTCCACAGTTCACCCAACCTCCCAACTCCACCCAACCTCCGCCCTCCACCGAACCTCCGCCCTCCCCCCAATCTCCCCACTCCACACAACTTCTCCACTTCATATAACCTCCCCACTCAGCCCAACCTCCCCACATCACCCAACCTCCCCACTGCACCCAACCTCCCGAAATCACCCAACCTCCTCACTCCACTCAAACTCCCCACTCCACCCAACCTCCTCACTCCACTCAACCTCCCCACTCCACCCAACCTCCCCACTTCACCCAACCTCCGCACTCCACCCAACCTCCGCACTCCACACAACTTCCCCACATCATACAACCTTCCCACTCAACCCAACCTCCCCATTTCACCCAACTTCCCCACTTCACCCAACCTCCCCACATCACCCAACCTCCCCACTGCACCCAACCTCCCCAAATCACCCAACCTCCCCACTCAACTCAAATTCCTCAATCCACCCAACCTCCTCACTCCACCCAACCTCCCCACTTCACACAACCTCCCCACTCCACCCAACCTCCCCATTTCACCCAACCTCCCCACATCACCCAACCTCCCCACTCCACCCAAACAACCCACTCCACCCAAACTCCTCACTCCACCCAACCTCGCCATTTCACCCAACCTCCCTACTTCACCCAACATCCCCACTCCACCCAACCTCCGCACTCCACCCAAAGTTCGCACTCAACCCAACCTCCACACTTCACCCAACCTCCCCACTCCACCCAACCTCCCCACTTCACCCAACCTCCCTACTTCACCCAACCTCCCCACTCCACCCAACGTCCGCACTCCACCCAAAGTTCGCACTCAACCCAACCTCCACACTTCACCAAACCTCCCAACTCCACCCAACCTCCGCCCTCCACCGAACCTCCGCCCTCCACCCAATCTCCCCACTCCACACAACTTCTCCACTTCATACAACCTCCCCACTCAACCCAACCTCCCCACATCACCCAACCTCCCCACTGCACCCAACCTCCCGAAATCACCCAACCTCCTGACTCCACTCAAACTCCCCACTCCACCCAACCTCCTCACTCCACTCAACCTCCTCACTCCACCCAACCTCCCCACTTCACACAACCTCCCCACTCCACCCAACCTCCCCATTTCACCCAACCTCCCCACATCACCCAACCTCCCCACTCCACCCAAACAACCCACTCCACCCAAACTCCTCACTCCACCCAACCTCGCCATTTCACCCAACCTCCCTACTTCACCCAATATCCCCACTCCACCCAACCTCCGCACATCACCCAAAGTTCGCACTCAACCCAACCTCCACACTCCCACCCAACCTCCCCACTCCACCCAACCTCCCCACTTCACCCAACCTCCCTACTTCACCCAACCTCCCCACTCCACCCAACGTCCGCACTCCACCCAAAGTTCGCACTCAACCCAACCTCCACACTTCACCAAACCTCCCAACTCCACCCAACCTCCGCCCTCCACCGAACCTCCGCCCTCCACCCAATCTCCCCACTCCACACAACTTCTCCACTTCATACAACCTCCCCACTCAACCCAACCTCCCCACATCACCCAACCTCCCCACTGCACCCAACCTCCCGAAATCACCCAACCTCCTCACTCCACTCAAACTCCCCACTCCACCCAACCTCCTCACTCCACTCAACCGCCCCGCTCCACCCAACCTCCCCACTTCACCCAACCTCCGCACTCCACCTAACCTCCGCACTCCACACAACTTCCCCACATCATACAACCTTCCCACTCAACCCAACCTCCGCATTTCACCCAACTTCCCCACTTCACCCAACCTCCCCACATCACCCAACCTACCCACTGCACCCAACCTCCCCAAATCACCCAACCTCCCCACTCAACTCAAATTCCCCACTCCACCCAACCTCCTCACTCCACCCAACCTCCCCACTTCACACAACCTCGCCACTCCACCCAACCTCCCCACTTCACCCAACCTCCCCACATCACCCAACCTCCCCACTCCACCCAAACTACCCACTCCACCCAACCTCTCCACTCCACCCAACCTCGCCATTTCACCCAACCTCCCTACTTCACCCAACATCCCCACTCCACCCAACCTCCGCACTCCACCCAAAGTTCGCACTCAACCCAACCTCCACACTTCACCCAACTTCCGTACTACACCCAACTTCCGCACTCCACCCAACTTCCGCACTCCATCCAACCTCCCCACTGCACCCAACCTCCCCAAATCACCCAACCTCCTCACTCCACTCAACCGCCCCGCTCCACCCAACCTCCCCACTTCACCCAACCTCCGCACTCCACCTAACCTCCGCACTCCACACAACTTCCCCACATCATACAACCTTCCCACTCAACCCAACCTCCCCATTTCACCCAACTTCCCCACTTCACCCAACCTCCCCACATCACCCAACCTACCCACTGCACCCAACCTCCCCAAATCACCCAACCTCCCCACTCAACTCAAATTCCCCACTCCACCCAACCTCCTCACTCCACCCAACCTCCCCACTTCACACAACCTCGCCACTCCACCCAACCTCCCCACTTCACCCAACCTCCCCACATCACCCAACCTCCCCACTCCACCCAAACTACCCACTCCACCCAACCTCTCCACTCCACCCAACCTCGCCATTTCACCCAACCTCCCTACTTCACCCAACATCCCCACTCCACCCAACCTCCGCACTCCACCCAAAGTTCGCACTCAACCCAACCTCCACACTTCACCCAACTTCCGTACTACACCCAACTTCCGCACTCCACCCAACTTCCGCACTCCATGCAATCTCCGCACTCCACCCAACCTTCGCACTCCACACAACTTCCCCACTTCATGCAAAACCTCCCCACTCAACCCAACCTCCCCATTTCACCCAACCTCCCCACTTCACCCAACCTCCCCACATCACCCAACCTCCCCACTGCACCCAACCTCCCCACATCACCCAAACTCCCCACTCCACCCAACCTCCCCACTTCACCCTACCTCCCAAGAGCACCCAACCTCCCCACTCCACCGAACCTGCCCACTCCACCCAACCTCCACTCTCCACCCAACCTCCCCACTTCACCCAACCTTCCCACTTCACCCAACCTCCCCACATCACCCAACCTCCCCACTCCACCCAAACTCCCCACTCCACCCAACCTCCCCACTCCACCCAACGTCCGCACTCCACCCAAAGTTCGCACTCAACCCAACCTCCACACTTCACCCAACCTCCCAACTCCACCCAACCTCCGCCCTCCACCAAACCTCCGCCCTCCACCCAATCTCCCCACTCCACACAACTTCTCCACTTCATATAACCTCCCCACTCAGCCCAACCTCCCCACATCACCCAACCTCCCCACTGCACCCAACCTCCCGAAATCACCCAACCTCCTCACTCCACTCAAACTCCCCACTCCACCCAACCTCCTCACTCCACTCAACCTCCCCACTCCACCCAACCTCCCCACTTCACCCAACCTCCGCACTCCACCCAACCTCCGCACTCCACACAACTTCCCCTCATCATACAACCTTCCCACTCAACCCAACCTCCCCATTTCACCCAACTTCCCCACTTCACCCAACCTCCCCACATCACCCAACCTCCCCACTGCACCCAACCTCCCCAAATCACCCAACCTCCCCACTCAACTCAAATTCCTCACTCCACCCAACCTCCTCACTCCACCCAACCTCCCCACTTCACACAACCTCCCCACTCCACCCAACCTCCCCATTTCACCCAACCTCCCCACATCACCCAACCTCCCCACTCCACCCAAACAACCCACTCCACCCAAACTCCTCACTCCACCCAACCTCGCCATTTCACCCAACCTCCCTACTTCACCCAACATCCCCACTCCACCCAACTTCCGCACTCCACCCAACTTCCGCACTCCATCCAACCTCCGAACTCCACCCAACCTCCGCACTCCACACAACTTCCGCACTCCACCCAACCTCCCCACTCCACCCAACCTCCCCACTTCACCGAACCTCCCCACTCCACCCAATCTCCCCACCCCAAGCAACCTCCCCACTCCACCCAACCTCCGCCCACCACCCAACCTCCGCCCTCCACCCAACCTCCCCACTCCACCCAACTTCCCTACTTCACCCAACCTCCCCACTCCAACGAATGTCCGCACTCCACCTAAAGTTCGCACTCAACCCAACCTCCACACTTCACCGAACCTCCCAACTCCACCCAACGTCCGCCCTCCACCGAACCTCCGCCCTCCACCCAATCTCCCCACTCCACACAACTTCTCCACTTCATACAACCTCCCCACTCAACCCAACCTCCCCACATCACCCAACCTACCCACTGCACCCAACCTCCCGAAATCACCCAACCTCCTCACTCCACTCAAACTCCCCACTCCACCCAACCTCCTCACTCCACTCAACCGCCCCGCTCCACCCAACCTCCCCA
Source organism: Oasisia sp. SBJ-2009 (assembly GCA_964017155.1). Lineage (NCBI taxonomy): Eukaryota > Metazoa > Annelida > Polychaeta > Sabellida > Siboglinidae > Oasisia > Oasisia sp. SBJ-2009. The sequence goes on along the minus strand of OZ024857.1, from coordinate 32,470,112 downwards.
CTTCACCCAACCTCCGCACTCCACCTAACCTCCGCACTCCACACAACTTCCCCACTTCATACAACCTTCCCACTCAACCCAACCTCCCCATTTCACCCAACTTCCCCACTTCACCCAACCTCCGCACATCACCCAACTTCCGTACTACACCCAACTTCCGCACTCCACCCAACTTCCGCACTCCATCCAACCTCCGAACTCCACCCAACCTCCGCACTCCACACAACTTCCGCACTCCACCCAACCTCCCCACTCCACCCAACCTCCCCACTTCACCGAACCTCCCCACTCCACCCAATCTCCCCACCCCAAGCAACCTCCCCACTCCACCCAACCTCCGCCCTCCACCCAACCTCCCCACTCCACCCAACTTCCCCACTTCACCAACCTCCCCACTCCACGCAACCTCCCCACTTCACCCAACCTCCCCACTTCACCCAACCTCCCCACTCCACCCAACCTCCCCACTTCACCCAACCTCCCCACTTCACCCAACCTCCGCACTCCACCTAACCTCCGCACTCCACATCATACAACCTTCCCACTCAACCCAACCTCCCCATTTCACACAACTTCCCCACTTCACCCAACCTCCCCACATCACCCAACTTCCGTACTACACCCAACTTCCGCACTCCACCCAACTTCCGCACTCCATCCAACCTCCGAACTCCACCCAACCTCCGCACTCCACACAACTTCCGCACTCCACCCAACCTCCCCACTCCACCCAACCTCCCCACTTCACCGAAACTCCCCACTCCACCCAATCTCCCCACCCCAAGCAACCTCCCCACTCCACCCAACCTCCGCCCTCCACCCAACCTCCCCACTCCACCCAACTTCCCCACTTCACCAACCTCCCCACTCCAGGCAACCTCCCCACTTCACCCAACCTCCCCACTTCACCCAACCTCCCCACTCCACCCAACCTCCCCACTTCACCCAACCTCCCAACTTCACCCAACCTCCTCACTCCACCCAACCTCCCCATTTCACACAACCTGCCCACTCCACCCAACCTCCCCACTTCACCCAACCTCCCCACATCACCCAACCTCCCCACTCCACCCAAACTACCCACTCCACCCAACCTCCCCACTCCACCCAACCTCGCCATTTCACCCAACCACCCTACTTCACCCAACCTCCCCACTCCACCCAACCTCCCTACTTCACCCAACCTCCCCACTCCACCCAACGTCCGCACTCCACCCAAAGTTCGCACTCAACCCAACCTCCACAGTTCACCCAACCTCCCAACTCCACCCAACCTCCGCCCTCCACCGAATCTCCGCCCTCCCCCCAATCTCCCCACTCCACACAACTTCTCCACTTCATATAACCTCCCCACTCAGCCCAACCTCCCCACATCACCCAACCTCCCCACTGCACCCAACCTCCCGAAATCACCCAACCTCCTCACTCCACTCAAACTCCCCACTCCACCCAACCTCCTCACTCCACTCAACCTCCCCACTCCACCCAACCTCCCCACTTCACCCAACCTCCGCACTCCACCCAACCTCCGCACTCCACACAACTTCCCCACATCATACAACCTTCCCACTCAACCCAACCTCCCCATTTCACCCAACTTCCCCACTTCACCCAACCTCCCCACATCACCCAACCTCCCCACTGCACCCAACCTCCCCAAATCACCCAACCTCCCCACTCAACTCAAATTCCTCAATCCACCCAACCTCCTCACTCCACCCAACCTCCCCACTTCACACAACCTCCCCACTCCACCCAACCTCCCCATTTCACCCAACCTCCCCACATCACCCAACCTCCCCACTCCACCCAAACAACCCACTCCACCCAAACTCCTCACTCCACCCAACCTCGCCATCATTTCACCCAACCTCCCTACTTCACCCAACATCCCCACTCCACCCAACCTCCGCACTCCACCCAAAGTTCGCACTCAACCCAACCTCCACACTTCACCCAACCTCCCCACTCCACCCAACCTCCCCACTTCACCCAACCTCCCTACTTCACCCAACCTCCCCACTCCACCCAACGTCCGCACTCCACCCAAAGTTCGCACTCAACCCAACCTCCACACTTCACCAAACCTCCCAACTCCACCCAACCTCCGCCCTCCACCGAACCTCCGCCCTCCACCCAATCTCCCCACTCCACACAACTTCTCCACTTCATACAACCTCCCCACTCAACCCAACCTCCCCACATCACCCAACCTCCCCACTGCACCCAACCTCCCGAAATCACCCAACCTCCTCACTCCACTCAAACTCCCCACTCCACCCAACCTCCTCACTCCACTCAACCTCCTCACTCCACCCAACCTCCCCACTTCACACAACCTCCCCACTCCACCCAACCTCCCCATTTCACCCAACCTCCCCACATCACCCAACCTCCCCACTCCACCCAAACAACCCACTCCACCCAAACTCCTCACTCCACCCAACCTCGCCATTTCACCCAACCTCCCTACTTCACCCAACATCCCCACTCCACCCAACCTCCGCACATCACCCAAAGTTCGCACTCAACCCAACCTCCACACTTCACCCAACCTCCCCACTCCACCCAACCTCCCCACTTCACCCAACCTCCCTACTTCACCCAACCTCCCCACTCCACCCAACGTCCGCACTCCACCCAAAGTTCGCACTCAACCCAACCTCCACACTTCACCAAACCTCCCAACTCCACCCAACCTCCGCCCTCCACCGAACCTCCGCCCTCCACCCAATCTCCCCACTCCACACAACTTCTCCACTTCATACAACCTCCCCACTCAACCCAACCTCCCCACATCACCCAACCTCCCCACTCCACTCAAACTCCCCACTCCACCCAACCTCCTCACTCCACTCAACCGCCCCGCTCCACCCAACCTCCCCACTTCACCCAACCTCCGCACTCCACCTAACCTCCGCACTCCACACAACTTCCCCACATCATACAACCTTCCCACTCAACCCAACCTCCCCATTTCACCCAACTTCCCCACTTCACCCAACCTCCCCACATCACCCAACCTACCCACTGCACCCAACCTCCCCAAATCACCCAACCTCCCCACTCAACTCAAATTCCCCACTCCACCCAACCTCCTCACTCCACCCAACCTCCCCACTTCACACAACCTCGCCACTCCACCCAACCTCCCCACTTCACCCAACCTCCCCACATCACCCAACCTCCCCACTCCACCCAAACTACCCACTCCACCCAACCTCTCCACTCCACCCAACCTCGCCATTTCACCCAACCTCCCTACTTCACCCAACATCCCCACTCCACCCAACTTCCGCACTCCACCCAACTTCCGCACTCCATCCAACCTCCGAACTCCACCCAACCTCCGCACTCCACACAACTTCCGCACTCCACCCAACCTCCCCACTCCACCCAACCTCCCCACTTCACCGAACCTCCCCACTCCACCCAATCTCCCCACCCCAAGCAACCTCCCCACTCCACCCAACCTCCGCCCACCACCCAACCTCCGCCCTCCACCCAACCTCCCCACTCCACCCAACTTCCCTACTTCACCCAACCTCCCCACTCCACCCAACGTCCGCACTCCACCCAAAGTTCGCACTCAACCCAACCTCCACACTTCACCGAACCTCCCAACTCCACCCAACCTCCGCCCTCCACCGAACCTCCGCCCTCCACCCAATCTCCCCACTCCACACAACTTCTCCACTTCATACAACCTCCCCACTCAACCCAACCTCCCCACATCACCCAACCTCCCCACTGCACCCAACCTCCCGAAATCACCCAACCTCTTCACTCCACTCAAACTCCCCACTCCACCCAACCTCCTCACTCCACTCAACCGCCCCGCTCCACCCAACCTCCCCACTTCACCCAACCTCCGCACTCCACCTAACCTCCGCACTCCACATCATACAACCTTCCCACTCAACCCAACCTCCCCATTTCACCCAACCTCCCCACTTCACCCAACCTCCCCACATCACCCAACCTCCCCACTGCACCCAACCTCCTCAAATCACCCAACCTCCCCACTCCACTCAAATTCCCCACTTCACCCAACCTCCCCAGAGCACCCAACCTCCCCACTCCACCCAACCTCCCCAATCCACCCAACCACCCCACTTCACCCAACCTCCCCACATCACCCAAACTCCCCACTCCACCCAACCTCCCCACTTCACCCTACCTCCTAAGAGCACCCAACCTCCCCACTCCACCGAACCTGCCCACTCCACCCAACCTCCACTCTCCACCCAACCTCCCCACTTCACCCAACCTTCCCACTTCACCCAACCTCCCCACATCACCCAACCTCCCCACTCCACCCAAACTCCCCACTCCACCCAACCTCCCCACTCCACCCAACCTCCCCACTTCACCCAACCTCCCTACTTCACCCAACCTCCCCACTCCACCCAACGTCCGCACTCCACCCAAAGTTCGCACTCAACCCAACCTCCACACTTCACCCAACCTCCCAACTCCACCCAACCTCCGCCCTCCACCAAACCTCCGCCCTCCACCCAATCTCCCCACTCCACACAACTTCTCCACTTCATATAACCTCCCCACTCAGCCCAACCTCCCCACATCACCCAACCTCCCCACTCCACCCAACCTCCCGAAATCACCCAACCTCCTCACTCCACTCAAACTCCCCACTCCACCCAACCTCCTCACTCCACTCAACCTCCCCACTCCACCCAACCTCCCCACTTCACCCAACCTCCGCACTCCACCCAACCTCCGCACTCCACACAACTTCCCCTCATCATACAACCTTCCCACTCAACCCAACCTCCCCATTTCACCCAACTTCCCCACTTCACCCAACCTCCCCACATCACCCAACCTCCCCACTGCACCCAACCTCCCCAAATCACCCAACCTCCCCACTCAACTCAAATTCCTCACTCCACCCAACCTCCTCACTCCACCCAACCTCCCCACTTCACACAACCTCCCCACTCCACCCAACCTCCCCATTTCACCCAACCTCCCCACATCACCCAACCTCCCCACTCCACCCAAACAACCCACTCCACCCAAACTCCTCACTCCACCCAACCTCGCCATTTCACCCAACCTCCCTACTTCACCCAACATCCCCACTCCACCCAACTTCCGCACTCCACCCAACTTCCGGACTCCACACAACTTCCGCACTCCACCCAACCTCCCCACTCCACCCAACCTCCCCACTTCACCGAACCTCCCCACTCCACCCAATCTCCCCACCCCAAGCAACCTCCCCACTCCACCCAACCTCCGCCCACCACCCAACCTCCGCCCTCCACCCAACCTCCCCACTCCACCCAACTTCCCTACTTCACCCAACCTCCCCACTCCAACGAATGTCCGCACTCCACCCAAAGTTCGCACTCAACCCAACCTCCACACTTCACCCAACCTCCCAACTCCACCCAACCTCCGCCCTCCACCAAACCTCCGCCCTCCACCCAATCTCCCCACTCCACACAACTTCTCCACTTCATATAACCTCCCCACTCAGCCCAACCTCCCCACATCACCCAACCTCCCCTCTCCACCCAACCTCCCGAAATCACCCAACCTCCTCACTCCACTCAAACTCCCCACTCCACCCAACCTCCTCACTCCACTCAACCTCCCCACTCCACCCAACCTCCCCACTTCACCCAACCTCCGCACTCCACCCAACCTCCGCACTCCACACAACTTCCCCTCATCATACAACCTTCCCACTCAACCCAACCTCCCCATTTCACCCAACTTCCCCACTTCACCCAACCTCCCCACATCACCCAACCTCCCCACTGCACCCAACCTCCCCAAATCACCCAACCTCCCCACTCAACTCAAATTCCTCACTCCACCCAACCTCCTCACTCCACCCAACCTCCCCACTTCACACAACCTCCCCACTCCACCCAACCTCCCCATTTCACCCAACCTCCCCACATCACCCAACCTCCCCACTCCACCCAAACAACCCACTCCACCCAAACTCCTCACTCCACCCAACCTCGCCATTTCACCCAACCTCCCTACTTCACCCAACATCCCCACTCCACCCAACTTCCGCACTCCACCCAACTTCCGGACTCCACACAACTTCCGCACTCCACCCAACCTCCCCACTCCACCCAACCTCCCCACTTCACCGAACCTCCCCACTCCACCCAATCTCCCCACTTCACCCAACCTCCGCACTCCACCCAACCTCCGCACTCCACACAACTTCCCCACATCATACAACCTTCCCACTCAACCCAACCTCCCCATTTCACCCAACTTCCCCACTTCACCCAACCTCCCCACATCACCCAACCTCCCCACTGCACCCAACCTCCCCAAATCACCCAACCTCCCCACTCAACTCAAATTCCTCAATCCACCCAACCTCCTCACTCCACCCAACCTCCCCACTTCACACAACCTCCCCACTCCACCCAACCTCCCCATTTCACCCAACCTCCCCACATCACCCAACCTCCCCACTCCACCCAAACAACCCACTCCACCCAAACTCCTCACTCCACCCAACCTCGCCATCATTTCACCCAACCTCCCTACTTCACCCAACATCCCCACTCCACCCAACCTCCGCACTCCACCCAAAGTTCGCACTCAACCCAACCTCCACACTTCACCCAACCTCCCCACTCCACCCAACCTCCCCACTTCACCCAACCTCCCTACTTCACCCAACCTCCCCACTCCACCCAACGTCCGCACTCCACCCAAAGTTCGCACTCAACCCAACCTCCACACTTCACCAAACCTCCCAACTCCACCCAACCTCCGCCCTCCACCGAACCTCCGCCCTCCACCCAATCTCCCCACTCCACACAACTTCTCCACTTCATACAACCTCCCCACTCAACCCAACCTCCCCACATCACCCAACCTCCCCACTGCACCCAACCTCCCGAAATCACCCAACCTCCTCACTCCACTCAAACTCCCCACTCCACCCAACCTCCTCACTCCACTCAACCTCCTCACTCCACCCAACCTCCCCACTTCACACAACCTCCCCACTCCACCCAACCTCCCCATTTCACCCAACCTCCCCACATCACCCAACCTCCCCACTCCACCCAAACAACCCACTCCACCCAAACTCCTCACTCCACCCAACCTCGCCATTTCACCCAACCTCCCTACTTCACCCAACATCCCCACTCCACCCAACCTCCGCACATCACCCAAAGTTCGCACTCAACCCAACCTCCACACTTCACCCAACCTCCCCACTCCACCCAACCTCCCCACTTCACCCAACCTCCCTACTTCACCCAACCTCCCCACTCCACCCAACGTCCGCACTCCACCCAAAGTTCGCACTCAACCCAACCTCCACACTTCACCAAACCTCCCAACTCCACCCAACCTCCGCCCTCCACCGAACCTCCGCCCTCCACCCAATCTCCCCACTCCACACAACTTCTCCACTTCATACAACCTCCCCACTCAACCCAACCTCCCCACATCACCCAACCTCCCCACTCCACTCAAACTCCCCACTCCACCCAACCTCCTCACTCCACTCAACCGCCCCGCTCCACCCAACCTCCCCACTTCACCCAACCTCCGCACTCCACCTAACCTCCGCACTCCACACAACTTCCCCACATCATACAACCTTCCCACTCAACCCAACCTCCCCATTTCACCCAACTTCCCCACTTCACCCAACCTCCCCACATCACCCAACCTACCCACTGCACCCAACCTCCCCAAATCACCCAACCTCCCCACTCAACTCAAATTCCCCACTCCACCCAACCTCCTCACTCCACCCAACCTCCCCACTTCACACAACCTCGCCACTCCACCCAACCTCCCCACTTCACCCAACCTCCCCACATCACCCAACCTCCCCACTCCACCCAAACTACCCACTCCACCCAACCTCTCCACTCCACCCAACCTCGCCATTTCACCCAACCTCCCTACTTCACCCAACATCCCCACTCCACCCAACTTCCGCACTCCACCCAACTTCCGCACTCCATCCAACCTCCGAACTCCACCCAACCTCCGCACTCCACACAACTTCCGCACTCCACCCAACCTCCCCACTCCACCCAACCTCCCCACTTCACCGAACCTCCCCACTCCACCCAATCTCCCCACCCCAAGCAACCTCCCCACTCCACCCAACCTCCGCCCACCACCCAACCTCCGCCCTCCACCCAACCTCCCCACTCCACCCAACTTCCCTACTTCACCCAACCTCCCCACTCCACCCAACGTCCGCACTCCACCCAAAGTTCGCACTCAACCCAACCTCCACACTTCACCGAACCTCCCAACTCCACCCAACCTCCGCCCTCCACCGAACCTCCGCCCTCCACCCAATCTCCCCACTCCACACAACTTCTCCACTTCATACAACCTCCCCACTCAACCCAACCTCCCCACATCACCCAACCTCCCCACTGCACCCAACCTCCCGAAATCACCCAACCTCTTCACTCCACTCAAACTCCCCACTCCACCCAACCTCCTCACTCCACTCAACCGCCCCGCTCCACCCAACCTCCCCACTTCACCCAACCTCCGCACTCCACCTAACCTCCGCACTCCACATCATACAACCTTCCCACTCAACCCAACCTCCCCATTTCACCCAACCTCCCCACTTCACCCAACCTCCCCACATCACCCAACCTCCCCACTGCACCCAACCTCCTCAAATCACCCAACCTCCCCACTCCACTCAAATTCCCCACTTCACCCAACCTCCCCAGAGCACCCAACCTCCCCACTCCACCCAACCTCCCCAATCCACCCAACCACCCCACTTCACCCAACCTCCCCACATCACCCAAACTCCCCACTCCACCCAACCTCCCCACTTCACCCTACCTCCTAAGAGCACCCAACCTCCCCACTCCACCGAACCTGCCCACTCCACCCAACCTCCACTCTCCACCCAACCTCCCCACTTCACCCAACCTTCCCACTTCACCCAACCTCCCCACATCACCCAACCTCCCCACTCCACCCAAACTCCCCACTCCACCCAACCTCCCCACTCCACCCAACCTCCCCACTTCACCCAACCTCCCTACTTCACCCAACCTCCCCACTCCACCCAACGTCCGCACTCCACCCAAAGTTCGCACTCAACCCAACCTCCACACTTCACCCAACCTCCCAACTCCACCCAACCTCCGCCCTCCACCAAACCTCCGCCCTCCACCCAATCTCCCCACTCCACACAACTTCTCCACTTCATATAACCTCCCCACTCAGCCCAACCTCCCCACATCACCCAACCTCCCCACTCCACCCAACCTCCCGAAATCACCCAACCTCCTCACTCCACTCAAACTCCCCACTCCACCCAACCTCCTCACTCCACTCAACCTCCCCACTCCACCCAACCTCCCCACTTCACCCAACCTCCGCACTCCACCCAACCTCCGCACTCCACACAACTTCCCCTCATCATACAACCTTCCCACTCAACCCAACCTCCCCATTTCACCCAACTTCCCCACTTCACCCAACCTCCCCACATCACCCAACCTCCCCACTGCACCCAACCTCCCCAAATCACCCAACCTCCCCACTCAACTCAAATTCCTCACTCCACCCAACCTCCTCACTCCACCCAACCTCCCCACTTCACACAACCTCCCCACTCCACCCAACCTCCCCATTTCACCCAACCTCCCCACATCACCCAACCTCCCCACTCCACCCAAACAACCCACTCCACCCAAACTCCTCACTCCACCCAACCTCGCCATTTCACCCAACCTCCCTACTTCACCCAACATCCCCACTCCACCCAACTTCCGCACTCCACCCAACTTCCGGACTCCACACAACTTCCGCACTCCACCCAACCTCCCCACTCCACCCAACCTCCCCACTTCACCGAACCTCCCCACTCCACCCAATCTCCCCACCCCAAGCAACCTCCCCACTCCACCCAACCTCCGCCCACCACCCAACCTCCGCCCTCCACCCAACCTCCCCACTCCACCCAACTTCCCTACTTCACCCAACCTCCCCACTCCAACGAATGTCCGCACTCCACCCAAAGTTCGCACTCAACCCAACCTCCACACTTCACCCAACCTCCCAACTCCACCCAACCTCCGCCCTCCACCAAACCTCCGCCCTCCACCCAATCTCCCCACTCCACACAACTTCTCCACTTCATATAACCTCCCCACTCAGCCCAACCTCCCCACATCACCCAACCTCCCCTCTCCACCCAACCTCCCGAAATCACCCAACCTCCTCACTCCACTCAAACTCCCCACTCCACCCAACCTCCTCACTCCACTCAACCTCCCCACTCCACCCAACCTCCCCACTTCACCCAACCTCCGCACTCCACCCAACCTCCGCACTCCACACAACTTCCCCTCATCATACAACCTTCCCACTCAACCCAACCTCCCCATTTCACCCAACTTCCCCACTTCACCCAACCTCCCCACATCACCCAACCTCCCCACTGCACCCAACCTCCCCAAATCACCCAACCTCCCCACTCAACTCAAATTCCTCACTCCACCCAACCTCCTCACTCCACCCAACCTCCCCACTTCACACAACCTCCCCACTCCACCCAACCTCCCCATTTCACCCAACCTCCCCACATCACCCAACCTCCCCACTCCACCCAAACAACCCACTCCACCCAAACTCCTCACTCCACCCAACCTCGCCATTTCACCCAACCTCCCTACTTCACCCAACATCCCCACTCCACCCAACTTCCGCACTCCACCCAACTTCCGGACTCCACACAACTTCCGCACTCCACCCAACCTCCCCACTCCACCCAACCTCCCCACTTCACCGAACCTCCCCACTCCACCCAATCTCCCCACCCCAAGCAACCTCCCCACTCCACCCAACCTCCGCCCACCACCCAACCTCCGCCCTCCACCCAACCTCCCCACTCCACCCAACTTCCCTACTTCACCCAACCTCCCCACTCCAACGAATGTCCGCACTCCACCCAAAGTTCGCACTCAACCCAACCTCCACACTTCACCGAACCTCCCAACTCCACCCAACCTCCGCCCTCCACCGAACCTCCGCCCTCCACCCAATCTCCCCACTCCACACAACTTCTCCACTTCATACAACCTCCCCACTCAACCCAACCTCCCCACATCACCCAACCTACCCACTGCACCCAACCTCCCGAAATCACCCAACCTCCTCACTCCACTCAAACTCCCCACTCCACCCAACCTCCTCACTCCACTCAACCGCCCCGCTCCACCCAACCTCCCCACTTCACCCAACCTCCGCACTCCACCTAACCTCCGCACTCCACACAACTTCCCCACTTCATACAACCTTCCCACTCAACCCAACCTCCCCATTTCACCCAACTTCCCCACTTCACCCAACCTCCGCACATCACCCAACTTCCGTACTACACCCAACTTCCGCACTCCACCCAACTTCCGCACTCCATCCAACCTCCGAACTCCACCCAACCTCCGCACTCCACACAACTTCCGCACTCCACCCAACCTCCCCACTCCACCCAACCTCCCCACTTCACCGAACCTCCCCACTCCACCCAATCTCCCCACCCCAAGCAACCTCCCCACTCCACCCAACCTCCGCCCTCCACCCAACCTCCCCACTCCACCCAACTTCCCCACTTCACCAACCTCCCCACTCCACGCAACCTCCCCACTTCACCCAACCTCCCCACTTCACCCAACCTCCCCACTCCACCCAACCTCCCCACTTCACCCAACCTCCCAACTTCACCCAACCTCCTCACTCCACCCAACCTCCCCATTTCACACAACCTGCCCACTCCACCCAACCTCCCCACTTCACCCAACCTCCCCACATCACCCAACCTCCCCACTCCACCCAAACTTCCCACTCCACCCAACCTCCCCACTCCACCCAACCTCGCCATTTCACCCAACCACCCTACTTCACCCAACCTCCCCACTCCACCCAACCTCCCCACTTCACCCAACATCCCCAGAGCACCCAACCTCCCCACTCCACGCCTCACTCCACACAACTTCCGCACTCCACCCAACCTCCTCACTCCACCCAACCTCCCCACTTCACCCAACATCCCCAGAGCTCCCAACCTCCCCACTCCACGCCTCACTCCACCCAACCTCCCCACTTCACCCAACCTTCGCACTCCATCCAACCTCCGCATTCCACCCAAACTCCGCACTCCAAACAACTTCCGCACTCCACCCAACATCCGCACTCCACTCAACTTCCGCACTCCACCGAACTTCCGCACTCCACCCAACCTCTGCAGTCAACCCAAACTCAGCACTCCAACCAACTTCCGCACTCCACCCAACTTCCGCACACCACCCAACTTCCGTACTCCACGCAACTTCCGCGCTCCACCCAACCTCAGCACTCCACCCAACCTCCGAACACCACCCAACTTCAGCACTCCACCCAACCTCCCCACTCCACCGAACCTCCCCCCGCCATCCAACCTCCCAACTCCACCCAACCTCCCCACTCCTCCCAACCTACGCACTCCACCCAACCACACCACTCAACCCAACCTCCCCACTTCAACCCATCCTACCCACTCCACCCAACCTCCGCCATCCACCCAACCTCCCCACTCCACCCAACCTCCCCACTTCACCCAACCTCCGCACCCCACCCAACTTCCGCACTCCACACAACTTCCGCACTCCATGCAATCTCCGCACTCCACCCAACCTTCGCACTCCACACAACTTCCCCACTTCATGCAAAACCTCCCCACTCAACCCAACCTCCCCATTTCACCCAACCTCCCCACTTCACCCAACCTCCCCACATCACCCAACCTCCCCACTGCACCCAACCTCCTCAAATCACCCAACCTCCCCACTCCACTCAAATTCCCCACTTCACCCAACCTCCCCAGAGCACCCAACCTCCCCACTCCACCCAACCTCCCCACTCCACCCAACCACCCCACTTCACCCAACCTCCCCACATCACCCAAACTCCCCACTCCACCCAACCTCCCCACTTCACCCTACCTCCCAAGAGCACCCAACCTCCCCACTCCACCCAACCTCGCCATTTCACCCAACCACCCTACTTCACCCAACCTCCCCACTCCACCCAACCTCCCCACTTCACCCAACATCCGCAGAGCACCCAACCTCCCCACTCCACGCCTCACTCCACACAACTTCCGCACTCCACCCAACCTCCTCACTCCACCCAACCTCCCCACTTCACCCAACATCCCCAGAGCACCCAACCTCCCCACTCCACGCCTCACTCCACCCAACCTCCCCACTTCACCCAACCTTCGCACTCCATCCAACCTCCGCATTCCACCCAAACTCCGCACTCCAAACAACTTCCGCACTCCACCCAACATCCGCACTCCACTCAACTTCCGCACTCCACCGAACTTCCGCACTCCACCCAACCTCTGCAGTCAACCCAAACTCAGCACTCCAACCAACTTCCGCACTCCACCCAACTTCCGCACACCACCCAACTTCCGTACTCCACGCAACTTCCGCGCTCCACCCAACGTCAGCACTCCACCCAACCTCCGAACACCACCCAACTTCAGCACTCCACCCAACCTCCCCACTCCACCGAACCTCCCCCCGCCATCCAACCTCCCAACTCCACCCAACCTCCCCACTCCTCCCAACCTACGCACTCCACCCAACCACACCACTCCACCCAACCTCCCCAATTCAACCCATCCTCCCCACTCCACCCAACCTCCGCCATCCACCCAACCTCCCCACTCCACCCAACCTCCCCACTTCACCCAACCTCCGCACCCCACCCAACTTCCGCACTCCACACATCTTCCGCACTCCATGCAATCTCCGCACTCCACCCAACCTTCGCACTCCACACAACTTCCCCACTTCATACAAACCTCCCCACTCAACCCAACCTCCCCATTTCACCCAACCTCCCCACATCACCCAACCTCCCCACTGCACCCAACCTCCTCAAATCACCCAACCTCCCCACTCCACTCAAATTCCCCACTTCACCCAACCTCCCCAGAGCACCCAACCTCCCCACTCCACCCAACCTCCCCACTCCACCCCACCACCCCACTTCACCCAACCTCCCCACATCACCCAAACTCCCCACTCCACCCAACCTCCCCACTTCACCCTACCTCCCAAGAGCACCCAACCTCCACACTCCACCGAACCTGCCCACTCCACCCAACCTCCACTCTCCACCCAACCTCCCCACTTCATCCAACCTTCCCACTTCACCCAACCTCCCCACATCACCCAACCTCCCCACTCCTCCCAAACTCCCCACTCCACCCAACCTCCCCACTCCACCCAACCTCCCCACTTCACCCAACCTCCCTACTTCACCCAACCTCCCCACTCCACCCAACGTCCGCACTCCACCCAAAGTTCGCACTCAACCCAACCTCCACACTTCACCCAACCTCCCAACTCCACCCAACCTCCGCCCTCCACCGAACCTCCGCCCTCCACCCAATCTCCCCACTCCACACAACTTCTCCACTTCATATAACCTCCCCACTCAGCCCAACCTCCCCACATCACCCAACCTCCCCACTGCACCCAACCTCCCGAAATCACCCAACCTCCTCACTCCACTCAAACTCCCCACTCCACCCAACCTCCTCACTCCACTCAACCTCCCCACTCCACCCAACCTCCCCACTTCACCCAACCTCCGCACTCCACCCAACCTCCGCACTCCACACAACTTCCCCATATCATACAACCTTCCCACTCAACCCAACCTCCCCATTTCACCCAACTTCCCCACTTCACCCAACCTCCCCACATCACCCAACCTCCCCACTGCACCCAACCTCCCCAAATCACCCAACCTCCCCACTCAACTCAAATTCCTCACTCCACCCAACCTCCTCACTCCACCCAACCTCCCCACTTCACACAACCTCCCCACTCCACCCAACCTCCCCATTTCACCCAACCTCCCCACATCACCCAACCTCCCCACTCCACCCAAACAACCCACTCCACCCAAACTCCTCACTCCACCCAACCTCGCCATTTCACCCAACCTCCCTACTTCACCCAACATCCCCACTCCACCCAACCTCCGCACTCCACCCAAAGTTCGCACTCAACCCAACCTCCACACTTCACCCAACCTCCCCACTCCACCCAACCTCCCCACTTCACCCAACCTCCCTACTTCACCCAACCTCCCCACTCCACCCAACGTCCGCACTCCACCCAAAGTTCGCACTCAACCCAACCTCCACACTTCACCAAACCTCCCAACTCCACCCAACCTCCGCCCTCCACCGAACCTCCGCCCTCCACCCAATCTCCCCACTTCACCCAACATCCCCAGAGCACCCAACCTCCCCACTCCACGCCTCACTCCACCCAACCTCCCCACTTCACCCAACCTTCGCACTCCATCCAACCTCCGCATTCCACCCAAACTCCGCACTCCAAACAACTTCCGCACTCCACCCAACATCCGCACTCCACTCAACTTCCGCACTCCATCCAACTTCCGCACACCACCCAACTTCCGTACTCCACGCAACTTCCGCGCTCCACCCAACCTCAGCACTCCACCCAACCTCCCCACTCCACCGAACCTCCCCCCGCCATCCAACCTCCCAACTCCACCCAACCTCCCCACTCCTCCCAACCTACGCACTCCACCGAACCACACCACTCCACCCAACCTCCCCACTTCAACCCATCCTCCCCACTCCACACAACCTCCGCCATCCACCCAACCTCCCCACTCCACCCAACCTCCCCACTTCACCCAACCTCCGCACCCCACCCAACTTCCGCACTCCACACATCTTCCGCACTCCATGCAATCTCCGCACTCCACCCAACCTTCGCACTCCACACAACTTCCCCACTTCATACAAACCTCCCCACTCAACCCAACCTCCCCATTTCAACCAACCTCCCCACTTCACCCAACCTCCCCACATCACCCAACCTCCCCACTGCACCCAACCTCCTCAAATCACCCAACCTCCCCACTCCACTCAAATTCCCCACTTCACCCAACCTCCCCAGAGCACCCAACCTCCCCACTCCACCCAACCTCCCCACTCCACCCAACCTCCACTCTCCACCCAACCTCCCCACTTCACCCAACCTTCCCACATCACCCAAACTCCCCACTCCACCCAACCTCCCCACTTCACCCTACCTCCCAAGAGCAACCAACCTCCCCACTCCACCGAACCTGCCCACTCCACCCAACCTCCACTCTCCACCCAACCTCCCCACTTCACCCAACCTTCCCACTTCACCCAACCTCCCCACATCACCCAACCTCCCCACTCCACCCAAACTCCCCACTCCACCCAACCTCCCCACCCCACCCAACCTCCCCACTTCACCCAACCTCCCTACTTCACCCAACCTCCCCACTCCACCCAAACTCCCCACTCCACCCAACCTCCCCACCCCACCCAACCTCCCCACTTCACCCAACCTCCCAACTCCACCCAACCTCCGCCCTCCACCGAACCTCCGCCCTCCCCCCAATCTCCCCACTCCACACAACTTCTCCACTTCATATAACCTCCCCACTCAGCCCAACCTCCCCACATCACCCAACCTCCCCACTGCACCCAACCTCCCGAAATCACCCAACCTCCTCACTCCACTCAAACTCCCCACTCCACCCAACCTCCTCACTCCACTCAACCTCCCCACTCCACCCAACCTCCCCACTTCACCCAACCTCCGCACTCCACCCAACCTCCGCACTCCACACAACTTCCCCACATCATACAACCTTCCCACTCAACCCAACCTCCCCATTTCACCCAACTTCCCCACTTCACCCAACCTCCCCACATCACCCAACCTCCCCACTGCACCCAACCTCCCCAAATCACCCAACCTCCCCACTCAACTCAAATTCCTCACTCCACCCAACCTCCTCACTCCACCCAACCTCCCCACTCAACTCAAATTCCTCAATCCACCCAACCTCCTCACTCCACCCAACCTCCCCACTTCACACAACCTCCCCACTCCACCCAACCTCCCCATTTCACCCAACCTCCCCACATCACCCAACCTCCCCACTCCACCCAAACAACCCACTCCACCCAAACTCCTCACTCCACCCAACCTCCCCATTTCACCCAACCTCCCCACATCACCCAACCTCCCCACTCCACCCAAACAACCCACTCCACCCAACATCCCCACTCCACCCAACCTCCGCACTCCACCCAAAGTTCGCACTCAACCCAACCTCCACACTTCACCCAACCTCCCCACTCCACCCAACCTCCCCACTTCACCCAACCTCCCTACTTCACCCAACCTCCCCACTCCACCCAACGTCCGCACTCCACCCAAAGTTCGCACTCAACCCAACCTCCACACTTCACCAAACCTCCCAACTCCACCCAACCTCCGCCCTCCACCGAACCTCCGCCCTCCACCCAATCTCCCCACTCCACACAACTTCTCCACTTCATACAACCTCCCCACTCAACCCAACCTCCCCACATCACCCAACCTCCCCACTGCACCCAACCTCCCGAAATCACCCAACCTCCTCACTCCACTCAAACTCCCCACTCCACCCAACCTCCTCACTCCACTCAACCTCCTCACTCCACCCAACCTCCCCACTTCACACAACCTCCCCACTCCACCCAACCTCCCCATTTCACCCAACCTCCCCACATCACCCAACCTCCCCACTCCACCCAAACAACCCACTCCACCCAAACTCCTCACTCCACCCAACCTCGCCATTTCACCCAACCTCCCTACTTCACCCAACATCCCCACTCCACCCAACCTCCGCACATCACCCAAAGTTCGCACTCAACCCAACCTCCACACTTCACCCAACCTCCCCACTCCACCCAACCTCCCCACTTCACCCAACCTCCCTACTTCACCCAACCTCCCCACTCCACCCAACGTCCGCACTCCACCCAAAGTTCGCACTCAACCCAACCTCCACACTTCACCAAACCTCCCAACTCCACCCAACCTCCGCCCTCCACCGAACCTCCGCCCTCCACCCAATCTCCCCACTCCACACAACTTCTCCACTTCATACAACCTCCCCACTCAACCCAACCTCCCCACATCACCCAACCTCCCCACTGCACCCAACCTCCCGAAATCACCCAACCTCCTCACTCCACTCAAACTCCCCACTCCACCCAACCTCCTCACTCCACTCAACCGCCCCGCTCCACCCAACCTCCCCACTTCACCCAACCTCCGCACTCCACCTAACCTCCGCACTCCACACAACTTCCCCACATCATACAACCTTCCCACTCAACCCAACCTCCCCATTTCACCCAACTTCCCCACTTCACCCAACCTCCCCACATCACCCAACCTACCCACTGCACCCAACCTCCCCAAATCACCCAACCTCCCCACTCAACTCAAATTCCCCACTCCACCCAACCTCCTCACTCCACCCAACCTCCCCACTTCACACAACCTCGCCACTCCACCCAACCTCCCCACTTCACCCAACCTCCCCACATCACCCAACCTCCCCACTCCACCCAAACTACCCACTCCACCCAACCTCTCCACTCCACCCAACCTCGCCATTTCACCCAACCTCCCTACTTCACCCAACATCCCCACTCCACCCAACCTCCGCACTCCACCCAAAGTTCGCACTCAACCCAACCTCCACACTTCACCCAACTTCCGTACTACACCCAACTTCCGCACTCCACCCAACTTCCGCACTCCATGCAATCTCCGCACTCCACCCAACCTTCGCACTCCACACAACTTCCCCACTTCATGCAAAACCTCCCCACTCAACCCAACCTCCCCATTTCACCCAACCTCCCCACTTCACCCAACCTCCCCACATCACCCAACCTCCCCACTGCACCCAACCTCCCCACATCACCCAAACTCCCCACTCCACCCAACCTCCCCACTTCACCCTACCTCCCAAGAGCACCCAACCTCCCCACTCCACCGAACCTGCCCACTCCACCCAACCTCCACTCTCCACCCAACCTCCCCACTTCACCCAACCTTCCCACTTCACCCAACCTCCCCACATCACCCAACCTCCCCACTCCACCCAAACTCCCCACTCCACCCAACCTCCCCACTCCACCCAACGTCCGCACTCCACCCAAAGTTCGCACTCAACCCAACCTCCACACTTCACCCAACCTCCCAACTCCACCCAACCTCCGCCCTCCACCAAACCTCCGCCCTCCACCCAATCTCCCCACTCCACACAACTTCTCCACTTCATATAACCTCCCCACTCAGCCCAACCTCCCCACATCACCCAACCTCCCCACTGCACCCAACCTCCCGAAATCACCCAACCTCCTCACTCCACTCAAACTCCCCACTCCACCCAACCTCCTCACTCCACTCAACCTCCCCACTCAACCCAACCTCCCCACTTCACCCAACCTCCGCACTCCACCCAACCTCCGCACTCCACACAACTTCCCCTCATCATACAACCTTCCCACTCAACCCAACCTCCCCATTTCACCCAACTTCCCCACTTCACCCAACCTCCCCACATCACCCAACCTCCCCACTGCACCCAACCTCCCCAAATCACCCAACCTCCCCACTCAACTCAAATTCCTCACTCCACCCAACCTCCTCACTCCACCCAACCTCCCCACTTCACACAACCTCCCCACTCCACCCAACCTCCCCATTTCACCCAACCTCCCCACATCACCCAACCTCCCCACTCCACCCAAACAACCCACTCCACCCAAACTCCTCACTCCACCCAACCTCGCCATTTCACCCAACCTCCCTACTTCACCCAACATCCCCACTCCACCCAACTTCCGCACTCCACCCAACTTCCGCACTCCATCCAACCTCCGAACTCCACCCAACCTCCGCACTCCACACAACTTCCGCACTCCACCCAACCTCCCCACTCCACCCAACCTCCCCACTTCACCGAACCTCCCCACTCCACCCAATCTCCCCACCCCAAGCAACCTCCCCACTCCACCCAACCTCCGCCCACCACCCAACCTCCGCCCTCCACCCAACCTCCCCACTCCACCCAACTTCCCTACTTCACCCAACCTCCCCACTCCAACGAATGTCCGCACTCCACCTAAAGTTCGCACTCAACCCAACCTCCACACTTCACCGAACCTCCCAACTCCACCCAACCTCCGCCCTCCACCGAACCTCCGCCCTCCACCCAATCTCCCCACTCCACACAACTTCTCCACTTCATACAACCTCCCCACTCAACCCAACCTCCCCACATCACCCAACCTACCCACTGCACCCAACCTCCCGAAATCACCCAACCTCCTCACTCCACTCAAACTCCCCACTCCACCCAACCTCCTCACTCCACTCAACCGCCCCGCTCCACCCAACCTCCCCACTTCACCCAACCTCCGCACTCCACCTAACCTCCGCACTCCACACAACTTCCCCACTTCATACAACCTTCCCACTCAACCCAACCTCCCCATTTCACCCAACTTCCCCACTTCACCCAACCTCCGCACATCACCCAACTTCCGTACTACACCCAAC
Source organism: Oasisia sp. SBJ-2009 (assembly GCA_964017155.1). Taxonomy (NCBI): domain Eukaryota; kingdom Metazoa; phylum Annelida; class Polychaeta; order Sabellida; family Siboglinidae; genus Oasisia; species Oasisia sp. SBJ-2009. The sequence continues at coordinate 32,449,602 of OZ024857.1, read as the reverse complement.
TTCCGCACTCCACCCAACTTCCGCACGCCATCCAACCTCCGAACTCCACCCAACCTCCGCACTCCACACAACTTCCGCACTCCACCCAACCTCCCCACTCCACCCAACCTCCCCACTTCACCGAACCTCCCCACTCCACCCAATCTCCCCACCCCAAGCAACCTCCCCACTCCACCCAACCTCCGCCCTCCACCCAACCTCCCCACTCCACCCAACTTCCCCACTTCACCAACCTCCCCACTCCACGCAACCTCCCCACTTCACCCAACCTCCCCACTTCACCCAACCTCCCCACTCCACCCAACCTCCCCACTTCACCCAACCTCCCAACTTCACCCAACCTCCTCATTCCACCCAACCTCCCCATTTCACACAACCTGCCCACTCCACCCAACCTCCCCACTTCACCCATCCTCCCCACATCACCCAACCTCCCCACTCCACCCAAACTACCCACTCCACCCAACCTCCCCACTCCACCCAACCTCGCCATTTCACCCAACCACCCTACTTCACCCAACCTCCCCACTCCACCCAACCTCCCCACTTCACCCAACATCCGCAGAGCACCCAACCTCCCCACTCCACGCCTCACTCCACACAACTTCCGCACTCCACCCAACCTCCTCACTCCACCCAACCTCCCCACTTCACCCAACATCCCCAGAGCACCCAACCTCCCCACTCCACGCCTCACTCCACACAACTTCCGCACTCCACCCAACCTCCTCACTCCACCCAACCTCCCCACTTCACCCAACATCCCCAGAGCACCCAACCTCCCCACTCCACGCCTCACTCCACCCAACCTCCCCACTTCACCCAACCTTCGCACTCCATCCAACCTACGCATTCCACCCAAACTCCGCACTCCAAACAACTTCCGCACTCCACCCAACATCCGCACTCCACTCAACTTCCGCACTCCACCGAACTTCCGCACTCCACCCAACCTCTGCAGTCAACCCAAACTCAGCACTCCAACCAACTTCCGCACTCCACCCAACTTCCGCACACCACCCAACTTCCGTACTCCACGCAACTTCCGCGCTCCACCCAACCTCAGCACTCCACCCAACCTCCGAACACCACCCAACTTCAGCACTCCACCCAACCTCCCCACTCCACCGAACCTCCCCCCGCCATCCAACCTCCCAACTCCACCCAACCTCCCCACTCCTCCCAACCTACGCACTCCACCCAACCACACCACTCAACCCAACCTCCCCACTTCAACCCATCCTACCCACTCCACCCAACCTCCGCCATCCACCCAACCTCCCCACTCCACCCAACCTCCCCACTTCACCCAACCTCCGCACCCCACCCAACTTCCGCACTCCACACAACTTCCGCACTCCATGCAATCTCCGCACTCCACCCAACCTTCGCACTCCACACAACTTCCCCACTTCATGCAAAACCTCCCCACTCAACCCAACCTCCCCATTTCACCCAACCTCCCCACTTCACCCAACCTCCCCACATCACCCAACCTCCCCACTGCACCCAACCTCCTCAAATCACCCAACCTCCCCACTCCACTCAAATTCCCCACTTCACCCAACCTCCCCAGAGCACCCAACCTCCCCACTCCACCCAACCTCCCCACTCCACCCAACCACCCCACTTCACCCAACCTCCCCACATCACCCAAACTCCCCACTCCACCCAACCTCCCCACTTCACCCTACCTCCCAAGAGCACCCAACCTCCCCACTCCACCGAACCTGCCCACTTCACCCAACCTCCACTCTCCACCCAACCTCCCCACTTCACCCAACCTTCCCACTTCACCCAACCTCCCCACATCACCCAACCTCCCCACTCCACCCAAACTCCCCACTCCACCCAACCTCCCCACTCCACCCAACCTCCCCACTTCACCCAACCTCCCTACTTCACCCAACCTCCCCACTCCACCCAACGTCCGCACTCCACCCAAAGTTCGCACTCAACCCAACCTCCACACTTCACCCAACCTCCCAACTCCACCCAACCTCCGCCCTCCACCAAACCTCCGCCCTCCACCCAATCTCCCCACTCCACACAACTTCTCCACTTCATATAACCTCCCCACTGCACCCAACCTCCCGAAATCACCCAACCTCCTCACTCCACTCAAACTCCCCACTCCACCCAACCTCCTCACTCCACTCAACCTCCCCACTCCACCCAACCTCCCCACTTCACCCAACCTCCGCACTCCACCCAACCTTCGCACTCCACACAACTTCCCCACTTCATGCAAAACCTCCCCACTCAACCCAACCTCCCCATTTCACCCAACCTCCCCACTTCACCCAACCTCCCCACATCACCCAACCTCCCCACTGCACCCAACCTCCCCACATCACCCAAACTCCCCACTCCACCCAACCTCCCCACTTCACCCTACCTCCCAAGAGCACCCAACCTGCCCACTCCACCGAACCTGCCCACTCCACCCAACCTCCACTCTCCACCCAACCTCCCCACTTCACCCAACCTTCCCACTTCACCCAACCTCCCCACATCACCCAACCTCCCCACTCCACCCAAACTCCCCACTCCACCCAACCTCCCCACTCCACCCAACGTCCGCACTCCACCCAAAGTTCGCACTCAACCCAACCTCCACACTTCACCCAACCTCCCAACTCCACCCAACCTCCGCCCTCCACCAAACCTCCGCCCTCCACCCAATCTCCCCACTCCACACAACTTCTCCACTTCATATAACCTCCCCACTCAGCCCAACCTCCCCACATCACCCAACCTCCCCACTGCACCCAACCTCCCGAAATCACCCAACCTCCTCACTCCACTCAAACTCCCCACTCCACCCAACCTCCTCACTCCACTCAACCTCCCCACTCCACCCAACCTCCCCACTTCACCCAACCTCCGCACTCCACCCAACCTCCGCACTCCACACAACTTCCCCTCATCATACAACCTTCCCACTCAACCCAACCTCCCCATTTCACCCAACTTCCCCACTTCACCCAACCTCCCCACATCACCCAACCTCCCCACTGCACCCAACCTCCCCAAATCACCCAACCTCCCCACTCAACTCAAATTCCTCACTCCACCCAACCTCCTCACTCCACCCAACCTCCCCACTTCACACAACCTCCCCACTCCACCCAACCTCCCCATTTCACCCAACCTCCCCACATCACCCAACCTCCCCACTCCACCCAAACAACCCACTCCACCCAAACTCCTCACTCCACCCAACCTCGCCATTTCACCCAACCTCCCTACTTCACCCAACATCCCCACTCCACCCAACTTCCGCACTCCACCCAACTTCCGCACTCCATCCAACCTCCGAACTCCACCCAACCTCCGCACTCCACACAACTTCCGCACTCCACCCAACCTCCCCACTCCACCCAACCTCCCCACTTCACCGAACCTCCCCACTCCACCCAATCTCCCCACCCCAAGCAACCTCCCCACTCCACCCAACCTCCGCCCACCACCCAACCTCCGCCCTCCACCCAACCTCCCCACTCCACCCAACTTCCCTACTTCACCCAACCTCCCCACTCCAACGAATGTCCGCACTCCACCTAAAGTTCGCACTCAACCCAACCTCCACACTTCACCGAACCTCCCAACTCCACCCAACCTCCGCCCTCCACCGAACCTCCGCCCTCCACCCAATCTCCCCACTCCACACAACTTCTCCACTTCATACAACCTCCCCACTCAACCCAACCTCCCCACATCACCCAACCTACCCACTGCACCCAACCTCCCGAAATCACCCAACCTCCTCACTCCACTCAAACTCCCCACTCCACCCAACCTCCTCACTCCACTCAACCGCCCCGCTCCACCCAACCTCCCCACTTCACCCAACCTCCGCACTCCACCTAACCTCCGCACTCCACACAACTTCCCCACTTCATACAACCTTCCCACTCAACCCAACCTCCCCATTTCACCCAACTTCCCCACTTCACCCAACCTCCGCACATCACCCAACTTCCGTACTACACCCAACTTCCGCACTCCACCCAACTTCCGCACTCCATCCAACCTCCGAACTCCACCCAACCTCCGCACTCCACACAACTTCCGCACTCCACCCAACCTCCCCACTCCACCCAACCTCCCCACTTCACCGAACCTCCCCACTCCACCCAATCTCCCCACCCCAAGCAACCTCCCCACTCCACCCAACCTCCGCCCTCCACCCAACCTCCCCACTCCACCCAACTTCCCCACTTCACCAACCTCCCCACTCCACGCAACCTCCCCACTTCACCCAACCTCCCCACTTCACCCAACCTCCCCACTCCACCCAACCTCCCCACTTCACCCAACCTCCCAACTTCACCCAACCTCCTCACTCCACCCAACCTCCCCATTTCACACAACCTGCCCACTCCACCCAACCTCCCCACTTCACCCATCCTCCCCACATCACCCAACCTCCCCACTCCACCCAAACTACCCACTCCACCCAACCTCCCCACTCCACCCAACCTCGCCATTTCACCCAACCACCCTACTTCACCCAACCTCCCCACTCCACCCAACCTCCCCACTTCACCCAACATCCGCAGAGCACCCAACCTCCCCACTCCACGCCTCACTCCACACAACTTCCGCACTCCACCCAACCTCCTCACTCCACCCAACCTCCCCACTTCACCCAACATCCCCAGAGCACCCAACCTCCCCACTCCACGCCTCACTCCACACAACTTCCGCACTCCACCCAACCTCCTCACTCCACCCAACCTCCCCACTTCACCCAACATCCCCAGAGCACCCAACCTCCCCACTCCACGCCTCACTCCACCCAACCTCCCCACTTCACCCAACCTTCGCACTCCATCCAACCTACGCATTCCACCCAAACTCCGCACTCCAAACAACTTCCGCACTCCACCCAACATCCGCACTCCACTCAACTTCCGCACTCCACCGAACTTCCGCACTCCACCCAACCTCTGCAGTCAACCCAAACTCAGCACTCCAACCAACTTCCGCACTCCACCCAACTTCCGCACACCACCCAACTTCCGTACTCCACGCAACTTCCGCGCTCCACCCAACCTCAGCACTCCACCCAACCTCCGAACACCACCCAACTTCAGCACTCCACCCAACCTCCCCACTCCACCGAACCTCCCCCCGCCATCCAACCTCCCAACTCCACCCAACCTCCCCACTCCTCCCAACCTACGCACTCCACCCAACCACACCACTCAACCCAACCTCCCCACTTCAACCCATCCTACCCACTCCACCCAACCTCCGCCATCCACCCAACCTCCCCACTCCACCCAACCTCCCCACTTCACCCAACCTCCGCACCCCACCCAACTTCCGCACTCCACACAACTTCCGCACTCCATGCAATCTCCGCACTCCACCCAACCTTCGCACTCCACACAACTTCCCCACTTCATGCAAAACCTCCCCACTCAACCCAACCTCCCCATTTCACCCAACCTCCCCACTTCACCCAACCTCCCCACATCACCCAACCTCCCCACTGCACCCAACCTCCTCAAATCACCCAACCTCCCCACTCCACTCAAATTCCCCACTTCACCCAACCTCCCCAGAGCACCCAACCTCCCCACTCCACCCAACCTCCCCACTCCACCCAACCACCCCACTTCACCCAACCTCCCCACATCACCCAAACTCCCCACTCCACCCAACCTCCCCACTTCACCCTACCTCCCAAGAGCACCCAACCTCCCCACTCCACCGAACCTGCCCACTTCACCCAACCTCCACTCTCCACCCAACCTCCCCACTTCACCCAACCTTCCCACTTCACCCAACCTCCCCACATCACCCAACCTCCCCACTCCACCCAAACTCCCCACTCCACCCAACCTCCCCACTCCACCCAACCTCCCCACTCCACCCAACCTCCCCACTTCACCGAACCTCCCCACTCCACCCAATCTCCCCACCCCAAGCAACCTCCCCACTCCACCCAACCTCCGCCCACCACCCAACCTCCGCCCTCCACCCAACCTCCCCACTCCACCCAACTTCCCTACTTCACCCAACCTCCCCACTCCAACGAATGTCCGCACTCCACCCAAAGTTCGCACTCAACCCAACCTCCACACTTCACCGAACCTCCCAACTCCACCCAACCTCCGCCCTCCACCGAACCTCCGCCCTCCACCCAATCTCCCCACTCCACACAACTTCTCCACTTCATACAACCTCCCCACTCAACCCAACCTCCCCACATCACCCAACCTACCCACTGCACCCAACCTCCCGAAATCACCCAACCTCCTCACTCCACTCAAACTCCCCACTCCACCCAACCTTCTCACTCCACTCAACCGCCCCGCTCCACCCAACCTCCCCACTTCACCCAACCTCCGCACTCCACCTAACCTCCGCACTCCACACAACTTCCCCACTTCATACAACCTTCCCACTCAAGCCAACCTCCCCATTTCACCCAACTTCCCCACTTCACCCAACCTCCCCACATCACCCAACTTCCGTACTACACCAAACTTCCGCACTCCACCCAACTTCCGCACTCCATCCAACCTCCGAACTCCACCCAACCTCCGCACTCCACACAACTTCCGCACTCCACCCAACCTCCCCACTCCACCCAACCTCCCCACTTCACCAAACCTCCCCACTCCACCCAATCTCCCCACCCCAAGCAACCTCCCCACTCCACCCAACCTCCGCCCACCACCCAACCTCCGCCCTCCACCCAACCTCCCCACTCCACCCTACTTCCCCACTTCACCCAACCTCCCCACTCCACGCAACCTCCCCACTTCACCCAACCTCCCCACTTCACCCAACCTCCCCACTCCACCCAACCTCCCCACTTCACCCAACCTCCCAACTTCACCCAACCTCCTCACTCCACCCAACCTCCCCACTTCACCCAACCTCCCCACTCCACCCAACCTCCCCACTTCACCCCACCTTCGCACTCCATCCAACCTCCGCATTCCACCCATTCTCCGCACTCCAAACAACTTCCGCACTCCACCCAACATCCGCACTCCACCGAACTTCCGCACTCCACCCAACCTCTGCACTCAACCCAACCTCCGAACACCACCCAACTTCAGCACTCCACCCAACCTCCCCACTCCACCGAACCTCCCCCCGCCATCCAACCTCCCAACTCCACCCAACCTCCCCACTCCTCCCAACCTACGCACTCCACCCAACCTCCCCACTCCACCCAACCTCCCCACTTCACCCAACCTCCGCACTTCACCCAACCTCCGCACTCCACACAACTTCCCCACTTCATATAACCTTCCCACTCAACCCAACCTCCCCATTTCACCCGACTTCCCCACTTCAATCAACCTCCCCACATCACCCAACTTCCCCACTGCACCCAACCTCCCCAAATCACCCAACCTCCCCACTCAACTCAAATTCCCCACTCCACCCAACCTCCTCACTCCACCCAACCTCCCCATTTCACACAACCTCCCCACTCCACCCAACCTCCCCACTTCACCCAACCTCCCCACATCACCCAACCTCCCCACTCCACCCAAACTACCCACTCCACCCAACCTCCCCACTCCACCCAACCTCGCCATTTCACCCAACCACCCTACTTCACCCAACCTCCCCACTCCACCCAACCTCCGCACTCCACCCAAAGTTCGCACTCAACCCAACCTCCACACTTCACCCAACCTCCCAACTCCACCCAACCTCCCCACTTCACCAAACCTCCGCATTCCAACCAACCTCCGCACGCCACCCAACCTCCGCACTCGGACCAACTTGCGCACTCCACCCAACCTCCGCACTCCACCCAACTTCCGTACTACACCCAACTTCCGCACTCCACCCAACTTCCGCACTCCATCCAACCTCCGAACTCCACCCAACCTCCGCACTCCACACAACTTCCGCACTCCACCCAACCTCCCCACTCCACCCAACCTCCCCACTTCACCGAACCTCCCCACTCCACCCAATCTCCCCACCCCAAGCAACCTCCCCACTCCACCCAACCTCCGCCCACCACCCAACCTCCGCCCTCCACCCAACCTCCCCACTCCACCCAACTTCCCTACTTCACCCAACCTCCCAACTCCACCCAACCTCCGCCCTCCACCAAACCTCCGCCCTCCACCCAATCTCCCCACTCCACACAACTTCTCCACTTCATATAACCTCCCCACTCAGCCCAACCTCCCCACATCACCCAACCTCCCCACTGCACCCAACCTCCCGAAATCACCCAACCTCCTCACTCCACTCAAACTCCCCACTCCACCCAACCTCCTCACTCCACTCAACCTCCCCACTCCACCCAACCTCCCCACTTCACCCAACCTCCGCACTCCACCCAACCTCCGCACTCCACACAACTTCCCCACATCATACAACCTTCCCACTCAACCCAACCTCCCCATTTCACCCAACTTCCCCACTTCACCCAACCTCCCCACATCACCCAACCTCCCCACTGCACCCAACCTCCCCACTCAACTCAAATTCCTCACTCCACCCAACCTCCTCACTCCACCCAACCTCCCCACTTCACACAACCTCCCCACTCCACCCAACCTCCCCATTTCACCCAACCTCCCCACATCACCAAACCTCCCCACTCCACCCAAACAACCCACTCCACCCAAACTCCTCACTCCACCCAACCTCGCCATTTCACCCAACCTCCCTACTTCACCCAACATCCCCACTCCACCCAACTTCCGCACTCCACCCAACTTCCGCACTCCATCCAACCTCCGAACTCCACCCAACTTCCGCACTCCACACAACTTCCGCACTCCACCCAACCTCCCCACTCCACCCAACCTCCCCACTTCACCGAACCTCCCCACTCCACCCAATCTCCCCACCCCAAGCAACCTCCCCACTCCACCCAACCTCCGCCCACCACCCAACCTCCGCCCTCCACCCAACCTCCCCACTCCACCCAATTTCCCTACTTCACCCAACCTCCCCACTCCAACGAACGTCCGCACTCCACCCAAAGTTCGCACTCAACCCAACCTCCACACTTCACCGAACCTCCCAACTCCACCCAACCTCCGCCCTCCACCGAACCTCCGCCCTCCACCCAATCTCCCCACTCCACACAACTTCTCCACTTCATACAACCTCCCCACTCAACCCAACCTCCCCACATCACCCAACCTACCCACTGCACCCAACCTCCCGAAATCACCCAACCTCCTTACTCCACTCAAACTCCCCACTCCACCCAACCTCCTCACTCCACTCAACCGCCCCGCTCCACCCAACCTCCCCACTTCACCCAACCTCCGCACTCCACCTAACCTCCGCACTCCACACAACTTCCCCACTTCATACAACCTTCCCACTCAACCCAACCTCCCCATTTCACCCAACTTCCCCACTTCACCCAACCTCCCCACATCACCCAACTTCCGTACTACACCCAACTTCCGCACTCCACCCAACTTCCGCACTCCATCCAACCTCCGAACTCCACCCAACCTCCGCACTCCACACAACTTCCGCACTCCACCCAACCTCCCCACTCCACCCAACCTCCCCACTTCACCAAACCTCCCCACTCCACCCAAACTCCCCACCCCAAGCAACCTCCCCACTCCACCCAACCTCCGCCCACCACCCAACCTCCGCCCTCCACCCAACCTCCCCACTCCACCCAACTTCCCCACTTCACCCAACCTCCCCACTCCACGCAACCTCCCCACTTCACCCAACCTCCCCACTTCACCCAACCTCCCCACTCCACCCAACCTCCCCACTTCACCCAACCTCCCAACTTCACCCAACCTCCTCACTCCACCCAACCTCCCCACTTCACCCAACCTCCCCACTCCACCCAACCTCCCCACTTCACCCAACCTTCGCACTCCATCCAACCTCCGCATTCCACCCATTCTCCGCACTCCAAACAACTTCCGCACTCCACCCAACATCCGCACTCCACCGAACTTCCGCACTCCCCCCAACCTCTGCACTCAACCCAACCTCCGAACACCACCCAACTTCAGCACTCCACCCAACCTCCCCACTCCACCGAACCTCCCCCCGCCATCCAACCTCCCAACTCCACCCAACCTCCCCACTCCACCCAACCACCCCACTTCACCCAACCTCCCCACATCACCCAAACTCCCCACTCCACCCAACCTCCCCACTTCACCCTACCTCCCAAGAGCACCCAACCTCCCCACTCCACCGAACCTGCCCACTTCACCCAACCTCCACTCTCCACCCAACCTCCCCACTTCACCCAACCTTCCCACTTCACCCAACCTCCCCACATCACCCAACCTCCCCACTCCACCCAAACTCCCCACTCCACCCAACCTCCCCACTCCACCCAATCTCCCCACCCCAAGCAACCTCCCCACTCCACCCAACCTCCGCCCACCACCCAACCTCCGCCCTCCACCCAACCTCCCCACTCCACCCAACTTCCCTACTTCACCCAACCTCCCCACTCCAACGAATGTCCGCACTCCACCCAAAGTTCGCACTCAACCCAACCTCCACACTTCACCGAACCTCCCAACTCCACCCAACCTCCGCCCTCCACCGAACCTCCGCCCTCCACCCAATCTCCCCACTCCACACAACTTCTCCACTTCATACAACCTCCCCACTCAACCCAACCTCCCCACATCACCCAACCTACCCACTGCACCCAACCTCCCGAAATCACCCAACCTCCTCACTCCACTCAAACTCCCCACTCCACCCAACCTTCTCACTCCACTCAACCGCCCCGCTCCACCCAACCTCCCCACTTCACCCAACCTCCGCACTCCACCTAACCTCCGCACTCCACACAACTTCCCCACTTCATACAACCTTCCCACTCAAGCCAACCTCCCCATTTCACCCAACTTCCCCACTTCACCCAACCTCCCCACATCACCCAACTTCCGTACTACACCAAACTTCCGCACTCCACCCAACTTCCGCACTCCATCCAACCTCCGAACTCCACCCAACCTCCGCACTCCACACAACTTCCGCACTCCACCCAACCTCCCCACTCCACCCAACCTCCCCACTTCACCAAACCTCCCCACTCCACCCAATCTCCCCACCCCAAGCAACCTCCCCACTCCACCCAACCTCCGCCCACCACCCAACCTCCGCCCTCCACCCAACCTCCCCACTCCACCCTACTTCCCCACTTCACCCAACCTCCCCACTCCACGCAACCTCCCCACTTCACCCAACCTCCCCACTTCACCCAACCTCCCCACTCCACCCAACCTCCCCACTTCACCCAACCTCCCAACTTCACCCAACCTCCTCACTCCACCCAACCTCCCCACTTCACCCAACCTCCCCACTCCACCCAACCTCCCCACTTCACCCCACCTTCGCACTCCATCCAACCTCCGCATTCCACCCATTCTCCGCACTCCAAACAACTTCCGCACTCCACCCAACATCCGCACTCCACCGAACTTCCGCACTCCACCCAACCTCTGCACTCAACCCAACCTCCGAACACCACCCAACTTCAGCACTCCACCCAACCTCCCCACTCCACCGAACCTCCCCCCGCCATCCAACCTCCCAACTCCACCCAACCTCCCCACTCCTCCCAACCTACGCACTCCACCCAACCTCCCCACTCCACCCAACCTCCCCACTTCACCCAACCTCCGCACTTCACCCAACCTCCGCACTCCACACAACTTCCCCACTTCATATAACCTTCCCACTCAACCCAACCTCCCCATTTCACCCGACTTCCCCACTTCAATCAACCTCCCCACATCACCCAACTTCCCCACTGCACCCAACCTCCCCAAATCACCCAACCTCCCCACTCAACTCAAATTCCCCACTCCACCCAACCTCCTCACTCCACCCAACCTCCCCATTTCACACAACCTCCCCACTCCACCCAACCTCCCCACTTCACCCAACCTCCCCACATCACCCAACCTCCCCACTCCACCCAAACTACCCACTCCACCCAACCTCCCCACTCCACCCAACCTCGCCATTTCACCCAACCACCCTACTTCACCCAACCTCCCCACTCCACCCAACCTCCGCACTCCACCCAAAGTTCGCACTCAACCCAACCTCCACACTTCACCCAACCTCCCAACTCCACCCAACCTCCCCACTTCACCAAACCTCCGCATTCCAACCAACCTCCGCACGCCACCCAACCTCCGCACTCGGACCAACTTGCGCACTCCACCCAACCTCCGCACTCCACCCAACTTCCGTACTACACCCAACTTCCGCACTCCACCCAACTTCCGCACTCCATCCAACCTCCGAACTCCACCCAACCTCCGCACTCCACACAACTTCCGCACTCCACCCAACCTCCCCACTCCACCCAACCTCCCCACTTCACCGAACCTCCCCACTCCACCCAATCTCCCCACCCCAAGCAACCTCCCCACTCCACCCAACCTCCGCCCACCACCCAACCTCCGCCCTCCACCCAACCTCCCCACTCCACCCAACTTCCCTACTTCACCCAACCTCCCAACTCCACCCAACCTCCGCCCTCCACCAAACCTCCGCCCTCCACCCAATCTCCCCACTCCACACAACTTCTCCACTTCATATAACCTCCCCACTCAGCCCAACCTCCCCACATCACCCAACCTCCCCACTGCACCCAACCTCCCGAAATCACCCAACCTCCTCACTCCACTCAAACTCCCCACTCCACCCAACCTCCTCACTCCACTCAACCTCCCCACTCCACCCAACCTCCCCACTTCACCCAACCTCCGCACTCCACCCAACCTCCGCACTCCACACAACTTCCCCACATCATACAACCTTCCCACTCAACCCAACCTCCCCATTTCACCCAACTTCCCCACTTCACCCAACCTCCCCACATCACCCAACCTCCCCACTGCACCCAACCTCCCCACTCAACTCAAATTCCTCACTCCACCCAACCTCCTCACTCCACCCAACCTCCCCACTTCACACAACCTCCCCACTCCACCCAACCTCCCCATTTCACCCAACCTCCCCACATCACCAAACCTCCCCACTCCACCCAAACAACCCACTCCACCCAAACTCCTCACTCCACCCAACCTCGCCATTTCACCCAACCTCCCTACTTCACCCAACATCCCCACTCCACCCAACTTCCGCACTCCACCCAACTTCCGCACTCCATCCAACCTCCGAACTCCACCCAACTTCCGCACTCCACACAACTTCCGCACTCCACCCAACCTCCCCACTCCACCCAACCTCCCCACTTCACCGAACCTCCCCACTCCACCCAATCTCCCCACCCCAAGCAACCTCCCCACTCCACCCAACCTCCGCCCACCACCCAACCTCCGCCCTCCACCCAACCTCCCCACTCCACCCAATTTCCCTACTTCACCCAACCTCCCCACTCCAACGAACGTCCGCACTCCACCCAAAGTTCGCACTCAACCCAACCTCCACACTTCACCGAACCTCCCAACTCCACCCAACCTCCGCCCTCCACCGAACCTCCGCCCTCCACCCAATCTCCCCACTCCACACAACTTCTCCACTTCATACAACCTCCCCACTCAACCCAACCTCCCCACATCACCCAACCTACCCACTGCACCCAACCTCCCGAAATCACCCAACCTCCTTACTCCACTCAAACTCCCCACTCCACCCAACCTCCTCACTCCACTCAACCGCCCCGCTCCACCCAACCTCCCCACTTCACCCAACCTCCGCACTCCACCTAACCTCCGCACTCCACACAACTTCCCCACTTCATACAACCTTCCCACTCAACCCAACCTCCCCATTTCACCCAACTTCCCCACTTCACCCAACCTCCCCACATCACCCAACTTCCGTACTACACCCAACTTCCGCACTCCACCCAACTTCCGCACTCCATCCAACCTCCGAACTCCACCCAACCTCCGCACTCCACACAACTTCCGCACTCCACCCAACCTCCCCACTCCACCCAACCTCCCCACTTCACCAAACCTCCCCACTCCACCCAAACTCCCCACCCCAAGCAACCTCCCCACTCCACCCAACCTCCGCCCACCACCCAACCTCCGCCCTCCACCCAACCTCCCCACTCCACCCAACTTCCCCACTTCACCCAACCTCCCCACTCCACGCAACCTCCCCACTTCACCCAACCTCCCCACTTCACCCAACCTCCCCACTCCACCCAACCTCCCCACTTCACCCAACCTCCCAACTTCACCCAACCTCCTCACTCCACCCAACCTCCCCACTTCACCCAACCTCCCCACTCCACCCAACCTCCCCACTTCACCCAACCTTCGCACTCCATCCAACCTCCGCATTCCACCCATTCTCCGCACTCCAAACAACTTCCGCACTCCACCCAACATCCGCACTCCACCGAACTTCCGCACTCCCCCCAACCTCTGCACTCAACCCAACCTCCGAACACCACCCAACTTCAGCACTCCACCCAACCTCCCCACTCCACCGAACCTCCCCCCGCCATCCAACCTCCCAACTCCACCCAACCTCCCCACTCCACCCAACCACCCCACTTCACCCAACCTCCCCACATCACCCAAACTCCCCACTCCACCCAACCTCCCCACTTCACCCTACCTCCCAAGAGCACCCAACCTCCCCACTCCACCGAACCTGCCCACTTCACCCAACCTCCACTCTCCACCCAACCTCCCCACTTCACCCAACCTTCCCACTTCACCCAACCTCCCCACATCACCCAACCTCCCCACTCCACCCAAACTCCCCACTCCACCCAACCTCCCCACTCCACCCAATCTCCCCACCCCAAGCAACCTCCCCACTCCACCCAACCTCCGCCCACCACCCAACCTCCGCCCTCCACCCAACCTCCCCACTCCACCCAACTTCCCTACTTCACCCAACCTCCCCACTCCAACGAATGTCCGCACTCCACCCAAAGTTCGCACTCAACCCAACCTCCACACTTCACCGAACCTCCCAACTCCACCCAACCTCCGCCCTCCACCGAACCTCCGCCCTCCACCCAATCTCCCCACTCCACACAACTTCTCCACTTCATACAACCTCCCCACTCAACCCAACCTCCCCACATCACCCAACCTACCCACTGCACCCAACCTCCCGAAATCACCCAACCTCCTCACTCCACTCAAACTCCCCACTCCACCCAACCTTCTCACTCCACTCAACCGCCCCGCTCCACCCAACCTCCCCACTTCACCCAACCTCCGCACTCCACCTAACCTCCGCACTCCACACAACTTCCCCACTTCATACAACCTTCCCACTCAAGCCAACCTCCCCATTTCACCCAACTTCCCCACTTCACCCAACCTCCCCACATCACCCAACTTCCGTACTACACCAAACTTCCGCACTCCACCCAACTTCCGCACTCCATCCAACCTCCGAACTCCACCCAACCTCCGCACTCCACACAACTTCCGCACTCCACCCAACCTCCCCACTCCACCCAACCTCCCCACTTCACCAAACCTCCCCACTCCACCCAATCTCCCCACCCCAAGCAACCTCCCCACTCCACCCAACCTCCGCCCACCACCCAACCTCCGCCCTCCACCCAACCTCCCCACTCCACCCTACTTCCCCACTTCACCCAACCTCCCCACTCCACGCAACCTCCCCACTTCACCCAACCTCCCCACTTCACCCAACCTCCCCACTCCACCCAACCTCCCCACTTCACCCAACCTCCCAACTTCACCCAACCTCCTCACTCCACCCAACCTCCCCACTTCACCCAACCTCCCCACTCCACCCAACCTCCCCACTTCACCCCACCTTCGCACTCCATCCAACCTCCGCATTCCACCCATTCTCCGCACTCCAAACAACTTCCGCACTCCACCCAACATCCGCACTCCACCGAACTTCCGCACTCCACCCAACCTCTGCACTCAACCCAACCTCCGAACACCACCCAACTTCAGCACTCCACCCAACCTCCCCACTCCACCGAACCTCCCCCCGCCATCCAACCTCCCAACTCCACCCAACCTCCCCACTCCTCCCAACCTACGCACTCCACCCAACCTCCCCACTCCACCCAACCTCCCCACTTCACCCAACCTCCGCACTTCACCCAACCTCCGCACTCCACACAACTTCCCCACTTCATATAACCTTCCCACTCAACCCAACCTCCCCATTTCACCCAACTTCCCCACTTCAATCAACCTCCCCACATCACCCAACTTCCCCACTGCACCCAACCTCCCCAAATCACCCAACCTCCCCACTCAACTCAAATTCCCCACTCCACCCAACCTCCTCACTCCACCCAACCTCCCCATTTCACACAACCTCCCCACTCCACCCAACCTCCCCACTTCACCCAACCTCCCCACATCACCCAACCTCCCCACTCCACCCAAACTACCCACTCCACCCAACCTCCCCACTCCACCCAACCTCGCCATTTCACCCAACCACCCTACTTCACCCAACCTCCCCACTCCACCCAACCTCCGCACTCCACCCAAAGTTCGCACTCAACCCAACCTCCACACTTCACCCAACCTCCCAACTCCACCCAACCTCCCCACTTCACCAAACCTCCGCATTCCAACCAACCTCCGCACGCCACCCAACCTCCGCACTCGGACCAACTTGCGCACTCCACCCAACCTCCGCACTCCACCCAACTTCCGTACTACACCCAACTTCCGCACTCCACCCAACTTCCGCACTCCATCCAACCTCCGAACTCCACCCAACCTCCGCACTCCACACAACTTCCGCACTCCACCCAACCTCCCCACTCCACCCAACCTCCCCACTTCACCGAACCTCCCCACTCCACCCAATCTCCCCACCCCAAGCAACCTCCCCACTCCACCCAACCTCCGCCCACCACCCAACCTCCGCCCTCCACCCAACCTCCCCACTCCACCCAACTTCCCTACTTCACCCAACCTCCCAACTCCACCCAACCTCCGCCCTCCACCAAACCTCCGCCCTCCACCCAATCTCCCCACTCCACACAACTTCTCCACTTCATATAACCTCCCCACTCAGCCCAACCTCCCCACATCACCCAACCTCCCCACTGCACCCAACCTCCCGAAATCACCCAACCTCCTCACTCCACTCAAACTCCCCACTCCACCCAACCTCCTCACTCCACTCAACCTCCCCACTCCACCCAACCTCCCCACTTCACCCAACCTCCGCACTCCACCCAACCTCCGCACTCCACACAACTTCCCCACATCATACAACCTTCCCACTCAACCCAACCTCCCCATTTCACCCAACTTCCCCACTTCACCCAACCTCCCCACATCACCCAACCTCCCCACTGCACCCAACCTCCCCACTCAACTCAAATTCCTCACTCCACCCAACCTCCTCACTCCACCCAACCTCCCCACTTCACACAACCTCCCCACTCCACCCAACCTCCCCATTTCACCCAACCTCCCCACATCACCAAACCTCCCCACTCCACCCAAACAACCCACTCCACCCAAACTCCTCACTCCACCCAACCTCGCCATTTCACCCAACCTCCCTACTTCACCCAACATCCCCACTCCACCCAACTTCCGCACTCCACCCAACTTCCGCACTCCATCCAACCTCCGAACTCCACCCAACTTCCGCACTCCACACAACTTCCGCACTCCACCCAACCTCCCCACTCCACCCAACCTCCCCACTTCACCGAACCTCCCCACTCCACCCAATCTCCCCACCCCAAGCAACCTCCCCACTCCACCCAACCTCCGCCCACCACCCAACCTCCGCCCTCCACCCAACCTCCCCACTCCACCCAATTTCCCTACTTCACCCAACCTCCCCACTCCAACGAACGTCCGCACTCCACCCAAAGTTCGCACTCAACCCAACCTCCACACTTCACCGAACCTCCCAACTCCACCCAACCTCCGCCCTCCACCGAACCTCCGCCCTCCACCCAATCTCCCCACTCCACACAACTTCTCCACTTCATACAACCTCCCCACTCAACCCAACCTCCCCACATCACCCAACCTACCCACTGCACCCAACCTCCCGAAATCACCCAACCTCCTTACTCCACTCAAACTCCCCACTCCACCCAACCTCCTCACTCCACTCAACCGCCCCGCTCCACCCAACCTCCCCACTTCACCCAACCTCCGCACTCCACCTAACCTCCGCACTCCACACAACTTCCCCACTTCATACAACCTTCCCACTCAACCCAACCTCCCCATTTCACCCAACTTCCCCACTTCACCCAACCTCCCCACATCACCCAACTTCCGTACTACACCCAACTTCCGCACTCCACCCAACTTCCGCACTCCATCCAACCTCCGAACTCCACCCAACCTCCGCACTCCACACAACTTCCGCACTCCACCCAACCTCCCCACTCCACCCAACCTCCCCACTTCACCAAACCTCCCCACTCCACCCAAACTCCCCACCCCAAGCAACCTCCCCACTCCACCCAACCTCCGCCCACCACCCAACCTCCGCCCTCCACCCAACCTCCCCACTCCACCCAACTTCCCCACTTCACCCAACCTCCCCACTCCACGCAACCTCCCCACTTCACCCAACCTCCCCACTTCACCCAACCTCCCCACTCCACCCAACCTCCCCACTTCACCCAACCTCCCAACTTCACCCAACCTCCTCACTACACCCAACCTCCCCACTTCACCCAACCTCCCCACTCCACCCAACCTCCCCACTTCACCCAACCTTCGCACTCCATCCAACCTCCGCATTCCACCCATTCTCCGCACTCCAAACAACTTCCGCACTCCACCCAACATCCGCACTCCACCGAACTTCCGCACTCCCCCCAACCTCTGCACTCAACCCAACCTCCGAACACCACCCAACTTCAGCACTCCACCCAACCTCCCCACTCCACCGAACCTCCCCCCGCCATCCAACCTCCCAACTCCACCCAACCTCCCCACTCCTCCCAACCTACGCACTCCACCCAACCTCCCCACTCCACCCAACCTCCCCACTTCACCCAACCTCCGCACTTCACCCAACCTCCGCACTCCACACAACTTCCCCACTTCATATAACCTTCCCACTCAACCCAACCTCCCCATTTCACCCAACTTCCCCACTTCATCCAACCTCCCCACATCACCCAACTTCCCCACTGCACCCAACCTCCCCAAATCACCCAACCTCCCCACTCAACTCAAATTCCCCACTCCACCCAACCTCCTCACTCCACCCAACCTCCCCATTTCACACAACCTCCCCACTCCACCCAACCTCCCCACTTCACCCAACCTCCCCACATCACCCAACCTCCCCACTCCACCCAAACTACCCACTCCACCCAACCTCCCCACTCCACCCAACCTCGCCATTTCACCCAACCACCATACTTCACCCAACCTCCCCACTCCACCCAACCTCCGCACTCCACCCAAAGTTCGCACTCAACCCAACCTCCACACTTCACCCAACCTCCGAACTCCACCCAACCTCCGCACTCCACACAACTTCCGCACTCCACCCAACCTCCCCACTCCACCCAACCTCCCCACTTCACCAAACCTCCCCACTCCACCCAAACTCCCCACCCCAAGCAACCTCCCCACTCCACCCAACCTCCGCCCACCACCCAACCTCCGCCCTCCACCCAACCTCCCCACTCCACCCAACTTCCCCACTTCACCCAACCTCCCCACTCCACGCAACCTCCCCACTTCACCCAACCTCCCCACTTCACCCAACCTCCCCACTCCACCCAACCTCCCCACTTCACCCAACCTCCCAACTTCACCCAACCTCCTCACTCCACCCAACCTCCCCACTTCACCCAACCTCCCCACTCCACCCAACCTCCCCACTTCACCCAACCTTCGCACTCCATCCAACCTCCGCATTCCACCCATTCTCCGCACTCCAAACAACTTCCGCACTCCACCCAACATCCGCACTCCACCGAACTTCCGCACTCCCCCCAACCTCTGCACTCAACCCAACCTCCGAACACCACCCAACTTCAGCACTCCACCCAACCTCCCCACTCCACCGAACCTCCCCCCGCCATCCAACCTCCCAACTCCACCCAACCTCCCCACTCCTCCCAACCTACGCACTCCACCCAACCTCCCCACTCCACCCAACCTCCCCACTTCACCCAACCTCCGCACTTCACCCAACCTCCGCACTCCACACAACTTCCCCACTTCATATAACCTTCCCACTCAACCCAACCTCCCCATTTCACCCAACTTCCCCACTTCATCCAACCTCCCCACATCACCCAACTTCCCCACTGCACCCAACCTCCCCAAATCACCCAACCTCCCCACTCAACTCAAATTCCCCACTCCACCCAACCTCCTCACTCCACCCAACCTCCCCATTTCACACAACCTCCCCACTCCACCCAACCTCCCCACTTCACCCAACCTCCCCACATCACCCAACCTCCCCACTCCACCCAAACTACCCACTCCACCCAACCTCCCCACTCCACCCAACCTCGCCATTTCACCCAACCACCATACTTCACCCAACCTCCCCACTCCACCCAACCTCCGCACTCCACCCAAAGTTCGCACTCAACCCAACCTCCACACTTCACCCAACCTCCGAACTCCACCCAACCTCCGCACTCCACACAACTTCCGCACTCCACCCAACCTCCCCACTCCACCCAACCTCCCCACTTCACCAAACCTCCCCACTCCACCCAAACTCCCCACCCCAAGCAACCTCCCCACTCCACCCAACCTCCGCCCACCACCCAACCTCCGCCCTCCACCCAACCTCCCCACTCCACCCAACTTCCCCACTTCACCCAACCTCCCCACTCCACGCAACCTCCCCACTTCACCCAACCTCCCCACTTCACCCAACCTCCCCACTCCACCCAACCTCCCCACTTCACCCAACCTCCCAACTTCACCAAACCTCCTCACTCCACCCAACCTCCCCACTTCACCCAACCTCCCCACTCCACCCAACCTCCCTACTTCACCCAACCTTCGCACTCCATCCAACCTCCGCATTCCACCCATTCTCCGCACTCCAAACAACTTCCGCACTCCACCCAACATCCGCACTCCACCGAACTTCCGCACTCCACCCAACCTCTGCACTCAACCCAACCTCCGAACACCACCCAACTTCAGCACTCCACCCAACCTCCCCACTCCACCGAACCTCCCCCGCCATCCAACCTCCCAACTCCACCCAACCTCCCCACTCCTCCCAACCTACGCACTCCACCCAACCTCCCCACTCCACCCAACCTCCCCACTTCACCCAACCTCCGCACTTCACCCAACCTCCGCACTCCACACAACTTCCCCACTTCATATAACCTTCCCACTCAACCCAACCTCCCCATTTCACCCAACTTCCCCACTTCATCCAACCTCCCCACATCACCCAACTTCCCCACTGCACCCAACCTCCCCAAATCACCCAACCTCCCCACTCAACTCAAATTCCCCACTCCACCCAACCTCCTCACTCCACCCAACCTCCCCATTTCACACAACCTCCCCACTCCACCCAACCTCCCCACTTCACCCAACCTCCCCACATCACCCAACCTCCCCACTCCACCCAAACTACCCACTCCACCCAACCTCCCCACTCCACCCAACCTCGCCATTTCACCCAACCACCCTACTTCACCCAACCTCCCCACTCCACCCAACCTCCGCACTCCACCCAAAGTTCGCACTCAACCCAAACTCCACACTTCACCCAACCTCCCAACTCCACCCAACCTCCCCACTTCACCAAACCTCCGCATTCCAACCAACCTCCGCACGCCACCCAACCTCCGCACTCGGACCAACTTGCGCACTCCACCCAACCTCCGCACTCCACCCAACTTCCGTACTACACCCAACTTCCGCACTCCACCCAACTTCCGCACTCCATCCAACCTCCGAACTCCACCCAACCTCCGCACTCCACACAACTTCTGCACTCCACCCAACCTCCCCACTCCACCCAACCTCCCCACTTCACCGAACCTCCCCACTCCACCCAATCTCCCCACCCCAAGCAACCTCCCCACTCCACCCAACCTCCGCCCACCACCCAACCTCCGCCCTCCACCCAACCTCCCCACTCCACCCAACTTCCCTACTTCACCCAACCTCCCCACTCCAACGAACGTCCGCACTCCACCCAAAGTTCGCACTCAACCCAACCTCCACACTTCACCGAACCTCCCAACTCCACCCAACCTCCGCCCTCCACCGAACCTCCGCCCTCCACCCAATCTCCCCACTCCACACAACTTCTCCACTTCATACAACGTCCCCACTCAACCCAACCTCCCCACATCACCCAACCTACCCACTGCACCCAACCTCCCGAAATCACCCAACCTCCTCACTCCACTCAAACTCCCCACTCCACCCAACCTCCTCACTCCACTCAACCGCCCCGCTCCACCCAACCTCCCCACTTCACCCAACCTCCGCACTCCACCTAACCTCCGCACTCCTCACAATTTCCCCACTTCATACAACCTTCCCACTCAACCCAACCTCCCCATTTCACCCAACTTCCCCACTTCACCCAACCTCCCCACATCACCCAACTTCCGTACTACACCCAACTTCCGCACTCCACCCAACTTCCGCACTCCATCCAACCTCCGAACTCCACCCAACCTCCGCACTCCACACAACTTCCGCACTCCACCCAACCTCCCCACTCCACCCAACCTCCCCACTTCACCAAACCTCCCCACTCCACCCAATCTCCCCACCCCAAGCAACCTCCCCACTCCACCCAACCTCCGCCCACCACCCAACCTCCGCCCTCCACCCAACCTCCCCACTCCACCCAACCTCCCCACTTCACCGAACCTCCCCACTCCACCCAATCTCCCCACCCCAAGCAACCTCCCCACTCCACCCAACCTCCGCCCACCACCCAACCTCCGCCCTCCACCCAACCTCCCCACTCCACCCAACTTCCCCACTCCACCCAACCTCCCCACTTCACCCAACCTCCCCACTCCACGCAACCTCCCCACTTCACCCAACCTCCCCACTTCACCCAACCTCCCCACTCCACCCAACCTCCCCACTTCACCCAACCTCCCAACTTCACCCAACTTCCTCACTCCACCCAACCTCCCCACTCCACCCAACCTCCCCACTTCACCCAACCTTCGCACTCCATCCAACCTCCGCATTCCACCCATTCTCCGCACTCCAAACAACTTCCGCACTCCACCCAACATCCGCACTCCACCGAACTTCCGCCCTCCACCGAACCTCCGCCCTCCACCCAATCTCCCCACTCCACACAACTTCTCCACTTCATACAACCTCCCCACTCAACCCAACCTCCCCACATCACCCAACCTCCCCACTGCACCCAACCTCCCGAAATCACCCAACCTCCTCACTCCACTCAAACTCCCCACTCCACCCAACCTCCTCACTCCACTCAACCGCCCCGGTCCACCCAACCTCCCCACTTCACCCAACCTCCGCACTCCACCTAACCTCCGCACTCCACACAACTTCCCCACATCATACAACCTTCCCACTCAACCCAACCTCCCCATTTCACCCAACTTCCCCACTTCACCCAACCTCCCCACATCACCCAACCTACCCACTGCACCCAACCTCCCCAAATCACCCAACCTCCCCACTCAACTCAAATTCCCCACTCCACCCAACCTCCTCACTCCACCCAACCTCCCCACTTCACACAACCTCCCCACTCCACCCAACCTCCCCACTTCACCCAACCTCCCCACATCACCCAACCTCCCCACTCCACCCAAACTACCCACTCCACCCAACCACTCCACTCCACCCAACCTCGCCATTTCACCCAACCTCCCTACTTCACCCAACATCCCCACTCCAACGAACGTCCGCACTCCACCCAAAGTTCGCACTCAACCCAACCTCCACACTTCACCGAACCTCCCAACTCCACCCAACCTCCGCCCTCCACCGAACCTCCGCCCTCCACCCAATCTCCCCACTCCACACAACTTCTCCACTTCATACAACCTCCCCACTCAACCCAACCTCCCCACATCACCCAACCTCCCCACTGCACCCAACCTCCCGAAATCACCCAACCTCCTCACTCCACTCAAACTCCCCACTCCACCCAACCTCCTCACTCCACTCAACCGCCCCGCTCCACCCAACCTCCCCACTTCACCCAACCTCCGCACTCCACCTAACCTCCGCACTCCACACAACTTCCCCACTTCATACAACCTTCCCACTCAACCCAACCTCCCCATTTCACCCAACATCCCCACTTCACCCAACCTCCCCACATCACCCAACTTCCGTACTACACCCAACTTCCGCACTCCACCCAACTTCCGCACTCCATCCAACCTCCGAACTCCACCCAACCTCCGCACTCCACACAACTTCCGCACTCCACCCAACCTCCCCACTCCACCCAACCTCCCCACTTCACCAAACCTCCCCACTCCACCCAATCTCCCCACCCCAAGCAACCTCCCCACTCCACCCAACCTCCGCCCACCACCCAACCTCCGCCCTCCACCCAACCTCCCCACTCCACCCAACTTCCCCACTTCACTCAACCTCCCCACTCCACGCAACCTCCCCACTTCACCCAACCTCCCCACTTCACCCAACCTCCCCACTCCACCCAACCTCCCCACTTCACCCAACCTCCCAACTTCACCCAACCTCCTCACTCCACCCAACCTCCCCACTTCACCCAACCTCCCCACTCCACCCAACCTCCCCACTTCACCCAACCTTCGCACTCCATCCAACCTCCGCATTCCACCCATTCTCCGCACTCCAAACAACTTCCGCACTCCACCCAACATCCGCACTCCACCGAACTTCCGCACTCCACCCAACCTCTGCACTCAACCCAACCTCCGAACACCACCCAACTTCAGCACTCCACCCAACCTCCCCACTCCACCGAACCTCCCCCCGCCATCCAACCTCCCAACTCCACCCAACCTCCCCACTCCTCCCAACCTACGCACTCCACCCAACCTCCCCACTCCACCCAACCTCCCCACTTCACCCAACCTCCGCACTTCACCCAACCTCCGCACTCCACACAACTTCCCCACTTCATATAACCTTCCCACTCAACCCAACCTCCTCATTTCACCCAACTTCCCCACTTCATCCAACCTCCCCACATCACCCAACTTCCCCACTGCACCCAACCTCCCCAAATCACCCAACCTCCCCACTCAACTCAAATTCCCCACTCCACCCAACCTCCTCACTCCACCCAACCTCCCCATTTCACACAACCTCCCCACTCCACCCAACCTCCCCACTTCACCCAACCTCCCCACATCACCCAACCTCCCCACTCCACCCAAACTACCCACTCCACCCAACCTCCCCACTCCACCCAACCTCGCCATTTCACCCAACCACCCTACTTCACCCAACCTCCCCACTCCACGCAACCTCCGCACTCCACCCAAAGTTCGCACTCAACCCAACCTCCACACTTCACCCAACTTCCGTATTCCACCCAACTTCCGCACTCCACCCAACTTCCGCACTCCATCCAACCTCCGAACTCCACCCAACCTCCGCACTCCACACAACTTCCGCACTCCACCCAACCTCCCCACTCCACCCAACCTCCCCACTTCACCGAACCTCCCCACTCCACCCAATCTCCCCACCCCAAGCAACCTCCCCACTCCACCCAACCTCCGCCCACCACCCAACCTCCGCCCTCCACCCAACCTCCCCACTCCACCCAACTTCCTTACTTCACCCAACCTCCCCACTCCAACGAACGTCCGCACTCCACCCAAAGTTCGCACTCAACCCAATCTCCACACTTCACCGAACCTCCCAACTCCACCCAACCTCCGCTCTCCACCGAACCTCCGCCCTCCACCCAATCTCCCCACTCCACACAACTTCTCCACTTCATACAACCTCCCCACTCAACCCAACCTCCCCACATCACCCAACCTCCCCACTGCACCCAACCTCCCGAAATCACCCAACCTCCTCACTCCACTCAAACTCCCCACTCCACCCAACCTCCTCACTCCACTCAACCGCCCCGCTCCACCCAACCTCCCCACTTCACCCAACCTCCGCACTCCACCTAACCTCCGCACTCCACACAACTTCCCCACTTCATACAACCTTCCCACTCAACCTAACCTCCCCATTTCACCCAACTTCCCCACTTCACCCAACCTCCCCACATCACCCAACTTCCGTACTACACCCAACTTCCGCACTCCGCCCAACTTCCGCACTCCATCCAACCTCCGAACTCCACCCAACCTCCGCACTCCACACAACTTCCGCACTCCACCCAACCTCCCCACTCCACCCAACCTCCCCACTTCACCAAACCTCCCCACTCCACCCAATCTCCCCACCCCAAGCAACCTCCCCACTCCACCCAACCTCTGCCCACCACCCAACCTCCGCCCTCCACCCAACCTCCCCACTCCACCCAACTTCCCCACTTCACCCAACCTCCCCACTCCACGCAACCTCCCCACTTCACCCAACCTCCCCACTTCACCCAACCTCCCCACTCCACCCAACCTCCCCACTTCACCCAACCTCCCTACTTCACCCAACCTCCTCACTCCACCCAACCTCCCCACTTCACCCAACCTCCCCACTCCACCCAACCTCCCCACTTCACCCAACCTTCGCACTCCATCCAACCTCCGCATTCCACCCATTCTCCGCACTCCAAACAACTTCCGCACTCCACCCAACATCCGCACTCCACCGAACTTCCGCACTCCACCCAACCTCTGCACTCAACCCAACCTCCGAACACCACCCAACTTCAGCACTCCACCCAACCTCCCCACTCCACCGAACCTCCCCCCGCCATCCAACCTCCCAACTCCACACAACCTCCCCACTCCTCCCAACCTACGCACTCCACCCAACCTCCCCACTCCACCCAACCTCCCCACTTCACCCAACCTCCGCACTTCACCCAACCTCCGCACTCCACACAACTTCCCCACTTCATATAACCTTCCCACTCAACCCAACCTCCCCATTTCACCCAACTTCCCCACTTCATCCAACCTCCCCACATCACCCAACTTCCCCACTGCACCCAACCTCCCCAAATCACCCAACCTCCCCACTCAACTCAAATTCCCCACTCCACCCAACCTCCTCACTCCACCCAACCTCCCCATTTCACACAACCTCCCCACTCCACCCAACCTCCCCACTTCACCCAACCTCCCCACATCACCCAACCTCCCCACTCCACCCAAACTACCCACTCCACCCAACCTCCCCACTCCACCCAACCTCGCCATTTCACCCAACCACCCTACTTCACCCAACCTCCCCACTCCACCCAACCTCCCCACTTCACCGAACCTCACCACTCCACCCAATCTCCCCACCCCAAGCAACCTCCCCACTCCACCCAACCTCCGCCCACCACCCAACCTCCGCCCTCCACCCAACCTCCCCACTCCACCCAACTTCCCCACTTCACCCAACCTCCCCACTCTAACCAACCTCCTGACTCCACCCAACCTCCCCACTTCACCCAACCTCCCCACTCCACGCAACCTCCCCACTTCACCCAACCTCCCCACTTCACCCAACCTCCCCACTCCACCCAACCTCCCCACTTCACCCAACCTCCCCACTTCACCCAACCTCCCCACTCCACCCAACCTCCCCACTTCACCCAACCTTCGCACTCCATCCAACCTCCGCATTCCACCCATTCTCCGCACTCCAAACAACTTCCGCACTCCACCCAACATCCGCACTCCACCGAACTTCCGCCCTCCACCGAACCTCCGCCCTCCACCCAATCTCCCCACTCCACACAACTTCTCCACTTCATACAACCTCCCCACTCAACCCAACCTCCCCACATCACCCAACCTCCCCACTGCACCCAACCTCCCGAAATCACCCAACCTCCTCACTCCACTCAAACTCCCCACTCCACCCAACCTCCTCACTCCACTCAACCGCCCCGCTCCACCCAACCTCCCCACTTCACCCAACCTCCGCACTCCACCTAACCTCCGCACTCCACACAACTTCCCCACTTCATACAACCTTCCCACTCAACCCAACCTCCCCATTTCACCCAACTTCCCCACTTCACCCAACCTCCCCACATCACCCAACTTCCGTACTACACCCAACTTCCGCACTCCGCCCAACTTCCGCACTCCATCCAACCTCCGAACTCCACCCAACCTCCGCACTCCACACAACTTCCGCACTCCACCCAACCTCCCCACTCCACCCAACCTCCCCACTTCACCAAACCTCCCCACTCCACCCAATCTCCCCACCCCAAGCAACCTCCCCACTCCACCCAACCTCTGCCCACCACCCAACCTCCGCCCTCCACCCAACCTCCCCACTCCACCCAACTTCCCCACTTCACCCAACCTCCCCACTCCACGCAACCTCCCCACTTCACCCAACCTCCCCACTTCACCCAACCTCCCCACTCCACCCAACCTCCCCACTTCACCCAACCTCCCAACTTCACCCAACCTCCTCACTCCACCCAACCTCCCCATTTCACCCAACCTCCCCACTCCACCCAACCTCCCCACTTCACCCAACCTTCGCACTCCATCCAACCTCCGCATTCCACCCATTCTCCGCACTCCAAACAACTTCCGCACTCCACCCAACATCCGCACTCCACCGAACTTCCGCACTCCACCCAACCTCTGCACTCAACCCAACCTCCGAACACCACCCAACTTCAGCACTCCACCCAACCTCCCCACTCCACCGAACCTCCCCCCGCCATCCAACCTCCCAACTCCACCCAACCTCTCCACTCCTCCCAACCTACGCACTCCACCCAACCTCCCCACTCCACCCAACCTCCCCACTTCACCCAACCTCCGCACTTCACCCAACCTCCGCACTCCACACAACTTCCCCACTTCATATAACCTTCCCACTCAACCCAACCTCCCCATTTCACCCAACTTCCCCACTTCATCCAACCTCCCCACATCACCCAACTTCCCCACTGCACCCAACCTCCCCAAATCACCCAACCTCCCCACTCAACTCAAATTCCCCACTCCACCCAACCTCCTCACTCCACCCAACCTCCCCATTTCACACAACCTCCCCACTCCACCCAACCTCCCCACTTCACCCAACCTCCCCACATCACCCAACCTCCCCACTCCACCCAAACTACCCACTCCACCCAACCTCCCCACTCCACCCAACCTCGCCATTTCACCCAACCACCCTACTTCACACAACCTCCCCACTCCACCCAACCTCCCCACTTCACCGAACCTCACCACTCCACCCAATCTCCCCACCCCAAGCAACCTCCCCACTACACCCAACCTCCGCCCACCACCCAACCTCCGCCCTCCACCCAACCTCCCCACTCCACCCAACTTCCCCACTTCACCCAACCTCCCCACTTCACCCAACCTCCCCACTTCACCCAACCTCCCCACTCCACCCAACCTCCCCACTTCACCCAACCTCCCTACTTCACCCAACCTCCTCACTCCACCCAACCTCCCCACTTCACCCAACCTCCCCACTCCACCCAACCTCCCCACTTCACCCAACCTTCGCACTCCATCCAACCTCCGCATTCCACCCATTCTCCGCACTCCAAACAACTTCCGCACTCCACCCAACATCCGCACTCCACCGAACTTCCGCACTCCACCCAACCTCTGCACTCAACCCAACCTCCGAACACCACCCAACTTCAGCACTCCACCCAACCTCCCCACTCCACCGAACCTCCCCCCGCCATCCAACCTCCCAACTCCACCCAACCTCCCCACTCCTCCCAACCTACGCACTCCACCCAACCTCCCCACTCCACCCAACCTCCCCACTTCACCCAACCTCCGCACTTCACCCAACCTCCCCACTCCACCCAACCTCGCCATTTCACCCAACCACCCTACTTCACCCAACCTCCCCACTCCACCCAACCTCCCCACTTCACCGAACCTCACCACTCCACCCAATCTCCCCACCCCAAGCAACCTCCCCACTCCACCCAACCTCCGCCCACCACCCAACCTCCGCCCTCCACCCAACCTCCCCACTCCACCCAACTTCCCCACTTCACCCAACCTCCCCACTCTAACCAACCTCCTGACTCCACCCAACCTCCCCACTTCAACCAACCTCCCCACTCCACGCAACCTCCCCACTTCACCCAACCTCCCCACTTCACCCAACCTCCCCACTCCACCCAACCTCCCCACTTCACCCAACCTCCCCACTTCACCCAACTTCCCACTCCACCCAACCTCCCCACTTCACCCAACCTTCGCACTCCATCCAACCTCCGCATTCCACCCATTCTCCGCACTCCAAACAACTTCCGCACTCCACCCAACATCCGCACTCCACCGAACTTCCGCCCTCCACCGAACCTCCGCCCTCCACCCAATCTCCCCACTCCACACAACTTCTCCACTTCATACAACCTCCCCACTCAACCCAACCTCCCCACATCACCCAACCTCCCCACTGCACCCAACCTCCCGAAATAACCCAACCTCCTCACTCCACTCAAACTCCCCACTCCACCCAACCTCCTCACTCCACTCAACCGCCCCGCTCCACCCAACCTCCCCACTTCACCCAACCTCCGCACTCCACCTAACCTCCGCACTCCACACAACTTCCCCACATCATACAACCTTCCCACTCAACCCAACCTCCCCATTTCACCCAACTTCCCCACTTCACCCAACCTCCCCACATCACCCAACCTACCCACTGCACCCAACCTCCCCAAATCACCCAACCTCCCCACTCAACTCAAATTCCCCACTCCACCCAACCTCCTCACTCCACCCAACCTCCCCACTTCACCCAACCTCCCCACTTCACCCAACCTCCCCACTCCACCCAACCTCCCCACTTCACCCAACCTCCCAACTTCACCCAACCTCCTCACTCCACCCAACCTCCCCACTTCACCCAACCTCCCCACTCCACCCAACCTCCCCACTTCACCCAACCTTCGCACTCCATCCAACCTCCGCATTCCACCCATTCTCCGCACTCCAAATAACTTCAGCACTCCACCCAACATCCGCACTCCACCGAACTTCCGCACTCCACCCAACCTCTGCACTCAACCCAACCTCCGAACACCACCCAACTTCAGCACTCCACCCAACCTCCCCACTCCACCGAACCTCCCCCCGCCATCCAACCTCCCAACTCCACCCAACCTCCCCACTCCTCCCAACCTACGCACTCCACCCAACCTCCCCACTCCACCCAACCTCCCCACTTCACCCAACCTCCGCACTTCACCCAACCTCCGCACTCCACACAACTTCCCCACTTCATATAACCTTCCCACTCAACCCAACCTCCCCATTTCACCCAACTTCCCCACTTCATCCAACCTCCCCACATCACCCAACTTCCCCACTGCACCCAACCTCCCCAAATCACCCAACCTCCCCACTCAACTCAAATTCCCCACTCCACCCAACCTCCTCACTCCACCCAACCTCCCCATTTCACACAACCTCCCCACTCCACCCAACCTCCCCACTTCACCCAACCTCCCCACATCACCCAACCTCCCCACTCCACCCAAACTACCCACTCCACCCAACCTCCCCACTCCACCCAACCTCGCCATTTCACCAAACCTCCGCATTCCAACCAACCTCCGCACGCCACCCAACCTCCGCACTCGGACCAACTTGCGCACTCCACCCAACCTCCGCACTCCACCCAACTTCCGTACTACACCCAACTTCCGCACTCCACCCAACTTCCGCACTCCATCCAACCTCCGAACTCCACCCAACCTCCGCACTCCACACAACTTCCGCTCTCCACCCAACCTCCCCACTCCACCCAACCTCCCCACTTCACCGAACCTCACCACTCCACCCAATCTCCCCACCCCAAGCAACCTCCCCACTCCACCCAACCTCCGCCCACCACCCAACCTCCGCCCTCCACCCAACCTCCCCACTCCACCCAACTTCCCCACTTCACCCAACCTCCCCACTCTAACCAACCTCCTGACTCCACCCAACCTCCCCACTTCACCCAACCTCCCCACTCCACGCAACCTCCCCACTTCACCCAACCTCCCCACTTCAGCCAACCTCCCCACTCCACCCAACCTCCCCACTTCACCCAACCTCCCCACTTCACCCAACCTCCCCACTCCACCCAACCTCCCCACTTCACCCAACCTTCGCACTCCATCCAACCTCCGCATTCCACCCATTCTCCGCACTCCAAACAACTTCCGCACTCCACCCAACATCCGCACTCCACCGAACTTCCGCCCTCCACCGAACCTCCGCCCTCCACCCAATCTCCCCACTCCACACAACTTCTCCACTTCATACAACCTCCCCACTCAACCCAACCTCCCCACATCACCCAACCTCCCCACTGCACCCAACCTCCCGAAATCACCCAACCTCCTCACTCCACTCAAACTCCCCACTCCACCCAACCTCCTCACTCCACTCAACCGCCCCGCTCCACCCAACCTCCCCACTTCACCCAACCTCCGCACTCCACCTAACCTCCGCACTCCACACAACTTCCCCACATCATACAACCTTCCCACTCAACCCAACCTCCCCATTTCACCCAACTTCCCCACTTCACCCAACCTCCCCACATCACCCAACCTACCCACTGCACCCAACCTCCCCAAATCACCCAACCTCCCCACTCAACTCAAATTCCCCACTCCACCCAACCTCCTCACTCCACCCAACCTCCCCACTTCACACAACCTCCCCACTCCACCCAACCTCCCCACTTCACCCAACCTCCCCACATCACCCAACCTCCCCACACCACCCAAACTACCCACTCCACCCAACCTCTCCACTCCACCCAACCTCGCCATTTCACCCAACCTCCCTACTTCACCCAACATCCCCACTCCACCCAACCTCCGCACTCCACCCAAAGTTCGCACTCAACCAAACCTCCACACTTCACCCAACTTCCGTACTACACCCAACTTCCGCACTCCACCCAATTTCCGCACTCCATCCAACCTCCGAACTCCACCCAACCTCCGCACTCCACACAACTTCCGCACTCCACCCAACCTCCCCACTCCACCCAACCTCCCCACTTCACCGAACCTCCCCACTCCACCCAATCTCCCCACCCCAAGCAACCTCCCCATTCCACCCAACCTCCGCCCACCACCCAACCTCCGCCCTCCACCCAACCTCCCAACTTCACCCAACCTCCTCACTCCACCCAACCTCCCCACTTCACCCAACCTCCCCACTCCACCCAACCTCCCCACTTCACCCAACCTTCGCACTCCATCCAACCTCCGCATTCCACCCATTCTCCGCACTCCAAACAACTTCCGCACTCCACCCAACATCCGCACTCCACCGAAGTTCCGCACTCCACCCAACCTCTGCACTCAACCCAACCTCCGAACACCACCCAACTTCAGCACTCCACCCAACCTCCCCACTCCACCGAACCTCCCCCCGCCATCCAACCTCCCAACTCCACCCAACCTCCCCACTCCTCCCAACCTACGCACTCCACCCAACCTCCCCACTCCACCCAACCTCCCCACTTCACCCAACCTCCGCACTTCACCCAACCTCCGCACTCCACACAACTTCCCCACTTCATATAACCTTCCCACTCAACCCAACCTCCCCATTTCACCCAACTTCCCCACTTCACCCAACCTCCCCACATCACCCAACTTCCCCACTGCACCCAACCTCCCCAAATCACCCAACCTCCCCACTCAACTCAAATTCCCCACTCCACCCAACCTCCTCACTCCACCCAACCTCCCCATTTCACACAACCTCCCCACTCCACCCAACCTCCCCACTTCACCCAACCTCCCCACATCACCCAACCTCCCCACTCCACCCAAACTACCCACTCCACCCAACCTCCCCACTCCACCCAACCTCGCCATTTCACCCAACCACCCTACTTCACCCAACCTCCCCACTCCACCCAACCTCCCCACTTCACCGAACCTCACCACTCCACCCAATCTCCCCACCCCAAGCAACCTCCCCACTCCACCCAACCTCCGCCCACCACCCAACCTCCGCCCTCCACCCAACCTCCCCACTCCACCCAACTTCCCCACTTCACCCAACCTCCCCACTCTAACCAACCTCCTGACTCCACCCAACCTCCCCACTTCACCCAACCTCCCCACTCCACGCAACCTCCCCACTTCACCCAACCTCCCCACTTCACCCAACCTCCCCACTCCACCCAACGTCCCCACTTCACCCAACCTCCCCACTTCACCCAACCTCCCCACTCCACCCAACCTCCCCACTTCACCCAACCTTCGCACTCCATCCAACCTCCGCATTCCACCCATTCTCCGCACTCCAAACAACTTCCGCACTCCACCCAACATCCGCACTCCACCAAACTTCCGCCCGCCACCGAACCTCCGCCCTCCACCCAATCTCCCCACTCCACACAACTTCTCCACTTCATACAACCTCCCCACTCAACCCAACCTCCCCACATCACCCAACCTCCCCACTGCACCCAACCTCCCGAAATCACCCAACCTCCTCACTCCACTCAAACTCCCCACTCCACCCAACCTCCTCACTCCACTCAACCGCCCCGCTCCACCCAACCTCCCCACTTCACCCAACCTCCGCACTCCACCTAACCTCCGCACTCCACACAACTTCCCCACATCATACAACCTTCCCACTCAACCCAACCTCCCCATTTCACCCAACTTCCCCACTTCACCCAACCTCCCCACATCACCCAACCTACCCACTGCACCCAACCTCCCCAAATCACCCAACCTCCCCACTCAACTCAAATTCCCCACTCCACCCAACCTCCTCACTCCACCCAACCTCCCCACTTCACACAACCTCCCCACTCCACCCAACCTCCCCACTTCACCCAACCTCCCCACATCACCCAACCTCCCCACACCACCCAAACTACCCACTCCACCCAACCTCTCCACTCCACCCAACCTCGCCATTTCACCCAACGTCCCTACTTCACCCAACATCCCCACTCCACCCAACCTCCGCACTCCACCCAAAGTTCGCACTCAACCCAACCTCCACACTTCACCCAACTTCCGTACTACACCCAACTTCCGCACTCCACCCAATTTCCGCACTCCATCCAACCTCCGAACTCCACCCAACCTCCGCACTCCACACAACTTCCGCACTCCACCCAACCTCCCCACTCCACCCAACCTCCCCACTTCACCGAACCTCCCCACTCCACCCAATCTCCCCACCCCAAGCAACCTCCCCATTCCACCCAACCTCCGCCCACCACCCAACCTCCGCCCTCCACCCAACCTCCCAACTTCACCCAACCTCCTCACTCCACCCAACCTCCCCACTTCACCCAACCTCCCCACTCCACCCAACCTCCCCACTTCACCCAACCTTCGCACTCCATCCAACCTCCGCATTCCACCCATTCTCCGCACTCCAAACAACTTCCGCACTCCACCCAACATCCGCACTCCACCGAACTTCCGCACTCCACCCAACCTCTGCACTCAACCCAACCTCCGAACACCACCCAACTTCAGCACTCCACCCAACCTCCCCACTCCACCGAACCTCCCCCCGCCATCCAACCTCCCAACTCCACCCAACCTCCCCACTCCTCCCAACCTACGCACTCCACCCAACCTCCCCACTCCACCCAACCTCCCCACTTCACCCAACCTCCGCACTTCACCCAACCTCCGCACTCCACACAACTTCCCCACTTCATATAACCTTCCCACTCAACCCAACCTCCCCATTTCACCCAACTTCCCCACTTCACCCAACCTCCCCACATCACCCAACTTCCCCACTGCACCCAACCTCCCCAAATCACCCAACCTCCCCACTCAACTCAAATTCCCCACTCCACCCAACCTCCTCACTCCACCCAACCTCCCCATTTCACACAACCTCCCCACTCCACCCAACCTCCCCACTTCACCCAATCTCCCCACATCACCCAACCTCCCCACTCCACCCAAACTACCCACTCCACCCAACCTCCCCACTCCACCCAACCTCGCCATTTCACCCAACCACCCTACTTCACCAAACCTCCCCACTCCACCCAACCTCCGCACTCCACCCAAAGTTCGCACTCAACCCAACCTCCACACTTCACCCAACCTCCCAACTCCACCGAACCTCCCCACTTCACCAAACCTCCGCATTCCAACCAACCTCCGCACTCGGACCAACTTCCGCACTGCACCCAACCTCCGAACTCCACCCAACTTCCGTACTACACCCAACTTCCGCACTCCACCCAACTTCCGCACTCCATCCAACCTCCGAACTCCACCCAACCTCCGCACTTCACACAACTTCCGTTCTCCACCCAACATCCGCACTCCACCGAACTTCCGCACTCCACCCAACCTCTGCACTCAACCCAACCTCCGAACACCACCCAACTTCAGCACTCCACCCAACCTCCCCACGCCACCCAACCTCCCCACTCCACCCAACCTCCCCACTTCACCGAACCTCCCAACTCCACCCAATCTCCCCACCCCAAGCAACCTCCCCACTCCACCCAACCTCCGCCCACCACCCAACCTCCGCCCTCCACCCAACCTCCCCACTCCACCCAACTTCCCCACTTCACCCAACCTCCCCACTCCACTCAAATTCCCCACTCCACCCAACCTCCTCACTCCACCCAACCTCCCCGCTTCACCCAACCTCGACAGAGCACCCAACCTCCCCACTCCAACCAACCTCCCCACTCCACCCAACCCTCCCCACTTCACCCAACCTCCCTACATCACCCAAACTCCCCACTCCACCCAACCTCCCCACCCAACCCAACCTCCCCACTTCACCCAACCTCCCCACTCCACCCAACTTCCGCACTCCACACAACTTCCGCACTCCATGTCACCTCACCACTCCACCCAACCTCCGCACTCCACCCAACCTCCCCACTCCACCCTACCTCCCCAGAGCACCCAAACTCCCCACTCCACCGAACCTCCCCACTCCACCCAACCTCCACTCTCCACCCAACCGCCCCACTTCATACAACCTCCCCACTCAACCCAACCTCCCCACTTCACTCAACCTCCCCACTTCACCCAACCTTCCCACATCACCCAACCTCCCCACTCCACCCAACCTCCCCAAATCACCCAACCTCCCCACTCCAATCAAACTGCCACTCCACCCAACCTCATCACTCCACCCAACCTCCACACTTCACCCTACCTCCCTACAGCACCCAATCTCCCCACTCCACCGAACCTCCCCACTCCACGCAACCTCCACTCTCCACCCAACCTCCCCACTTCACCCAACCTCCCCACTTCACCCATCCTCCCCACTCCACCCAACCTCCCCACTTCACCCAACCTCCCCACATCACCCAACCTCCCCACTCCAACCAAACTCCCCACTCCACCCCCCTCCCCCCTCCACCCAACCTCCCCACTTCACCGAACCTCCCTACTTCACCCAACCTCCCCACTCCACCCAACGTCCGCACTCCACCCAAAGTTCGCACTCAACCCAACCTCCACACTTCACCCAATCTCCCAACTCCACCCAACCTCCCCACTTCACCAAACCTCCGCATTCCAACCAACCTCCGCACGCCACCCAACCTCCGCACTCGAACCAACTTCCGCACTCAACCCAACCTCCGCACTCCACCCAACTTCCGCACTCCACCCAACTTCCGCACTCCATCGAACCTCCGCACTCCACCCAACCTCCGCACTCCACACAACTTCCGCACTCCACCCAACCTCCCCACTCCACCCATCCTCCTCACTCCACGCAACCCAACCTCCCCACTTCACCCAACCTCCCCACTCCCCCAACAACCCCACTCCACCCAACCTCCCCACCCCGCCCAAACTCCCCTCTCCACCCAACCTCCCCACTTCACCCAACCTCCCCACGCCACCCAACCTCCCCACTTCACCCAACCTTCGCACTCCATCCAACCTCCGCACTCGACCCAACATCCGGACTCCGCCGAACTTCCGCACTCCAGCCAACTTCCGCACTCCACCAACCTCTGCACTCAACCCAAACTCAGCACTCCAGCCAACTTCCGCGCTCCACCCAACCTCCGCACTCCACCCAACCTCCGCACTCCACACAACTTCCGCACTCAACCCAACCTCCCCACTCCACCCAACCTCCTCACTCCACCCAACCTCCCCACTTCACCCAACCTCCGCACTCCACCCAACCTCCCCACTTCAACCCACCATCGCACTCCATCCAACCTCTGCAGTCAACCCAAACTCAGCACTCCAGCCAACTTCGGCACTCCACCCAACTTCCGCACACCACCCAACTTCCGTACTCCACGCAACTTCCGCGCTCCACCCAACCTCAGCACTCCACCCAACCTCCGAAAACCACCCAACTTCAGCACTCCACCCAACCTCCCCACTCCACCGAACCTCCCCCCGCCATCCAACCTCCCAACTCCACCCAACCTCCCCACTCCTCCCAACCTACGCACTCCACCCAACCACACCACTCCACCCAACCTCCCCACTTCAACCCATCCTCCCCACTCCCCACTTCACCCAACGTCCGCACTCCACCCAACCTCCCCACTTCACCCAACATCCCCAGAGCACACAACCTTCTCACTCCACGCAACCTCCCCACTCCACCCAACCTCCCCACTCCACCCAACCTCCCCACCCCACCCAAACTCCCCTCTCCACCCAACCTCCCCACTTCACCCAACCTCCCAACTTCACCCAACCTCCTCACTCCACCCAACCTCCCCACTCCACCGAACCCCCACGTCATCCAACCTCCCAACTCCACCCAACCTCCCCACTCCTCCCAACCTACGCACTCCACCCAACCACACCACTCCACCCATCCTCCCCACTCCACCCAACTTCCGCCCTCCACCCAACCTCCCCACTCCACCCAACCTCCCCACTTCACCCAACGTCCGCACTCCACCCAACTTCCGCACTCGACCCAACTTCCGCACTCCATGCAACCTCCGCACTCCACCCAACCTCCCCACTCCACCCAACCTCCCCACTCCACCCAACCCTCCCCACTTCACCCTACCTCCCTACATCACCCAAACTCCCCACTCTACCCAACCTCCTCACTCCACCCAACCTCCCCACTTCACCCAACCTCCCTACTCCACGCAATCTCCCCACTTCACCCAACCTCCCCACTTCACCCAACCTCCCCACTCCACCCAACCTCCCCACTTCACCCAACCTCCCAACTTCACCCAACTTCCTCACTCCACCCAACCTCCCCACTTCACCCAACCTCCTCACTCCACCCAACCTCCCCACTTCACCCAACCTTCGCATTCCATCCAACCTCCGCATTCCACCCATTCTCCGCACTCCAAACAACTTCCGCACTCCACCCAACATCCGCACTCCACCGAACTTCCGCACTCCACCCAACCTCTGCACTCAACCCAACCTCAGAACACCACCCAACTTCAGCACTCCACCCAACCTCCCAACTCCACCCAACCTCCCCACTCCTCCCAACCTACGCACTCCACCCAACCACAACACTCCACCCAACCTCCCCACTTCAACCCATCCTCCCCACTCCCCACTTCACCCAACGTCCGCACTCCACCCAACTTCCGCACTCGACCCAACTTCCGCACTCCATGCAACCTCCGCACTCCACCCAACCTCCGCACTCCACACAACTTCCCCACTTCATACAACCTCCCCACTCAACCCAACCTCCCCATTTCACCCAAACTCCCCAAATCACCCAACCTCCCCACTCCACTCAAACTCCCCACTCCACGCAACCTCCTCACTCCACCCAACCTCCCCACTTCACCCAACCTCCCCAGAGCACCCAACCTCCCCACTCTTCCCAACCTCCCCACCCCACCCAACCTCCCCACTCCTCCCAACCTACGCACTCCACCCAACCACCCTACTCCACCCAACATCCCCACTTCACCCAACCACACCACTCCACCCAACCTCCCCACTTCAACCCATCCTCCCCACTGCACCCAACCTCCGCCCTCCACCCAACCTCCCCACTCCACCCAACCTCCGCACTTCACCCAACCTCCGCACTCCACCCAACCTCCGCACTTCACCCAACTTCCGCACTCCACCCAACCTCCGCACTCCACACAACTTCCCCACTTCATACAACCTCCCCACTCAACCCAACCTCCCCACTTCACCCAACCTCCCCACTTCACCCAACCTCCCCACATCACCCAACCTCCCCACTCCACCCAACCTCCCCACATTACTCAACCTCCCCACTCCACCCAACCTCCCCACTTCATCCAACCTACGCACGCCACCCAACTTCCGCACTCCACCCAACTTCCGCACTCCATGCAACCTCCGCACTCCACCCAACCTCCGCACTCCACACAACTTCCCCACTTCATAAAACCTCCCCACTCAACCCAACCTCCCCACTTCACCCAACCTCCCCAAATCACCCAACCTCCCCACTCCACTCAAACTCCCCACTCCACGCAACCTCCTCACTCCACCCAACCTCCTCACATCACTCAACCTCCCCAGAGCACCCAACCTCCCCACTCTTCCCACCCTCCCCACTCCACCCAACCTCCCCTCTCCACCCAACCTCCCCACTTCACCCAACCTCCCCACTGCACCCAACCTCCCCACGCCACCCACACTCCCCACTCCACCGAACCTCCGCCCTCCACCTAACCTCCCCACTCCATCCAACCTCCCCACTTCACCCAACCTACGCACTCCACCCAACCTCCGCACTCCACCCAAAGTTCGCACTCAAACCAACCTCCACACTTCACCCAACCTCCCAACTCCACCCAACCTCCCCACTCCACCAAACCTCCGCATTCCAACCAACCTCCGCACGCCACCCAACCTCCGCACTCGAACCAACTTCCGCACTCCACCCAACCTGCGCACTCCACCCAAATTCCGCACTCCACCCAACTTCCGCACTACATCCAACCTCCGCACTCCACCCAAACTCCGCACTCCACACAACTTCCTCACTCCACCCAACCTCCCCACTCCACCCAACTTCCCCATTTCACCCAACCTCCTAACTCTACCCAACCTCCTCACTCCATCCAACCTCCCCACTTCACCCAACATCCCCAGAGCACCCAACCTCCCCACTCCACGCAACCTCCCCACTTCACCCAACATCCCCACTTCAACCAACCTCCCCACTCCACCCAACCTCCCCACTTCACCGAACCTCCGCCCTCCACCCAACCTCCGCACTCCACCCAACTTCCCCATTTCACCCAACCTCCCCACTCTACCCAACCTCCTCACTCCACCCAACCTCCCCACTTCACCCAACATCCCCAGAGCACCCAACCTTCTCACTCCACGCAACCTCCCCACTCCACCCAACCTCCCCACTCCACCCAACCTCCCCACCCCACCCAAACTCCCCTCTCCACCCAACCTCCCCACTTCACCCAACCTCCCAACTTCACCCAACCTCCTCACTCCACCCAACCTCCCCACTCCACCGAACCCCCACGTCATCCAACCTCCCAACTCCACCCAACCTCCCCACTCCTCCCAACCTACGCACTCCACCCAACCACACCACTCAACCCATCCTCCCCACTCCACCCAACTTCCGCCCTCCACCCAACCTCCCCACTCCACCCAACCTCCCCACTTCACCCAACGTCCGCACTCCACCGAACTTCCGCACTCGACCCAACTTCCGCACTCCATGCAACCTCCGCACTCCACCCAACCTCCGCACTCCACACAACTTCCCCACTTCACACAACCTCCCCACTCAACCCAACCTCCCCACTTCACCCAATCTCCCCACTCCACCCAACCTCCCCACTCCACTCAAACTCCCCACTCCACGCAACCTCCTCACTCCACCCAACCTCCCCACTTCACCCAACCTCCCCAGAGCACCCAACCTCCCCACTCTTCCCAACCTCCCCACTCCACCCAACCTCCCCACTCCTCCCAACCTACGCACTCCACCCAACCACCATACTCCACCCAACATCCCCACTTCAACCCATCCTCCCAAATCCACCCAACCTCCCCACTTCACCCAACCACACCACTCCACCCAACCTCCCCACTTCAACCCATCCTCCCCACTCCACCCAACCTCCGCCCTCCACCCAACCTCCCCACTCCACCCAACCTCCCCACTTCACCCAACCTCCGCACTCCACCCAACCTCCGCACTTCACCCAACTTCCGCACTCCACCCAACCTCCGCACTCCACACAACTTCCCCACTTCATACAACCTCCCCACTCAACCCAACCTCCCCACTTCACCCAACCTCCCCACTTCACCCAACCTCCCCACATCACCCAACCTCCCCACTCCACCCAACTTCCCCAAATTACTCAACCTCCCCACTCCACCCAACCTCCCCACTTCATCCAACCTCCGCACTCCACCCAACTTCCGCACTCCACCCAACTTCCGCACTCCATGCAACCTCCGCACTCCACCCAACCTCCGCACTCCACACAACTTCCCCACTTCATAAAACCTCCCCACTCAACCCAACCTCCCCACTTCACCCAACCTCCCCAAATCACCCAACCTCCCCACTCCACTCAAACTCCCCACTCCACGCAACCTCCTCACTCCACCCAACCTCCCCACATCACTCAACCTCCCCAGAGCACCCAACCTCCCCACTCTTCCCAACCTCCCCACTCCACACAACCTCCCCTCTCCACCCAACCTCCCCACTCCACCCAACCTCCCCACGCCACCCACACTCCCCACTCCACCGAACCTCCGCCCTCCACCTAACCTCCCCACTCCATCCAACCTCCCCACTTCACCCAACCTACGCACTCCACCCAACCTCCGCACTCCACCCAAAGTTCGCACTCAAACCAACCTCCACACTTCACCCAACCTCCCAACTCCACCCAACCTCCCCACTCCACCAAACCTCCGCATTCCAACCAACCTCCGCACGCCACCCAACCTCCGCTCTCGAACCAACTTCCGCACTCCACCCAACCTCCGCACTCCACCCAAATTCCGCACTCCACCCAACTTCCGCACTACATCCAACCTCCGCACTCCACCCAACCTCCGCACTCCACACAACTTCCTCACTCCACCCAACCTCCCCACTCCACCCAACTTCCCCATTTCACCCAACCTCCCCACTCTACCCAACCTCCTCACTCCACCCAACCTCCCCACTTCACCCAACATCCCCAGAGCACCCAACCTCCCCACTCCACGCAACCTCCCCACTTCACCCAACCTCCCCACTTCAACCAACCTCCCCACTCCACCCAACCTCCCCACTTCACCGAACCTCCGCCCTCCACCCAACCTCCCCACTCCACCCAACTTCCCCATTTCACCCAACCTCCCCACTCTACCCAACCTCCTCACTCCACCCAACCTCCCCACTTCACCCAACATCCCCAGAGCACCCAACCTTCCCACTCCACGCAAACTCCCCACTCCACCCAACCTCCCCACTCCACCCAACCTCCCCACCCCACCCAAACTCCCCTCTCCACCCAACCTCCCCACTTCACCCAACCTCCCAACTTCACCCAACCTCCTCACTCCACCCAACCTCCCCACTCCACCCAACCTCCCCACTCCACCCAACCTCCCCACCCCACCCAAACTCCCCTCTCCACCCAACCTCCCCACTTCACCCAACCTCCCAACTTCACCCAACCTCCTCACTCCACCCAACCTCCCAACTCCACCCAACCTCCCCACTCCTCCCAACCTACGCACTCCACCCAACCACACCACTCCACCCATCCTCCCCACTCCACCCAACTTCCGCCCTCCACCCAACCTCCCCACTCCACCCAACCTCCCCACTTCACCCAACGTCCGCACTCCACCCAACTTCCGCACTCGACCCAACTTCCGCACTCCATGCAACCTCCGCACTCCACCCAACCTCCGCACTACACACAACTTCCCCACTTCACACAACATCCCCACTCAACCCAACCTCCCCACTTCACCCAACCTCCCCACTCCACCCAACCTCCCCACTTCACCCAACCTCCCCACATCACCCAAACTCCCCACACCACCCAACCTCCCCACCCCACCCAACCTCCCCACTTCACCCAACCTCCCTACTTCACCCAACCTCCCCACTCCACCCAACTTCCGCACTCCACCCAACTTCCGCACTCCGTGCAACCTCCGCACTCCACCCAACCTCCGCACTCCACCCAACTTCCGCACTCCACCCAACTTCCGCACTCCAACCAACTTCCGCACTCTATCCAACTTCCACACTCCACCCAACCTCCGCACCCCACACAACTTCCCCACTTCATACAACCTCCCCACTCAACCCAACCTCCCCACCCCACCCAAACTCCCCTCTCCACCCAACCTCCCCACTTCACCCAACCTCCCAACTTCACCCAACCTCCTCACTCCACCCAACTTCCCCACTCCACCCAACCTCCCCACTCCACCCAACCTCCCCACCCCACCCAAACTCCCCTCTCCACCCAACCTCCCCACTTCACCCAACCTCCCAACTTCACCCAACCTCCTCACTCCACCCAACTTCCGCACTCCGTGCAACCTCCGCACTCCACCCAACCTCCGCACTCCACCCAACTTCCGCACTCCACCCAACTTCCGCACTCCAACCAACTTCCGCACTCTATCCAACTTCCACACTCCACCCAACCTCCGCACCCCACACAACTTCC
Organism: Oasisia sp. SBJ-2009; assembly: GCA_964017155.1. Classification (NCBI taxonomy): domain Eukaryota; kingdom Metazoa; phylum Annelida; class Polychaeta; order Sabellida; family Siboglinidae; genus Oasisia; species Oasisia sp. SBJ-2009. The sequence continues at coordinate 32,404,936 of OZ024857.1, read as the reverse complement.
CCACTTCATACAACCTCCCCACTCAACCCAACCTCCCCACCCCACCCAACCTCCTCAAATCACCCAACCTCCCCACTCCACTCAAACTCCCCACTCCACCCAACATCCTCACTCCACCCAACCTCCCCACTTCACCCAACCTCCCCAGACCACCCAACCTCCCCACTCCACGGAACCTCCCCACTCCACCCAACCTGCCCACTTCACACAACCTCCCCATATCACCCAACCTCCCCACTCCACCTAAACTCCCCACTCCACCCAACCTCCCCACTCCACCCAACCTCCCCACTTCACCCAACCTCCCTACTTCACCCAACCTCCCTACTTCACCAAACCTCCCCACTCAACCCAACCTCCCCACTTCACCCAACCTCCCCACTTCACCCAACCTCCCCACTTCACCTGACCTCCCCACTCCACCCAACCTCCCCAAATTACCCCACCTCCCCACTCCACCCAACCTCCCCACTTCATCCAACCTCCGCACTCCACCCAACTTCCGCACTCCACCCAACTTCCGCACTCCATGCAACTTCCCCACTTCACACAACATCCCCACTCAACCCAACCTCCCCACTTCACCCAACCTCCCCACTCCACCCAACCTCCCTACTTCACCCAACCTCCCTACTTCACCAAACCTCCCCACTCAACCCAACCTCCCCACTTCACCCAACCTCCCCACTTCACCCAACCTCCCCACTTCACCTGACCTCCCCACTCCACCCAACCTCCCCAAATCACCCAACCTCCCCACTCCACTCAATCTCCCCACTCCACGCAACCTCCTCACTCCACCCAACCTCCCCACATCACCCAACCTCCCCTCTCCACCCAACCTCCCCACTCTTCCCAACCTCCCCACTCCACCCAACCTCCCCACTCCACCCAACCTCCCCACGCCACCCACACTCCCCACTCCACCGAACCTCCCCACGCCATCCAACCTCCCAAGTCCACCCAACCTCCCCACTCCTCCCAACCTACGCACTCCACCCAACCACACCACTCCACCCAACCTCCCCACTTCAACCCATCCTCCCCTCTCCACCCAACCTCCGCCCTCCACCTAACCTCCCCACTCCACCCAACCTCCCCACTTCACCCAACCTTCGCACTCCACCCAACCTCCGCACTCCACACAACTTCCCCACTTCATACAACCTCCCCACTCAACCCAACCTCCGCATTTCACCCAAACTCCCCAAATCACCCAACCTCCCCACTCCACTCAAACTCCCCACTCCACGCAACCTCCTCACTCCACCCAACCTCCCCACTTCACCCAACCTCCCCAGAGCACCCAACCTCCCCACTCTTCCCAACCTCCCCACTCCACCCAACCTCCCCACTCCTGCCAACCTACGCACTCCACCCAACCACCCTACTCCACCCAACATCCCCACTTCAACCCATCCTCCCAAATCCACCCAACCTCCCCACTTCACCCAACCACACCACTCCACCCAACCTCCCCACTTCAACCCATCCTCCCCACTGCACCCAACCTCCGCCCTCCACCCAACCTCCCCACTTCACCAAACCTCCGCATTCCAACCAACCTCCGCCCACCACCCAACCTCCGCCCTCCACCCAACCTCCCCGCTTCACCCAACCTCCCCAGAGCACCCAACCTCCCCACTCCACCCAACCTCCCCACTCCACCCAACCCTCCCCACTTCACCCTACCTCCCTACATCACCCAAACTCCCCACTCCACCCAACCTCCCCACCCCACCCAACCTCCCCACTTCACCCAACCTCCCTACTTCACCCAACCTCCCCACTCCACCCAACTTCCCCACTTCACCCAACCTCCCCACTCTACCCAACCTCCTCACTCCACCCAACCTCCCCACTTCACCCAACCTCCCTACTCCACGCAACCTCCCCACTTCACCCAACCTCCCCACTTCACCCAACCTCCCCACTCCACCCAACCTCCCCACTTCACCCAACCTCCCAACTTCACCCAACTTCCTCACTCCACCCAACCTCCCCACTTCACCCAACCTCCCCACTCCACCCAACCTCCCCACTTCACCCAACCTTGGCATTCCATCCAACCTCCGCATTCCACCCATTCTCCGCACTCCAAACAACTTCCGCACTCCACCCAACATCCGCACTCCACCGAACTTCCGCACTCCACCCAACCTCTGCACTCAACCCAACCTCCGAACACCACCCAACTTCAGCACTCCACCCAACCTCCCAACTCCACCCAACCTCCCCACTCCTCCCAACCTACGCACTCCACCCAACCACACCACTCCACCCAACCTCCCCACTCCCCACTTCACCCAACGTCCGCACTCCACCCAACTTCCGCACTACATCCAACCTCCGCACTCCACCCAACCTCCGCACTCCACACAACTTCCTCACTCCACCCAACCTCCCCACTCCACCTAGACTCCCCACTCCACCCAACCTCCCCACTCCACCCAACCTCCCCACTTCACCCAACCTCCATACTTCACCCAACCTCCCTACTTCACCAAACCTCCCCACTCAACCCAACCTCCCCACTTCACCCAACCTCCCCACTTCACCCAACCTCCCCACTTCACCTGACCTCCCCACTCCACCCAACCTCCCCAAATTACCCCACCTCCCCACTCCACCCAACCTCCCCACTTCATCCAACCTCCGCACTCCACCCAACTTCCGCACTCCACCCAACTTCCGCACTCCATGCAACTTCCCCACTTCACACAACATCCCCACTCAACCCAACCTCCCCACTTCACCCAACCTCCCCACTCCACCCAACCTCCCTACTTCACCCAACCTCCCTACTTCACCAAACCTCCCCACTCAACCCAACCTCCCCACTTCACCCAACCTCCCCACTTCACCCAACCTCCCCACTTCACCTGACCTCCCCACTCCACCCAACCTCCCCAAATCACCCAACCTCCCCACTCCACTCAATCTCCCCACTCCACGCAACCTCCTCACTCCACCCAACCTCCCCACATCACCCAACCTCCCCTCTCCACCCAACCTCCCCACTCTTCCCAACCTCCCCACTCCACCCAACCTCCCCACTCCACCCAACCTCCCCACGCCACCCACACTCCCCACTCCACCGAACCTCCCCACGCCATCCAACCTCCCAAGTCCACCCAACCTCCCCACTCCTCCCAACCTACGCACTCCACCCAACCACACCACTCCACCCAACCTCCCCACTTCAACCCATCCTCCCCTCTCCACCCAACCTCCGCCCTCCACCTAACCTCCCCACTCCACCCAACCTCCCCACTTCACCCAACCTTCGCACTCCACCCAACCTCCGCACTCCACACAACTTCCCCACTTCATACAACCTCCCCACTCAACCCAACCTCCCCATTTCACCCAAACTCCCCAAATCACCCAACCTCCCCACTCCACTCAAACTCCCCACTCCACGCAACCTCCTCACTCCACCCAACCTCCCCACTTCACCCAACCTCCCCAGAGCACCCAACCTCCCCACTCTTCCCAACCTCCCCACTCCACCCAACCTCCCCACTCCTGCCAACCTACGCACTCCACCCAACCACCCTACTCCACCCAACATCCCCACTTCAACCCATCCTCCCAAATCCACCCAACCTCCCCACTTCACCCAACCACACCACTCCACCCAACCTCCCCACTTCAACCCATCCTCCCCACTGCACCCAACCTCCGCCCTCCACCCAACCTCCCCACTTCACCAAACCTCCGCATTCCAACCAACCTCCGCCCACCACCCAACCTCCGCCCTCCACCCAACCTCCCCGCTTCACCCAACCTCCCCAGAGCACCCAACCTCCCCACTCCACCCAACCTCCCCACTCCACCCAACCCTCCCCACTTCACCCTACCTCCCTACATCACCCAAACTCCCCACTCCACCCAACCTCCCCACCCCACCCAACCTCCCCACTTCACCCAACCTCCCTACTTCACCCAACCTCCCCACTCCACCCAACTTCCCCACTTCACCCAACCTCCCCACTCTACCCAACCTCCTCACTCCACCCAACCTCCCCACTTCACCCAACCTCCCTACTCCACGCAACCTCCCCACTTCACCCAACCTCCCCACTTCACCCAACCTCCCCACTCCACCCAACCTCCCCACTTCACCCAACCTCCCAACTTCACCCAACTTCCTCACTCCACCCAACCTCCCCACTTCACCCAACCTCCCCACTCCACCCAACCTCCCACTTCACCCAACCTTGGCATTCCATCCAACCTCCGCATTCCACCCATTCTCCGCACTCCAAACAACTTCCGCACTCCACCCAACATCCGCACTCCACCGAACTTCCGCACTCCACCCAACCTCTGCACTCAACCCAACCTCCGAACACCACCCAACTTCAGCACTCCACCCAACCTCCCAACTCCACCCAACCTCCCCACTTCAACCCATCCTCCCCACTCCCCACTTCACCCAACGTCCGCACTCCACCCAACTTCCGCACTACATCAAACCTCCGCACTCCACCCAACCTCCGCACTCCACACAACTTCCTCACTCCACCCAACCTCCCCACTCCACCCAACTTCCCCATTTCACCCAACCTCCCCACTCTACCCAACCTCCTCACTCCACCCAACCTCCCCACTTCACCCAACATCCCCAGAGCACCCAACCTCCCCACTCCACGCAACCTCCCCACTTCACCCAACCTCCCCACTTCAACCAACCTCCCCACTCCACCCAACCTCCCCACTTCACCGAACCTCCGCCCTCCACCCAACCTCCCCACTCCACCCAACTTCCCCATTTCACCCAACCTCCCCACTCTACCCAACCTCCTCACTCCACCCAACCTCCCCACTTCACCCAACATCCCCAGAGCACCCAACCTTCTCACTCCACGCAACCTCCCCACTTCACCCAACCTCCCCACTCCACCCAACCTCCCCACCCCACCCAAACTCCCCTCTCCAACCAACCTCCCCACTTCACCCAACCTCCCAACTTCACCCAACATCCTCACTCCACCCAACCTCCCCACTCCACCGAACCCCCACGTCATCCAACCTCCCAACTCCACCCAACCTCCCCACTCCTCCCAACCTACGCACTCCACCCAACCACACCACTCCACCCATCCTCCCCACTCCACCCAACTTCCGCCCTCCACCCAACCTCCCCACTCCACCCAACCTCCCCACTTCACCCAACGTCCGCACTCCACCCAACTTCCGCACTCGACCCAACTTCCACACTCCATGCAACCTCCGCACTCCACCCAACCTCCGCACTCCACACAACTTCCCCACTTCACACAACCTCCCCACTCAACCCAACCTCCCCACTTCACCCAATCTCCCCACTCCACTCAAACTCCCCACTCCACGCAACCTCCTCACTCCACCCAACCTCCCCACTTCACCCAACCTCCCCAGAGCACCCAACCTCCCCACTCTTCCCAACCTCCCCACTCCACCCAACCTCCCCACTCCTCCCAACCTACGCACTCCACCCAACCACCATACTCCACCCAACATCCCCACTTCAACCCATCCTCCCAAATCCACCCAACCTCCCCACTTCACCCAACCACACCACTCCACCCATCCTCCCCACTTCAACCCATCCTCCCCACTCCACCCAACCTCCGCCCTCCACCCAACCTCACCACTACACCCAACCTCCCCACTTCACCCAACTTCCGCACTCCACCCAACCTCTGCACTCAACCCAACCTCCGAACACCACCCAACTTCAGCACTCCACCCAACCTCCCAACTCCACCCAACCTCCCCACTTCAACCCATCCTCCCCACTCCCCACTTCACCCAACGTCCGCACTCCACCCAACTTCCGCACTACATCCAACCTCCGCACTCCACCCAACCTCCGCACTCCACACAACTTCCTCACTCCACCCAACCTCCCCACTCCACCCAACTTCCCCATTTCACCCAACCTCCCCACTCTACCCAACCTCCTCACTCCACCCAACCTCCCCACTTCACCCAACATCCCCAGAGCACCCAACCTCCCCACTCCACGCAACCTCCCCACTTCACCCAACCTCCCCACTTCAACCAACCTCCCCACTCCACCCAACCTCCCCACTTCACCGAACCTCCGCCCTCCACCCAACCTCCCCACTCCACCCAACTTCCCCATTTCACCCAACCTCCCCACTCTACCCAACCTCCTCACTCCACCCAACCTCCCCACTTCACCCAACATCCCCAGAGCACCCAACCTTCTCACTCCACGCAACCTCCCCACTTCACCCAACCTCCCCACTCCACCCAACCTCCCCACCCCACCCAAACTCCCCTCTCCAACCAACCTCCCCACTTCACCCAACCTCCCAACTTCACCCAACATCCTCACTCCACCCAACCTCCCCACTCCACCGAACCCCCACGTCATCCAACCTCCCAACTCCACCCAACCTCCCCACTCCTCCCAACCTACGCACTCCACCCAACCACACCACTCCACCCATCCTCCCCACTCCACCCAACTTCCGCCCTCCACCCAACCTCCCCACTCCACCCAACCTCCCCACTTCACCCAACGTCCGCACTCCACCCAACTTCCGCACTCGACCCAACTTCCGCACTCCATGCAACCTCCGCACTCCACCCAACCTCCGCACTCCACACAACTTCCCCACTTCACACAACCTCCCCACTCAACCCAACCTCCCCACTTCACCCAATCTCCCCACTCCACTCAAACTCCCCACTCCACGCAACCTCCTCACTCCACCCAACCTCCCCACTTCACCCAACCTCCCCAGAGCACCCAACCTCCCCACTCTTCCCAACCTCCCCACTCCTCCCAACCTACGCACTCCACCCAACCACCATACTCCACCCAACATCCCCACTTCAACCCATCCTCCCAAATCCACCCAACCTCCCCACTTCACCCAACCACACCACTCCACCCATCCTCCCCACTTCAACCCATCCTCCCCACTCCACCCAACCTCCGCCCTCCACCCAACCTCCCCACTCCACCCAACCTCCCCACTTCACCCAACCTCCGCACTCCACCCAACCTCCGCACTTCACCCAACTTCCGCACTCCACCCAACCTCCGCACTCCACACAACTTCCCTACTTCATACAACCTCCCCACTCAACCCAACCTCCCCACTTCACCCAACCTCCCCACTTCACCCAACCTCCCCACATCACCCAACCTCCCCACTCCACCCAACTTCCCCAAATTACTCAACCTCCCCACTCCACCCAACCTCCCCACTTCATCCAACCTCAGCACTCCACCCAACTTCCGCACTCCACCCAACTTCCGCACTCCATGCAACCTCCGCACTCCACCCAACCTCCGCACTCCACACAACTTCCCCACTTCATAAAACCTCTCCACTCAACCCAACCTCCCCACTTCACCCAACCTCCCCAAATCACCCAACCTCCCCACTCCACTCAAACTCCCCACTCCACGCAACATCCTCACTCCATCCAACCTCCCCACATCACTCAACCTCCCCAGAGCACTCAACCTCCCCACTCTTCCCAACCTCCCCACTCCACCCAACCTCCCCTCTCCACCCAACCTCCCCACTTCACCCAACCTCCCCACTCCACCCAACCTCCCCACGCCACCCACACTCCCCACTCCACCGAACCTCCGCCCTCCACCTAACCTCCCCACTCCATCCAACCTCCCCACTTCACCCAACCTACGCACTCCACCCAACCTCCGCACTCCACCCAAAGTTCGCACTCAAACCAACCTCCACACTTCACCCAACCTCCCAACTCCACCCAACCTCCCCACTCCACCAAACCTCCGCATTCCAACCAACCTCCGCACGCCACCCAACCTCCGCTCTCGAACCAACTTCCGCACTCCACCCAACCTCCGCACTCCACCCAAATTCCGCACTCCACCCAACTTCCGCACTACATCCAACCTCCGCACTCCACCCAACCTCCGCACTCCACACAACTTCCTCACCCCACCCAACCTCCCCACTCCACCCAACTTCCCCATTTCACCCAACCTCCCCACTCCACCCAACCTCCGCACTCCACACAACTTCCCCACTTCATAAAACCTCCCCACTCAACCCAACCTCCCCACTTCACCCAACCTCCCCAAATCACCCAACCTCCCCACACCACTCAAACTCCCCACTCCACGCAACCTCCTCACTCCACCCAACCTCCTCACATCACTCAACCTCCCCAGAGCACCCAACCTCCCCACTCTTCCCAACCTCCCCACTCCACCCAACCTCCCCTCTCCACCCAACCTCCCCACTTCACCCAACCTCCCCACTGCACCCAACCTCCCCACGCCACCCACACTCCCCACTCCACCGAACCTCCGCCCTCCACCTAACCTCCCCACTCCATCCAACCTCCCCACTTCACCCAACCTACGCACTCCACCCAACCTCCGCACTCCACCCAAAGTTCGCACTCAAACCAACCTCCACACTTCACCCAACCTCCCAACTCCACCCAACCTCCCCACTCCACCAAACCTCCGCATTCCAACCAACTTCCGCACTCCACCCAACCTGCGCACTCCACCCAAATTCCGCACTCCACCCAACTTCCACACTACATCCAACCTCCGCACTCCACCCAACCTCCGCACTCCACACAACTTCCTCACTCCACCCAACCTCCCCACTCCACCCAACTTCCCCATTTCACCCAACCTCCCCACTCTACCCAACCTCCTCACTCCACCCAACCTCCCCACTTCACCCAACATCCCCAGAGCACCCAACCTCCCCACTCCACGCAACCTCCCCACTTCACCCAACCTCCCCACTTCAACCAACCTCCCCACTCCACCCAACCTCCCCACTTCACCGAACCTCCGCCCTCCACCCAACCTCCCCACTCCACCCAACTTCCCCATTTCACCCAACCTCCCCACTCTACCCAACCTCCTCACTCCACCCAACCTCCCCACTTCACCCAACATCCCCAGAGCACCCAACCTTCTCACTCCACGCAACCTCCCCACTCCACCCAACCTCCCCACTCCACCCAACCTCCCCACCCCACCCAAACTCCCCTCTCCACCCAACCTCCCCACTTCACCCAACCTCCCAACTTCACCCAACCTCCTCACTCCACCCAACCTCCCCACTCCACCGAACCCCCACGTCATCCAACCTCCCAACTCCACCCAACCTCCCCACTCCTCCCAACCTACGCACTCCACCCAACCACACCACTCCACCTATCCTCCCCACTCCACCCAACTTCCGCCCTCCACCCAACCTCCCCACTCCACCCAACCTCCCCACTTCACCCAACGTCCGCACTCCACCCAACTTCCGCACTCGACCCAACTTCCGCACTCCATGCAACCTCCGCACTCCACCCAACCTCCGCACTCCACACAACTTCCCCACTTCACACAACCTCCCCACTCAACCCAACCTCCCCACTTCACCCAATCTCCCCACTCCACCCAACCTCCCCACTCCACTCAAACTCCCCACTCCACGCAACCTCCTCACTCCACGCAACCTCCCCACTTCACCCAACCTCCCCACTTCAACCAACCTCCCCACTCCACCCAACCTCCCCACTTCACCGAACCTCCGCCCTCCACCCAACCTCCCCACTCCACCCAACTTCCCCATTTCACCCAACCTCCCCACTCTACCCAACCTCCTCACTCCACCCAACCTCCCCACTTCACCCAACATCCCCAGAGCACCCAACCTTCTCACTCCACGCAACCTCCCCACTCCACCCAACCTCCCCACTCCACCCAACCTCCCCACCCCACCCAAACTCCCCTCTCCACCCAACCTCCCCACTTCACCCAACCTCCCAACTTCACCCAACCTCCTCACTCCACCCAACCTCCCCACTCCACCGAACCCCCACGTCATCCAACCTCCCAACTCCACCCAACCTCCCCACTCCTCCCAACCTACGCACTCCACCCAACCACACCACTCCACCTATCCTCCCCACTCCACCCAACTTCCGCCCTCCACCCAACCTCCCCACTCCACCCAACCTCCCCACTTCACCCAACGTCCGCACTCCACCCAACTTCCGCACTCGACCCAACTTCCGCACTCCATGCAACCTCCGCACTCCACCCAACCTCCGCACTCCACACAACTTCCCCACTTCACACAACCTCCCCACTCAACCCAACCTCCCCACTTCACCCAATCTCCCCACTCCACCCAACCTCCCCACTCCACTCAAACTCCCCACTCCACGCAACCTCCTCACTCCACCCAACCTCCCCACTTCACCCAACCTCCCCAGAGCACCCAACCTCCCCACTCTTCCCAACCTCCCCACTCCACCCAACCTCCCCACTCCTCCCAACCTACGCACTCCACCCAACCACCATACTCCACCCAACATCCCCACTTCAACCCATCCTCCCAAATCCACCCAACCTCCCCACTTCACCCAACCACACCACTCCCCCCAACCTCCCCACTTCAACCCATCCTCCCCACTCCACCCAACCTCCCCACTCCACCCAACCTCCCCACTCCACCCAACCTCCCCACTTCACCCAACCTCCGCACTCCACCCAACCTCCGCACTTCACCCAACTTCCGCACTCCACCCAACCTCCGCACTCCACACAACTTCCCCACTTCATACAACCTCCCCACTCAACCCAACCTCCCCACTTCACCCAACCTCCCCACTTCACCCAACCTCCCCACATCACCCAACCTCCCCACTCCACCCAACTTCCCCAAATTACTCAACCTCCCCACTCCACCCAACCTCCCCACTTCATCCAACCTCCGCACTCCACCCAACTTCCGCACTCCATGCAACCTCCGCACTCCACCCAACCTCCGCACTCCACACAACTTCCCCACTTCATAAAACCTCCCCACTCAACCCAACCTCCCCACTTCACCCAACCTCCCCAAATCACCCAACCTCCCCACTCCACTCAAACTCCCCACTCCACGCAACCTCCTCACTCCACCCAACCTCCCCACATCACTCAACCTCCCCAGAGCACCCAACCTCCCCACTCTTCCCAACCTCCCCACTCCACCCAACCTCCCCTCTCCACCCAACCTCCCCACTTCACCCAACCTCCCCACTCCACCCAACCTCCCCACGCCACCCACACTCCCCACTCCACCGAACCTCCACCCTCCACCTAACCTCCCCACTCCATCCAACCTCCCCACTTCACCCAACCTACGCACTCCACCCAACCTCCGCACTCCACCCAAAGTTCGCACTCAAACCAACCTCCACACTTCACCCAACCTCCCAACTCCACCCAACCTCCCCACTCCACCAAACCTCCGCATTCCAGCCAACCTCCGCACGCCACCCAACCTCCGCTCTCGAACCAACTTCCGCACTCCACCCAACCTCCGCACTCCACCCAAATTCCGCACTACATCCAACCTCCGCACTCCACCCAACCTCCGCACTCCACACAACTTCCTCACTCCACCCAACCTCCCCACTCCACCCAACTTCCCCATTTCACCCAACCTCCCCACTCTACCCAACCTCCTCACTCCACCCAACCTCCCCACTTCACCCAACATCCCCAGAGCACCCAACCTCCCCACTCCACGCAACCTCCCCACTTCACCCAACCTCCCCACTTCAACCAACCTCCCCACTCCACCCAACCTCCCCACTTCACCGAACCTCCGCCCTCCACCCAACCTCCCCACTCCACCCAACTTCCCCATTTCACCCAACCTCCCCACTCTACCCAACCTCCTCACTCCACCCAACCTCCCCACTTCACCCAACATCCCCAGAGCACCCAACCTTCTCACTCCACGCAACCTCCCCACTCCACCCAACCTCCCCACTCCACCCAACCTCCCCACCCCACCCAAACTCCCCTCTCCACCCAACCTCCCCACTTCACCCAACCTCCCAACTTCACCCAACCTCCTCACTCCACCCAACCTCCCCACTCCACCGAACCCCCACGTCATCCAACCTCCCAACTCCACCCAACCTCCCCACTCCTCCCAACCTACGCACTCCACCCAACCACACCACTCCACCTATCCTCCCCACTCCACCCAACTTCCGCCCTCCACCCAACCTCCCCACTCCAACCAACCTCCCCACTTCACCCAACGTCCGCACTCCACCCAACTTCCGCACTCGACCCAACTTCCGCACTCCATGCAACCTCCGCACTCCACCCAACCTCCGCACTCCACACAACTTCCCCACTTCACACAACCTCCCCACTCAACCCAACCTCCCCACTTCACCCAATCTCCCCACTCCACCCAACCTCCCCACTCCACTCAAACTCCCCACTCCACGCAACCTCCTCACTCCACCCAACCTCCCCACTTCACCCAACCTCCCCAGAGCACCCAACCTCCCCACTCTTCCCAACCTCCCCACTCCACCCAACCTCCCCACTACTCCCAACCTACGCACTCCACCCAACCACCATACTCCACCCAACATCCCCACTTCAACCCATCCTCCCAAATCCACCCAACCTCCCCACTTCACCCAACCACACCACTCCCCCAACCTCCCCACTTCAACCCATCCTCCCCACTCCACCCAACATCCGCCCTCCACCCAACCTCCCCACTCCACCCAACCTCCCCACTTCACCCAACCTCCGCACTCCTCCCAACCTACGCACTCCACCCAACCACACCACTCCACCCATCCTCCCCACTCCACCCAACTTCCGCCCTCCACCCAACCTCCCCACTCCACCCAACCTCCCCACTTCACCCAACGTCCGCACTCCACCCAACTTCCGCACTCGACCCAACTTCCGCACTCCATGCAACCTCCGCACTCCACCCAACCTCCGCACTCCACACAACTTCCCCACTTCACACAACCTCCCCACTCAACCCAACCTCCCCACTTCACCCAATCTCCCCACTCCACTCAAACTCCCCACTCCACGCAACCTCCTCACTCCACCCAACCTCCCCACTTCACCCAACCTCCCCAGAGCACCCAACCTCCCCACTCTTCCCAACCTCCCCACTCCTCCCAACCTACGCACTCCACCCAACCACCATACTCCACCCAACATCCCCACTTCAACCCATCCTCCCAAATCCACCCAACCTCCCCACTTCACCCAACCACACCACTCCACCCATCCTCCCCACTTCAACCCATCCTCCCCACTCCACCCAACCTCCGCCCTCCACCCAACCTCCCCACTCCACCCAACCTCCCCACTTCACCCAACCTCCGCACTCCACCCAACCTCCGCACTTCACCCAACTTCCGCACTCCACCCAACCTCCGCACTCCACACAACTTCCCTACTTCATACAACCTCCCCACTCAACCCAACCTCCCCACTTCACCCAACCTCCCCACTTCACCCAACCTCCCCACATCACCCAACCTCCCCACTCCACCCAACTTCCCCAAATTACTCAACCTCCCCACTCCACCCAACCTCCCCACTTCATCCAACCTCAGCACTCCACCCAACTTCCGCACTCCACCCAACTTCCGCACTCCATGCAACCTCCGCACTCCACCCAACCTCCGCACTCCACACAACTTCCCCACTTCATAAAACCTCTCCACTCAACCCAACCTCCCCACTTCACCCAACCTCCCCAAATCACCCAACCTCCCCACTCCACTCAAACTCCCCACTCCACGCAACATCCTCACTCCATCCAACCTCCCCACATCACTCAACCTCCCCAGAGCACTCAACCTCCCCACTCTTCCCAACCTCCCCACTCCACCCAACCTCCCCTCTCCACCCAACCTCCCCACTTCACCCAACCTCCCCACTCCACCCAACCTCCCCACGCCACCCACACTCCCCACTCCACCGAACCTCCGCCCTCCACCTAACCTCCCCACTCCATCCAACCTCCCCACTTCACCCAACCTACGCACTCCACCCAACCTCCGCACTCCACCCAAAGTTCGCACTCAAACCAACCTCCACACTTCACCCAACCTCCCAACTCCACCCAACCTCCCCACTCCACCAAACCTCCGCATTCCAACCAACCTCCGCACGCCACCCAACCTCCGCTCTCGAACCAACTTCCGCACTCCACCCAACCTCCGCACTCCACCCAAATTCCGCACTCCACCCAACTTCCGCACTACATCCAACCTCCGCACTCCACCCAACCTCCGCACTCCACACAACTTCCTCACCCCACCCAACCTCCCCACTCCACCCAACTTCCCCATTTCACCCAACCTCCCCACTCCACCCAACCTCCGCACTCCACACAACTTCCCCACTTCATAAAACCTCCCCACTCAACCCAACCTCCCCACTTCACCCAACCTCCCCAAATCACCCAACCTCCCCACACCACTCAAACTCCCCACTCCACGCAACCTCCTCACTCCACCCAACCTCCTCACATCACTCAACCTCCCCAGAGCACCCAACCTCCCCACTCTTCCCAACCTCCCCACTCCACCCAACCTCCCCTCTCCACCCAACCTCCCCACTTCACCCAACCTCCCCACTGCACCCAACCTCCCCACGCCACCCACACTCCCCACTCCACCGAACCTCCGCCCTCCACCTAACCTCCCCACTCCATCCAACCTCCCCACTTCACCCAACCTACGCACTCCACCCAACCTCCGCACTCCACCCAAAGTTCGCACTCAAACCAACCTCCACACTTCACCCAACCTCCCAACTCCACCCAACCTCCCCACTCCACCAAACCTCCGCATTCCAACCAACTTCCGCACTCCACCCAACCTGCGCACTCCACCCAAATTCCGCACTCCACCCAACTTCCACACTACATCCAACCTCCGCACTCCACCCAACCTCCGCACTCCACACAACTTCCTCACTCCACCCAACCTCCCCACTCCACCCAACTTCCCCATTTCACCCAACCTCCCCACTCTACCCAACCTCCTCACTCCACCCAACCTCCCCACTTCACCCAACATCCCCAGAGCACCCAACCTCCCCACTCCACGCAACCTCCCCACTTCACCCAACCTCCCCACTTCAACCAACCTCCCCACTCCACCCAACCTCCCCACTTCACCGAACCTCCGCCCTCCACCCAACCTCCCCACTCCACCCAACTTCCCCATTTCACCCAACCTCCCCACTCTACCCAACCTCCTCACTCCACCCAACCTCCCCACTTCACCCAACATCCCCAGAGCACCCAACCTTCTCACTCCACGCAACCTCCCCACTCCACCCAACCTCCCCACTCCACCCAACCTCCCCACCCCACCCAAACTCCCCTCTCCACCCAACCTCCCCACTTCACCCAACCTCCCAACTTCACCCAACCTCCTCACTCCACCCAACCTCCCCACTCCACCGAACCCCCACGTCATCCAACCTCCCAACTCCACCCAACCTCCCCACTCCTCCCAACCTACGCACTCCACCCAACCACACCACTCCACCTATCCTCCCCACTCCACCCAACTTCCGCCCTCCACCCAACCTCCCCACTCCACCCAACCTCCCCACTTCACCCAACGTCCGCACTCCACCCAACTTCCGCACTCGACCCAACTTCCGCACTCCATGCAACCTCCGCACTCCACCCAACCTCCGCACTCCACACAACTTCCCCACTTCACACAACCTCCCCACTCAACCCAACCTCCCCACTTCACCCAATCTCCCCACTCCACCCAACCTCCCCACTCCACTCAAACTCCCCACTCCACGCAACCTCCTCACTCCACGCAACCTCCCCACTTCACCCAACCTCCCCACTTCAACCAACCTCCCCACTCCACCCAACCTCCCCACTTCACCGAACCTCCGCCCTCCACCCAACCTCCCCACTCCACCCAACTTCCCCATTTCACCCAACCTCCCCACTCTACCCAACCTCCTCACTCCACCCAACCTCCCCACTTCACCCAACATCCCCAGAGCACCCAACCTTCTCACTCCACGCAACCTCCCCACTCCACCCAACCTCCCCACTCCACCCAACCTCCCCACCCCACCCAAACTCCCCTCTCCACCCAACCTCCCCACTTCACCCAACCTCCCAACTTCACCCAACCTCCTCACTCCACCCAACCTCCCCACTCCACCGAACCCCCACGTCATCCAACCTCCCAACTCCACCCAACCTCCCCACTCCTCCCAACCTACGCACTCCACCCAACCACACCACTCCACCTATCCTCCCCACTCCACCCAACTTCCGCCCTCCACCCAACCTCCCCACTCCACCCAACCTCCCCACTTCACCCAACGTCCGCACTCCACCCAACTTCCGCACTCGACCCAACTTCCGCACTCCATGCAACCTCCGCACTCCACCCAACCTCCGCACTCCACACAACTTCCCCACTTCACACAACCTCCCCACTCAACCCAACCTCCCCACTTCACCCAATCTCCCCACTCCACCCAACCTCCCCACTCCACTCAAACTCCCCACTCCACGCAACCTCCTCACTCCACCCAACCTCCCCACTTCACCCAACCTCCCCAGAGCACCCAACCTCCCCACTCTTCCCAACCTCCCCACTCCACCCAACCTCCCCACTCCTCCCAACCTACGCACTCCACCCAACCACCATACTCCACCCAACATCCCCACTTCAACCCATCCTCCCAAATCCACCCAACCTCCCCACTTCACCCAACCACACCACTCCCCCCAACCTCCCCACTTCAACCCATCCTCCCCACTCCACCCAACCTCCCCACTCCACCCAACCTCCCCACTCCACCCAACCTCCCCACTTCACCCAACCTCCGCACTCCACCCAACCTCCGCACTTCACCCAACTTCCGCACTCCACCCAACCTCCGCACTCCACACAACTTCCCCACTTCATACAACCTCCCCACTCAACCCAACCTCCCCACTTCACCCAACCTCCCCACTTCACCCAACCTCCCCACATCACCCAACCTCCCCACTCCACCCAACTTCCCCAAATTACTCAACCTCCCCACTCCACCCAACCTCCCCACTTCATCCAACCTCCGCACTCCACCCAACTTCCGCACTCCATGCAACCTCCGCACTCCACCCAACCTCCGCACTCCACACAACTTCCCCACTTCATAAAACCTCCCCACTCAACCCAACCTCCCCACTTCACCCAACCTCCCCAAATCACCCAACCTCCCCACTCCACTCAAACTCCCCACTCCACGCAACCTCCTCACTCCACCCAACCTCCCCACATCACTCAACCTCCCCAGAGCACCCAACCTCCCCACTCTTCCCAACCTCCCCACTCCACCCAACCTCCCCTCTCCACCCAACCTCCCCACTTCACCCAACCTCCCCACTCCACCCAACCTCCCCACGCCACCCACACTCCCCACTCCACCGAACCTCCACCCTCCACCTAACCTCCCCACTCCATCCAACCTCCCCACTTCACCCAACCTACGCACTCCACCCAACCTCCGCACTCCACCCAAAGTTCGCACTCAAACCAACCTCCACACTTCACCCAACCTCCCAACTCCACCCAACCTCCCCACTCCACCAAACCTCCGCATTCCAGCCAACCTCCGCACGCCACCCAACCTCCGCTCTCGAACCAACTTCCGCACTCCACCCAACCTCCGCACTCCACCCAAATTCCGCACTACATCCAACCTCCGCACTCCACCCAACCTCCGCACTCCACACAACTTCCTCACTCCACCCAACCTCCCCACTCCACCCAACTTCCCCATTTCACCCAACCTCCCCACTCTACCCAACCTCCTCACTCCACCCAACCTCCCCACTTCACCCAACATCCCCAGAGCACCCAACCTCCCCACTCCACGCAACCTCCCCACTTCACCCAACCTCCCCACTTCAACCAACCTCCCCACTCCACCCAACCTCCCCACTTCACCGAACCTCCGCCCTCCACCCAACCTCCCCACTCCACCCAACTTCCCCATTTCACCCAACCTCCCCACTCTACCCAACCTCCTCACTCCACCCAACCTCCCCACTTCACCCAACATCCCCAGAGCACCCAACCTTCTCACTCCACGCAACCTCCCCACTCCACCCAACCTCCCCACTCCACCCAACCTCCCCACCCCACCCAAACTCCCCTCTCCACCCAACCTCCCCACTTCACCCAACCTCCCAACTTCACCCAACCTCCTCACTCCACCCAACCTCCCCACTCCACCGAACCCCCACGTCATCCAACCTCCCAACTCCACCCAACCTCCCCACTCCTCCCAACCTACGCACTCCACCCAACCACACCACTCCACCTATCCTCCCCACTCCACCCAACTTCCGCCCTCCACCCAACCTCCCCACTCCAACCAACCTCCCCACTTCACCCAACGTCCGCACTCCACCCAACTTCCGCACTCGACCCAACTTCCGCACTCCATGCAACCTCCGCACTCCACCCAACCTCCGCACTCCACACAACTTCCCCACTTCACACAACCTCCCCACTCAACCCAACCTCCCCACTTCACCCAATCTCCCCACTCCACCCAACCTCCCCACTCCACTCAAACTCCCCACTCCACGCAACCTCCTCACTCCACCCAACCTCCCCACTTCACCCAACCTCCCCAGAGCACCCAACCTCCCCACTCTTCCCAACCTCCCCACTCCACCCAACCTCCCCACTACTCCCAACCTACGCACTCCACCCAACCACCATACTCCACCCAACATCCCCACTTCAACCCATCCTCCCAAATCCACCCAACCTCCCCACTTCACCCAACCACACCACTCCCCCAACCTCCCCACTTCAACCCATCCTCCCCACTCCACCCAACATCCGCCCTCCACCCAACCTCCCCACTCCACCCAACCTCCCCACTTCACCCAACCTCCGCACTCCACCCAACCTCCGCACTTCACCCAACTTCCGCACTCCACCCAACCTCCGCACTCCACACAACTTCCCCACTTCATACAACCTCCCCACTCAACCCAACCTCCCCACTTCACCCAACCTCCCCACTTCACCCAACCTCCCCACATCACCCAACCTCCCCACTCCACCCAACTTCCCCAAATTACTCAACCTCCCCACTCCACCCAACCTCCCCACTTCATCCAACCTCCGCACTCCACCCAACTTCCGCACTCCATGCAACCTCCGCACTCCACCCAACCTCCGCACTCCACACAACTTCCCCACTTCATAAAACCTCCCCACTCAACCCAACCTCCCCACTTCACCCAACCTCCCCAAATCACCCAACCTCCCCACTCCACTCAAACTCCCCACTCCACGCAACCTCCTCACTCCACCCAACCTCCCCACATCACTCAACCTCCCCAGAGCACCCAACCTCCCCACTCTTCCCAACCTCCCCACTCCACCCAACCTCCCCTCTCCACCCAACCTCCCCACTTCACCCAACCTCCCCACTCCACCCAACCTCCCCACGCCACCCACACTCCCCACTCCACCGAACCTCCGCCCTCCACCTAACCTCCCCACTCCATCCAACCTCCCCACTTCACCCAACCTACGCACTCCACCCAACCTCCGCACTCCACCCAAAGTTCGCACTCAAACCAACCTCCACACTTCACCCAACCTCCCAACTCCACCCAACCTCCCCACTCCACCAAACCTCCGCATTCCAGCCAACCTCCGCACGCCACCCAACCTCCGCTCTCGAACCAACTTCCGCACTCCACCCAACCTCCGCACTCCACCCAAATTCCGCACTACATCCAACCTCCGCACTCCACCCAACCTCCGCACTCCACACAACTTCCTCACTCCACCCAACCTCCCCACTCCACCCAACTTCCCCATTTCACCCAACCTCCCCACTCTACCCAACCTCCTCACTCCACCCAACCTCCCCACTTCACCCAACATCCCCAGAGCACCCAACCTCCCCACTCCACGCAACCTCCCCACTTCACCCAACCTCCCCACTTCAACCAACCTCCCCACTCCACCCAACCTCCCCACTTCACCGAACCTCCGCCCTCCACCCAACCTCCCCACTCCACCCAACTTCCCCATTTCACCCAACCTCCCCACTCTACCCAACCTCCTCACTCCACCCAACCTCCCCACTTCACCCAACATCCCCAGAGCACCCAACCTTCTCACTCCACGCAACCTCCCCACTTCACCCAACCTCCCCACTCCACCCAACCTCCCCACCCCACCCAAACTCCCCTCTCCAACCAACCTCCCCACTTCACCCAACCTCCCAACTTCACCCAACATCCTCACTCCACCCAACCTCCCCACTCCACCGAACCCCCACGTCATCCAACCTCCCAACTCCACCCAACCTCCCCACTCCTCCCAACCTACGCACTCCACCCAACCACACCACTCCACCCATCCTCCCCACTCCACCCAACTTCCGCCCTCCACCCAACCTCCCCACTCCACCCAACCTCCCCACTTCACCCAACGTCCGCACTCCACCCAACTTCCGCACTCGACCCAACTTCCGCACTCCATGCAACCTCCGCACTCCACCCAACCTCCGCACTCCACACAACTTCCCCACTTCATAAAACCTCCCCACTCAACCCAACCTCCCCACTTCACCCAACCTCCCCAAATCACCCAACCTCCCCACTCCACTCAAACTCCCCACTCCACGCAACCTCCTCACTCCACCCAACCTCCCCACATCACTCAACCTCCCCAGAGCACCCAACCTCCCCACTCTTCCCAACCTCCCCACTCCACCCAACCTCCCCTCTCCACCCAACCTCCCCACTTCACCCAACCTCCCCACTCCACCCAACCTCCCCACGCCACCCACACTCCCCACTCCACCGAACCTCCGCCCTCCACCTAACCTCCCCACTCCATCCAACCTCCCCACTTCACCCAACCTACGCACTCCACCCAACCTCCGCACTCCACCCAAAGTTCGCACTCAAACCAACCTCCACACTTCACCCAACCTCCCAACTCCACCCAACCTCCCCACTCCACCAAACCTCCGCATTCCAGCCAACCTCCGCACGCCACCCAACCTCCGCTCTCGAACCAACTTCCGCACTCCACCCAACCTCCGCACTCCACCCAAATTCCGCACTACATCCAACCTCCGCACTCCACCCAACCTCCGCACTCCACACAACTTCCTCACTCCACCCAACCTCCCCACTCCACCCAACTTCCCCATTTCACCCAACCTCCCCACTCTACCCAACCTCCTCACTCCACCCAACCTCCCCACTTCACCCAACATCCCCAGAGCACCCAACCTCCCCACTCCACGCAACCTCCCCACTTCACCCAACCTCCCCACTTCAACCAACCTCCCCACTCCACCCAACCTCCCCACTTCACCGAACCTCCGCCCTCCACCCAACCTCCCCACTCCACCCAACTTCCCCATTTCACCCAACCTCCCCACTCTACCCAACCTCCTCACTCCACCCAACCTCCCCACTTCACCCAACATCCCCAGAGCACCCAACCTTCTCACTCCACGCAACCTCCCCACTTCACCCAACCTCCCCACTCCACCCAACCTCCCCACCCCACCCAAACTCCCCTCTCCAACCAACCTCCCCACTTCACCCAACCTCCCAACTTCACCCAACATCCTCACTCCACCCAACCTCCCCACTCCACCGAACCCCCACGTCATCCAACCTCCCAACTCCACCCAACCTCCCCACTCCTCCCAACCTACGCACTCCACCCAACCACACCACTCCACCCATCCTCCCCACTCCACCCAACTTCCGCCCTCCACCCAACCTCCCCACTCCACCCAACCTCCCCACTTCACCCAACGTCCGCACTCCACCCAACTTCCGCACTCGACCCAACTTCCGCACTCCATGCAACCTCCGCACTCCACCCAACCTCCGCACTCCACACAACTTCCCCACTTCACACAACCTCCCCACTCAACCCAACCTGCCCACTTCACACAACCTGCCCACTTCACACAACCTCCCCATATCACCCAACCTCCCCACTCCACCTAAACTCCCCACTCCACCCAACCTCCCCACTCCACCCAACCTCCCCACTTCACCCAACCTCCCTACTTCACCCAACCTCCCTACTTCACCAAACCTCCCCACTCAACCCAACCTCCCCACTTCACCCAACCTCCCCACTTCACCCAACCTCCCCACTTCACCTGACCTCCCCACTCCACCCAACCTCCCCAAATTACCCCACCTCCCCACTCCACCCAACCTCCCCACTTCATCCAACCTCCGCACTCCACCCAACTTCCGCACTCCACCCAACTTCCGCACTCCATGCAACCTCCGCACTCCACCCAACCTCCGCACTCCACACAACTTCCCCACTTCATACAACCTCCCCACTCAACCCAACCTCCCCACTTCACCCAACCTCCCCAAATCACCCAACCTCCCCACTCCACTCAATCTCCCCACTCCACGCAACCTCCTCACTCCACCCAACCTCCCCACATCACCCAACCTCCCCTCTCCACCCAACCTCCCCACTCTTCCCAACCTTCCCACTCCACCCAACCTCCCCACTCCACCCAACCTCCCCACGCCACCCACACTCCCCACTCCAGCGAACCTCCCCACGCCATCCAACCTCCCAAGTCCACCCAACCTCCCCACTCCTCCCAACCTACGCACTCCACCCAACCACACCACTCCACCCAACCTCCCCACTTCAACCCATCCTCCCCTCTCCACCCAACCTCCGCCCTCCACCTAACCTCCCCACTCCACCCAACCTCCCCACTTCACCCAACCTTCGCACTCCACCCAACCTCCGCACTCCACACAACTTCCCCACTTCATACAACCTCCTCACTCCACCCAACCTCCCCACTTCACCCAAAATCCCCAGAGCACCCAACCTTACCACTCCACGCAAACTCCCCACTCCACCCAACCTCCCCACTCCACCCAACCTCCCCACCCCACCCAAACTCCCCTCTCCACCCAACCTCCCCACTTCACCCAACCTCCCAACTTCACCCAACCTCCCCACTCCACCCAACCTCCCCACCCCACCCAAACTCCCCTCTCCACCCAACCTTCCCACTTCACCCAACCTCCCAACTTCACCCAACCTCCTCACTCCACCCAACCTCCCAACTCCACCCAACCTCCCCACTCTTCCCAACCTACGCACTCCACCCAACCACACCACTCCACCCATCCTCCCCACTCCACCCAACTTCCGCCCTCCACCCAACCTCCCCACTCCACCCAACCTCCCCACTTCCCCCAGCGTCCGCACTCCACCCAACTTCCGCACTCGACCCAACTTCCGCACTCCATGCAACCTCCGCACTCCACCCAACCTCCGCACTACACACAACTTCCCCACTTCACACAACCTCCCCACTCAACCCAACCTCCCCACTTCACCCAACCTCCCCACTCCACCCAACCTCCCCACTTCACCCAACCTCCCCACATCACCCAAACTCCCCACCCCACCCAACCTCCCCACTTCACCCAACCTCCCTACTTCACCCAACCTCCCCACTCCACCCAACTTCCGCACTCCACCCAACTTCCGCACTCCGTGCAACCTCCGCACTCCACCCAACCTCCGCACTCCACCCAACTTCCGCACTCCACCCAACTTCCGCACTCCAACCAACTTCCGCACTCTATCCAACTTCCACACTCCACCCAACCTCCACACCCCACACAACTTCCCCACTTCATACAACCTCCCCACTCAACCCAACCTCCCCACCCCACCCAACCTCCTCAAATCACCCAACCTCCCCACTCCACTCAAACTCCCCACTCCACCCAACCTCCTCACTCCACCCAACCTCCCCACTTCACCCAACCTCCCCAGACCACCCAACCTCCCCACTCCACCGAACCTCCCCACTCCACCCAACCTGCCCACTTCACACAACCTCCCCATATCACCCAACCTCCCCACTCCACCTAAACTCCCCACTCCACCCAACCTCCCCACTCTTCCCAACCTACGCACTCCACCCAACCACACCACTCCACCCATCCTCCCCACTCCACCCAACTTCCGCCCTCCACCCAACCTCCCCACTCCACCCAACCTCCCCACTTCCCCCAACGTCCGCACTCCACCCAACTTCCGCACTCGACCCAACTTCCGCACTCCATGCAACCTCCGCACTCCACCCAACCTCCGCACTACACACAACTTCCCCACTTCACACAACCTCCCCACTCAACCCAACCTCCCCACTTCACCCAACCTCCCCACTCCACCCAACCTCCCCACTTCACCCAACCTCCCCACATCACCCAAACTCCCCACCCCACCCAACCTCCCCACTTCACCCAACCTCCCTACTTCACCCAACCACCCCACTCCACCCAACTTCCGCACTCCACCCAACTTCCGCACTCCATGCAACCTCCGCACTCCACCCAACCTCCGCACTCCACCCAACTTCCGCACTCCACCCAACTTCCGCACTCCAACCAACTTCCGCACTCTATCCAACTTCCACACTCCACCCAACCTCCACACCCCACACAACTTCCCCACTTCATACAACCTCCCCACTCAACCCAACCTCCCCACCCCACCCAACCTCCTCAAATCACCCAACCTCCCCACTCCACTCAAACTCCCCACTCCACCCAACCTCCTCACTCCACCCAACCTCCCCACTTCACCCAACCTCCCCAGACCACCCAACCTCCCCACTCCACCGAACCTCCCCACTCCACCCAACCTGCCCACTTCACACAACCTCCCCATATCACCCAACCTCCCCACTCCACCTAAAATCCCCACTCCACCCAACCTCCCCACTCCACCCAACCTCCCCACTTCACCCAACCTCCCTACTTCACCCAACCTCCCTACTTCACCAAACCTCCCCACTCAACCCAACCTCCCCACTTCACCCAACCTCCCCACTTCACCCAACCTCCCCACTTCACCTGACCTCCCCACTCCACCCAACCTCCCCAAATTACCCCACCTCCCCACTCCACCCAACCTCCCCACTTCATCCAACCTCCGCACTCCACCCAACTTCCGCACTCCACCCAACTTCCGCACTCCATGCAACCTCCGCACTCCACCCAACCTCCGCACTCCACACAACTTCCCCACTTCATACAACCTCCCCACTCAACCCAACCTCCCCACTTCACCCAACCTCCCCAAATCACCCAACCTCCCCACTCCACTCAATCTCCCCACTCCACGCAACCTCCTCACTCCACCCAACCTCCCCACATCACCCAACCTCCCCTCTCCACCCAACCTCCCCACTCTTCCCAACCTCCCCACTCCACCCAACCTCCCCACTCCACCCAACCTCCCCACGCCACCCACACTCCCCACTCCAGCGAACCTCCCCACGCCATCCAACCTCCCAAGTCCACCCAACCTCCCCACTCCTCCCAACCTACGCACTCCACCCAACCACACCACTCCACCCAACCTCCCCACTTCAACCCATCCTCCCCTCTCCACCCAACCTCCGCCCTCCACCTAACCTCCCCACTCCACCCAACCTCCCCACTTCACCCAACCTTCGCACTCCACCCAACCTCCGCACTCCACACAACTTCCCCACTTCATACAACCTCCCCACTCAACCCAACCTCCCCACTTCACCCAATCTCCCCACTTCACCCAACCTCCCCACATCACCCAACCTCCCCACTCCACCCAACCTCCCCAAATCACCCAACCTCCCCACTCCACTCAAACTCCCCACTCCACCCAACCTCCTCACTCCACCCAAACTCCCCACTTCACCCAACCTCCCCAGAGCACACAAACTCCCCACTCCACCCAACCTCCCCACTCCACCCAAATTCCGCACTTCACCCAACCTCCCCACATCACCCAAACTCCCCGCTCCACCCAACCTCCCCACCGCACCCAACCTCCCCACTTCACCCAACCTCCCTACTTCACCCAACCTCCCCACTCCACCCAACTTCCGCACTCCACCCAACTTCCGCACTCCGTGCAACCTCCGCACTCCACCCAACCTACGCACTCCACACAACTTCCCCACTTCATACAACCTCCCCACTCAACCCAACCTCCCCACTTCACCCAACCTCCCCACTTCACCCAACCTCCCCACATCACCCAACCTCCCCACTCCACCCAACCTCCCCAAATTACCCAACCTCCCCACTCCACCCAACCTCCCCACTTCATCCAAACTCCGCACTCCACCCAACTTCCGCCCTCCAGCCAACCTCCCCACTCCACCCAACCTCCCCACTTCACCCAACGTCCGCACTCCACCCAACTTCCGCACTCGACCCAACTTCCGCACTCCATGCAACCTCCGCACTCCACCCAACCTCCGCACTCCACACAACTTCCCCACTTCACCCAAACTCCCCAAATCACCCAACCTCCCCACTCCACTCAAACTCCCCACTCCACGCAACCTCCTCACTCCACCCAACCTCCCCACTTCACCCAACCTCCCCAGAGCACCCAACCTCCCCACTCTTCCCAACCTCCCCACTCCACCCAACCTCCCCACTCCTCCCAACCTACGCACTCCACCCAACCACCCTACTCCACCCAACATCCCCACTTCAACCCATCCTCCCAAATCCACCCAACCTCCCCAAATCACCCAACCTCCCCACTCCACTCAAACTCCCCACTCCACGCAACCTCCTCACTCCACCCAACCTCCCCACTTCACCCAACCTCCCCAGAGCACCCAACCTCCCCACTCTTCCCAACCTCCCCACTCCACCCAACCTCCGCACTCCACACAACTTCCCCACTTCATACAACCTCCCCACTCAACCCAACCTCCCCACTTCACCCAATCTCCCCACTTCACCCAACCTCCCCACATCACCCAACCTCCCCACTCCACCCAACCTCCCCAAATCACCCAACCTCCCCACTCCACTCAAACTCCCCACTCCACCCAACCTCCTCACTCCACCCAAACTCCCCACTTCACCCAACCTCCCCAGAGCACACAAACTCCCCACTCCACCCAACCTCCCCACTCCACCCAAATTCCGCACTTCACCCAACCTCCCCACATCACCCAAACTCCCCGCTCCACCCAACCTCCCCACCGCACCCAACCTCCCCACTTCACCCAACCTCCCTACTTCACCCAACCTCCCCACTCCACCCAACTTCCGCACTCCACCCAACTTCCGCACTCCGTGCAACCTCCGCACTCCACCCAACCTACGCACTCCACACAACTTCCCCACTTCATAC
Organism: Oasisia sp. SBJ-2009; assembly: GCA_964017155.1. NCBI lineage: Eukaryota > Metazoa > Annelida > Polychaeta > Sabellida > Siboglinidae > Oasisia > Oasisia sp. SBJ-2009. Next base: position 32,377,864 of record OZ024857.1, on the reverse strand, counting down.
AACCTCCCCACTCAACCCAACCTCCCCACTTCACCCAACCTCCCCACTTCACCCAACCTCCCCACATCACCCAACCTCCCCACTCCACCCAACCTCCCCAAATTACCCAACCTCCCCACTCCACCCAACCTCCCCACTTCATCCAAACTCCGCACTCCACCCAACTTCCGCCCTCCAGCCAACCTCCCCACTCCACCCAACCTCCCCACTTCACCCAACGTCCGCACTCCACCCAACTTCCGCACTCGACCCAACTTCCGCACTCCATGCAACCTCCGCACTCCACCCAACCTCCGCACTCCACACAACTTCCCCACTTCACCCAAACTCCCCAAATCACCCAACCTCCCCACTCCACTCAAACTCCCCACTCCACGCAACCTCCTCACTCCACCCAACCTCCCCACTTCACCCAACCTCCCCAGAGCACCCAACCTCCCCACTCTTCCCAACCTCCCCACTCCACCCAACCTCCCCACTCCTCCCAACCTACGCACTCCACCCAACCACCCTACTCCACCCAACATCCCCACTTCAACCCATCCTCCCAAATCCACCCAACCTCCCCAAATCACCCAACATCCCCACTCCACTCAAACTCCCCACTCCACGCAACCTCCTCACTCCACCCAACCTCCCCACTTCACCCAACCTCCCCAGAGCACCCAACCTCCCCACTCTTCCCAACCTCCCCACTCCACCCAACCTCCCCACTCCTCCCAACCTACGCACTCCACCCTACCACCCTACTCCACGCAACATCCCCACTTCAACCCATCCTCCCAAATCCACCCAACCTCCCCACTTCATCCAACCACACCACTCCACCCAACCTCCCCACTTCAACCCATCCTCCGCACTCCACCCAACCTCCGCACTCCACACAACTTCCCCACTTCATACAACCTCCCCACTCAACCCAACCTCCCCACTTCACCCAACCTCCCCACTTCACCCAACCTCCCCACTTCAACCCATCCTCCCCACTCCACCCAACCTCCGCCCTCCACCCAACCTCCCCACTCCACCCAACCTCCCCACTTCACCCAACCTCCGCACTCCACCCAACCTCCGCACTCCACCCAACTTCCGCACTCCACCCAATCTCCGCACTCCACACAACTTCCCCACTTCATACAACCTCCCCACTCAACCCAACCTCCCCACTTCACCCAACCTCCCCACTTCACCCAACCTCCCCACATCACCCAACCTCCCCACTCCACCCAACCTCCCCAAATTACCCAACCTCCCCACTCCACCCAACCTCCCCACTTCATCCAACCTCCGCACTCCACCCAACTTCCGCACTCCACCCAACTTCCGCACTCCATGCAACCTCCGCACTCCACCCAACCTCCGCACTCCACACAACTTCCCCACTTCATACAACCTCCCCACTCAACCCAACCTCCCCACTTCACCGAACCTCCGCCCTCCACCCAACCTCCCCACTCCACCCAACTTCCCCATTTCACCCAACCTCCCCACTCTACCCAACCTCCTCAGTCCACCCAACCTCCCCACTTCACCCAACATCCCCAGAGCACCCAACCTCCCCACTCCACGCAACCTCCCCACTTCACCCAACCTCCCCACTTCAACCAACCTCCCCACTCCACCCAACCTCCCCATTTCACCGAACCTCCCCACTCTACCCAACCTCCTCACTCCACCCAACCTCCCCACTTCACCCAACCACACCACTCCACCCAACTTCCCCATTTCAACCCATCCTCCACACTCCACCCAACCTCCGCCCTTCACCCAACCTCCCCACTCCACCCAACCTCCCCACTTCACCCAACCTCCGCACTCCACCCAACCTCCGCACTCCACCCAACTTCCGCACTCCACCCAACCTCCGCACTCCACACAACTTCCCCACTTCATACAACCTCCCCACTCAACCCAACCTCCCCACTTCACCCAACCTCCCCACTTCACCCAACCTCCCCACATCACCCAACCTCCCCACTCCACCCAACCTCCCCAAATTACTCAACCTCCCCACTCCACCCAACCTCCCCACTTCATCCAACCTCCGCACTCCACCCAACTTCCGCACCCCACCCAACTTCCGCACTCCATGCAACCTCCGCACTCCACCCAACCTCCCCACTTCACCCAACCTCCCCAAATCACCCAACCTCCCCACTCCACTCAAACTCCCCACTCCACGCAACCTCCTCACTCCACCCAACCTCCTCACATCACTCAACCTCCCCAGAGCACCCAACCTCCCCACTCTTCCCAACCTCCCCACTCCACCCAACCTCCCCTCTCCACCCAACCTCCCCACTTCACCCAACCTCCCCACTCCACCCAACCTCCCCACGCCACCCACACTCCCCACTCCACCGAACCTCCGCCCTCCACCTAACCTCCCCACTCCATCCAACCTCCCCACTTCACCCAACCTACGCACTCCACCCAACCTCCGCACTCCACCCAAAGTTCGCACTCAAACCAACCTCCACACTTCACCCAACCTCCCAACTCCACCCAACCTCCCAACTACACCAAACCAACCAACCAAGCATTCCAACCAACCTCCGCACGCCACCCAACCTCCGCACTCGAACCAACTTCCGCACTCCACCCAACCTCCGCACTCCACCCAACCTCCGCCCTCCACCCAACCTCCCCACTCCACCCAACCTCCCCACTTCACCCAACCTCCACACTCCACCCTACCTCCGCACTCCACCCAACTTCCGCACTCCACCCAACCTCCGCACTCCACACAACTTCCCCACTTCATACAACCTCCCCACTCAACCCAACCTCCCCACTTCACCCAACCTCCCCACTTCACCCAACCTCCCCACTTCACCCAACCTCCCCACTCCACCCAACCTCCCCAAATTACCCAACCTCCCCACTCCACCCAACCTCCCCACTTCATCCAACCTCCGCACTCCACCCAACTTCCGCACTCCACCCAACTTCCGCACTCCATGCAACCTCCGCACTCCACCCAACCTCCGCACTCCACACAACTTCCCCACTTCATACAACCTCCCCACTCAACCCAACCTCCCCACTTCACCCAATCTCCCCACTTCACCCAACCTCCCCACATCACCCAACCTCCCCACTCCACCCAACCTCCCCAAATCACCCAACCTCCCCACTCCACTCAAACTCCCCACTCCACCCAACCTCCTCACTCCACCCAAACTCCCCACTTCACCCAACCTCCCCAGAGCACACAAACTCCCCACTCCACCCAACCTCCCCACTCCACCCAAATTCCGCACTTCACCCAACCTCCCCACATCACCCAAACTCCCCGCTCCACCCAACCTCCCCACCGCACCCAACCTCCCCACTTCACCCAACCTCCCTACTTCACCCAACCTCCCCACTCCACCCAACTTCCGCACTCCACCCAACTTCCGCACTCCGTGCAACCTCCGCACTCCACCCAACCTACGCACTCCACACAACTTCCCCACTTCATACAACCTCCCCACTCAACCCAACCTCCCCACTTCACCCAACCTCCCCACTTCACCCAACCTCCCCACATCACCCAACCTCCCCACTCCACCCAACCTCCCCAAATTACCCAACCTCCCCACTCCACCCAACCTCCCCACTTCATCCAAACTCCGCACTCCACCCAACTTCCGCCCTCCAGCCAACCTCCCCACTCCACCCAACCTCCCCACTTCACCCAACGTCCGCACTCCACCCAACTTCCGCACTCGACCCAACTTCCGCACTCCATGCAACCTCCGCACTCCACCCAACCTCCGCACTCCACACAACTTCCCCACTTCACCCAAACTCCCCAAATCACCCAACCTCCCCACTCCACTCAAACTCCCCACTCCACGCAACCTCCTCACTCCACCCAACCTCCCCACTTCACCCAACCTCCCCAGAGCACCCAACCTCCCCACTCTTCCCAACCTCCCCACTCCACCCAACCTCCCCACTCCTCCCAACCTACGCACTCCACCCAACCACCCTACTCCACCCAACATCCCCACTTCAACCCATCCTCCCAAATCCACCCAACCTCCCCAAATCACCCAACATCCCCACTCCATTCAAACTCCCCACTCCACGCAACCTCCTCACTCCACCCAACCTCCCCACTTCACCCAACCTCCCCAGAGCACCCAACCTCCCCACTCTTCCCAACCTCCCCACTCCACCCAACCTCCCCACTCCTCCCAACCTACGCACTCCACCCTACCACCCTACTCCACGCAACATCCCCACTTCAACCCATCCTCCCAAATCCACCCAACCTCCCCACTTCATCCAACCACACCACTCCACCCAACCTCCCCACTTCAACCCATCCTCCGCACTCCACCCAACCTCCGCACTCCACACAACTTCCCCACTTCATACAACCTCCCCACTCAACCCAACCTCCCCACTTCACCCAACCTCCCCACTTCACCCAACCTCCCCACTTCAACCCATCCTCCCCACTCCACCCAACCTCCGCCCTCCACCCAACCTCCCCACTCCACCCAACCTCCCCACTTCACCCAACCTCCGCACTCCACCCAACCTCCGCACTCCACCCAACTTCCGCACTCCACCCAATCTCCGCACTCCACACAACTTCCCCACTTCATACAACCTCCCCACTCAACCCAACCTCCCCACTTCACCCAACCTCCCCACTTCACCCAACCTCCCCACATCACCCAACCTCCCCACTCCACCCAACCTCCCCAAATTACCCAACCTCCCCACTCCACCCAACCTCCCCACTTCATCCAACCTCCGCACTCCACCCAACTTCCGCACTCCACCCAACTTCCGCACTCCATGCAACCTCCGCACTCCACCCAACCTCCGCACTCCACACAACTTCCCCACTTCATACAACCTCCCCACTCAACCCAACCTCCCCACTTCACCGAACCTCCGCCCTCCACCCAACCTCCCCACTCCACCCAACTTCCCCATTTCACCCAACCTCCCCACTCTACCCAACCTCCTCAGTCCACCCAACCTCCCCACTTCACCCAACATCCCCAGAGCACCCAACCTCCCCACTCCACGCAACCTCCCCACTTCACCCAACCTCCCCACTTCAACCAACCTCCCCACTCCACCCAACCTCCCCATTTCACCGAACCTCCCCACTCTACCCAACCTCCTCACTCCACCCAACCTCCCCACTTCACCCAACCACACCACTCCACCCAACTTCCCCATTTCAACCCATCCTCCACACTCCACCCAACCTCCGCCCTTCACCCAACCTCCCCACTCCACCCAACCTCCCCACTTCACCCAACCTCCGCACTCCACCCAACCTCCGCACTCCACCCAACTTCCGCACTCCACCCAACCTCCGCACTCCACACAACTTCCCCACTTCATACAACCTCCCCACTCAACCCAACCTCCCCACTTCACCCAACCTCCCCACTTCACCCAACCTCCCCACATCACCCAACCTCCCCACTCCACCCAACCTCCCCAAATTACTCAACCTCCCCACTCCACCCAACCTCCCCACTTCATCCAACCTCCGCACTCCACCCAACTTCCGCACCCCACCCAACTTCCGCACTCCATGCAACCTCCGCACTCCACCCAACCTCCCCACTTCACCCAACCTCCCCAAATCACCCAACCTCCCCACTCCACTCAAACTCCCCACTCCACGCAACCTCCTCACTCCACCCAACCTCCTCACATCACTCAACCTCCCCAGAGCACCCAACCTCCCCACTCTTCCCAACCTCCCCACTCCACCCAACCTCCCCTCTCCACCCAACCTCCCCACTTCACCCAACCTCCCCACTCCACCCAACCTCCCCACGCCACCCACACTCCCCACTCCACCGAACCTCCGCCCTCCACCTAACCTCCCCACTCCATCCAACCTCCCCACTTCACCCAACCTACGCACTCCACCCAACCTCCGCACTCCACCCAAAGTTCGCACTCAAACCAACCTCCACACTTCACCCAACCTCCCAACTCCACCCAACCTCCCAACTACACCAAACCAACCAACCAAGCATTCCAACCAACCTCCGCACGCCACCCAACCTCCGCACTCGAACCAACTTCCGCACTCCACCCAACCTCCGCACTCCACCCAACCTCCGCCCTCCACCCAACCTCCCCACTCCACCCAACCTCCCCACTTCACCCAACCTCCACACTCCACCCTACCTCCGCACTCCACCCAACTTCCGCACTCCACCCAACCTCCGCACTCCACACAACTTCCCCACTTCATACAACCTCCCCACTCAACCCAACCTCCCCACTTCACCCAACCTCCCCACTTCACCCAACCTCCCCACATCACCCAACCTCCCCACTCCACCCAACCTCCCCAAATTACCCAACCTCCCCACTCCACCCAACCTCCCCACTTCATCCAACCTCCGCACTCCACCCAACTTCCGCACTCCACCCAACTTCCGCACTCCATGCAACCTCCGCACTCCACCCAACCTCCGCACTCCACACAACTTCCCCACTTCATACAACCTCCCCACTCAACCCAACCTCCCCACTTCACCCAACCTCCCCAAATCACCCAACCTCCCCACTCCACTCAAACTCCCCACTCCACGCAACCTCCTCACTCCACCCAACCTCCTCACATCACTCAACCTCCCCACAGCACCCAGCCTCCCCACTCTTCCCAACCTCCCCACTCCACCCAACCTCCCCTCTCCACCCAACCTCCCCACTTCACCCAACCTCCCCACTCCACCCAACCTCCCCACGCCACCCACACTCCCCACTCCACCGAACCTCCGCCCTCCACCTAACCTCCCCACTCCATCCAACCTCCCCACTTCACCCAACCTCCACACTTCACCCAACCTCCCAACTCCACCCAACCTCCCCACTACACCAAACCAACCAACCAAGCATTCCAACCAACCTCCGCACGCCACCCAACCTCCGCACTCGAACCAACTTCCGCACTCCACCCAACCTCCCCACTCCTCCCAACCTACGCACTCCACCCAACCACCCTACTCCACCCAACATCCCCACTTCAACCCATCCTCCCAAATCCATCCAACCTCCCCACTTCATCCAACCACACCACTCCACCCAACCTCCCCACTTCAACCCATCCTCCGCACTCCACCCAACCTCCGCACTCCACACAACTTCCCCACTTCATACAACCTCCCCACTCAACCCAACCTCCCCACTTCACCCAACCTCCCCACTTCACCCAACCTCCCCACATCACCCAACCTCCCCACTCCACCCAACCTCCCCAAATTACCCAACCTCCCCACTCCACCCAACCTCCCCACTTCATCCAACCTCCGCACTCCACCCAACTTCCGCACTCCACCCAACTTCCGCACTCCATGCAACCTCCGCACTCCACCCAACCTCCGCACTCCACACAACTTCCCCACTTCATACAACCTCCCCACTGAACCCAACCTCTCCACTTCACCCAACCTCCCCAAATCACCCAACCTCCCCACTCCACTCAATCTCCCCACTCCACGCAACCTCCTCACTCCACCCAACCTCCCCACATCACCCAACCTCCCCAGGGCACCCAACCTCCCCACTCTTCCCAACCTCCCCACTCCACACAACCTCCCCACTCCACCGAACCTCCCCACGCCATCCAACCTCCCAACTCCACCCAACCTCCCCACTCCTCCCAACCTACGCACTCCACCCAACCACACCACTCCACCCAACCTCCCCACTTCAACCCATCCTCCCCACTCCTCCCAACCTCCGCCCTCCACCTAACCTCCCCACTCCACCCAACCTCCCCACTTCACCCAACCTTCGCACTCCACCCAACCTCCACACTCCACACAACTTCCCCACTTCATACAACCTCCCCACTCAACCCAACCTCCCCACTTCACCCAATCTCACCACTTCACCCAACCTCCCCACATCACCCAACCTCCCCACTCCACCCAACCTCCCCAAATCACCCAACCTCCCCACTCCACTAAAACTCCCCACTCCACCCAACCTCCTCACTCCACCCAAACTCCCCACTTCACCCAACCTCCCCAGAGCACCCAAACTCCCCACTCCACCCAACCTCCCCACTCCACCCAACCTCCCCTCTCCACCCAACCTCCCCCCTTCACACAACCTCCCCACTCCACCCAACCTCCCCACTTCACCCAACCTCCCCACATCACCCAAACTCCCCACTCCACCCAACCTCCCCACTTCATCCAACCTCCCCAAATTACCCAACCTCCCCACTCCACCCAACCTCCCCACTTCATTCAACCTCCGCACTCCACCCAACTTCCGCCCTCCACACAACTTCCCCACTTCATACAACCTCCCCACTCAACCCAACCTCCCCACTTCACCCAACCTCCCCACTTCACCCAACCTCCCCACATCACCCAACCTCCCCACTCCACCCAACCTCCCCAAATTACCCAACCTCCCCACTCCACCCAACCTCCCCACTTCATCCAACCTCCGCACTCCACCCAACTTCCGCACTCCACCCAACTTCCGCACTCCATGCAACCTCCGCACTCCACCCAACCTCCGCACTCCACACAACTTCCCCACTTCATACAACCTCCCCACTCAACCCAACCTCCCCACTTCACCCAACCTCCCCAAATCACCCAACCTCCCCACTCCACTCAAACTCCCCACTCCACGCAACCTCCTCACTCCACCCAACCTCCTCACATCACTCAACCTCCCCACAGCACCCAGCCTCCCCACTCTTCCCAACCTCCCCACTCCACCCAACCTCCCCTCTCCACCCAACCTCCCCACTTCACCCAACCTCCCCACTCCACCCAACCTCCCCACGCCACCCACACTCCCCACTCCACCGAACCTCCGCCCTCCACCTAACCTCCCCACTCCATCCAACCTCCCCACTTCACCCAACCTCCACACTTCACCCAACCTCCCAACTCCACCCAACCTCCCCACTACACCAAACCAACCAACCAAGCATTCCAACCAACCTCCGCACGCCACCCAACCTCCGCACTCGAACCAACTTCCGCACTCCACCCAACCTCCCCACTCCTCCCAACCTACGCACTCCACCCAACCACCCTACTCCACCCAACATCCCCACTTCAACCCATCCTCCCAAATCCATCCAACCTCCCCACTTCATCCAACCACACCACTCCACCCAACCTCCCCACTTCAACCCATCCTCCGCACTCCACCCAACCTCCGCACTCCACACAACTTCCCCACTTCATACAACCTCCCCACTCAACCCAACCTCCCCACTTCACCCAACCTCCCCACTTCACCCAACCTCCCCACATCACCCAACCTCCCCACTCCACCCAACCTCCCCAAATTACCCAACCTCCCCACTCCACCCAACCTCCCCACTTCATCCAACCTCCGCACTCCACCCAACTTCCGCACTCCACCCAACTTCCGCACTCCATGCAACCTCCGCACTCCACCCAACCTCCGCACTCCACACAACTTCCCCACTTCATACAACCTCCCCACTCAACCCAACCTCTCCACTTCACCCAACCTCCCCAAATCACCCAACCTCCCCACTCCACTCAATCTCCCCACTCCACGCAACCTCCTCACTCCACCCAACCTCCCCACTTCATCCAACCTCCGCACTCCACCCAACTTCCGCCCTCCACCCAACCTCCCCACTCCACCCAACCTCCCCAATTCACCCAACGTCCGCACTCCACCCAACTTCCGCTCTCGACCCAACCTCCGCACTCCATGCAACCTCCGCACTCCACCCAACCTCCGCACTCCACACAACTTCCTCACTTCACCCAAACTCCCCAAATCACCCAACCTCCCCACTCTTCCCAACCTCCCCACTCCACCCAACCTCCCCACTCCTCCCAACCTACGCACTCCACCCAACCACCCTACTCCACCCAACATCCCCACTTCAACCCTTCCTCCCAAATCCACCCAACCTCCCCACTTCACCCAACCACACCACTCCACCCAACCTCCCCACTTCAACCCATCCTCCCCACTCCACCCAACCTCCGCCCTCCACCCAACCTCCCCACTCCACCCAACCTCCCCACTTCACCCAACCTCCGCACTCCACCCAACCTCCGCACTCCACCCAACTTCCGCACTCCACCCAATCTCCGCACTCCACACAACTTCCCCACTTCATACAACCTCCCCACTCAACCCAACCTCCCCACTTCACCCAACCTCCCCAATTCACCCAACCTCCCCACATCACCCAACCTCCCCACTCCACCCAACCTCCCCAAATTACCCAACCTCCCCACTCCACCCAACCTCCCCACTTCATCCAACCTCCGCACTCCACCCAACTTCCGCACTCCAACGAACTTCCGCACTCCATGCAACCTCCGCACTCCACCCAACCTCCGCACTCCACACAACTTCCCCACTTCATACAACCTCCCCACTCAACCCAACCTCCCCACTTCACCGAACCTCCGCCCTCCACCCAACCTCCCCACTCCACCCAACTTCCCCATTTCACCCAACCTCCCCACTCTACCCAACCTCCTCAGTCCACCCAACCTCCCCACTTCACCCAACATCCCCAGAGCACCCAACCTCCCCACTCCACGCAACCTCCCCATTTCACCGAACCTCCCCACTCTACCCAACCTCCTCACTCCACCCAACCTCCCCACTTCACCCAACCACACCACTCCACCCAACTTCCCCATTTCAACCCATCCTCCACACTCCACCCAACCTCCGCCCTCCACCCAACCTCCCCACTCCACCCAACCTCCCCACTTCACCCAACCTCCGCACTCCACCCAACCTCCGCACTCCACCCAACTTCCGCACTCCACCCAACCTCCGCACTCCACACAACTTCCCCACTTCATACAACCTCCCCACTCAACCCAACCTCCCCACTTCACCCAACCTCCCCACTTCACCCAACCTCCCCACATCACCCAACCTCCCCACTCCACCCAACCTCCCCAAATTACTCAACCTCCCCACTCCACCCAACCTCCCCACTTCATCCAACCTCCGCACTCCACCCAACTTCCGCACCCCACCCAACTTCCGCACTCCATGCAACCTCCGCACTCCACCCAACCTCCCCACTTCACCCAACCTCCCCAAATCACCCAACCTCCCCACTCCACTCAAACTCCCCACTCCACGCAACCTCCTCACTCCACCCAACCTCCTCACATCACTCAACCTCCCCAGAGCACCCAACCTCCCCACTCTTCCCAACCTCCCCACTCCACCCAACCTCCCCTCTCCACCCAACCTCCCCACTTCACCCAACCTCCCCACTCCACCCAACCTCCCCACGCCACCCACACTCCCCACTCCACCGAACCTCCGCCCTCCACCTAACCTCCCCACTCCATCCAACCTCCCCACTTCACCCAACCTACGCACTCCACCCAACCTCCGCACTCCACCCAAAGTTCGCACTCAAACCAACCTCCACACTTCACCCAACCTCCCAACTCCACCCAACCTCCCCACTACACCAAACCAACCAACCAAGCATTCCAACCAACCTCCGCACGCCACCCAACCTCCGCACTCGAACCAACTTCCGCACTCCACCCAACCTCCGCACTCCACCCAACCTCCGCCCTCCACCCAACCTCCCCACTCCACCCAACCTCCCCACTTCACCCAACCTCCACACTCCACCCAACCTCCGCACTCCACACAACTTCCCCACTTCATACAACCTCCCCACTCAACCCAACCTCCCCACTTCACCCAACCTCCCCACTTCACCCAACCTCCCCACATCACCCAACCTCCCCACTCCACCCAACCTCCCCAAATTACCCAACCTCCCCACTCCACTCAACCTCCCCACTTTATCCAACCTCCGCACTCCACCCAACTTCCGCACTCCACCCAACTTCCGCACTCCATGCAACCTCCGCACTCCACCCAACCTCCGCACTCCACACAACTTCCCCACTTCATACAACCTCCCCACTCAACCCAACCTCCCCACTTCACCCAACCTCCCCAAATCACCCAACCTCCCCACTCCACTCAAACTCCCCACTCCACGCAACCTCCTCACTCCACCCAACCTCCTCACATCACTCAACCTCCCCACAGCACCCAGCCTCCCCACTCTTCCCAACCTCCCCACTCCACCCAAATTCCGCACTCCACCCAACTTCCGCACTACATCCAACCTCCGCACTCCACCCAACCTCCGCACTCCACACAACTTCCTCACTCCACCCAACCTCCCCACTCCACCCAACCTCCCCACTTCACCGAACCTCCGCCCTCCACCCAACCTCCCCACTCCACCCAACTTCCCCATTTCACCCAACCTCCCCACTCTACCCAACCTCCTCAGTCCACCCAACCTCCCCACTTCACCCAACATCCCCAGAGCACCCAACCTCCCCACTCCACGCAACCTCCCCACTTCACCCAACCTCCCCACTTCAACCAACCTCCCCACTCCACCCAACCTCCCCACTTCACCGAACCTCCGCCCTCCACCCAACCTCCCCACTCCACCCAACTTCCCCATTTCACCGAACCTCCCCACTCTACCCAACCTCCTCACTCCACCCAACCTCCCCACTTCACCCAACATCCTCAGAGCACCCAACCTTCCCACTCCACGCAACCTCCCCACTGCACCCAACCTCCCAACTTCACCCAACCTCCCCACTCCACCCAGCCTCCCCACTCCACCCAACCTCCCCACCCCGCCCAAACTCCCCTCTCCACCCAACCTCCCCACTTCACCCAACCTCCCAACTTCACCCAACCTCCCCACGCCACCCAACCTCCCCACTCTACCGAACCTCCGCCCTCCACCTAACCTCCCCACTCCATCCAACCTCCCCACTTCACCCAACCTCCACACTTCACCCAACCTCCCAACTCCACCCAACCTCCCCACTACACCAAACCAACCAACCAAGCATTCCAACCAACCTCCGCACGCCACCCAACCTCCGCACTCGAACCAACTTCCGCACTCCACCCAACCTCCGCACTCCACCCAAATTCCGCACTCCACCCAACTTCCGCACTACATCCAACCTCCGCACTCCACCCAACCTCCGCACTCCACACAACTTCCTCACTCCACCCAACCTCCCCACTCCACCCAACCTCCCCACTTCACCGAACCTCCGCCCTCCACCCAACCTCCCCACTCCACCCAACTTCCCCATTTCACCCAACCTCCCCACTCTAGCCAACCTCCTCAGTCCACCCAACCTCCCCACTTCACCCAACATCCCCAGAGCACCCAACCTCCCCACTCCACGCAACCTCCCCACTTCACCCAACCTCCCCACTTCAACCAACCTCCCCACTCCACCCAACCTCCCCACTTCACCGAACCTCCGCACTCCACCCAACTTCCGCACTACATCCAACCTCCGCACTCCACCCAACCTCCGCACTCTACCCAACCTCCTCACTCCACCCAACCTCCCCACTTCACCCAACATCCTCAGAGCACCCAACCTTCCCACTCCACGCAACCTCCCCACTGCACCCAACCTCCCAACTTCACCCAACCTCCCCACTCCACCCAAACTCCCCACTCCACCCAACCTCCCCACCCCGCCCAAACTCCCCTCTCCACCCAACCTCCCCACTTCACCCAACCTCCCAACTTCACCCAACCTCCTCACTCCACCCAACCTCCCCACTCCACCGAACCCCCCACGCCATCCAAACTCCCAACTCCACCCAACCTCCCCACTCCTCCCAACCAACGCACTCCACCCAACCACACCACTCCACCCATCCTCCCCACTCCACCCAACTTCCGCCCTCCACCCAACCTCCCCACTCCACCCAACCTCCCCACTTCACCCAACGTCCGCACTCCACCCAACTTCCGCACTCGACCCAACTTCCGCACCCCATGCAACCTCCGCACTCCACCCAACCTCCCCACTCCACCCAACCTCCCCACTTCATCCAACCTCCGCACTCCACCCAACTTCCGCACCCCACCCAACTTCCGCACTCCATGCAACCTCCGCACTCCACCCAACCTCCCCACTTCACCCAACCTCCCCAAATCACCCAACCTCCCCACTCCACTCAAACTCCCCACTCCACGCAACCTCCTCACTCCACCCAACCTCCTCACATCACTCAACCTCCCCAGAGCACCCAACCTCCCCACTCTTCCCAACCTCCCCACTCCACCCAACCTCCCCTCTCCACCCAACCTCCCCACTTCACCCAACCTCCCCACTCCACCCAACCTCCCCACGCCACCCACACTCCCCACTCCACCGAACCTCCGCCCTCCACCTAACCTCCCCACTCCATCCAACCTCCCCACTTCACCCAACCTACGCACTCCACCCAACCTCCGCACTCCACCCAAAGTTCGCACTCAAACCAACCTCCACACTTCACCCAACCTCCCAACTCCACCCAACCTCCCCACTACACCAAACCAACCAACCAAGCATTCCAACCAACCTCCGCACGCCACCCAACCTCCGCACTCGAACCAACTTCCGCACTCCACCCAACCTCCGCACTCCACCCAACCTCCGCCCTCCACCCAACCTCCCCACTCCACCCAACCTCCCCACTTCACCCAACCTCCACACTCCACCCAACCTCCGCACTCCACCCAACTTCCGCACTCCACCCAACCTCCGCACTCCACACAACTTCCCCACTTCATACAACCTCCCCACTCAACCCAACCTCCCCACTTCACCCAACCTCCCCACTTCACCCAACCTCCCCACATCACCCAACCTCCCCACTCCACCCAACCTCCCCAAATTACCCAACCTCCCCACTCCACTCAACCTCCCCACTTTATCCAACCTCCGCACTCCACCCAACTTCCGCACTCCACCCAACTTCCGCACTCCATGCAACCTCCGCACTCCACCCAACCTCCGCACTCCACACAACTTCCCCACTTCATACAACCTCCCCACTCAACCCAACCTCCCCACTTCACCCAACCTCCCCAAATCACCCAACCTCCCCACTCCACTCAAACTCCCCACTCCACGCAACCTCCTCACTCCACCCAACCTCCTCACATCACTCAACCTCCCCACAGCACCCAGCCTCCCCACTCTTCCCAACCTCCCCACTCCACCCAAATTCCGCACTCCACCCAACTTCCGCACTACATCCAACCTCCGCACTCCACCCAACCTCCGCACTCCACACAACTTCCTCACTCCACCCAACCTCCCCACTCCACCCAACCTCCCCACTTCACCGAACCTCCGCCCTCCACCCAACCTCCCCACTCCACCCAACTTCCCCATTTCACCCAACCTCCCCACTCTACCCAACCTCCTCAGTCCACCCAACCTCCCCACTTCACCCAACATCCCCAGAGCACCCAACCTCCCCACTCCACGCAACCTCCCCACTTCACCCAACCTCCCCACTTCAACCAACCTCCCCACTCCACCCAACCTCCCCACTTCACCGAACCTCCGCCCTCCACCCAACCTCCCCACTCCACCCAACTTCCCCATTTCACCGAACCTCCCCACTCTACCCAACCTCCTCACTCCACCCAACCTCCCCACTTCACCCAACATCCTCAGAGCACCCAACCTTCCCACTCCACGCAACCTCACCACTGCACCCAACCTCCCAACTTCACCCAACCTCCCCACTCCACCCAGCCTCCCCACTCCACCCAACCTCCCCACCCCGCCCAAACTCCCCTCTCCACCCAACCTCCCCACTTCACCCAACCTCCCAACTTCACCCAACCTCCCCACGCCACCCAACCTCCCCACTCTACCGAACCTCCGCCCTCCACCTAACCTCCCCACTCCATCCAACCTCCCCACTTCACCCAACCTCCACACTTCACCCAACCTCCCAACTCCACCCAACCTCCCCACTACACCAAACCAACCAACCAAGCATTCCAACCAACCTCCGCACGCCACCCAACCTCCGCACTCGAACCAACTTCCGCACTCCACCCAACCTCCGCACTCCACCCAAATTCCGCACTCCACCCAACTTCCGCACTACATCCAACCTCCGCACTCCACCCAACCTCCGCACTCCACACAACTTCCTCACTCCACCCAACCTCCCCACTCCACCCAACCTCCCCACTTCACCGAACCTCCGCCCTCCACCCAACCTCCCCACTCCACCCAACTTCCCCATTTCACCCAACCTCCCCACTCTAGCCAACCTCCTCAGTCCACCCAACCTCCCCACTTCACCCAACATCCCCAGAGCACCCAACCTCCCCACTCCACGCAACCTCCCCACTTCACCCAACCTCCCCACTTCAACCAACCTCCCCACTCCACCCAACCTCCCCACTTCACCGAACCTCCGCACTCCACCCAACTTCCGCACTACATCCAACCTCCGCACTCCACCCAACCTCCGCACTCTACCCAACCTCCTCACTCCACCCAACCTCCCCACTTCACCCAACATCCTCAGAGCACCCAACCTTCCCACTCCACGCAACCTCCCCACTGCACCCAACCTCCCAACTTCACCCAACCTCCCCACTCCACCCAACCTCCCCACTCCATCCAACCTCCCCACTTCACCCAACCTACGCACTCCACCCAACCTCCGCACTCCACCCAAAGTTCGCACTCAAACCAACCTCCACACTTCACCCAACCTCCCAACTCCACCCAACCTCCCCACTACACCAAACCAACCAACCAAGCATTCCAACCAACCTCCGCACGCCACCCAACCTCCGCACTCGAACCAACTTCCGCACTCCACCCAACCTCCGCACTCCACCCAACCTCCGCCCTCCACCCAACCTCCCCACTCCACCCAACCTCCCCACTTCACCCAACCTCCACACTCCACCCAACCTCCGCACTCCACCCAACTTCCGCACTCCACCCAACCTCCGCACTCCACACAACTTCCCCACTTCATACAACCTCCCCACTCAACCCAACCTCCCCACTTCACCCAACCTCCCCACTTCACCCAACCTCCCCACATCACCCAACCTCCCCACTCCACCCAACCTCCCCAAATTACCCAACCTCCCCACTCCACTCAACCTCCCCACTTTATCCAACCTCCGCACTCCACCCAACTTCCGCACTCCACCCAACTTCCGCACTCCATGCAACCTCCGCACTCCACCCAACCTCCGCACTCCACACAACTTCCCCACTTCATACAACCTCCCCACTCAACCCAACCTCCCCACTTCACCCAACCTCCCCAAATCACCCAACCTCCCCACTCCACTCAAACTCCCCACTCCACGCAACCTCCTCACTCCACCCAACCTCCTCACATCACTCAACCTCCCCACAGCACCCAGCCTCCCCACTCTTCCCAACCTCCCCACTCCACCCAAATTCCGCACTCCACCCAACTTCCGCACTACATCCAACCTCCGCACTCCACCCAACCTCCGCACTCCACACAACTTCCTCACTCCACCCAACCTCCCCACTCCACCCAACCTCCCCACTTCACCGAACCTCCGCCCTCCACCCAACCTCCCCACTCCACCCAACTTCCCCATTTCACCCAACCTCCCCACTCTACCCAACCTCCTCAGTCCACCCAACCTCCCCACTTCACCCAACATCCCCAGAGCACCCAACCTCCCCACTCCACGCAACCTCCCCACTTCACCCAACCTCCCCACTTCAACCAACCTCCCCACTCCACCCAACCTCCCCACTTCACCGAACCTCCGCCCTCCACCCAACCTCCCCACTCCACCCAACTTCCCCATTTCACCGAACCTCCCCACTCTACCCAACCTCCTCACTCCACCCAACCTCCCCACTTCACCCAACATCCTCAGAGCACCCAACCTTCCCACTCCACGCAACCTCACCACTGCACCCAACCTCCCAACTTCACCCAACCTCCCCACTCCACCCAGCCTCCCCACTCCACCCAACCTCCCCACCCCGCCCAAACTCCCCTCTCCACCCAACCTCCCCACTTCACCCAACCTCCCAACTTCACCCAACCTCCCCACGCCACCCAACCTCCCCACTCTACCGAACCTCCGCCCTCCACCTAACCTCCCCACTCCATCCAACCTCCCCACTTCACCCAACCTCCACACTTCACCCAACCTCCCAACTCCACCCAACCTCCCCACTACACCAAACCAACCAACCAAGCATTCCAACCAACCTCCGCACGCCACCCAACCTCCGCACTCGAACCAACTTCCGCACTCCACCCAACCTCCGCACTCCACCCAAATTCCGCACTCCACCCAACTTCCGCACTACATCCAACCTCCGCACTCCACCCAACCTCCGCACTCCACACAACTTCCTCACTCCACCCAACCTCCCCACTCCACCCAACCTCCCCACTTCACCGAACCTCCGCCCTCCACCCAACCTCCCCACTCCACCCAACTTCCCCATTTCACCCAACCTCCCCACTCTAGCCAACCTCCTTAGTCCACCCAACCTCCCCACTTCACCCAACATCCCCAGAGCACCCAACCTCCCCACTCCACGCAACCTCCCCACTTCACCCAACCTCCCCACTTCAACCAACCTCCCCACTCCACCCAACCTCCCCACTTCACCGAACCTCCGCACTCCACCCAACTTCCGCACTACATCCAACCTCCGCACTCCACCCAACCTCCGCACTCTACCCAACCTCCTCACTCCACCCAACCTCCCCACTTCACCCAACATCCTCAGAGCACCCAACCTTCCCACTCCACGCAACCTCCCCACTGCACCCAACCTCCCAACTTCACCCAACCTCCCCACTCCACCCAACCTCCCCACTCCACCCAACCTCCCCACCCCGCCCAAACTCCCCTCTCCACCCAACCTCCCCACTTCACCCAACCTCCCAACTTCACCCAACCTCCTCACTCCACCCAACCTCCCCACTCCACCGAACCCCCCACGCCATCCAAACTCCCAACTCCACCCAACCTCCCCACTCCTCCCAACCAACGCACTCCACCCAACCACACCACTCCACCCATCCTCCCCACTCCACCCAACTTCCGCCCTCCACCCAACCTCCCCACTCCACCCAACCTCCCCACTTCACCCAACGTCCGCACTCCACCCAACTTCCGCACTCGACCCAACTTCCGCACCCCATGCAACCTCCGCACTCCACCCAACCTCCGCACTCCACACAACTTCCCCACTTCATACAACCTCCCCACTCAACCCAACCTCCCCATTTCACCCAAACTCCCCAAATCACCCAACCTCCCCACTCCACTCAAACTGCCCACTCCACGCAACCTCCCCACTTCACCCAACCTCCCCACTTCAACCAACCTCCCCACTCCACCCAACCTCCCCACTTCACCGAACCTCCGCCCTCCACCCAACCTCCCCACTCCACCCAACTTCCCCATTTCACCGAACCTCCCCACTCTACCCAACCTCCTCACTCCACCCAACCTCCCCACTTCACCCAACATCCTCAGAGCACCCAACCTTCCCACTCCACGCAACCTCCCCACTGCACCCAACCTCCCAACTTCACCCAACCTCCCCACTCCACCCAGCCTCCCCACTCCACCCAACCTCCCCACCCCGCCCAAACTCCCCTCTCCACCCAACCTCCCCACTTCACCCAACCTCCCAACTTCACCCAACCTCCCCACGCCACCCAACCTCCCCACTCTACCGAACCTCCGCCCTCCACCTAACCTCCCCACTCCATCCAACCTCCCCACTTCACCCAACCTCCACACTTCACCCAACCTCCCAACTCCACCCAACCTCCCCACTACACCAAACCAACCAACCAAGCATTCCAACCAACCTCCGCACGCCACCCAACCTCCGCACTCGAACCAACTTCCGCACTCCACCCAACCTCCGCACTCCACCCAAATTCCGCACTCCACCCAACTTCCGCACTACATCCAACCTCCGCACTCCACCCAACCTCCGCACTCCACACAACTTCCTCACTCCACCCAACCTCCCCACTCCACCCAACCTCCCCACTTCACCGAACCTCCGCCCTCCACCCAACCTCCCCACTCCACCCAACTTCCCCATTTCACCCAACCTCCCCACTCTACCCAACCTCCTCAGTCCACCCAACCTCCCCACTTCACCCAACATCCCCAGAGCACCCAACCTCCCCACTCCACGCAACCTCCCCACTTCACCCAACCTCCCCACTTCAACCAACCTCCCCACTCCACCCAACCTCCCCACTTCACCGAACCTCCGCACTCCACCCAACTTCCGCACTACATCCAACCTCCGCACTCCACCCAACCTCCGCACTCTACCCAACCTCCTCACTCCACCCAACCTCCCCACTTCACCCAACATCCTCAGAGCACCCAACCTTCCCACTCCACGCAACCTCCCCACTGCACCCAACCTCCCAACTTCACCCAACCTCCCCACTCCACCCAACCTCCCCACTCCACCCAACCTCCCCACCCCGCCCAAACTCCCCTCTCCACCCAACCTCCCCACTTCACCCAACCTCCCAACTTCACCCAACCTCCTCACTCCACCCAACCTCCCCACTCCACCGAACCCCCCACGCCATCCAAACTCCCAACTCCACCCAACCTCCCCACTCCTCCCAACCAACGCACTCCACCCAACCACACCACTCCACCCATCCTCCCCACTCCACCCAACTTCCGCCCTCCACCCAACCTCCCCACTCCACCCAACCTCCCCACTTCACCCAACGTCCGCACTCCACCCAACTTCCGCACTCGACCCAACTTCCGCACCCCATGCAACCTCCGCACTCCACCCAACCTCCGCACTCCACACAACTTCCCCACTTCATACAACCTCCCCACTCAACCCAACCTCCCCATTTCACCCAAACTCCCCAAATCACCCAACCTCCCCACTCCACTCAAACTCCCCACTCCACGCAACCTCGTCACTCCACCCAACCTCCCCACTTCACCCAACCTCCCCAGAGCACCCAACCTCCCCACTCTTCCCAACCTCCCCACTCCACCCAACCTCCCCACTCCTCCCAACCTACGCACTCCACCCAACCACCCTACTCCACCCAACATCCCCACTTCAACCCATCCTCCCAAATCCACCCAACCTCCCCACTTCACCCAACCACACCACTCCACCCAACCTCCCCACTTCAACCCATCCTCCACACTCCACCCAACCTCCGCCCTCCACCCAACCTCCCCACTCCACCCAACCTCCCCACTTCACCCAACCTCCGCACTCCACCCAACCTCCGCACTCCACCCAACTTCCGCACTCCACCCAACCTCCGCACTCCACCCAACTTCCCCACTTCATACAACCTCCCCACTCAACCCAACCTCCCCACTTCACCCAACCTCCCCACTTCACCCAAACTCCCCACATCACCCAACCTCCCCACTCCACCCAACCTCCCCAAATTACTCAACCTCCCCACTCCACCCAACCTTCCCACTTCATCCAACCTCCGCACTCCACCCAACTTCCGCTCTCGACCCAACTTCCGCACTCCATGCAACCTCCGCACTCCACCCAACCTCCGCACTCCACACAACTTCCTCACTTCACCCAAACTCCCCAAATCACCCAACCTCCCCACTCCACTCAAACTCCCCACTCCACGCAACCTCCTCACTCCACCCAACCTCCCCACTTCACCCAACCTCCCCAGAGCACCCAACCTCCCCACTCTTCCCAACCTCCGCACTCCACACAACTTCCCCACTTCATACAACCTCCCCACTCAACCCAACCTCCCCACTTCACCGAACCTCCGCCCTCCACCCAACCTCCCCACTCCACCCAACTTACCCATTTCACCCAACCTCCCCACTCTACCCAACCTCCTCAGTCCACCCAAACTCCCCACTTCACCCAACATCCCCAGAGCACCCAACCTCCCCACTCCACGCAACCTCCCCACTTCACCCAACCTCCCCACTTCAACCAACCTCCCCACTCCACCCAATCTCCCCATTTCACCGAACCTCCCCACTCTACCCAACCTCCTCACTCCACCCAACCTCCCCACTTCACCCAACCACACCACTCCACCCAACGTCCCCATTTCAACCCATCCTCCACACTCCACCCAACCTCCGCCCTCCACCCAACCTCCCCACTCCACCCAACCTCCCCACTTCACCCAACCTCCGCACTCCACCCAACCTCCGCACTCCACCCAACCTCCGCACTCCACACAACTTCCCCACTTCATACAACCTCCCCACTCAACCCAACCTCCCCACTTCACCCAACCTCCCCACTTCACCCAACCTCCCCACATCACCCAACCTCCCCACTCCACCCAACCTCCCCAAATTACTCAACCTCCCCACTCCACCCAACCTCCCCACTTCATCCAACCTCCGCACTCCACCCAACTTCCGCACCCCACCCAACTTCCGCACTCCATGCAACCTCCGCACTCCACCCAACCTCCGCACTCCACACAACTTCCCCACTTCATAAAACCTCCCCACTCAACCCAACCTCCCCACTTCACCCAACCTCCCCACATCACCCAACCTCCCCACTCCACCCAACCTCCCCAAATTACCCAACCTCCCCACTCCACCCAACCTCCCCACTTCATCCAACCTCCGCACTCCACCCAACTTCCGCACTCCACCCAACTTCCGCACTCCATGCAACCTCCGCACTCCACCCAACCTCCGCACTCCACACAACTTCCCCACTTCATACAACCTCCCCACTCAACCCAACCTCCCCACTTCACCCAACCTCCCCAAATCACCCAACCTCCCCACTCCACTCAAACTCCCCACTCCACGCAACCTCCTCACTCCACCCAACCTCCTCACATCACTCAACCTCCCCAGAGCACCCAGCCTCCCCACTCTTCCCAACCTCCCCACTCCACCCAACCTCCCCTCTCCACCCAACCTCCCCACGCCACCCACACTCCCCACTCCACCGAACCTCCGCCCTCCACCTAACCTCCCCACTCCATCCAACCTCCCCACTTCACCCAACCTACGCACTCCACCCAACCTCCGCACTCCACCCAAAGTTCGCACTCAAACCAACCTCCACACTTCACCCAACCTCCCAACTCCACCCAATCTCCCCACTACACCAAACCAACCAACCAAGCATTCCAACCAACCTCCGCACGCCACCCAACCTCCGCACTCGAACCAACTTCCGCACTCCACCCAACCTCCGCACTCCACCCAAATTCCGCACTCCACCCAACTTCCGCACTACATCCAACCTCCGCACTCCACCCAACCTCCGCACTCCACACAACTTCCTCACTCCACCCAACCTCCCCACTCCACCCAACCTCCCCACTTCACCGAACCTCCGCCCTCCACCCAACCTCCCCACTCCACCCAACTTCCCCATTTCACCCAACCTCCCCACTCTACCCAACCTCCTCAGTCCACCCAACCTCCCCACTTCACCCAACATCCCCAGAGCACCCAACCTCCCCACTCCACGCAACCTCCCCACTTCACCCAACCTCCCCACTTCAACCAACCTCCCCACTCCACCCAACCTCCCCACTTCACCGAACCTCCGCCCTCCACCCAACCTCCTCACTCCACCCAACCTCCCCACTTCACCCAACATCCTCAGAGCACCCAACCTTCCCACTCCACGCAACCTCCCCACTGCACCCAACCTCCCAACTTCACCCAACCTCCCCACTCCACCCAGCCTCCCCACTCCACCCAACCTCCCCACCCCGCCCAAACTCCCCTCTCCACCCAACCTCCCCACTTCACCCAACCTCCCAACTTCACCCAACCTCCTCACTCCACCCAACCTCCCCACTCTACCGAACCCCCCACGTCATCCAACCTCCCAACTCCACCCAACCTCCCCACTCCTCCCAACCTACGCACACCACCCAACCACACCACTCCACCCATCCTCCCCACTCCACCCAACTTCCGCCCTCCACCCAACCTCCCCACTCCACCCAACCTCCCCACTTCACCCAACGTCCGCACTCCACCCAACTTCCGCACTCGACCCAACTTCCGCACTCCATGCAACCTCCGCACTCCACCCAACCTCCGCACTCCACACAACTTCCCCACTTCATACAACCTCCCCACTCAACCCAACCTCCCCATTTCACCCAAACTCCCCAAATCACCCAACCTCCCCACTCCACTCAAACTCCCCACTCCACGCAACCTCGTCACTCCACCCAACCTCCCCACTTCACCCAACCTCCCCAGAGCACCCAACCTCCCCACTCTTCCCAACCTCCCCACTCCACCCAACCTCCCCACTCCTCCCAACCTACGCACTCCACCCAACCACCCTACTCCACCCAACATCCCCACTTCAACCCATCCTCCCAAATCCACCCAACCTCCCCACTTCACCCAACCACACCACTCCACCCAACCTCCCCACTTCAACCCATCCTCCACACTCCACCCAACCTCCGCCCTCCACCCAACCTCCCCACTCCACCCAACCTCCCCACTTCACCCAACCTCCGCACTCCACCCAACCTCCGCACTCCACCCAACTTCCGCACTCCACCCAACCTCCGCACTCCACCCAACTTCCCCACTTCATACAACCTCCCCACTCAACCCAACCTCCCCACTTCACCCAACCTCCCCACTTCACCCAACCTCCCCACATCACCCAACCTCCGCACTCCACCCAACCTCCCCAAATTACTCAACCTCCCCACTCCACCCAACCTCCCCACTTCATCCAACCTCCGCACTCCACCCAACTTCCGCACTCCACCCAACTTCCGCACTCCATGCAACCTCCGCACTCCACCCAACCTCCGCACTCCACACAACTTCCCCACTTCATAAAACCTCCCCACTCAACCCAACCTCCCCACTTCACCCAACCTCCCCAAATCACCCAACCTCCCCACTCCACTCAAACTCCCCACTCCACGCAACCTCCTCACTCCACCCAACCTCCTCACATCACTCAACCTCCCCAGAGCACCCAACCTCCCCACTCTTCCCAACCTCCCCACTCCACCCAACCTCCCCTCTCCACCCAACCTCCCCAGTTCACCCAACCTCCCCACTCCACCCAACCTCCCCACGCCACCCACACTCCCCACTCCACCGAACCTCCGCCCTCCACCTAACCTCCCCACTCCATCCAAGCTCCCCACTTCACCCAACCTACGCACTCCACCCAACCTCCGCACTCCACCCAAAGTTCGCACTCAAACCAACCTCCACACTTCACCCAACCTCCCAACTCCACCCAACCTCCCCACTCCACCAAACCTCCGCATTCCAACCAACCTCCGCACGCCACCCAACCTCCGCACTCGAACCAACTTCCGCACTCCACCCAACCTCCGCACTCCACCCAAATTCCGCACTCCACCCAACTTCCGCACTAAATCCAACCTCCCCACTTCACCCAACCTCCCCACTTCAACCAACCTCCCCACTCCACCCAACCTCCCCACTTCACCGAACCTCCGCCCTCCACCCAACCTCCCCACTCCACCCAACTTCCCCATTTCACCCAACCTCCTCACTCCACCCAACCTCCCCACTTCACCCAACATCCCCAGAGCACCCAACCTTCCCACTCCACGCAACCTCCCCACTCCACCCAACCTCCCCACTCCACCCAACCTCCCCACCCCGCCCAAACTCCCCTCTCCACCCAACCTCCCCACTCCACTCAATCTCCCCACTCCACGCAACCTCCTCACTCCACCCATCATCATGCTGTCGGTCGCGAAGCGACAAAGACTGCTTCCATCACTTGACTCTTGCTCTCCATTTATCTCTCTGCTGTGAGAGTGATGTCCAGGAGTCGATCTTTATGTCTCTCAGCTTCAGGTTTCTCTTGATGGTATCCTTGAACCGGAGGCGAGGGCGCCCTCTCTTTCTCTGACCAGAAGACAGTTGGGAGTAGAGAACCTGCTTTGGTAGCCTGTCTGGTGACATCCTCATGAGGTGTCCAGTCCACCGGAGATTCTTTCTGATCAGAAGATCTTCCATAGATGGTAGCCCTGTCCGTTCGAGTATTTCCTTGTTTGTCACTTTGTCCATCCAGGTTATCCTCATGATCGATCGCAGATGTCGCATCACGAAGGCATGCAGCTTTTTCACCTGTCGTCTGTACAATGTCCATGCCTCGGCTCCATATAGGAGGGTGGACAGCACGATTGCACGGTATATCTTGCCTTTAACCCGCATGGACACATGGTGGTTGTTCCAGAGTCTCTGGCGTAGTCGGCCGAAAGATGCACTAGCCTTGGCCATCCTCCTCTGTATTTCATCGTCAATGCATCCATCACTTGATATAGTGCTTCCGAGGTAGGTGAATTCCAGAACAGAGTTCAACTTGTTTCCATCAACCATGATATCCTCCTCTCGGGTTCTTGTAGAGTTGGGTTGGTACAGCACCTCGGTCTTCTTGATGTTAATCTTCAGGCCAAACTTCTTTGACGCATTGGAGAAAGCATCCACTATATTCTGCATCTCTTCAGCAGAGTGTGCAACCAGTGCACTGTCATCTGCGAATAGCAGCTCTCTCATCAGTATCCGAGTAGTCTTGGTCTTCGCTCTGAAGTGTGCGACGTTGAATAGGTCAGCGCTCTGTCTGGACTGTATGTAGACACCATCCCCCATGTCTCGGAAAGCATCATCGAGCATTGCTGATAGGAAGATGGAGAACAGCGTGGGGGCCAGTACACATCCTTGCTTGACCCCATTTGTGACACTGAACGATTCCGAGACTTCCCCTCCAACACTAACATTTGCCATCATTCCGGTATGTAGTGCCTCGATCATTGTTGTGAACTTCTCTGGGCATCCATACTTCCTCAGTAGCTGCCATAGCCCGGTTCTCCCAACTGTATCGAACGCCTTACTGAAGTCGACAAATACCATGTACAGTGGTCGGTCCTGCTCAATGCACTTTTCTTGTAGTTGTCGGAGACAAAATATCATATCCACGGTGCTCCGGTTACCTCTGAAGCCACATTGAGTCTCTGGAACTACCTCTGGTGTTATGTGGGTAGATAGTCTGTTGAGTAGGATCCTGGCGAAGATCTTGCCTGCTATGGAAAGAAGAGATATTCCTCTATAGTTCCCACAGTCTGTTCGATCACCTTTCTTGTAGATGGTTACAATGCTGGCATCCTTCCATGCTTGTGGTACAGAACCCACCTCCCAGGCATTGGTGATTAGTTGGTGCAGTCTGCTGAACAGATTGTCTCCTCCGTGCTTCCATACTTCTGCAGGAATTCCATCTCCTCCAGGTGCTTTGCCATCTTTCAGGCCGGCGATTGCTTTAGCCATCTCATCCATAGTTGGAATCTCATCTAGGCTTGTCTTGATAATGCGCTGCGGGATGTTGTCCAAAGCTTCGTGATCTATATCTCCAGGGACGTTGAGTAGCTTCTGGAAGTGTTCACTCCATCTTGCCACAACTCTCTTGCTGTCAGAGAAGGTCTCCATTCCATCTGCTGATTTCAGTTGAACAGGTCCCTTCTTTTTGGGTCCCCACACTTCCTTCAGTCCATTGTAGAAGCCCTTCATGTTGTTACTGTCAGCAGCTCTCTGCAGCTCCACTGCCTTCCTTTCCCACCAGTCTGACTTCAGTGCACGGGTGTGTTTTTGTAGCAGTCTGCAGGCGTCTTTATATGCTGCAGTGGTGGATCTAGTGCTCCTGGTTTGCAACACTCTCTGGTGGGCTTGGTCTCTTCTGCTCATAAGAGTTTGTAGCTCCTGATCGTTGGGGTCGAACCAGTCCTGGTGTTTTCTGTCTGGCTTGCCAAGATATGTCTTGGCTGTGTTGTACACGACCTGCTGCAGAGCTTCCCATTCCTCGTCTGGTGTTGAGTTTTCCTTCTCGTCCCATTGGGCGAGAGCACTGTCCATCTCCTGCTCAAAACTCTCCCTATGGCTGGTGGTACTTAGTTTTGCTGTGTTGAGCTTGGTCGGCTGACTTGTTCCTTGCCTGCTGTGCTTTTGTCGTATTCTGAAAGCCACTTTTGACCTCAGCATCTGGTGATCGGTCCAACAGTTTGCTCCACGCATGGCTCGGGTACTGTGGATGTCCATCTTATCCCGACACCTCGTGATGATGAAGTCGATCATATGCCAGTGTCTGGAACGAGGATGCATCCAGGTGGTCTTGCGTTCATCCTTCTGCTTGAACATGGTGTTCGTCACTATCAGTTCGAACCCAGAGCACAGAGCCAGTAGAAGCTCGCCATTGGAGTTGCATTTCCCAATCCCATGTTTGCCCATGACCAAGGGCCACTTGTCATTGTCTCTTCCTATCCTCGCATTGAAGTCTCCTATCAGCAGTAGCTTATCTGTACGGGGGATGCCACTGAGCACACTTGCCAGCTGGTTGTAGAAGGCCTCCTTGTTTTCGTCTGGGTTTGTCATTGTCGGAGCATACACGCTGATAATTGTAGCAAAGTTGTCCTTACTCAGAGGTAGTCTCATTGTCATGATTCTGTCACTTACTGGCCGTGGCATTTCTGTCAGCTTTGTAACGATATCCTTTTTGATAGCAAAGCCCACTCCGGCCTCCCTTCTTTCTCCTTCGGGTTTGCCACTCCAGAAGAAAGAGTATTCCAAGTCGTTGAGACTACCAGACTCTGAGAACCTTGTTTCACATAGGGCGGCGATGTCGATGTTGTATTTGGCAAGTTCCATTGCTACTAGTGCCGTGCGTCTTTCTGGTCGGTTAGCTCCTTCTCGGTCGAGGAGAGTCCTCACGTTCCATTGTCCAATTGTCAGTAGTTGTCTTCTTTGTCTTCTTCTTCCTAGCTGATTTTTCACTGTCGATGGAAGATGAGGTCGAGCAGCGCGGTCCTTCGTAACCCGGGCGACGGCCGATCCGGTATCATGTTTCGTGCAGTTGTACATTTCATGGAAGCTGCTAGCAAAAATTTTTGAAGTGCCGCTGGCTTTTGCAAGTTACTAGCGACACTCTCTTGGGGAACAAATAGAGGTCTCACACCGGCAAGAACATGTCAAGACAGGCGCAAACTATTTGTCCCTGCAGTGGCTGGTCGAGAGATGTTGGGAATTCCATACATCAACCGCCCTTGATGCTGCCACAGTGACATGGTTTTCTGGTTAGGGTTTGCTCCCTTAGCCTTCGGTTCTGACAAGAACCTGTACCACAAGGCAGTGGTTTACAACTCTGCATGGCAGGGGCGTCAAACTCCCTGAGGTATTGCAATACCTGCATTGCAATACCTGCATACACGCCACCCAACCTCCCCACATCACCCAACCTCCCCAGAGCACCCAACCTCCCCACTCTTCCCAACCTCCCCACTCCACCCAACCTCCCCTCTCCACCCAAACTCCCCATTTCACCCAACCTCCCCACTCCACCCAACCTCCCCACGCCACCCACACTCCCCACTCCACCGAACCTCCCCACGCCATCCAACCTCCCAACTCCACCCAACCTCCCCACTCCTCCCAACCTACGCACTCCACCCAACCACACCACTCCACCCAACCTCCCCACTTCAACCCATCCTCCCCACTCCACCCAACCTCCGCCCTCCACCTAACCTCCCCACTCCACCCAACCTCCCCACTTCACCCAACCTTCGCACTCCACCCAACCTCCGCACTCCACACAACTTCCCCACTTCATACAACCTCCCCACTCAACCCAACCTCCCCACTTCACCCAATCTCCCCACTTCACCCAACCTCCCCACATCACCCAACCTCCCCACTCCACCCAACATCCCCAAATCATCCAACCTCCCCACTCCACTAAAACTCCCCACTCCACCCAACCTCCTCACTCCACCCAAACTCCCCACTTCACCCAACCTCCCCAGAGCACCCAAACTCCCCACTCCACCCAACCTCCCCACTCCACCCAACCTCCCCTCTCCACCCAACCTCCCCACTTCACACAACCTCCCCACTCCACCCAACCTCCCCACTTCACCCAACCTCCCCACATCACCCAAACTCCCCACTCCACCCAACCTCCCCACCGCACCCTACCTCCCCACTTCACCCAACCTCCCTACTTCACCCAACCTCCCCACTCCACCCAACTTCCGCACTCCACCCAACTTCCGCACTCCGTGCAATCTCCGCACTCCACCCAACCTCCGCACTCCACACAACTTCCCCACTTCATACAACCTCCCCACTCAACCCAACCTCCCCACTTCATCCAACCTCCCCACTTCACCCAACCTCCCCACATCACCCAACCTCCCCACTCCACCCAACCTCCCCAAATTACCCAACCTCCCCACTCCACCCAACCTCCCCACTTCATCCAACCTCCGCACTCCACCCAACTTCCGCCCTCCACCCAACCTCCCCACTCCACCCAACCTCCCCAATTCACCCAACGTCCGCACTCCACCCAACTTCCGCTCTCGACCCAACTTCCGCACTCCATGCAACCTCCGCACTCCACCCAACCTCCGTACTCCACACAACTTCCTCACTTCACCCAAACTCCCCAAATCACCCAACCTCCCCACTCCACTCAAACTCCCCACTCCACGCAACCTCCTCACTCCACCCAACCTCCCCACTTCACCCAACCTCCCCAGAGCACCCAACCTCCCCACTCTTCCCAACCTCCCCACTCCACCCAACATCCCCACTTCAACCCATCCTCCCAAATCCACCCAACCTCCCCACTTCACCCAACCACACCACTCCACCCAACCTCCCCACTTCAACCCATCCTCCCCACTCCACCCAACCTCCGCCCTCCACCCAACCTCCCCACTCCACCCAACCTCCCCACTTCACCCAACCTCCGCACTCCACCCAACCTCCGCACTCCACCCAACTTCCGCACTCCACCCAACCTCCGCACTCCACACAACCTCCCCACTTCATACAACCTCCCCACTCAACCCAACCTCCCCACTTCACCCAACCTCCCCACTTCACCCAACCTCCCCACATCACCCAACCTCCCCACTCCACCCAACCTCCCCAAATTACCCAACCTCCCCACTCCACCCAACCTCCCCACTTCATCCAACCTCCGCACTCCACCCAACTTCCGCACTCCACCCAACTTCCGCACTCCATGCAACCTCCGCACTCCACCCAACCTCCGCACTCCACACAACTTCCCCACTTCATACAACCTCCCCACTCAACCCAACCTCCCCACTTCACCCAACCTCCCCAAATCACCCAACCTCCCCACTCCACTCAAACTCCCCACTCCTCGCAACCTCCTCACTCCACCCAACCTCCTCACATCACTCAACCTCCCCAGAGCACCCAACCTCCCCACTCTTCCCAACCTCCCCACTCCACCGAACCTCCCCTCTCCACCCAACCTCCCCACTTCAACCAACCTCCCCACTCCACCCAACCTCCCCACGCCACCCACACTCCCCACTCCACCGAACCTCCGCCCTCCACCTAACCTCCCCACTCCATCCAACCTCCCCACTTCACCCAACCTACGCACTCCACCCAACCTCCGCACTCCACCCAAAGTTCGCACTCAAACCAACCTCCACACTTCACCCAACCTCCCAACTCCACCCAACCTCCCCACTACACCAAACCTCCGCATTCCAACCAACCTCCGCCCTCCACCCAACCTCCCCACTCCACCCAACCTCCCCACTTCACCCAACCTCCCCACTCCACCCAACTTCCGCACTCCACCCAACTTCCGCACTCCGTGCAACCTCCGCACTCCACCCAACCTCCGCACTCCACCCAACCTCCCCAAATCACCCAACCTCCCCACTCCACTCAAATTCCCCACTCCACCCAACCTCCTCACTCCACCCAAACTCCCCACTTCACCCAACCTCCCCAGAGCACCCAAACTCCCCACTCCACCCAACCTCCCCACTCCACCCAACCTCCCCTCTCCACCCAACCTCCCCACTTCACCCAACCTCCCCACTCCACCCAACCTCCCCACTTCACCCAACCTCCCCACATCACCCAAACTCCCCACTCCACCCAACCTCCCCACCGCACCCAACCTCCCCACTTCACCCAACTTCCGCACTCCACCCAACTTCCGCACTCCGTGCAACCTCCGCACTCCACCCAACCTACGCACTCCACACAACTTCCCCACTTCATACAACCTCCCCACTCAACCCAACCTCCCCACTTCACCCAACCTCCCCACTTCACCCAACCTCCCCACATCACCCAACCTCCCCACTCCACCCAACCTCCCCAAATTACCCAACCTCCCCACTCCACCCAACCTTCCCACTTCATCCAACCTCCGCACTCCACCCAACTTCCGCCCTCCACCCAACCTCCCCACTCCACCCAACCTCCCCACTTCACCCAACGTCCGCACTCCACCCAACTTCCGCACTCGACCCAACTTCCGCACTACATGCAACCTCCGCACTCCACCCTACCTCCGCACTCCACACAACTTCCCCACTTCACCCAAACTCCCCAAATCACCCAACCTCCCCACTCCACTCAAACTCCCCACTCCACCCAACCTCCTCACTCCACCCAAACTCCCCACTTCACCCAACCTCCCCAGAGCACCCAAACTCCCCACTCCACCCAACCTCCCCACTCCACCCAACCTCCCCTCTCCACCCAACCTCCCCACTTCACACAACCTCCCCACTCCACCCAACCTCCCCACTTCACCCAACCTCCCCACATCACCCAAACTCCCCACTCCACCCAACCTCCCCACCGCACCCTACCTCCCCACTTCACCCAACCTCCCTACTTCAACCAACCTCCCCACTCCACCCAACCTCCGCACTCCACACAACTTCCTCACTTCACCCAAACTTCCCAAATCACCCAACCTCCCCACTCCACTCAAACTCCCCACTCCACGCAACCTCCTCACTCCACCCAACCTCCCCACTTCACCCAACCTCCCCAGAGCACCCAACCTCCCCACTCTTCCCAACCTCCCCACTCCACCCAACCTCCCCACTCCTCCCAACCTACACACTCCACCGAACCACCCTACTCCACCCAACATCCCCACTTCAACCTATCCTCCCAAATCCACCCAACCTCCCCACTTCACCCAACCACACCACTCCACCCAACCTCCCCACTTCAACCCATCCTCCCCACTCCCCCCAAACTCCGCCCTCCACCCAACCTCCCCACTCCACCCAACCTCCCCACTTCACCCAACCTCCCCACTTCACCCAACCTCCCCACATCACCCAACCTCCCCACTCCACCCAACCTCCCCAAATTACCCAACCTCCCCACTCCACCCAACCTCCCCACTTCATCCAACCTCCGCACTCCACCCAACTTCCGCACTCCACCCAACTTCCGCACTCCATGCAACCTCCGCACTCCACCCAACCTCCGCACTCCACACAACTTCCCCACTTCATACAACCTCCCCACTCAACCCAACCTCCCCACTTCACCCAACCTCCCCAAATCACCCAACCTCCCCACTCCACTCAAACTCCCCACTCCACGCAACCTCCTCACTCCACCCAACCTCCTCACATCACTCAACCTCCCCAGAGCACCCAACCTCCCCACTCTTCCCAACCTCCCCACTCCACCCAACCTCCCCTCTCCACCCAACCTCCCCACTTCACCCAACCTCCCCACTCCACCCAACCTCCCCACGCCACCCACACTCCCCACCCCACCCAACCTCCCCACTTCACCCAACCTCCCTACTTCACCCAACCTCCCCACTCCACCCAACTTCCGCACTCCACCCAACTTCCGCACTCCGTGCAACCTCCGCACTCCACCCAACCTCCGCACTCCACCCAACCTCCCCAAATCACCCAACCTCCCCACTCCACTCAAACTCCCCACTCCACCCAACCTCCTCACTCCACCCAAACTCCCCACTTCACCCAACCTCCCCAGAGCACCCAAACTCCCCACTCCACCCAACCTCCCCACTCCACCCAACCTCCCCTCTCCACCCAACCTCCCCACTTCACCCAACCTCCCCACTCCACCCAACCTCCCCACTCCACCCAACCTCCCCAAATTACCCAACCTCCCCACTCCACCCAACCTCCCCACTTTATCCAACCTCCGCACTCCACCCAACTTCCGCACTCCACCCAACTTCCGCACTCCATGCAACCTCCGCACTCCACCCAACCTCCGCACTCCACACAACTTCCCCACTTCATACAACCTCCCCACTCAACCCAACCTCCCCACTTCACCCAACCTCCCCAAATCACCCAACCTCCCCACTCCACTCAAACTCCCCACTCCACGCAACCTTCTCACTCCACCCAACCTCCTCACATCACTCAACCTCCCCAGAGCACCCAACCTCCCCACTCTTCCCAACCTCCCCACTACACCCAACCTCCCCTCTCCACCCAACCTCCCCACTTCACCCAACCTCCCCACTCCACCCAACCTCCCCACGCCACCCACACTCCCCACCCCACCCAACCTCCCCACTTCACCCAACCTCCCTACTTCACCCAACCTCCCCACTCCACCCAACTTCCGCACTCCACCCAACTTCCGCACTCCGTGCAATCTCCGCACTCCACCCAACCTCCGCACTCCACCCAACCTCCCCAAATCACCCAACCTCCTCACTCCACTCAAACTCCCCACTCCACCCAACCTC
This sequence comes from Oasisia sp. SBJ-2009, assembly GCA_964017155.1. NCBI lineage: Eukaryota > Metazoa > Annelida > Polychaeta > Sabellida > Siboglinidae > Oasisia > Oasisia sp. SBJ-2009. Next base: position 32,343,407 of record OZ024857.1, on the reverse strand, counting down.
CTCACTCCACCCAAACTCCCCACTTCACCCAACCTCCCCAGAGCACCCAAACTCCCCACTCCACCCAACCTCCCCACTCCATCCAACCTCCCCTCTCCACCCAACCTCCCCACTTCACCCAACCTCCCCACTCCACCCAACCTCCCCACTTCACCCAACCTCCCCACATCACCCAAACTCCCCACTCCACCCAACCTCCCCACCGCACCCAACCTCCCCACTTCACCCAACCTCCCTACTTCACCCAACCTCCCCACTCCACCCAACTTCCGCACTCCACCCAACTTCCGCACTCCGTGCAACCTCCGCACTCCACCCAACCTACGCACTCCACACAACTTCCCCACTTCATACAACCTCCCCACTCAACCCAACCTCCCCACTTCACCCAACCTCCCCACATCACCCAACCTCCCCACTCCACCCAACCTCCCCAAATTACCCAACCTCCCCACTCCACCCAACCTTCCCACTTCATCCAACCTCCGCACTCCACCCAACTTCCGCCCTCCACCCAACCTCCCCACTCCACCCAACCTCCCCACTTCACCCAACGTCCGCACTCCACCCAACTTCCGCACTCGACCCAACTTCCGCACTCCGTGCAACCTCCGCACTCCACCCAACCTCCGCACTCCACACAACTTCCCCACTTCACCCAAACTCCCCAAATCACCCAACCTCCCCACTCCACTCAAACTCCCCACTCCACCCAACCTCCTCACTCCACCCAAACTCCCCACTTCACCCAACCTCCCCAGAGCACCCAAACTCCCCACTCCACCCAACCTCCCCACTCCACCCAACCTCCCCTCTCCACCCAACCTCCCCACTTCACACAACCTCCCCACTTCACCCAACCTCCCCACTTCACCCAACCTCCCCACATCACCCAAACTCCCCACTCCACCCAACCTCCCCACCGCACCCTACCTCCCCACTTCACCCAACCTCCCTACTTCAACCAACCTCCCCACTCCACCCAACCTCCGCACTCCACACAACTTCCTCACTTCACCCAAACTCCCCAAATCACCCAACCTCCCCACTCCACTCAAACTCCCCACTCCACGCAACCTCCTCACTCCACCCAACCTCCCCACTTCACCCAACCTCCCCAGAGCACCCAACCTCCCCACTCTTCCCAACCTCCCCACTCCACCCAACCTCCCCACTCCTCCCAACCTACACACTCCACCGAACCACCCTACTCCACCCAACATCCCCACTTCAACCTATCCTCCCAAATCCACCCAGCCTCCCCACTTCACCCAACCACACCACTCCACCCAACCTCCCCACTTCAACCCATCCTCCCCACTCCCCCCAACCTCCGCCCTCCACCCAACCTCCCCACTCCACCCAACCTCCCCACTTCACCCAACCTCCCCACTTCACCCAACCTCCCCACATCACCCAACCTCCCCACTCCACCCAACCTCCCCAAATTACCCAACCTCCCCACTCCACCCAACCTCCCCACTTCATCCAACCTCCGCACTCCACCCAACTTCCGCACTCCACCCAACTTCCGCACTCCATGCAACCTCCGCACTCCACCCAACCTCCCCACTCCACCCAACTTCCGCACTCCGTGCAACCTCCGCACTCCACCCAACCTCCGCACTCCACCCAACCTCCCCAAATCACCCAACCTCCCCACTCCACTCAAACTCCCCACTCCACCCAACCTCCTCACTCCACCCAAACTCCCCACTTCACCCAACCTCCCCAGAGCACCCAAACTCCCCACTCCACCCAACCTCCCCACTCCACCCAACCTCCCCTCTCCACCAACCTCCCCACTTCACCCAACCTCCCCACTCCACCCAACCTCCCCACTCCAGCCAACCTCCCCAAATTACCCAACCTCCCCACTCCACCCAACCTCCCCACTTCATCCAACCTCCGCACTCCACCCAACTTCCGCACTCCACCCAACTTCCGCACTCCATGCAACCTCCGCACTCCACCCAACCTCCGCACTCCACACAACTTCCCCACTTAATACAACCTCCCCACTCAACCCAACCTCCCCACTTCACCCAACCTCCCCAAATCACCCAACCTCCCCACTCCACTCAAACTCCCCACTCCACGCAACCTCCTCACTCCACCCAACCTCCTCACATCACTCAACCTCCCCAGAGCACCCAACCTCCCCACTCTTCCCAACCTCCCCACTCCACCCAACCTCCCCTCTCCACACAACCTCCCCACTTCACCCAACTTCCCCACTCCACCCAACCTCCCCACGCCACCCACACTCCACACCCCACCCAACCTCCCCACTTCACCCAACCTCCCTACTTCACCCAACCTCCCCACTCCACCCAACTTCCGCACTCCACCCAACTTCCGCACTCCGTGCAACCTCCGCACTCCACCCAACCTCCGCACTCCACCCAACCTCCCCAAATCACCCAACCTCCCCACTCCACTCAAACTCCCCACTCCACCCAACCTCCTCACTCCACCCAAACTCCCCACTTCACCTAACCTCCCCAGAGCACCCAAACTCCCCACTCCACCCAACCTCCCCACTCCACCCAACCTCCCCTCTCCACCCAACCTCCCCACTTCACCCAACCTCCCCACTCAACCCAACCTCCCCATTTCACCCAAACTCCCCAAATCACCCAACCTCCCCACTTCACCCAACCTCCCCAGAGCACCCAACCTCCCCACTCTTCCCAACCTCCCCACTTCAACCCATCCTCCCAAATCCACCCAACCTCCCCACTTCACACAACCACACCACTCCACCCAACCTCCCCATTTCAACCCATCCTCCCCACTCCACCCAACCTCCGCCCTCCACCCAACCTCCCAACTCCACCCAAACTCCCCACTTCACCCAACCTCCGCACTCCACCCAACCTCCGCACTCCACCCAACTTCCGCCCTCCACCCAACCTCCGCACTCCACACAACTTCCCCACTTCATACAACCTCCCCACTCAACCCAACCTCCCCACTTCACCCAATCTCCCCACTCCACCCAACCTCCCCTCTCCACCCAACCTCCCCACTTCACCCAACCTCCCCACTCCACCCAACCTCCCCACTTCACCCAACCTCCCCACATCACCCAAACTCCCCACTCCACCCAACCTCCCCACTCCACCCAACCTCCCCACTTCACCCAACCTCCCCACATCACTCAAACTCCCCACTCCACCCAACCTCCCCACCCCACCCAACCTCCCCACTTCACCCAACCTCCCTACTTCACCCAACCTCCCCACTCCACCCAACTTCCGCACTCCACCCAACTTCCGCACTCCGTGCAACCTCCGCACTCCACCCAAACTCCGCACTCCACCCAACCTCCCCAAATCACCCAACCTCCCCACTCCACTCAAACTCCCCACTCCACCCAACCTCCTCACTCCACCCAAACTCCCCACTTCACCCAACCTCCCCAGAGCACCCAAACTCCCCACTCCACCCAACCTCCCCACTCCACCCAACCTCCCCTCTCCACCCAACCTCCCCACTTCACCCAACCTCCCCACTCCACCCAACCTCCCCATTTCACCCAACCTCCCCACATCACCCAAACTCCCCACTCCACCCAACCTCCCCACCGCACCCAACCTCCCCACTTCACCCAACCTCCCTACTTCACCCAACCTCCCCACTCCACCCAACTTCCGCACTCCACCCAACTTCCGCACTCCGTGCAACCTCCGCACTCCACCCAACCTACGCACTCCACACAACTTCCCCACTTCATACAACCTCCCCACTCAACCCAACCTCCCCACTTCACCCAACCTCCCCACTTCACCCAACCTCCCCACATCACCCAACCTCCCCACTCCACCCAACCTCCCCAAATTACCCAACCTCCCCACTCCACCCAACCTTCCCACTTCATCCAATCTCCGCACTCCACCCAACTTCCGCCCTCCACCCAACCTCCCCACTCCACCCAACCTCCCCACTTCACCCAACGTCCGCACTCCACCCAACTTCCGCACTCGACCCAACGTCCGCACTCCATGCAACCTCCGCACTCCACCCAACCTCCGCACTCCACACAACTTCCCCACTTCACCCAAACTCCCCAAATCACCCAACCTCCCCACTCCACTCAAACTCCCCACTCCACCCAACCTCCTCACTCCACCCAAACTCCCCACTTCACCCAACCTCCCCAGAGCACCCAAACTCCCCACTCCACCCAACCTCCCCACTCCACCCAACCTCCCCTCTCCACCCAACCTCCCCACTTCACACAACCTCCCCACTCCACCCAACCTCCCGACTTCACCCAACCTCCCCACATCACCCAAACGCCCCACTCCACCCAACCTCCCCACCGCACCCTACCTCCCCACTTCACCCAACCTCCCTACTTCACCCAACCTCCCCACTCCACCCAACCTCCGCACTCCACACAACTTCCTCACTTCACCCAAACTCCCCAAATCACCCAACCTCCCCACTCCACTCAAACTCCCCACTCCACGCAACCTCCTCACTCCACCCAACCTCCCCACTTCACCCAACCTCCCCAGAGCACCCAACCTCCCCACTCTTCCCAACCTCCCCACTCCACCCAACCTCCCCACTCCTCCCAACCTACGCACTCCACCCAACCACCCTACTCCACCCAACATCCCCACTTCAACCTATCCTCCCAAATCCACCCAACCTCCCCACTTCACCCAACCACACCACTCCACCCAACCTCTCCACTTCAACCCATCCTCCCCACTCCACCCAACCTCCGCCCTCCACCCAACCTCCCCACTCCACCCAACCTCCCCACTTCACCCAACCTCCCCACTTCACCCAACCTCCCCACATCACCCAACCTCCCCACTCCACCCAACCTCCCCAAATTACCCAACCTCCCCACTCCACCCAACCTCCCCACTTCATCCAACCTCCGCACTCCACCCAACTTCCGCACTCCACCCAACTTCCGCACTCCATGCAACCTCCGCACTCCACCCAACCTCCGCACTCCACACAACTTCCCCACTTCATACAACCTCCCCACTCAACCCAACCTCCCCACTTCACCCAACCTCCCCAAATCACCCAACCTCCCCACTCCACTCAAACTCCCCACTCCACGCAACCTCCTCACTCCACCCAACCTCCTCACATCACTCAACCTCCCCAGAGCACCCAACCTCCCCACTCTTCCCAACCTCCCCACTCCACCCAACCTCCCCTCTCCACCCAACCTCCCCACTTCACCCAACCTCCCCACTCCACCCAACCTCCCCACGCCACCCACACTCCCCACCCCACCCAACCTCCCCACTTCACCCAACCTCCCTACTTCACCCAACCTCCCCACTCCACCCAACTTCCGCACTCCACCCAACTTCCGCACTCCGTGCAACCTCCGCACTCCACCCAACCTCCGCACTCCACCCAACCTCCCCAAATCACCCAACCTCCCCACTCCACTCAAACTCCCCACTCCACCCAACCTCCTCACTCCACCCAAACTCCCCACTTCACCCAACCTCCCCAGAGCACCCAAACTCCCCACTCCACCCAACCTCCCCACTCCACCCAACCTCCCCTCTCCACCCAACCTCCCCACTTCACCCAACCTCCCCACTCCACCCAACCTCCCCACTTCACCCAACCTCCCCACATCACCCAAACTCACTCCACCCAACCTCCCCACCGCACCCAACCTCCCCACTTCACCCAACCTCCCTACTTCACCCAACCTCCCCACTCCACCCAACTTCCGCACTCCACCCAACTTCCGCACTCCGTGCAACCTCCGCACTCCACCCAACCTACGCACTCCACACAACTTCCCCACTTCATACAACCTCCCCACTCAACCCAACCTCCCCACTTCACCCAACCTCCCCACTTCACCCAACCTCCCCACATCACCCAACCTCCCCACTCCACCCAACCTCCCCAAATTACCCAACCTCCCCACTCCACCCAACCTTCCCACTTCATCCAACCTCCGCACTCCACCCAACTTCCGCCCTCCACCCAACCTCCCCACTCCACCCAACCTCCCCACTTCACCCAACGTCCGCACTCCACCCAACTTCCGCACTCGACCCAACTTCCGCACTCCATGCAACCTCCGCACTCCACCCAACCTCCGCACTCCACACAACTTCCCCACTTCACCCAAACTCCCCAAATCACCCAACCTCCCCACTCCACTCAAACTCCCCACTCCACCCAACCTCCTCACTCCACCCAAACTCCCCACTTCACCCAACCTCCCCAGAGCACCCAAACTCCCCACTCCACCCAACCTCCCCACTCCACCCAACCTCCCCTCTCCACCCAACCTCCCCACTTCACACAACCTCCCCACTCCACCCAACCTCCCCACTTCACCCAACCTCCCCACATCACCCAAACTCCCCACTCCACCCAACCTCCCCACCGCACCCTACCTCCCCACTTCACCCAACCTCCCTACTTCAACCAACCTCCCCACTCCACCCAACCTCCGCACTCCACACAACTTCCTCACTTCACCCAAACTCCCCAAATCACCCAACCTCCCCACTCCACTCAAACTCCCCACTCCACGCAACCTCCTCACTCCACCCAACCTCCCCACTTCACCCAACCTCCCCAGAGCACCCAACCTCCCCACTCTTCCCAACCTCCCCACTCCACCCAACCTCCCCACTCCTCCCAACCTACGCACTCCACCGAACCACCCTACTCCACCCAACATCCCCACTTCAACCTATCCTCCCAAATCCACCCAACCTCCCCACTTCACCCAACCACACCACTCCACCCAACCTCCCCACTTCAACCCATCCTCCCCACTCCACCCAACCTCCGCCCTCCACCCAACCTCCCCACTCCACCCAACCTCCCCACTTCACCCAACCTCCCCACTTCACCCAACCTCCCCACATCACCCAACCTCCCCACTCCACCCAACCTCCCCAAATTACCCAACCTCCCCACTCCACCCAACCTCCCCACTCCACCCAACCTCCCCTCTCCACCCAACCTCCCCACTTCACCCAACCTCCCCACTCCACCCAACCTCCCCACGCCACCCACACTCCCCACCCCACCCAACCTCCCCACTTCACCCAACCTCCCTACTTCACCCAACCTCCCCACTCCACCCAACTTCCGCACTCCACCCAACTTCCGCACTCCGTGCAACCTCCGCACTCCACCCAACCTCCGCACTCCACCCAACCTCCCCAAATCACCCAACCTCCCCACTCCACTCAAACTCCCCACTCCACCCAACCTCCGCAACTCCACCTAAACTCCCCACTTCACCCAACCTCCCCAGAGCACCCAAACTCCCCACTCCACCCAACCTCCCCACTCCACCCAACCTCCCCTCTCCACCCAACCTCCCCACTTCACCCAACCTCCCCACTCCACCCAACCTCCCCACCGCACCCAACCTCCCCACTTCACCCAACCTCCCCACTCCACCCAACCTCCCCACTTCACCCAACCTCCCCACATCACCCAAACTCCCCACTCCACCCAACCTCCCCACTCCACCCAACCTCCCCACTTCACCCAACCTCCCCACTCCACCCAACCTCCCCACCCCACCCAACCTCCCCACTTCACCCAACCTCCCTACTTCACCCAACCTCCCCACTCCACCCAACTTCCGCACTCCACCCAACTTCCGCACTCCGTGCAACCTCCGCACTCCACCCAATCTCCGCACTCCACCCAACCTCCCCAAATCACCCAACCTCCCCACTCCACTCAAACTCCCCACTCCACCCAACCTCCTCACTCCACCCAAACTCCCCACTTCACCCAACCTCCCCAGAGCACCCAAACTCCCCACTCCACCCAACCTCCCCACTCCACCCAACCTCCCCTCTCCACCCAACCTCCCCACTCCACCCAACCTCCCCACTCCACCCAACCTCCCCACTTCACCCAACCTCCCCACATCACCCAAACTCCCCACTCCACCTAACCTCCCCACCGCACCCAACCTCCCCACTTCACCCAACCTCCCTACTTCACCCAACCTCCCCACTCCACCCAACTTCCGCACTCCACCCAACTTCCGCACTCCGTGCAACCTCCGCACTCCACCCAACCTACGCACTCCACACAACTTCCCCACTTCATACAACCTCCCCACTCAACCCAACCTCCCCACTTCACCCAACCTCCCCACTTCACCCAACCTCCCCACATCACCCAACCTCCCCACTCCACCCAACCTCCCCAAATTACCCAACCTCCCCACTCCACCCAACCTTCCCACTTCATCCAATCTCCGCACTCCACCCAACTTCCGCCCTCCACCCAACCTCCCCACTCCACCCAACCTCCCCACTTCACCCAACGTCCGCACTCCACCCAACTTCCGCACTCGACCCAACGTCCGCACTCCATGCAACCTCCGCACTCCACCCAACCTCCGCACTCCACACAACTTCCCCACTTCACCCAAACTCCCCAAATCACCCAACCTCCCCACTCCACTCAAACTCCCCACTCCACCCAACCTCCTCACTCCACCCAAACTCCCCACTTCACCCAACCTCCCCAGAGCACCCAAACTCCCCACTCCACCCAACCTCCCCACTCCACCCAACCTCCCCTCTCCACCCAACCTCCCCACTTCACACAACCTCCCCACTCCACCCAACCTCCCGACTTCACCCAACCTCCCCACATCACCCAAACGCCCCACTCCACCCAACCTCCCCACCGCACCCTACCTCCCCACTTCACCCAACCTCCCTACTTCACCCAACCTCCCCACTCCACCCAACCTCCGCACTCCACACAACTTCCTCACTTCACCCAAACTCCCCAAATCACCCAACCTCCCCACTCCACTCAAACTCCCCACTCCACGCAACCTCCTCACTCCACCCAACCTCCCCACTTCACCCAACCTCCCCAGAGCACCCAACCTCCCCACTCCTCCCAACCTACGCACTCCACCCAACCACCCTACTCCACCCAACATCCCCACTTCAACCTATCCTCCCAAATCCACCCAACCTCCCCACTTCACCCAACCACACCACTCCACCCAACCTCTCCACTTCAACCCATCCTCCCCACTCCACCCAACCTCCGCCCTCCACCCAACCTCCCCACTCCACCCAACCTCCCCACTTCACCCAACCTCCCCACATCACCCAACCTCCCCACTCCACCCAACCTCCCCAAATTACCCAACCTCCCCACTCCACCCAACCTCCCCACTCCACCCAACTTCCGCACTCCACCCAACTTCCGCACTCCGTGCAACCTCCGCACTCCACCCAACCTCCGCACTCCACCCAACCTCCCCAAATCACCCAACCTCCCCACTCCACTCAAACTCCCCACTCCACCCAACCTCCTCACTCCACCCAAACTCCCCACTTCACCCAACCTCCCCAGAGCACCCAAACTCCCCACTCCACCCAACCTCCCCACTCCACCCAACCTCCCCTCTCCACCCAACCTCCCCACTTCACCCAACCTCCCCACTCCACCCAACCTCCCCACTTCACCCAACCTCCCCACATCACCCAAACTCCCCACTCCACCCAACCTCCCCACCGCACCCAACCTCCCCACTTCACCCAACCTCCCTACTTCACCCAACCTCCCCACTCCACCCAACTTCCGCACTCCACCCAACTTCCGCACTCCGTGCAACCTCCGCACTCCTCCCAACCTACGCACTCCACACAACTTCCCCACTTCATACAACCTCCCCACTCAACCCAACCTCCCCACTTCACCCAACCTCCCCACTTCACCCAACCTCCCCACATCACCCAACCTCCCCACTCCACCCAACCTCCCCAAATTACCCAACCTCCCCACTCCACCCAACCTTCCCACTTCATCCAATCTCCGCACTCCACCCAACTTCCGCCCTCCACCCAACCTCCCCACTCCACCCAACCTCCCCACTTCACCCAACGTCCGCACTCCACCCAACTTCCGCACTCGACCCAACGTCCGCACTCCATGCAACCTCCGCACTCCACCCAACCTCCGCACTCCACACAACTTCCCCACTTCACCCAAACTCCCCAAATCACCCAACCTCCCCACTCCACTCAAACTCCCCACTCCACCCAACCTCCTCACTCCACCCAAACTCCCCACTTCACCCAACCTCCCCAGAGCACCCAAACTCCCCACTCCACCCAACCTCCCCACTCCACCCAACCTCCCCTCTCCACCCATCCTCCCCACTTCACACAACCTCCCCACTCCACCCAACCTCCCGACTTCACCCAACCTCCCCACATCACCCAAACGCCCCACTCCACCCAACCTCCCCACCGCACCCTACCTCCCCACTTCACCCAACCTCCCTACTTCACCCAACCTCCCCACTCCACCCAACCTCCGCACTCCACACAACTTCCTCACTTCACCCAAACTCCCCAAATCACCCAACCTCCCCACTCCACTCAAACTCCCCACTCCACGCAACCTCCTCACTCCACCCAACCTCCCCACTTCACCCAACCTCCCCAGAGCACCCAACCTCCCCACTCTTCCCAACCTCCCCACTCCACCCAACCTCCCCACTCCTCCCAACCTACGCACTCCACCCAACCACCCTACTCCACCCAACATCCCCACTTCAACCTATCCTCCCAAATCCACCCAACCTCCCCACTTCACCCAACCACACCACTCCACCCAACCTCTCCACTTCAACCCATCCTCCCCACTCCACCCAACCTCCGCCCTCCACCCAACCTCCCCACTCCACCCAACCTCCCCACTTCACCCAACCTCCCCACTTCACCCAACCTCCCCACATCACCCAACCTCCCCACTCCACCCAACCTCCCCAAATTACCCAACCTCCCCACTCCACCCAACCTCCCCACTTCATCCAACCTCCGCACTCCACCCAACTTCCGCACTCCACCCAACTTCCGCACTCCATGCAACCTCCGCACTCCACCCAACCTCCGCACTCCACACAACTTCCCCACTTCATACAACCGCCCCACTCAACCCAACCTCCCCACTTCACCCAACCTCCCCAAATCACCCAACCTCCCCACTCCACTCAAACTCCCCACCCCACGCAACCTCCTCACTCCACCCAACCTCCTCACATCACTCAACCTCCCCAGAGCACCGAACCTCCCCACTCTTCCCAACCTCCCCACTCCACCCAACCTCCCCTCTCCACCCAACCTCCCCACTTCACCCAACCTCCCCACTCCACCCAACCTCCCCACGCCACCCACACTCCCCACCCCACCCAACCTCCCCACTTCACCCAACCTCCCTACTTCACCCAACCTCCCCACTCCACCCAACTTCCGCACTCCACCCAACTTCCGCACTCCGTGCAACCTCCGCACTCCACCCAACCTCCGCACTCCACCCAACCTCCCCAAATCACCCAACCTCCCCACTCCACTCAAACTCCCCACTCCACCCAACCTCCTCACTCCACCCAAACTCCCCACTTCACCCAACCTCCCCAGAGCACCCAAACTCCCCACTCCACCCAACCTCCCCACTCCACCCAACCTCCCCTCTCCACCCAACCTCCCCACTTCACCCAACCTCCCCACTCCACCCAACCTCCCCACTTCACCCAACCTCCCCACATCACCCAAACTCCCCACTCCACCCAACCTCCCCACCGCACCCAACCTCCCCACTTCACCCAACCTCCCTACTTCACCCAACCTCCCCACTCCACCCAACTTCCGCACTCCACCCAACTTCCGCACTCCGTGCAACCTCCGCACTCCACCCAACCTACGCACTCCACACAACTTCCCCACTTCATACAACCTCCCCACTCAACCCAACCTCCCCACTTCACCCAACCTCCCCACTTCACCCAACCTCCCCACATCACCCAACCTCCCCACTCCACCCAACCTCCCCAAATTACCCAACCTCCCCACTCCACCCAACCTTCCCACTTCATCCAACCTCCGCACTCCACCCAACTTCCGCCCTCCACCCAACCTCCCCACTCCACCCAACCTCCCCACTTCACCCAACGTCCGCACTCCACCCAACTTCCGCACTCGACCCAACTTCCGCACTCCATGCAACCTCCGCACTCCACCCAACCTCCGCACTCCACACAACTTCCCCACTTCACCCAAACTCCCCAAATCACCCAACCTCCCCACTCCACTCAAACTCCCCACTCCACCCAACCTCCTCACTCCACCCAAACTCCCCACTTCACCCAACCTCCCCAGAGCACCCAAACTCCCCACTCCACCCAACCTCCCCACTCCACCCAACCTCCCCTCTCCACCCAACCTCCCCACTTCACACAACCTCCCCACTCCACCCAACCTCCCCACTTCACCCAACCTCCCCACATCACCCAAACTCCCCACTCCACCCAACCTCCCCACCGCACCCTACCTCCCCACTTCACCCAACCTCCCTACTTCAACCAACCTCCCCACTCCACCCAACCTCCGCACTCCACACAACTTCCTCACTTCACCCAAACTCCCCAAATCACCCAACCTCCCCACTCCACTCAAACTCCCCACTCCACGCAACCTCCTCACTCCACCCAACCTCCCCACTTCACCCAACCTCCCCAGAGCACCCAACCTCCCCACTCTTCCCAACCTCCCCACTCCACCCAACCTCCCCACTCCTCCCAACCTACGCACTCCACCGAACCACCCTACTCCACCCAACATCCCCACTTCAACCTATCCTCCCAAATCCACCCTACCTCCCCACTTCACCCAACCACACCACTCCACCCAACCTCCCCACTTCAACCCATCCTCCCCACTCCACCCAACCTCCGCCCTCCACCCAACCTCCCCACTCCACCCAACCTCCCCACTTCACCCAACCTCCCCACTTCACCCAACCTCCCCACATCACCCAACCTCCCCACTCCACCCAACCTCCCCAAATTACCCAACCTCCCCACTCCACCCAACCTCCCCACTCCACCCAACCTCCCCACTCCACCCAACCTCCCCTCTCCACCCAACCTCCCCACTTCACCCAACCTCCCCACTCCACCCAACCTCCCCACGCCACCCACACTCCCCACCCCACCCAACCTCCCCACTTCACCCAACCTCCCTACTTCACCCAACCTCCCCACTCCACCCAACTTCCGCACTCCACCCAACTTCCGCACTCCGTGCAACCTCCGCACTCCACCCAACCTCCGCACTCCACCCAACCTCCCCAAATCACCCAACCTCCCCACTCCACTCAAACTCCCCACTCCACGCAACCTCCTCACTCCACCCAACCTCCCCACTTCACCCAACCTCCCCAGAGCACCCAACCTCCCCACTCTTCCCAACCTCCCCACTCCACCCAACCTCCCCACTCCTCCCAACCTACGCACTCCACCCAACCACCCTACTCCACCCAACATCCCCACTTCAACCCATCCTCCCAAATCCACCCAACCTCCCCACTTCACCCAACCTCCCCACTTCACCCAACCTCCCCACTTCACCCAACCTCCCCACATCACCCAACCTCCCCACTCCACCCAACCTCCCCAAATTACCCAACCTCCCCACTCCACCCAACCTCCGCCCTCCACCCAACCTCCCCACTCCACCCAACCTCCCCACTTCACCCAACCTCCCCACTTCACCCAACCTCCCCACATCACCCAACCTCCCCACTCCACCCAACCTCCCCAAATTACCCAACCTCCCCACTCCACCCAACCTCCCCACTTCATCCAACCTCCGCACTCCACCCAACTTCCGCACTCCACCCAACTTCCGCACTCCATGCAACCTCCGCACTCAACCCAACCTCCGCACTCCACACAACTTCCCCACTTCATACAACCTCCCCACTCAACCCAACCTCCCCACTTCACCCAACCTCCCCAAATCACCCAACCTCCCCACTCCACTCAAACTCCCCACTCCACGCAACCTCCTCACTCCACCCAACCTCCTCACATCACTCAACCTCCCCAGAGCACCCAACCTCCCCACTCTTCCCAACCTCCCCACTCCACCCAACCTCCCCTCTCCACCCAACCTCCCCACTTCACCCAACCTCCCCCCTCCACCCAACCTCCCCACGCCACCCACACTCCCCACTCCACCGAACCTCCGCCCTCCACCTAACCTCCCCACTCCATCCAACCTCCCCACTTCACCCAACCTCCGCACTCCACCCAAAGTTCGCACTCAAACCAACCTCCACACTTCACCCAACCTCCCAACTCCACCCAACCTCCCCACTACACCAAACCTCCGCATTCCAACCAACCTCCGCACGCCACCCAACCTCCGCACTCGAACCAACTTCCGCACTCCACCCAACCTCCGCACTCCACCCAAATTCCGCACTCCACCCAACTTCCGCACTACATCCAACCTCCGCACTCCACCCAACCTCCGCACTCCACACAACTTCCTCACTCCACCCAACCTCCCCACTCCACCCAACCTCCCCACTTCACCGAACCTCCGCCCTCCACCCAACCTCCCCACTCCACCCAACTTCCCCATTTCACCCAACCTCCCCACTCTACCCAACCTCCTCAGTCCACCCAACCTCCCCACTTCACCCAACATCCCCATAGCACCCAACCTCCCCACTCCACGCAACCTCCCCACTTCACCCAACCTCCCCACTTCAACCACCCTCCCCACTCCACCCAACCTCCCCACTTCACCGAACCTCCGCCCTCCACCCAACCTCCCCACTCCACCCAACTTCCCCATTTCACCGAACCTCCCCACTCTACCCAACCTCCTCACTCCACCCAACCTCCCCACTTCACCCAACATCCTCAGAGCACCCAACCTTCCCACTCCACGCAACCTCCCCACTGCACCCAACCTCCCAACTTCACCCAACCTCCCCACTCCACCCAACCTCCCCACTCCACCCAACCTCCCCACCCCGCCCAAACTCCCCTCTCCACCCAACCTCCCCACTTCACCCAACCTCCCAACTTCACCCAACCTCCTCACTCCACCCAACCTCCCCACTCCACCGAACCCCCCACGTCATCCAACCTCCCAACTCCACCCAACCTCCCCACTCCTCCCAACCTACGCACTCCACCCAACCACACCACTCCACCCATCCTCCCCACTCCACCCAACTTCCGCCCTCCACCCAACTTCCGCACTCCACCCAACTTCCGCACTCCATGCAACCTCCGCACTCCACCCAACCTCCGCACTCCACACAACTTCCCCACTTCATACAACCTCCCCACTCAACCCAACGTCCCCACTTCACACAACCTCCCCACTTCACCCAACCTCCCCACTCAACCCAACCTCCCCACTCCACCCAACCTCCCCAAATCACCCAACCTCCCCACTCCACTCAAACTCCCCACTCCACCCAACTTCAGCACTCCACCCAACCCCCCACTCCACCGAACCTCACCACTCCATCCAACCTCCCAACTCTACCCAATCTCCCCACTCCTCCCAACCTAAGCACTCCACCCAACCACCCTACTCCACCCAACATCCCCACTTCAACCCATCCTCCCAAATCCACCCAACCTCCCCATTTCACCCAACCTCCCCACTCCACCCAACCTCCGCCCTCCACCCAACCTCCCCAATCCACCCAACCTCCCCACTTCACCCAACCTCCGCACTCCACCCAACTTCCGCACTCCACCCAACTTCCGCACTCCATGCAACCTCCGCACTCCACCTAACCTCCGCACCCCACACAACTTCCCCACTTCATACAACCTCCCCACTCAACCCAACCTCCCTACCCCACCCAACCTCCTCAAATCACCCAACCTCCCCACTCCACTCAAACTCCCCACTCCACCCAACCTCCCCACTCCACCGAACCTCCCCACACCACCCAACCTGCCCACTTCACCCAACCTCCCCACTTCACCCAGCCTCCCCACTCCAACCAAACTCACCACTTCACACAACCTCCCCATATCACCCAACCTCCCCACTCCACCTAAACACCCCACTCCACCCAACCTCCCCACTCCACCCAACCTCCCCACTTCACCCAACCTCCCTACTCCACCCAACCTCCCTACTTCACCAAACCTCCGCATTCCAACCAACCTCCGCACGCCACCCAACCTCCCCACTTCACCCAACCTCCCCAGAGCACCCAACCTCCCCACTCCACCCAACCTCCCCACTCCATCCAACCTCCACTCTCCACCCAACCTCCCCACTTCACCCAACCTTCGCACTCCACCCAAAGTTCGCACTCAACCTAACTTCCACACTTCACCCAACCTCCCAACTCCACCCATCCTCCCAAATCCACCCAACCTCCCCACTTCACCCAACCTCCCCACTCCACCCAACCTCCGCCCTCCACCCAACCTCCCCACTCCACCCAACCTCCCCACTTCACCCAACCTCCGCACTCCACCCAACTTCCGCACTCCACCCAACTTCCGCACTCCATGCAACCTCCCCACTCCACCCAACCTCCCCAAATCACCCAACCTACGCACTCCACCCAACCACCCTACTCCACCCAACATCCCCATTTCAACCCATCCTCCCAAATCCACCCAACCTCCCCACTTCACCCAACCTCCCCACTCCACCCAACCTCCCCACTCCACCCACACTCCCCACTCCACCGAACCTCCCCACGCCATCCAACCTCCCAACTCCACCCAACCTCCCCACTCCGCCCAACCTACGCACTCCACCCAACCACACCACTCCACCAAACCTCCCCACTTCAACCTATCCTCACCACTCAACCCAACCTCCCCACCCCACCCAACCTCCCCAAATCACCCAACCTCCCCAGACCACCCAATCTCCCCACTCCACCGAACCTCCCCACTCCACCCAACCTCCCCACTTCACCCAACCTCCCCACTTCACCCAGCCTCCCCACTCCACCCAACCTCCCCACTTCACCCAACCTCCCCATATCACCCAACCTCCCCACTCCACCTAAACTCCCCACTCCACCCATCCTCCCCACTCCACCCAACCTCCCCACTTCACCCAACCTCCCTACTTCACCAAACCTCCGCATTCCAACCAACCTCCGCATGCCACCCAACCTCCCCACTTCACCCAACCTCCCCAGAGCACTCAACCTCCCCACTCCACCCAACCTCCCCACTCCATCCTACCTGCCCTCTCCACCCAACCTCCACACTTCACCCAACCTCCGCACTCCACCCAAAGTTCGCACTCAACCCAACCTCCACACTTCACCCAACCTCACAACTCCACCCAACCTCCCCACTTCACCAAACCTCCGCATTCCAACCAACCTACGCGCGCCACCCAACCTCCGCACTCGAACCAACTTCCGCACTCCACCCAACCTCCGCACTCTATCCAACCTCCACACTCCACCCAACCTCCGCACCCCACACAACTTCCCCACTTCATACAACCTCCCCACTCAACCCAACCTCCCCACCCCACCCAACCTCCTCAAATCACCCAACCTCCCCACTCCACCTAAACACCCCACTCCACCCAACCTCCCCACTCCACCCAACCTCTCCACTTCACCCAACCTCCCTACTTCACCCAACCTCCCTACTTCACCAAACCTCCGCATTCCAACCAACCTCCGCACGCCACCCAACCTCCCCACATCACCCAACCTCCCCAGAGCACCCAACCTCCTCACTCCACCCAACCTCCCCACTCCATCCAACCTCCACTCTCCACCCAACCTCCCCACTTCACCCAACCTCCGCACTCCACCCAAAGTTCGCACTCAACCCAACTTCCACACTTCACCCAACCTCCCAACTCCACCCATCCTCCCAAATCCACCCAACCTCCCCACTTCACCCAACCTCCCCACTCCACCCAACCTCCGCCCTCCACCCAACCTCCCCACTCCACCCAACCTCCCCACTTCACCCAACCTCCGCACTCCACCCAACTTCCGCACTCCACCCAACTTCCGCACTCCATGCAACCTCCCCACTCCACCCAACCTCCCCAAATCACCCAACCTCCCCACTCCACCCAATCTCCCCACTCCTCCCAACCTACGCACTCCACCCAACCACCCTACTCCACCCAACATCCCCACTTCAACCCATCCCCTCAAATCCACCCAACCTCCCCACTTCACCCAACCTCCCCACTCCACCCAACCTCCCCACTCCACCCACACTCCCCATTCCACCGAACCTCCCCACGCCATCCAACCTCCCAACTCCACCCAACCTCCCCACTCCGCCCAACCTACGCACTCCACCCAACCACACCACTCCACCAAACCTCCACACTTCAACCCATCCTCACCACTCAACCCAACCTCCCCACCCCACCCAACCTCCCCAAATCACCCAACCTCCCCACTCCACTCAAACTCCCCACTCCACCCAACCTCCCCACTTCACCCAACCTCCCCAGACCACCCAACCTCCCCATTCCACCGAACCACCCCACTCCACCCAACCTGCCCACTTCACCCAACCTCCCCACTTCACCCAGCCTCCCCACTCCACCCAACCCCCCACTTCACCCAACCTCCCCATATCACCCAACCTCCCCACTCCACCTAAACTCCCCACTCCACCCACCCTCCCCACTCCACCCAACCTCCCCACTTCACCCAACCTCCCTACTTCACCAAACCTCCGCATTCCAACCAACCTCCGCATGCCACCCAACCTCCCCACTTCACCCAACCTCCCCAGAGCACCCAACCTCCCCACTCCACCCAACCTCCCCACTCCATCCTACCTCCCCTCTCCACCGAACCTCCACACTTCACCCAACCTCCGCACTCCACCCAAAGTTAGCACTCAACCCAACCTCCACACTTCACCCAACCTCCCAACTCCACCCAACCTCCCCACGTCACCAAACCTCCGCATTCCAACCAATCTACGCGCGCCACCCAACCTCCGCACTCGAACCAACTTCCGCACTACACCCAACCTCCGCACTCTACCGAACTTCCGCACTCCACCCAACTTCCGCACTCCAACCAACTTCCGCACTCTATCCAACCTCCACACTCCACCCAACCTCCGCACCCCACACAACTTCCCCACTTCATACAACCTCCCCACTCAACCCAACCTCCCCACCCCACCCAACCTCCTCAAATCACCCAACCTCCCCACTCCACTCAAACTCCCCACTCCACCCAACCTCCTCACTCCACCCAACCTCCCCACTTCACCCAACCTCCCCAGACCACCCAACCTCCCCACTCCACCGAACCTCCCCACTCCACCCAACCTGCCCACTTCACCCAACCTCCCCACTTCACCCAGCCTCCCCACTCCACCCAACCACCCCACTTCACACAACCTCCCCATATCACCCAACCTCCCCACTCCACCTAAACTCCCCACTCCACCCAACCTCCCCACTCCACCCAACCTCCCCACTTCACCCAACCTCCTTACTTCACCCAACCTCCCTACTTCACCAAACCTCCGCATTCCAACCAACCTCCGCACGTCACCCAACCTCCCCAGAGCACCCAACCTCCCCACTCCACCCAACCTCCCCACTCCATCCAACCTCCCCTCTCCACCCAACCTCCCCACTTCACCCAACCTCCGCACTCCACCCAAAGTTCGCACTCAACCCAACTTCCACACTTCACCCAACCTCCGCACTCCACCCAACTTCCGCACTCCACCCAACTTCCGCACTCCATGCAACCTCCCCACTCCACCCATCCTCCCAAATCCACCCAACCCCCCACTTCACCCAACCTCCCCACTCCACCCAACCTCCGCCCTCCACCCAACCTCCCCACTCCACCCAACCTCCCCACTTCACCCAACCTCCGCACTCCACCCAACTTCCGCACTCCACCCAACTTCCGCACTCCATGCAACCTCCCCACTCCACCCAACCTCCCCAAATCACCCAACCTCCCCACTCCACCCAATCTCCCCACTCCTCCCAACCTACGCACTCCACCCAACCACCCTACTCCACCCAACATCCCCACTTCAACCCATCCTCCCAAATCCACCCAACCTCCCCACTTCACATAACCTCCCCACTCCACCCAACCTCCACACTCCACCCACACTCCCCACTCCACCGAACCTCCCCACGCCATCCAACCTCCCAACTCCACCCAACCTCCCCACTCCGCCCAACCTACGCACTCCACCCAACCACCCTACTCCACCCAACATCCCCACTTCAACCCATCCTCCCAAATCCACCCAACCTCCCCACTTCACCCAACCTCCCCACTCCACCCAACCTCCCCACTCCACCCACACTCCCCACTCCACCGAACCTCCCGACGCCATCCAACCTCCCAACTCCACCCAACCTCCCCACTCCGCCCAACCTACGCACTCCACCCAACCACACCACTCCACCAAACCTCCCCACTTCAACCCATCCTCACCACTCAACCCAACCTCCCCACCCCACCCAACCTCCCCAAATCACCCAACCTCCCCACTCCACTCAAACTCCCCACTCCACCCAACCTCCTCACTCCACCCAACCTCCCCACTTCACCCAACCTCCCCAGACCACCCAACCTCCCCACTCCACCGAACCTCCCCACTCCACCCAACCTGCCCACTTCACCCAACCTCCCCATTTCACCCAGCCTCCCCACTCCACCCAACCACCCCACTTCACACAACCTCCCCATATCACCCAACCTCCCCACTCCACCTAAACTCCCCACTCCACCCAACCTCCCCACTCCACCCAACCTCCCCACTTCACCCAACCTCCTTACTTCACCCAACCTCCCTACTTCACCAAACCTCCGCATTCCAACCAACCTCCGCACGTCACCCAACCTCCCCAGAGCACCCAACCTCCCCACTCCACCCAACCTCCCCACTCCATCCAACCTCCCCTCTCCACCCAACCTCCCCACTTCACCCAACCTCCGCACTCCACCCAAAGTTCGCACTCAACCCAACTTCCACACTTCACCCAACCTCCGCACTCCACCCAACTTCCGCACTCCACCCAACTTCCGCACTCCATGCAACCTCCCCACTCCACCCATCCTCCCAAATCCACCCAACCCCCCACTTCACCCAACCTCCCCACTCCACCCAACCTCCGCCCTCCACCCAACCTCCCCACTCCACCCAACCTCCCCACTTCACCCAACCTCCGCACTCCACCCAACTTCCGCACTCCACCCAACTTCCGCACTACATGCAACCTCCCCACTCCACCCAACCTCCCCAAATCACCCAACCTCCCCACTCCACCCAATCTCCCCACTCCTCCCAACCTACGCACTCCACCCAACCACCCTACTCCACCCAACATCCCCACTTCAACCCATCCTCCCAAATCCACCCAACCTCCCCACTTCACATAACCTCCCCACTCCACCCAACCTCCACACTCCACCCACACTCCCCACTCCACCGAACCTCCCCACGCCATCCAACCTCCCAACTCCACCCAACCTCCCCACTCCGCCCAACCTACGCACTCCACCCAACCACCCTACTCCACCCAACATCCCCACTTCAACCCATCCTCCCAAATCCACCCAACCTCCCCACTTCACCCAACCTCCCCACTCCACCCAACCTCCCCACTCCACCCACACTCCCCACTCCACCGAACCTCCCCACGCCATCCAACCTCCCAACTCCACCCAACCTCCCCACTCCGCCCAACCTACGCACTCCACCCAACCACACCACTCCACCAAACCTCCCCACTTCAACCCATCCTCACCACTCAACCCAACCTCCCCACCCCACCCAACCTCCCCAAATCACCCAACCTCCCCACTCCACTCAAACTCCCCACTCCACCCAACCTCCTCACTCCACCCAACCTCCCCACTTCACCCAACCTCCCCAGACCACCCAACCTCCCCACTCCACCGAACCTCCCCACTCCACCCAACCTGCCCACTTCACCCAACCTCCCCACTTCACCCAGCCTCCCCACTCCACCCAACCTCCCCACTTCACACAACCTCCCCATATCACCCAACCTCCCCACTCCACCTAAACACCCCACTCCACCCAACCTCCCCACTCCACCCAACCTCCCCACTTCACCCAACCTCCCTACTTCACTCAACCTCCCTACTTCACCAAACCTCCGCATTTCAACCAACCTCCGCACGCCACCCAACCTCCCCACTTCACCCAACCTCCCCAGAGCACCCAACCTCCCCACTCCACCCAACCTCCCCACTCCATCCAACCTCCACTCTCCACCCAACCTCCCCACTTCACCCAACCTCCGCACTCCACCCAAAGTTCGCACTCAACCCAACTTCCACACTTCACCCAACCTCCCAACTCCACCCATCCTCCCAAATCCACCCAACCTCCTCACTTCACCCAACCTCCCCACTCCACCCAACCTCCCCAAATCACCCAACCTCACCACTCCACTCAAACTCCCCACTCCACCCAACTTCAGCACTCCACCCAACCCCCCACTCCACCGAACCTCACCACTCCATCCAACCTCCCAACTCTACCCAATCTCCCCACTCCTCCCAACCTAAGCACTCCACCCAACCACCCTACTCCACCCAACATCCCCACTTCAACCCATCCTCCCAAATCCACCCAACCTCCCCACTTCACCCAACCTCCCCACTCGACCCAACCTCCGCCCTCCACCCAACCTCCCCACTCCACCCAACCTCCCCATTTCACCCAACCTCCGCACTCCACCCAACTTCCGCACTCCACCCAACTTCCGCACTCCATGCAACCTCCGCACTCCACCCAACCTCCGCACCCCACACAACTTCCCCACTTCATACAACCTCCCGACTCAACCCAACCTCCCCACTCCACTCAAACTCCCCACTCCACCCAACCTCCTCACTGCACCCAACCTCCCCACTTCACCCAACCTCCCCAGACCACCCAACCTCCCCACTCCACCGAACCTCCCCACACCACCCAACCTGCCCACTTCACCCAACCTCCCCACTTCACCCAGCCTCCCCACTCCACCCAACATCCCCATTTCACACAACCTCCCCATATCACCCAACCTCCGCACTCCACCTGAACACCCCACTCCACCCAACCTCCCCACTCCACCCAACCTCCCCACTTCACCCAACCTCCCTACTTCACCAAACCTCCGCATTCCAACCAACCTCCGCATGCCACCCAACCTCCCCACTTCACCCAACCTCCCCAGAGCACCCTACCTCCCCACTCCACCCAACCTCCGCACTCCACCCAAAGTTCGCACTCAACCCAACTTCCACACTTCACCCAACCTCCCAACTTCACCCAACCTCCGCACTCCACCCAAAGTTCGCACTCAACCCAACTTCCACACTTCACCCAACCTCCCAACTCCACCCATCCTCCCAAATCCACCCAACCTCCCCACTTCACCCAACCTCCCCACTCCACCCAACCTCCGCCCTCCACCCAACCTCCCCACTCCACCCAACCTCCCCACTTCACCCAACCTCCGCACTCCACCCAACTTCCGCACTCCACCCAACTTCCGCACTCCATGCAACCTCCCCACTCCACCCAACCTCCCCAAATCACCCAACCTCCCCACTCCACCCAATCTCCCCACTCCTCCCAACCTACGCACTCCACCCAACCACCCTACTCCACCCAACATCCCCACTTCAACCCATCCTCCCAAATCCACCCAACCTCCCCACTTCACCCAACCTCCCCACTCCACCCAACCTCCCCACTCCACCCACACTCCCCACTCCACCGAACCTCCCCACGCCATCCAACCTCCCAACTCCACCCAACCTCCCCACTCCGCCCAACCTACGCACTCCACCCAACCACACCACTCCACCAAACCTCCCCACTTCAACCCATCCTCACCACTCAACCCAACCTCCCCACCCCACCCAACCTCCCCAAATCACCCAACCTCCCCACTCCACTCAAACTCCCCACTCCACCCAACCTCCTCACTCCACCCAACCTCCCCACTTCACCCAACCTCCCCAGACCACCCAATCTCCCCACTCCACCGAACCTCCCCACTCCACCCAACCTCCCCACTTCACCCAACCTCCCCACTTCACCCAGCCTCCCCACTCCATCCAACCTCCCCACTTCACCCAACTTCCCCATATCACCCAACCTCCCCACTCCACTTAAACTCCCCACTCCACCCAACCTCCCCACTCCACCCAACCTCCCCACTTCACCCAACCTCCCTACTTCACCAAACCTCCGCATTCCAACCAACCTCCGCATTCCAACCAACCTACGCGCGCCACCCAACTTCCGCACTCCACCCAACTTCCGCACTCCATGCAACCTCCCCACTCCACCCAACCTCCCCAAATCACCCAACCTCCCCACTCCACCCAATCTCCCCACTCCTCCCAACCTACGCACTCCACCCAACCACCCTACTCCACCCAACATCCCCACTTCAACCCATCCCCCCAAATCCACCCAACCTCCCCACTTCACCCAACCTCCCCACTCCACCCAACCTCCCCACTCCACCCACACTCCCCACTCCACCGAACCTCCCCACGCCATCCAACCTCCCAACTCCACCCAACCTCCCCACTCCGCCCAACCTACGCACTCCACCCAACCACACCACTCCACCAAACTTCCACACTTCAACCCATCCTCACCACTCAACCCAACCTCCCCACCCCACTCAACCTCCCCAAATCACCCAACCTCCCCACTCCACTCAAACTCCCCACTCCACCCAACCTCCCCACTTCACCCAACCTCCCCACTTCACCCAGCCTCCCCACTCCACCCAACCCCCCACTTCACCCAACCTCCCCATATCACCCAACCTCCCCACTCCACCTAAACTCCCCACTCCACCCAACCTCCCCACTCCACCCAACCTCCCCACTTCACCCAACCTCCCTACTTCACCAAACCTCCGCATTCCAACCAACCTCCGCATGCCACCCAACCTCCCCACTTCACCCAACCTCCCGAGAGCACCCAACCTCCCCACTCCACCCAACCTCCCCTCTCCACCGAACCTCCACACTTCACCCAACCTCCGCACTCCACCCAAAGTTAGCACTCAACCCAACCTCCACACTTCACCCAACCTCCCAACTCCACCCAACCTCCCCACGTCACCAAACCTCCGCATTCCAACCAATCTACGCGCGCCACCCAACCTCCGCACTCGAACCAACTTCCGCACTACACCCAACCTCCGCACTCTACCGAACTTCCGCACTCCACCCAACTTCCGCACTCCAACCAACTTCCGCACTCTATCCAACCTCCACACTCCACCCAACCTCCGCACCCCACACAACTTCCCCACTTCATACAACCTCCCCACTCAACCCAACCTCCCCACCCCACCCAACCTCCTCACTCCACCCAACCTCCCCACTTCACCCAACCTCCCCAGACCACCCAACCTCCCCACTCCACCGAACCTCCCCACTCCACCCAACCTGCCCACTTCACCCAACCTCCCCACTTCACCCAGCCTCCCCACTCCACCCAACCACCCCACTTCACACAACCTCCCCATATCACCCAACCTCCCCACTCCACCTAAACTCCCCACTCCACCCAACCTCCCCACTCCACCCAACCTCCCCACTTCACCCAACCTCCTTACTTCACCCAACCTCCCTACTTCACCAAACCTCCGCATTCCAACCAACCTCCGCACGTCACCCAACCTCCCCAGAGCACCCAACCTCCCCACTCCACCCAACCTCCCCACTCCATCCAACCTCCCCTCTCCACCCAACCTCCCCACTTCACCCAACCTCCGCACTCCACCCAAAGTTCGCACTCAACCCAACTTCCACACTTCACCCAACCTCCGCACTCCACCCAACTTCCGCACTCCACCCAACTTCCGCACTCCATGCAACCTCCCCACTCCACCCATCCTCCCAAATCCACCCAACCCCCCACTTCACCCAACCTCCCCACTCCACCCAACCTCCGCCCTCCACCCAACCTCCCCACTCCACCCAACCTCCCCACTTCACCCAACCTCCGCACTCCACCCAACTTCCGCACTCCACCCAACTTCCGCACTCCATGCAACCTCCCCACTCCACCCAACCTCCCCAAATCACCCAACCTCCCCACTCCACCCAATCTCCCCACTCCTCCCAACCTACGCACTCCACCCAACCACCCTACTCCACCCAACATCCCCACTTCAACCCATCCTCCCAAATCCACCCAACCTCCCCACTTCACATAACCTCCCCACTCCACCCAACCTCCACACTCCACCCACACTCCCCACTCCACCGAACCTCCCCACGCCATCCAACCTCCCAACTCCACCCAACCTCCCCACTCCGCCCAACCTACGCACTCCACCCAACCACCCTACTCCACCCAACATCCCCACTTCAACCCATCCTCCCAAATCCACCCAACCTCCCCACTTCACCCAACCTCCCCACTCCACCCAACCTCCCCACTCCACCCACACTCCCCACTCCACCGAACCTCCCCACGCCATCCAACCTCCCAACTCCACCCAACCTCCCCACTCCGCCCAACCTACGCACTCCACCCAACCACACCACTCCACCAAACCTCCCCACTTCAACCCATCCTCACCACTCAACCCAACCTCCCCACCCCACCCAACCTCCCCAAATCACCCAACCTCCCCACTCCACTCAAACTCCCCACTCCACCCAACCTCCTCACTCCACCCAACCTCCCCACTTCACCCAACCTCCCCAGACCACCCAACCTCCCCACTCCACCGAACCTCCCCACTCCACCCAACCTGCCCACTTCACCCAACCTCCCCATTTCACCCAGCCTCCCCACTCCACCCAACCACCCCACTTCACACAACCTCCCCATATCACCCAACCTCCCCACTCCACCTAAACTCCCCACTCCACCCAACCTCCCCACTCCACCCAACCTCCCCACTTCACCCAACCTCCTTACTTCACCCAACCTCCCTACTTCACCAAACCTCCGCATTCCAACCAACCTCCGCACGTCACCCAACCTCCCCAGAGCACCCAACCTCTCCACTCCACCCAACCTCCCCACTCCATCCAACCTCCCCTCTCCACCCAACCTCCCAACTTCACCCAACCTCCGCACTCCACCCAAAGTTCGCACTCAACCCAACTTCCACACTTCACCCAACCTCCGCACTCCACCCAACTTCCGCACTCCACCCAACTTCCGCACTCCATGCAACCTCCCCACTCCACCCATCCTCCCAAATCCACCCAACCCCCCACTTCACCCAACCTCCCCACTCCACCCAACCTCCGCCCTCCACCCAACCTCCCCACTCCACCCAACCTCCCCACTTCACCCAACCTCCGCACTCCACCCAACTTCCGCACTCCACCCAACTTCCGCACTCCATGCAACCTCCCCACTCCACCCAACCTCCCCAAATCACCCAACCTCCCCACTCCACCCAATCTCCCCACTCCTCCCAACCTACGCACTCCACCCAACCACCCTACTCCACCCAACATCCCCACTTCAACCCATCCTCCCAAATCCACCCAACCTCCCCACTTCACATAACCTCCCCACTCCACCCAACCTCCACACTCCACCCACACTCCCCACTCCACCGAACCTCCCCACGCCATCCAACCTCCCAACTCCACCCAACCTCCCCACTCCGCCCAACCTACGCACTCCACCCAACCACCCTACTCCACCCAACATCCCCACTTCAACCCATCCTCCCAAATCCACCCAACCTCCCCACTTCACCCAACCTCCCCACTCCACCCAACCTCCCCACTCCACCCACACTCCCCACTCCACCGAACCTCCCCACGCCATCCAACCTCCCAACTCCACCCAACCTCCCCACTCCGCCCAACCTACGCACTCCACCCAACCACACCACTCCACCAAACCTCCCCACTTCAACCCATCCTCACCACTCAACCCAACCTCCCCACCCCACCCAACCTCCCCAAATCACCCAACCTCCCCACTCCACTCAAACTCCCCACTCCACCCAACCTCCTCACTCCACCCAACCTCCCCACTTCACCCAACCTCCCCAGACCACCCAACCTCCCCACTCCACCGAACCTCCCCACTCCACCCAACCTGCCCACTTCACCCAACCTCCCCACTTCACCCAGCCTCCCCACTCCACCCAACCTCCCCACTTCACACAACCTCCCCATATCACCCAACCTCCCCACTCCACCTAAACACCCCACTCCACCCAACCTCCCCACTCCACCCAACCTCCCCACTTCACCCAACCTCCCTACTTCACCCAACCTCCCTACTTCACCAAACCTCCGCATTTCAACCAACCTCCGCACGCCACCCAACCTCCCCACTTCACCCAACCTCCCCAGAGCACCCAACCTCCCAACTCCACCCATCCTCCCAAATCCACCCAACCTCCTCACTTCACCCAACCTCCCCACTCCACCCAACCTCCCCAAATCACCCAACCTCCCCACTCCACTCAAACTCCCCACTCCACCCAACTTCAGCACTCCACCCAACCCCCCACTCCACCGAACCTCACCACTCCATCCAACCTCCCAACTCTACCCAATCTCCCCACTCCTCCCAACCTAAGCACTCCACCCAACCACCCTACTCCACCCAACATCCCCACTTCAACCCATCCTCCCAAATCCACCCAACCTCCCCACTTCACCCAACCTCCCCACTCCACCCAACCTCCGCCCTCCACCCAACCTCCCCACTCCACCCAACCTCCCCATTTCACCCAACCTCCGCACTCCACCCAACTTCCGCACTCCACCCAACTTCCGCACTCCATGCAACCTCCGCACTCCACCCAACCTCCGCACCCCACACAACTTCCCCACTTCATACAACCTCCCGACTCAACCCAACCTCCCCACTCCACTCAAACTCCCCACTCCACCCAACCTCCTCACTGCACCCAACCTCCCCACTTCACCCAACCTCCCCAGACCACCCAACCTCCCCACTCCACCGAACCTCCCCACACCACCCAACCTGCCCACTTCACCCAACCTCCCCACTTCACCCAGCCTCCCCACTCCACCCAACATCCCCATTTCACACAACCTCCCCATATCACCCAACCTCCGCACTCCACCTGAACACCCCACTCCACCCAACCTCCCCACTCCACCCAACCTCCCCACTTCACCCAACCTCCCTACTTCACCAAACCTCCGCATTCCAACCAACCTCCGCATGCCACCCAACCTCCCCACTTCACCCAACCTCCCCAGAGCACCCAACCTCCCCACTCCACCCAACCTCCGCACTCCACCCAAAGTTCGCACTCAACCCAACTTCCACACTTCACCCAACCTCCCAACTTCACCCAACCTCCGCACTCCACCCAAAGTTCGCACTCAACCCAACTTCCACACTTCACCCAACCTCCCAACTCCACCCATCCTCCCAAATCCACCCAACCTCCCCACTTCACCCAACCTCCCCACTCCACCCAACCTCCGCCCTCCACCCAACCTCCCCACTCCACCCAACCTCCCCACTTCACCCAACCTCCGCACTCCACCCAACTTCCGCACTCCACCCAACTTCCGCACTCCATGCAACCTCCCCACTCCACCCAACCTCCCCAAATCACCCAACCTCCCCACTCCACCCAATCTCCCCACTCCTCCCAACCTACGCACTCCACCCAACCACCCTACTCCACCCAACATCCCCACTTCAACCCATCCTCCCAAATCCACCCAACCTCCCCACTTCACCCAACCTCCCCACTCCACCCAACCTCCCCACTCCACCCACACTCCCCACTCCACCGAACCTCCCCACGCCATCCAACCTCCCAATTCCACCCAACCTCCCCACTCCGCCCAACCTACGCACTCCACCCAACCACACCACTCCACCAAACCTCCCCACTTCAACCCATCCTCACCACTCAACCCAACCTCCCCACCCCACCCAACCTCCCCAAATCACCCAACCTCCCCACTCCACTCAAACTCCCCACTCCACCCAACCTCCTCACTCCACCCAACCTCCCCACTTCACCCAACCTCCCCAGACCACCCAATCTCCCCACTCCACCGAACCTCCCCACTCCACCCAACCTCCCCACTTCACCCAACCTCCCCACTTCACCCAGCCTCCCCACTCCATCCAACCTCCCCACTTCACCCAACTTCCCCATATCACCCAACCTCCCCACTCCACTTAAACTCCCCACTCCACCCAACCTCCCCACTCCACCCAACCTCCCCACTTCACCCAACCTCCCTACTTCACCAAACCTCCGCATTCCAACCAACCTCCGCATTCCAACCAACCTACGCGCGCCACCCAACTTCCGCACTCCACCCAACTTCCGCACTCCATGCAACCTCCCCACTCCACCCAACCTCCCCAAATCACCCAACCTCCCCACTCCACCCAATCTCCCCACTCCTCCCAACCTACGCACTCCACCCAACCACCCTACTCCACCCAACATCCCCACTTCAACCCATCCCCCCAAATCCACCCAACCTCCCCACTTCACCCAACCTCCCCACTCCACCCAACCTCCCCACTCCACCCACACTCCCCACTCCACCGAACCTCCCCACGCCATCCAACCTCCCAACTCCACCCAACCTCCCCACTCCGCCCAACCTACGCACTCCACCCAACCACACCACTCCACCAAACTTCCACACTTCAACCCATCCTCACCACTCAACCCAACCTCCCCACCCCACTCAACCTCCCCAAATCACCCAACCTCCCCACTCCACTCAAACTCCCCACTCCACCCAACCTCCCCACTTCACCCAACCTCCCCAGACCACCCAACCTCCCCATTCCACCGAACCACCCCACTCCACCCAACCTGCCCACTTCACCCAACCTCCCCACTTCACCCAGCCTCCCCACTCCACCCAACCCCCCACTTCACCCAACCTCCCCATATCACCCAACCTCCCCACTCCACCTAAACTCCCCACTCCACCCAACCTCCCCACTCCACCCAACCTCCCCACTTCACCCAACCTCCCTACTTCACCAAACCTCCGCATTCCAACCAACCTCCGCATGCCACCCAACCTCCCCACTTCACCCAACCTCCCCAGAGCACCCAACCTCCCCACTCCACCCAACCTCCCCACTCCATCCTACCTCCCCTCTCCACCGAACCTCCACACTTCACCCAACCTCCGCACTCCACCCAAAGTTAGCACTCAACCCAACCTCCACACTTCACCCAACCTCCCAACTCCACCAAACCTCCCCACGTCACCAAACCTCCGCATTCCAACCAATCTACGCGCGCCACCCAACCTCCGCACTCGAACCAACTTCCGCACTACACCCAACCTCCGCACTCTACCGAACTTCCGCACTCCACCCAACTTCCGCACTCCAACCAACTTCCGCACTCTATCCAACCTCCACACTCCACCCAACCTCCGCACCCCACACAACTTCCCCACTTCATACAACCTCCCCACTCAACCCAACCTCCCCACCCCACCCAACCTCCTCAAATCACCCAACCTCCCCACTCCACTCAAACTCCCCACTCCACCCAACCTCCTCACTCCACCCAACCTCCCCACTTCACCCAACCTCCCCAGACCACCCAACCTGCCCACTTCACCCAACCTCCCCACTTCACCCAGCCTCCCCACTCCACCCAACCACCCCACTTCACACAACCTCCCCATATCACCCAACCTCCCCACTCCACCTAAACTCCCCACTCCACCCAACCTGCCCACTTCACCCAACCTCCCCACTTCACCCAGCCTCCCCACTCCACCCAACCACCCCACTTCACACAACCTCCCCATATCACCCAACCTCCCCACTCCACCTAAACTCCCCACTCCACCCAACCTCCCCACTCCACCCAACCTCCCCACTTCACCCAACCTCCTTACTTCACCCAACCTCCCTACTTCACCAAACCTCCGCATTCCAACCAACCTCCGCACGTCACCCAACCTCCCCAGAGCACCCAACCTCCCCACTCCACCCAACCTCCCCACTCCATCCAACCTCCCCTCTCCACCCAACCTCCCCACTTCACCCAACCTCCGCACTCCACCCAAAGTTCGCACTCAACCCAACTTCCACACTTCACCCAACCTCCGCACTCCACCCAACTTCCGCACTCCACCCAACTTCCGCACTCCATGCAACCTCCCCACTCCACCCATCCTCCCAAATCCACCCAACCCCCCACTTCACCCAGCCTCCCCACTCCACCCAACCTCCGCCCTCCACCCAACCTCCCCACTCCACCCAACCTCCCCACTTCACCCAACCTCCGCACTCCACCCAACTTCCGCACTCCACCCAACTTCCGCACTCCATGCAACCTCCCCACTCCACCCAACCTCCCCAAATCACCCAACCTCCCCACTCCACCCAATCTCCCCACTCCTCCCAACCTACGCACTCCACCCAACCACCCTACTCCACCCAACATCCCCACTTCAACCCATCCTCCCAAATCCACCCAACCTCCCCACTTCACATAACCTCCCCACTCCACCCAACCTCCACACTCCACCCACACTCCCCACTCCACCGAACCTCCCCACGCCATCCAACCTCCCAACTCCACCCAACCTCCCCACTCCGCCCAACCTACGCACTCCACCCAACCACCCTACTCCACCCAACATCCCCACTTCAACCCATCCTCCCAAATCCACCCAACCTCCCCACTTCACCCAACCTCCCCACTCCACCCAACCTCCCCACTCCACCCACACTCCCCACTCCACCGAACCTCCCCACGCCATCCAACCTCCCAACTCCACCCAACCTCCCCACTCCGCCCAACCTACGCACTCCACCCAACCACACCACTCCACCAAACCTCCCCACTTCAACCCATCCTCACCACTCAACCCAACCTCCCCACCCCACCCAACCTCCCCAAATCACCCAACCTCCCCACTCCACTCAAACTCCCCACTCCACCCAACCTCCTCACTCCACCCAACCTCCCCACTTCACCCAACCTCCCCAGACCACCCAACCTCCCCACTCCACCGAACCTCCCCACTCCACCCAACCTGCCCACTTCACCCAACCTCCCCATTTCACCCAGCCTCCCCACTCCACCCAACCACCCCACTTCACACAACCTCCCCATATCACCCAACCTCCCCACTCCACCTAAACTCCCCACTCCACCCAACCTCCCCACTCCACCCAACCTCCCCACTTCACCCAACCTCCTTACTTCACCCAACCTCCCTACTTCACCAAACCTCCGCATTCCAACCAACCTCCGCACGTCACCCAACCTCCCCAGAGCACCCAACCTCTCCACTCCACCCAACCTCCCCACTCCATCCAACCTCCCCTCTCCACCCAACCTCCCCACTTCACCCAACCTCCGCACTCCACCCAAAGTTCGCACTCAACCCAACTTCCACACTTCACCCAACCTCCGCACTCCACCCAACTTCCGCACTCCACCCAACTTCCGCACTCCATGCAACCTCCCCACTCCACCCATCCTCCCAAATCCACCCAACCCCCCACTTCACCCAACCTCCCCACTCCACCCAACCTCCGCCCTCCACCCAACCTCCCCACTCCACCCAACCTCCCCACTTCACCCAACCTCCGCACTCCACCCAACTTCCGCACTCCACCCAACTTCCGCACTCCATGCAACCTCCCCACTCCACCCAACCTCCCCAAATCACCCAACCTCCCCACTCCACCCAATCTCCCCACTCCTCCCAACCTACGCACTCCACCCAACCACCCTACTCCACCCAACATCCCCACTTCAACCCATCCTCCCAAATCCACCCAACCTCCCCACTTCACATAACCTCCCCACTCCACCCAACCTCCACACTCCACCCACACTCCCCACTCCACCGAACCTCCCCACGCCATCCAACCTCCCAACTCCACCCAACCTCCCCACTCCGCCCAACCTACGCACTCCACCCAACCACCCTACTCCACCCAACATCCCCACTTCAACCCATCCTCCCAAATCCACCCAACCTCCCCACTTCACCCAACCTCCCCACTCCACCCAACCTCCCCACTCCACCCACACTCCCCACTCCACCGAACCTCCCCACGCCATCCAACCTCCCAACTCCACCCAACCTCCCCACTCCGCCCAACCTACGCACTCCACCCAACCACACCACTCCACCAAACCTCCCCACTTCAACCCATCCTCACCACTCAACCCAACCTCCCCACCCCACCCAACCTCCCCAAATCACCCAACCTCCCCACTCCACTCAAACTCCCCACTCCACCCAACCTCCTCACTCCACCCAACCTCCCCACTTCACCCAACCTCCCCAGACCACCCAACCTCCCCACTCCACCGAACCTCCCCACTCCACCCAACCTGCCCACTTCACCCAACCTCCCCACTTCACCCAGCCTCCCCACTCCACCCAACCTCCCCACTTCACACAACCTCCCCATATCACCCAACCTCCCCACTCCACCTAAACACCCCACTCCACCCAACCTCCCCACTCCACCCAACCTCCCCACTTCACCCAACCTCCCTACTTCACCCAACCTCCCTACTTCACCAAACCTCCGCATTTCAACCAACCTCCGCACGCCACCCAACCTCCCCACTTCACCCAACCTCCCCAGAGCACCCAACCTCCCAACTCCACCCATCCTCCCAAATCCACCCAACCTCCTCACTTCACCCAACCTCCCCACTCCACCCAACCTCCCCAAATCACCCAACCTCCCCACTCCACTCAAACTCCCCACTCCACCCAACTTCAGCACTCCACCCAACCCCCCACTCCACCGAACCTCACCACTCCATCCAACCTCCCAACTCTACCCAATCTCCCCACTCCTCCCAACCTAAGCACTCCACCCAACCACCCTACTCCACCCAACATCCCCACTTCAACCCATCCTCCCAAATCCACCCAACCTCCCCACTTCACCCAACCTCCCCACTCCACCCAACCTCCGCCCTCCACCCAACCTCCCCACTCCACCCAACCTCCCCATTTCACCCAACCTCCGCACTCCACCCAACTTCCGCACTCCACCCAACTTCCGCACTCCATGCAACCTCCGCACTCCACCCAACCTCCGCACCCCACACAACTTCCCCACTTCATACAACCTCCCGACTCAACCCAACCTCCCCACTCCACTCAAACTCCCCACTCCACCCAACCTCCTCACTCCACCCAACCTCCCCACTTCACCCAACCTCCCCAGACCACCCAACCTCCCCACTCCACCGAACCTCCCCACACCACCCAACCTGCCCACTTCACCCAACCTCCCCACTTCACCCAGCCTCCCCACTCCACCCAACATCCCCATTTCACACAACCTCCCCATATCACCCAACCTCCGCACTCCACCTGAACACCCCACTCCACCCAACCTCCCCACTCCACCCAACCTCCCCACTTCACCCAACCTCCCTACTTCACCAAACCTCCGCATTCCAACCAACCTCCGCATGCCACCCAACCTCCCCACTTCACCCAACCTCCCCAGAGCACCCAACCTCCCCACTCCACCCAACCTCCGCACTCCACCCAAAGTTCGCACTCAACCCAACTTCCACACTTCACCCAACCTCCCAACTTCACCCAACCTCCGCACTCCACCCAAAGTTCGCACTCAACCCAACTTCCACACTTCACCCAACCTCCCAACTCCACCCATCCTCCCAAATCCACCCAACCTCCCCACTTCACCCAACCTCCCCACTCCACCCAACCTCCGCCCTCCACCCAACCTCCCCACTCCACCCAACCTCCCCACTTCACCCAACCTCCGCACTCCACCCAACTTCCGCACTCCACCCAACTTCCGCACTCCATGCAACCTCCCCACTCCACCCAACCTCCCCAAATCACCCAACCTCCCCACTCCACCCAATCTCCCCACTCCTCCCAACCTACGCACTCCACCCAACCACCCTACTCCACCCAACATCCCCACTTCAACCCATCCTCCCAAATCCACCCAACCTCCCCACTTCACCCAACCTCTCCACTCCACCCAACCTCCCCACTCCACCCACACTCCCCACTCCACCGAACCTCCCCACGCCATCCAACCTCCCAACTCCACCCAACCTCCCAACTCCGCCCAACCTACGCACTCCACCCAACCACACCACTCCACCAAACCTCCCCACTTCAATCCATCCTCACCACTCAACCCAACCTCCCCACCCCACCCAACCTCCCCAAATCACCCAACCTCCCCACTCCACTCAAACTCCCCACTCCACCCAACCTCCTCACTCCACCCAACCTCCCCACTTCACCCAACCTCCCCAGACCACCCAATCTCCCCACTCCACCGAACCTCCCCACTCCACCCAACCTCCCCACTTCACCCAACCTCCCCACTTCACCCAGCCTCCCCACTCCATCCAACCTCCCCACTTCACCCAACTTCCCCATATCACCCAACCTCCCCACTCCACTTAAACTCCCCACTCCACCCAACCTCCCCACTCCACCCAACCTCCCCACTTCACCCAACCTCCCTACTTCACCAAACCTCCGCATTCCAACCAACCTCCGCATTCCAACCAACCTACGCGCGCCACCCAACTTCCGCACTCCACCCAACTTCCGCACTCCATGCAACCTCCCCACTCCACCCAACCTCCCCAAATCACCCAACCTCCCCACTCCACCCAATCTCCCCACTCATCCCAACCTACGCACTCCACCCAACCACCCTACTCCACCCAACATCCCCACTTCAACCCATCCTCCCAAATCCACCCAACCTCCCCACTTCACCCAACCTCCCCACTCCACCCAACCTCCCCACTCCACCCACACTCCCCACTCCACCGAACCTCCCCACGCCATCCAACCTCCCAACTCCACCCAACCTCCCCACTCCGCCCAACCTACGCACTCCACCCAACCACACCACTCCACCAAACCTCCCCACTTCAACCCATCCTCACCACTCAACCCAACCTCCCCACCCCACCCAACCTCCCCAAATCACCCAACCTCCCCACTCCACTCAAACTCCCCACTCCACCCAACCTCCCCACTTCACCCAACCTCCCCAGACCACCCAACCTCCCCATTCCACCGAACCACCCCACTCCACCCAACCTCCCCACTTCACCCAACCTCCCTACTTCACCAAACCTCCGCATTCCAACCAACCTCCGCATGCCACCCAACCTCCCCACTTCACCCAACCTCCCCAGAGCACCCAACCTCCCCACTCCACCCAACCTCCCCACTCCATCCTACCTCCCCTCTCCACCGAACCTCCACACTTCACCCAACCTCCGCACTCCACCCAAAGTTCGCACTCAACCCAACCTCCACACTTCACCCAACCTCCCAACTTCACCCAACCTCCCCACTCCACCCAACCTCCCCATTCCACCCACACTCCCCACTCCACCGAACCTCCCCACGCCATCCAACCTCCCAACTCCACCCAACCTCCCCACTCCGCCCAACCTACGCACTCCACCCAACCACACCACTCCACCAAACCTCCCCACTTCAACCCATCCTCACCACTCAACTCAACCTCCCCACCCCACCCAACCTCCCCAAATCACCCAACCTCCCCACTCCACTCAAACTCCCCACTCCACCCAACCTCCTCACTCCACCCAACCTCCCCACTTCACCCAACCTCCCCAGACCACCCAACCTCCCCACTCCACCGAACCTCCCCACTCCACCCAACCTGCCCACTTCACCCAACCTCCCCGCTTCACCCAGCCTCCCCACTCCACCCAACCTCCCCACTCCACCCAACCTCCCCACTTCACCCAACCTCCCTACTTCACCAAACCTCCGCATTCCAACCAACCTCCGCATGCCACCCAACCTCCCCACTTCACCCAACCTCCCCAGAGCACCCAACCTCCCCACTCCACCCAACCTCCCCACTCCATCCTACCTCCCCTCTCCACCCAACCTCCACACTTCACCCAACCTCCGCACTCCACCCAAAGTTCGCACTCAACCCAACCTCCACACTTCACCCAACCTCCCAACTCCACCCAACCTCCCCACTTCACCAAACCTCCGCATTCCAACCAACCTACGCGCGCCACCCAACCTCCGCACTCGAACCAACTTCCGCACTACACCCAACCTCCGCACTCTACCCAACTTCCGCACTCCACCCAACTTCCGCACTCCAACCAACTTCCGCAATCTATCCAACCTCCACACTCCACCCAACCTCCGCACCCCACACAACTTCCCCACTTCATACAACCTCCCCACTCAACCCAACCTCCCCACCCCACCCAACCTCCCCACTCCACCCAACCTCCTCACTCCACCCAACCTCCCCACTTCACCCAATCTCCCCAGACCACCCAACCTCCCCACTCCACCGAACCTCCCCACTCCACCCAACCTGCCCACTTCACCCAACCTCCCCACTTCACCCAACCTCCCCACTTCACCCAGCCTCCCCACTCCACCCAACCACCCCACTTCACACAACCTCCCCATATCACCCAACCTCCCCACTCCACCTAAACTCCCCACTCCACCCAACCTCCCCACTCCACCCAACCTCCCCACTTCACCCAACCTCCCTACTTCACCCAACCTCCCTACTTCACCAAACCTCCGCATTCCAACCAACCTCCGCACGCCACCCAACCTCCCCAGAGCGCCCAACCTCCCCACTCCACCCAACATCCGCCCTCCACCCAACCTCCCCACTCCAACCAACCTCCGCACTCCACCCAACTTCCGCACTCCATGCAACCTCCCCACTCCACCCAACCTCCCCAAATCACCCAACCTCCCCACTCCACCCAATCTCCCCACTCCTCCCAACCTACGCACTCCACCCAACCACCCTACTCCACCCAACATCCCCCCTTCAACCCATCCTCCCAAATCCACCCAACCTCCCCACTTCACCCAACCTCCCCACTCCACCCACACTCCCCCCACCACCGAACCTCCCCACGCCATCCAACCTCCCAACTCCACCCAACCTCCCCACTCCGCCCAACCTACGCACTCCACCCAACCACACCACTCCATCCAACCTCCCCACTTCAACCCATCCTCACCACTCAACCCAACCTCCCCACCCCACCCAACCTCCTCAAATCACCCAACCTCCCCACTCCACTCAAACACCCCACTCCACCCAACCTCCTCACTCCACCCAACCTCCCCACTTCACCCAACCTCCCCAGACCACCCAACCTCCCCACTCCACCGAACCTCCCCACTCCACCCAACCTGCCCACTTCACCCAACCTCCCCACTTCACCCAGCCTCCCCACTCCACCCAACCTCCCCACTTCACACAACCTCCCCATATCACCCAACCTCCCCACTCCACCTAAACACCCCACTCCACCCAACCTCCCCACTCCACCCAACCTGCCCACTTCACCCAACCTCCCCACTTCACCCAGCCTCCCCACTCCACCCAACCACCCCACTTCACACAACCTCCCCATATCACCCAACCTCCCCACTCCACCTAAACTCCCCACTCCACCCAACCTCCCCACTCCACCCAACCTCCCCACTTCACCCAACCTCCCTACTTCACCCAACCTCCCTAATTCACAAATCCGCATTCCAACCAACCTCCGCACGCCACCCAACCTCCCCAGAGCACCCAACCTCCCCACTCCACCCAACCTCCCCACTCCATCCAACCTCCCCTCTCCACCCAACCTCCCCACTTCACCCAACCTCCGCACTCCACCCAAAGTTCGCACTCAACCCAACTTCAACACTTCACCCAACCTCCCAACTCCACCCATCCTCCCAAATCCACCCAACCCCCCACTTCACCCAACCTCCCCACTCCACCCAACCTCCGCCCTCCACCCAACCTCCCCACTCCAACCAACCTCCCCACTTCACCCAACCTCCGCACTCCACCCAACTTCCGCACTCCACCCAACTTCCGCACTCCATGCAACCTCCCCACTCCACCCAACCTCCCCAAATCACCCAACCTCCCCACTCCACCCAATCTCCCCACTCCTCCCAACCTACGCACTCCACCCAACCACCCTACTCCACCCAACATCCCCACTTCAACCCATCCTCCCAAATCCACCCAACCTCCCCACTTCACCCAACCTCCCCACTCCACCCAACCTCCCCACTCCACCCACACTCCCCACTCCACCCAACCTCCCCACGCCATCCAACCTCCCAACTCCACCCAACCTCCCCACTCCGCCCAACCTACGCACTCCACCCAACCACACCACTCCACCCAACCTCCCCACTTCAACCCATCCTCACCACTCAACCCAACCTCCCCACCCCACCCAACCTCCTCAAATCACCCAACCTCCCCTCTCCACTCAAACTCCCCACTTCACCCAACCTCCCCAGACCACCCAACCTCCCCACTCCACCGAACCTCCCCACTCCACCCAACCTGCCCACTTCACCCAACCTCCCCACTTCACCCAGCCTCCCCACTCCACCCAACCTCCCCACTTCACACAACCTCCCCATATCACCCAACCTCCCCACTCCACCTAAACACCCCACTCCACCCAACCTCCCCACTCCACCCAACCTCCCCACTTCACCCAACCTCCCTACTTCACGCAACCTCCCTACTTCACCAAACCTCCGCATTTCAGCCAACCTCCGCACGCCACCCAACCTCCCCACTTCACCCAACCTCCCCAGAGCACCCAACCTCCCCACTCCACCCAACCTCCCCACTCCATCCAACCTCCACTCTCCACCCAACCTCCCCACTTCACCCAACCTCCGCACTCCACCCAAAGTTCGCACTCAACCCAACTTCCACACTTCACCCAACCTCCCAACTCCACCCATCCTCCCAAATCCACCCAACCTCCTCACTTCACCCAACCTCCCCACTCCACCCAACCTCCGCCCTCCACCCAACCTCCCCACTCCACCCAACCTCCCCACTTCACCCAACCTCCGCACTCCACCCAACTTCCGCACTCCACCCAACTTCCGCACTCCATGCAACCTCCCCACTCCACCCAACCTCCCCAAATCACCCAACCTCCCCACTCCACCCAATCTCCCCACTCCTCCCAACCTACGCACTCCACCCAACCACCCTACTCCACCCAACATCCCCACTTCAACCCATC
This sequence comes from Oasisia sp. SBJ-2009, assembly GCA_964017155.1. Taxonomy (NCBI): domain Eukaryota; kingdom Metazoa; phylum Annelida; class Polychaeta; order Sabellida; family Siboglinidae; genus Oasisia; species Oasisia sp. SBJ-2009. The sequence goes on along the minus strand of OZ024857.1, from coordinate 32,302,494 downwards.
CTCCCAAATCCACCCAACCTCCCCACTTCACCCAACCTCCCCACTCCACCCAACCTCCCCATTCCACCCACACTCCCCACTCCACCGAACATCCCCACGCCATCCAACCTCCCAACTCCACCCAACCTCCCCACTCCGCCCAACCTACGCACTCCACCCCACCACACCACTCACCAAACCTCCCCACTTCAACCCATCCTCACCACTCAACCCAACCTCCCCACCCCACCCAACCTCCCCAAATCACCCAACCTCCCCACTCCACTCAAACTCCCCACTCCACCCAACCTCCTCACTCCACCCAACCTCCCCACTTCACCCAACCTCCCCAGACCACCCAACCTCCCCACTCCACCGAACCTCCCCACTCCACCCAACCTGCCCACTTCACCCAACCTCCCCGCTTCACCCAGCCTCCCCACTCCACCCAACCTCCCCACTTCACCCAACCTCCCCATATCACCCAACCTCCCAACTCCACCTAAACTCCCCACTCCACCCAACCTCCCCACTCCACCCAACCTCCCCACTTCACCCAACCTCCCTACTTCACCAAACCTCCGCATTCCAACCAACCTCCGCATGCCACCCAACCTCCCCACTTCACCCAACCTCCCCAGAGCACCCAACCTCCCCACTCCACCCAACCTCCCCACTCCATCCTACCTCCCCTCTCCACCCAACCTCCACACTTCACCCAACCTCCGCACTCCACCCAAAGTTCGCACTCAACCCAACCTCCCCACTTCACCAAACCTCCGCATTCCAACCAACCTAAGCGCGCCACCCAACCTCCGCACTCGAACCAACTTCCCCACTCCGCCCAACCTACGCACTCCACCCAACCACACCACTCCACCAAACCTCCCCACTTCAACCCATCCTCACCACTCAACCCAACCTCCCCACCCCACCCAACCTCCCCAAATCACCCAACCTCCCCACTCCACTCAAACTCCCCACTCCACCCAACCTCCCCACTTCACCCAACCTCCCCAGACCACCCAACCTCCCCATTCCACCGAACCACCCCACTCCACCCAACCTGCCCACTTCACCCAACCTCCCCACTTCACCCAGCCTCCCCACTCCACCCAACCTCCCCACTTCACCCAACCTCCCCATATCACCCAACCTCCCCACTCCACCTAAACTCCCCACTCCACCCAACCTCCCCACTCCACCCAACCTCCCCACTTCACCCAACCTCCCTACTTCACCAAACCTCCGCATTCCAACCAACCTCCGCATGCCACCCAACCTCCCCACTTCACCCAACCTCCCCAGAGCACCCAACCTCCCCACTCCACCCAACCTCCCCACTCCATCCTACCTCCCCTCTCCACCCAACCTCTACACTTCACCCAACCTCACAACTCCACCCAACCTCCCCACTTCACCAAACCTCCGCATTCCAACCAACCTACGCACTCCACCCAACCACACCACTCCACCAAACCTCCCCACTTCAACCCATCCTCACCACTCAACCCAACCTCCCCACCCCACCCAACCTCCCCAAATCACCCAACCTCCCCACTCCACTCAAACTCCCCACTCCACCCAACCTCCCCACTTCACCCAACCTCCCCAGACCACCCAACCTCCCCATTCCACCGAACCACCCCACTCCACCCAACCTGCCCACTTCATCCAACCTCCCCACTTCACCCAGCCTCCCCACTCCACCCAACCTCCCCACTTCACCCAACCTCCCCATATCACCCAACCTCCCCACTCCACCTAAGCTCCCCACTCCACCCAACCTCCCCACTCCACCCAACCTCCCCACTTCACCCAACCTCCCTACTTCACCAAACCTCCGCATTCCAACCAACCTCCGCATGCCACCCAACCTCCCCACTTCACCCAACCTCCCCAGAGCACCCAACCTCCCCACTCCACCCAACCTCCCCACCCCATCCTACCTCCCCTCTCCACCGAACCTCCACACTTCACCCAACCTCCGCACTCCACCCAAAGTTCGCACCCAACCCAACCTCCACACTTCACCCAACCTCCCAACTCCACCCAACCTCCCCACTTCACCAAACCTCCGCATTCCAACCAACCTACGCGCGCCACCCAACCTCCGCACTCGAACCAACTTCCGCACTACACCCAACCTCCGCACTCTACCCAACTTCCGCACTCCACCCAACTTCCGCACTCCAACCAACTTCCGCACTCTATCCAACCTCCACACTCCACCCAATCTCCGCACCCCACACAACTTCCCCACTTCATACAACCTCCCCACTCAACCCAACCTCCCCACCCCACCCAACCTCCTCAAATCACCCAACCTCCCCACTCCACTCAAACTCCCCACTCCACCCAACCTCCTCACTCCACCCAACCTCCCCACTTCACCCAATCTCCCCAGACCACCCAACCTCCCCACTCCACCGAACCTCCCCACTCCACCCAACCTGCCCACTTCACCCAACCTCCCCACTTCACCCAACCTCCCCACTTCACCCAGCCTCCCCACTCCACCCAACCACCCCACTTCACACAACCTCCCCATATCACCCAACCTCCCCACTCCAGCTAAACTCCCCACTCCACCCAACCTCCCCACTCCACCCAACCTCCCCACTTCACCCAACCTCCCTACTTCACCCAACCTCCCTACTTCACCAAACCTCCGCATTCCAACCAACCTCCGCACGCCACCCAACCTCCCCAGAGCACCCAACCTCCCCACTCCACCCAACATCCGCCCTCCACCCAACCTCCCCACTCCAACCAACCTCCCCACTTCACCCAACCTCCGCACTCCACCCAACTTCCGCACTCCACCCAACTTCCGCACTCCATGCAACCTCCCCACTCCACCCAACCTCCCCAAATCACCCAACCTCCCCACTCCACCCAATCTCCCCACTCCTCCCAACCTACGCACTCCACCCAACCACCCTACTCCACCCAACATCCCCACTTCAACCCATCCTCCCAAATCCACCCAACCTCCCCACTTCACCCAACCTCCCCACTCCACCCACACTCCCCCCACCACCGAACCTCCCCACGCCATCCAACCTCCCAACTCCACCCAACCTCCCCACTCCGCCCAACCTACGCACTCCACCCAACCACACCACTCCACCCAACCTCCCCACTTCAACCCATCCTCACCACTCAACCCAACCTCCCCACCCCACCCAACCTCCTCAAATCACCCAACCTCCCCACTCCACTCAAACACCCCACTCCACCCAACCTCCTCACTCCACCCAACCTCCCCACTTCACCCAACCTCCCCAGACCACCCAACCTCCCCACTCCACCGAACCTCCCCACTCCACCCAACCTGCCCACTTCACCCAACCTCCCCACTTCACCCAGCCTCCCCACTCCACCCAACCTCCCCACTTCACACAACCTCCCCATATCACCCAACCTCCCCACTCCACCTAAACACCCCACTCCACCCAACCTCCCCACTCCACCCAACCTGCCCACTTCACCCAACCTCCCCACTTCACCCAGCCTCCCCACTCCACCCAACCACCCCACTTCACACAACCTCCCCATATCACCCAACCTCCCCACTCCACCTAAACTCCCCACTCCACCCAACCTCCCCACTCCACCCAACCTCCCCACTTCACCCAACCTCCCTACTTCACCCAACCTCCCTACTTCACCAAATCCGCATTCCAACCAACCTCCGCACGCCACCCAACCTCCCCAGAGCACCCAACCTCCCCACTCCACCCAACCTCCCCACTCCATCCAACCTCCCCTCTCCACCCAACCTCCCCACTTCACCCAACCTCCGCACTCCACCCAAAGTTCGCACTCAACCCAACTTCCACACTTCACCCAACCTCCCAACTCCACCCATCCTCCCAAATCCACCCAACCCCCCACTTCACCCAACCTCCCCACTCCACCCAACCTCCGCCCTCCACCCAACCTCCCCACTCCAACCAACCTCCCCACTTCACCCAACCTCCGCACTCCACCCAACTTCCGCACTCCACCCAACTTCCGCACTCCATGCAACCTCCCCACTCCACCCAACCTCCCCAAATCACCCAACCTCCCCACTCCACCCAATCTCCCCACTCCTCCCAACCTACGCACTCCACCCAACCACCCTACTCCACCCAACATCCCCACTTCAACCCATCCTCCCAAATCCACCCAACCTCCCCACTTCACCCGACCTCCCCACTCCACCCAACCTCCCCACTCCACCCACACTCCCCACTCCACCGAACCTCCCCACGCCATCCAACCTCCCAACTCCACCCAACCTCCCCACTCCGCCCAACCTACGCACTCCACCCAACCACACCACTCCACCCAACCTCCCCACTTCAACCCATCCTCACCACTCAACCCAACCTCCCCACCCCACCCAACCTCCTCAAATCACCCAACCTCCCCACTCCACTCAAACTCCCCACTCCACCCAACCTCCTCACTCCACCCAACCTCCCCACTTCACCCAACCTCCCCAGACCACCCAACCTCCCCACTCCACCGAACCTCCCCACTCCACCCAACCTGCCCACTTCACCCAACCTCGCCACTTCACCCAGCCTCCCCACTCCACCCAACCTCCCCACTTCACACAACCTCCCCATATCACCCAACCTCCTCACTCCACCTAAACACCCCACTCCACCCAACCTCCCCACTCCACCCAACCTCCCCACTTCACCCAACCTCCCTACTTCACCCAACCTCCCTACTTCACCAAACCTCCGCATTTCAACCAACCTCCGCACGCCACCCAACCTCCCCACTTCACCCAACCTCCCCAGAGCACCCAACCTCCCCACTCCACCCAACCTCCCCACTCCATCCAACCTCCACTCTCCACCCAACCTCCCCACTTCACCCAACCTCCGCACTCCACCCAAAGTTCGCACTCAACCCAACTTCCACACTTCACCCAACCTCCCAACTCCACCCATCCTCCCAAATCCACCCAACCTCCTCACTTCACCCAACCTCCCCACTCCACCCAACCTCCGCCCTCCACCCAACCTCCCCACTCCACCCAACCTCCCCACTTCACCCAACCTCCGCACTCCACCCAACTTCCGCACTCCACCCAACTTCCGCACTCCATGCAACCTCCCCACTCCACCCAACCTCCCCAAATCACCCAACCTCCCCACTCCACCCAATCTCCCCACTCCTCCCAACCTACGCATTCCACCCAACCACCCTACTCCACCCAACATCCCCACTTCAACCCATCCTCCCAAATCCACCCAACCTCCCCACTTCACCCAACCTCCCCACTCAACCCAACCTCCCCATTCCACCCACACTCCCCACTCCACCGAACCTCCTCACGCCATCCAACCTCCCAACTCCACCCAACCTCCCCACTCCGCCCAACCTACGCACTCCACCCAACCACACCACTCCACCAAACCTCCCCACTTCAACCCATCCTCACCACTCAACCCAACCTCCCCACCCCACCCAACCTCCCCAAATCACCCAACCTCCCCACTCCACTCAAACTCCCCACTCCACCCAACCTCCTCACTCCACCCAACCTCCCCACTTCACCCAACCTCCCCAGACCACCCAACCTCCCCACTCCACCGAACCTCCCCACTCCACCCAACCTGCCCACTTCACCCAACCTCCCCGCTTCACCCAGCCTCCCCACTCCACCCAACCTCCCCATATCACCCAACCTCCCCACTCCACCTAAACTCCCCACTCCACCCAACCTCCCCACTCCACCCAACCTCCCCACTTCACCCAACCTCCCTACTTCACCAAACCTCCGCATTCCAACCAACCTCCGCATGCCACCCAACCTCCCCACTTCACCCAACCTCCCCAGAGCACCCAACCTCCCCACTCCACCCAACCTCCCCACTCCATCCTACCTCCCCTCTCCACCCAACCTCTACACTTCACCCAACCTCCGCACTCCACCCAAAGTTCGCACTCAACCCAACCTCCACACTTTACCCAACCTCACAACTCCACCCAACCTCCCCACTTCACCAAACCTCCGCATTCCAACCAACCTACGCGCGCCACCCAACCTCCGCACTCGAACCAACTTCTCCACTCCGCCCAACCTACGCACTCCACCCAACCACACCACTCCACCAAACCTCCCCACTTCAACCCATCCTCACCACTCAACCCAACCTCCCCACCCCACCCAACCTCCCCAAATCACCCAACCTCCCCACTCCACTCAAACTCCCCACTCCACCCAACCTCCCCACTTCACCCAACCTCCCCAGACCACCCAACCTCCCCATTCCACCGAACCACCCCACTCCACCCAACCTGCCCACTTCACCCAACCTCCCCACTTCACCCAGCCTCCCCACTCCACCCAACCTCCCCACTTCACCCAACCTCCCCATATCACCCAACCTCCCCACTCCACCCAATCTCCCCACTCCTCCCAACCTACGCACTCCACCCAACCACCCTACTCCACCCAACATCCCCACTTCAACCCATCCTCCCAAATCCACCCAACCTCCCCACTTCACCCAACCTCCCCACTCCACCCAACCTCCCCACTCCACCCACACTCCCCCCACCACCGAACCTCCCCACGCCATCCAACCTCCCAACTCCACCCAACCTCCCCACTCCGCCCAACCTACGCACTCCACCCAACCACACCACTCCACCCAACCTCCCCACTTCAACCCATCCTCACCACTCAACCCAACCTCCCCACCCCACCCAACCTCCTCAAATCACCCAACCTCCCCACTCCACTCAAACTCCCCACTCCACCCAACCTCCTCACTCCACCCAACCTCCCCACTTCACCCAACCTCCCCAGACCACCCAACCTCCCCACTCCACCGAACCTCCCCACTCCACCCAACCTGCCCACTTCACCCAACCTCCCCACTTCACCCAGCCTCCCCACTCCACCCAACCTCCCCACTTCACACAACCTCCCCATATCACCCAACCTCCCCACTCCACCTAAACACCCCACTCCACCCAACCTCCCCACTACACCCAACCTGCCCACTTCACCCAACCTCCCCACTTCACCCAGCCTCCCCACTCCACCCAACCACCCCACTTCACACAACCTCCCCATATCACCCAACCTCCCCACTCCACCTAAACTCCCCACTCCACCCAACCTCCCCACTCCACCCAACCTCCCCACTTCACCCAACCTCCCTACTTCACCCAACCTCCCTACTTCACCAAATCCGCATTCCAACCAACCTCCGCACGCCACCCAACCTCCCCAGAGCACCCAACCTCCCCACTCCACCCAACCTCCCCACTCCATCCTACCTCCCCTCTCCACCCAACCTCTACACTTCACCCAACCTCCGCACTCCACCCAAAGTTCGCACTCAACCCAACCTCCACACTTTACCCAACCTCACAACTCCACCCAACCTCCCCACTTCACCAAACCTCCGCATTCCAACCAACCTACGCGCGCCACCCAACCTCCGCACTCGAACCAACTTCCCCACTCCGCCCAACCTACGCACTCCACCCAACCACACCACTCCACCAAACCTCCCCACTTCAACCCATCCTCACCACTCAACCCAACCTCCCCACCCCACCCAACCTCCCCAAATCACCCAACCTCCCCACTCCACTCAAACTCCCCACTCCACCCAACCTCCCCACTTCACCCAACCTCCCCAGACCACCCAACCTCCCCATTCCACCGAACCACCCCACTCCACCCAACCTGCCCACTTCACCCAACCTCCCCACTTCACCCAGCCTCCCCACTCCACCCAACCCCCCCACTTCACCCAACCTCCCCATATCACCCAACCTCCCCACTCCACCCAATCTCCCCACTCCTCCCAACCTACGCACTCCACCCAACCACCCTACTCCACCCAACATCCCCACTTCAACCCATCCTCCCAAATCCACCCAACCTCCCCACTTCACCCAACCTCCCCACTCCACCCAACCTCCCCACTCCACCCACACTCCCCCCACCACCGAACCTCCCCACGCCATCCAACCTCCCAACTCCACCCAACCTCCCCACTCCGCCCAACCTACGCACTCCACCCAACCACACCACTCCACCCAACCTCCCCACTTCAACCCATCCTCACCACTCAACCCAACCTCCCCACCCCACCCAACCTCCTCAAATCACCCAACCTCCCCACTCCACTCAAACTCCCCACTCCACCCAACCTCCTCACTCCACCCAACCTCCCCACTTCACCCAACCTCCCCAAACCACCCAACCTCCCCACTCCACCGAACCTCCCCACTCCACCCAACCTGCCCACTTCACCCAACCTCCCCACTTCACCCAGCCTCCCCACTCCACCCAACCTCCCCACTTCACACAACCTCCCCATATCACCCAACCTCCCCACTCCACCTAAACACCCCACTCCACCCAACCTCCCCACTACACCCAACCTGCCCACTTCACCCAACCTCCCCACTTCACCCAGCCTCCCCACTCCACCCAACCACCCCACTTCACACAACCTCCCCATATCACCCAACCTCCCCACTCCACCTAAACTCCCCACTCCACCCAACCTCCCCACTCCACCCAACCTCCCCAGAGCACCCAACCTCCCCACTCCACCCAACCTCCCCACTCCATCCAACCTCCCCTCTCCACCCAACCTCCCCACTTCACCCAACCTCCGCACTCCACCCAAAGTTCGCACTCAACCCAACTTCCACACTTCACCCAACCTCCCCACTCCACCCAACCTCCGCCCTCCACCCAACCTCCCCACTCCAACCAACCTCCCCACTTCACCCAACCTCCGCACTCCACCCAACTTCCGCACTCCACCCAACTTCCGCACTCCATGCAACCTCCCCACTCCACCCAACCTCCCCAAATCACCCAACCTCCCCACTCCACCCAATCTCCCCACTCCTCCCAACCTACGCACTCCACCCAACCACCCTACTCCACCCAACATCCCCACTTCAACCCATCCTCCCAAATCCACCCAACCTCCCCACTTCACCCAACCTCCCCACTCCACCCAACATCCCCACTCCACCCACACTCCCCACTCCACCGAACCTCCCCACGCCATCCAACCTCCCAAGTCCACCCAACCTCCCCACTCCGCCCAACCTACGCACTCCACCCAACCACACCACTCCACCCAACCTCCCCACTTCAACCCATCCTCACCACTCAACCCAACCTCCCCACCCCACCCAACCTCCTCAAATCACCCAACCTCCCCACTCCACTCAAACTCCCCACTCCACCCAACCTCCTCACTCCACCCAACCTCCCCACTTCACCCAACCTCCCCAGACCACCCAACCTCCCCACTCCACCGAACCTCCCCACTCCACCCAACCTGCCCACTTCACCCAACCTCCCCACTTCACCCAGCCTCCCCACTCCACCCAACCTCCCCACTTCACACAACCTCCCCATATCACCCAACCTCCCCACTCCACCTAAACACCCCACTCCACCCAACCTCCCCACTCCACCCAACCTCCCCACTTCACCCAACCTCCCTACTTCACCCAACCTCCCTACTTCACCAAACCTCCGCATTTCAACCAACCTCCGCACGCCACCCAACCTCCCCACTTCACCCAACCTCCCCAGAGCACCCAACCTCCCCACTCCACCCAACCTCCCCACTCCATCCAACCTCCACTCTCCACCCAACCTCCGCACTCCACCCAAAGTTCGCACTCAACCCAACTTCCACACTTCACCCAACCTCCCAACTCCACCCATCCTCCCAAATCCACCCAACCTCCTCACTTCACCCAACCTCCCCACTCCACCCAACCTCCGCCCTCCACCCAACCTCCCCACCCCACCCAACCTCCCCACTTCACCCAACCTCCGCACTCCACCCAACTTCCGCACTCCACCCAACTTCCGCACTCCATGCAACCTCCCCACTCCACCCAACCTCCCCAAATCACCCAACCTCCCCACTCCACCCAATCTCCCCACTCCTCCCAACCTACGCATTCCACCCAACCACCCTACTCCACCCAACATCCCCACTTCAACCCATCCTCCCAAATCCACCCAACCTCCCCATTCCACCCACACTCCCCACTCCACCGAACCTCCCCACGCCATCCAACCTCCCAACTCCACCCAACCTCCCCACTCCGCCCAACCTACGCACTCCACCCAACCACACCACTCCACCAAACCTCCCCACTTCAACCCATCCTCACCACTCAACCCAACCTCCCCACCCCACCCAACCTCCCCAAATCACCCAACCTCCCCACTCCACTCAAACTCCCCACTCCACCCAACCTCCTCACTCCACCCAACCTCCCCACTTCACCCAACCTCCCCACCCAACCTCCCCACATCACCCAACCTCCCTACTTCACCCAACCTCCCCACTTCACCCAACTTCCGCACTCCACCCAACTTCCGCACTCCATGCAACCTCCGCACTCCACCCAACCTCCGCACTCCACACAACTTCCCCACTTCATACAACCTCCCCACTCAACCCAACCTCTCCACTTCACCCAACCTCCCCACTTCACCCAACCTCCCCACATCACCCAACCTCCCCACTTCACCCAACCTCCCAAAATCACCCAACCTCCCCACTCCACTCAAACTCCCCACTCCACGCAACCTCCTCACTCCACCCAACCTCCCCACTTCACCCAACCTCCCCAAATCACCCAACCTCCCCACTCCACTCAAACTCCCCACTCCACCCAACCTCATCACTCCACCCAACCTCCCCACTTAGCCCTACCTCCACAGAGCACCGAACCTCCCCACTCCACCGAACCTCCCCACTCCACCCAAACTCCGAACACCACCCAACTTCAGCACTCCACCCAACCACCCTACTCCACCCACATCCCCACTCCATCCAACCTCCCAACTCCACCCAATCTCCCCACTCCTCCCAACCTACGCACTCCACCCAACCACCCCACCCCACCCACATCCCCACTTCAACCCATCCTCCCAAATCCACCCAACCTCCCCACTCCACCCAACCGCCCCACCCAGCCCAAACTCCCCTCTCCACACAACCTCCCTACTTCACCCAACCTCCCCAGAGCACCCAACCTCCCCACTCCACCCAACCTCCCCACTCCATCCTACCTCCCCTCTCCACCCAACCTCTACACTTCACCCAACCTCCGCACTCCACCCAAAGTTCGCACTCAACCCAACCTCCACACTTTACCCAACCTCACAACTCCACCCAACCTCCCCACTTCACCAAACCTCCGCATTCCAACCAACCTACGCGCGCCACCCAACCTCCGCACTCGAACCAACTTCCCCACTCCGCCCAACCTACGCACTCCACCCAACCACACCACTCCACCAAACCTCCCCACTTCAACCCATCCTCACCACTCAACCCAACCTCCCCACCCCACCCAACCTCCCCAAATCACCCAACCTCCCCACTCCACTCAAACTCCCCACTCCACCCAACCTCCCCACTTCACCCAACCTCCCCAGACCACCCAACCTCCCCATTCCACCGAACCACCCCACTCCACCCAACCTGCCCACTTCACCCAACCTCCCCACTTCACCCAGCCTCCCCACTCCACCCAACCCCCCCACTTCACCCAACCTCCCCATATCACCCAACCTCCCCACTCCACCCAATCTCCCCACTCCTCCCAACCTACGCACTCCACCCAACCACCCTACTCCACCCAACATCCCCACTTCAACCCATCCTCCCAAATCCACCCAACCTCCCCACTTCACCCAACCTCCCCACTCCACCCAACCTCCCCACTCCATCCAACCTCCACTCTCCACCCAACCTCCGCACTCCACCCAAAGTTCGCACTCAACCCAACTTCCACACTTCACCCAACCTCCCAACTCCACCCATCCTCCCAAATCCACCCAACCTCCTCACTTCACCCAACCTCCCCACTCCACCCAACCTCCGCCCTCCACCCAACCTCCCCACCCCACCCAACCTCCCCACTTCACCCAACCTCCGCACTCCACCCAACTTCCGCACTCCACCCAACTTCCGCACTCCATGCAACCTCCCCACTCCACCCAACCTCCCCAAATCACCCAACCTCCCCACTCCACCCAATCTCCCCACTCCTCCCAACCTACGCATTCCACCCAACCACCCTACTCCACCCAACATCCCCACTTCAACCCATCCTCCCAAAATCACCCAAACTCCCCACTCCACCCAACCTCCTCACTCCACCCAACCTCCCCACTTCACCCAACCTCCCCACCCAACCTCCCCACATCACCCAACCTCCCTACTTCACCCAACCTCCCCACTTCACCCAACTTCCGCACTCCACCCAACTTCCGCACTCCATGCAACCTCCGCACTCCACCCAACCTCCGCACTCCACACAACTTCCCCACTTCATACAACCTCCCCACTCAACCCAACCTCTCCACTTCACCCAACCTCCCCACTTCACCCAACCTCCCCACATCACCCAACCTCCCCACTTCACCCAACCTCCCAAAATCACCCAACCTCCCCACTCCACTCAAACTCCCCACTCCACGCAACCTCCTCACTCCACCCAACCTCCCCACTTCACCCAACCTCCCCAAATCACCCAACCTCCCCACTCCACTCAAACTCCCCACTCCACCCAACCTCATCACTCCACCCAACCTCCCCACTTAGCCCTACCTCCACAGAGCACCGAACCTCCCCACTCCACCGAACCTCCCCACTCCACCCAAACTCCGAACACCACCCAACTTCAGCACTCCACCCAACCACCCTACTCCACCCACATCCCCACTCCATCCAACCTCCCAACTCCACCCAATCTCCCCACTCCTCCCAACCTACGCACTCCACCCAACCACCCCACCCCACCCACATCCCCACTTCAACCCATCCTCCCAAATCCACCCAACCTCCCCACTCCACCCAACCGCCCCACCCAGCCCAAACTCCCCTCTCCACACAACCTCCCTACTTCACCCAACCTCCCAACTTCACCCAACCTCCTCACTCCACCCAACCTCCCTACTCCACCGAACTTCCCACGCCATCCAACCTCCCAACTCCTCCCAACCTCCCCACTCCTCCCAACCTACGCACTCCCCCCAACCACACCACTCCACCCAAACTTCCCACTTCAACCCATCCTCCCCACTCCACCCAACCTCCGCCCTCCACCCAACCTCCCCACTCCACCTAACCTCCCCACTTCACCCAACCTCCGCACTCCACCCAACTTCCGCACTCCACCCAACTTCCGCACTCCATGCAACCTCCGCACTTCACCCAACCTCCGCACTCCACACAACTTCCCCACTTCATACAACCTCCCCACTCAACCCAACCTCCCCAATTCACAAAACCTCCCCACTTCACCCAACCTCCCCACATCACCCAACCTCCCCACTCCACGCAACCTCCTCACTCCACCTAACCTCCCCTCTTCACCCAACCTCCCCTCTCCACACAACCTCCCCACTTCACCCAACCTCCCAACTTCACCCAACCTCCTCACTCCACCCAACCTCCCCACTCCTCCGAACTTCCCACGCCATCCAACCTCCCAACTCCTCCCAACCTCCCCACTCCTCCCAACCTACGCTCTCCCCCCAACCACACCACTCCACCCAACCATCCCACTTCAACCCATCCTCCCCACTCCACCCAACCTCCGCCCTCCACCCAACCTCCCCACTCCACCCAACCTCCCCACTTCACCCAACCTCCGCACTCCACCCAACTTCCGCACTCCACACAACTTCCCCACTTCATACAACCTCCCCACTCAACCCAACCTCCCCACTTCACGCAAACTCCCCACTTCACCCAACCTCCCCACATCACCCAACCTCCTCACTCCCCCAACTTCCCCACTTCACCCAACCTCCCCAGAGCATCCAACCTCCCCACTCCACCCAACCTCCCCAAATCACACAACCTCCCCACTCCACTCAAACTCCCCACTCCACCCAACCTCATCACTCCACCCAACCTCCCCACTTAGCCCTACCTCCACAGAGCACCGAACCTCCCCACTCCACCGAACCTCCCCACTCCACCCAAACTCCGAACACCACCCAACTTCAGCACTCCACCCAACCTCCCAACTCCACCCAATCTCCCCACTCCTCCCAACCTACGCACTCCACCCAACCACCCCACCCCACCCACATCCCCACTTCAACCCATCCTCCCAAATCCACCCAACCTCCCCACTCCACCCAAACGCCCCACCCAGCCCAAACTCCCCTCTCCACACAACCTCCCTACTTCACCCAACCTCCCAACTTCACCCAACCTCCTCACTCCACCCAACCTCCCTACTCCACCGAACTTCCCACGCCATCCAACCTCCCAACTCCTCCCAACCTCCCCACTCCTCCCAACCTAAGCACTCCCCCCAACCACACCACTCCACCCAACCTTCCCACTTCAACCCATCCTCCCCACTCCACCCAACCTCCGCCCTCCACCCAACTTCCGCACTCCACCCAACTTCCGCACTCCATGCAACCTCCGCACTTCACCCAACCTCCGCACTCCACACAACTTCCCCACTTCATACAACCTCCCCACTCAACCCAACCTCCCCAATTCACACAACCTCCCCACTTCACCCAACCTCCCCACATCACCCAACCTCCCCACTCCACGCAACCTCCTCACTCCACCCAACCTCCCCTCTTCACCCAACCTCCCCTCTCCACACAACCTCCCCACTTCACCCAACCTCCCAACTTCACCCAACCTCCTCACTCCACCCAACCTCCCCACTCCTCCGAACTTCCCACGCCATCCAACCTCCCAACTCCTCCCAACCTCCCCACTCCTCCCAACCTACGCTCTCCCCCCAACCACACCACTCCACCCAACCATCCCACTTCAACCCATCCTCTCCACTCCACCCAACCTCCGCCCTCCACCCAACCTCCCCACTCCACCCAACCTCCCCACTTCACCCAACCTCCGCACTCCACCCAACTTCCGCACTCCACACAACTTCCCCACTTCATACAACCTCCCCACTCAACCCAACCTCCCCACTTCACGCAAACTCCCCACTTCACCCAACCTCCCCACATCACCCAACCTCCTCACTCCCCCAACTTCCCCATTTCACCCAACCTCCCCAGAGCATCCAACCTCCCCACTCCACCCAACCTCCCCAAATCACCCAACCTCCCCACTCCACTCAAACTCCCCACTCCACCCAAATTCAGCACTCCACCCAACCCCCCACTCCACCGAACCTCACCACTCCATCCAACCTCCCAACTCCACCCAACCTCCCCACTCCTCCCAACCTAAGCACTCCACCCAACCACCCTACTCCAACCAACATCCCCAATTCAACCCATCCTCCCAAATCCGCCCAACCTCCCCACTTCACCCAACCTCCCCACTCCACCCAACCTCCCCACTTCACCCAACCTCCGCACTCCACCCAACTTCCGCACTCCACCCAACTTCCGCACTCCATGAAACCTCCGCACTCCACCCAACCTCCGCACCCCCCACAACTTCCCCACTTCATACAACCTCCCCACTCGCCCCAACCTCCCCACCCCACCCAACCTCCTCAAATCACCCAACCTCCCCACTCTACTCAAACTCCCCACTCCACCCAACCTCCTCACTCCACCCAACCTCCCCACTTCACCCAACCTCCCCAGACCACCCAACCTCCCCACTCCACCGAACCTCCCCACTCCACCCAACCTGCCCACTTCACCCAACCTCCCCACTTCACCCAGCCTCCCCACTCCACCAAACCTCCCCACTTCCCACAACCTCCCCATATCACCCAACCTCCCCACTCCACCTAAACTCCCCACTCCACCCAACCTCCCCACTCCACCCAACCTCCCCACTTCACCCAACCTCCCTACTTCACCCAACCTCCCTACTTCACCAAACCTCCGCATTCCAACCAACCTCCGCACGCCACCCAACCTCCCCACTTCACCCAACCTCCCCAGAGCACCCAACCTCCCCACTCCACCCAACCTCCCACTCCATCCAACCTCCCCTCTCCACCCAACCTTCCCACTTCAACCCATCCTCCCCACTCCACCCAACCTCCGCCCTCCACCCAACCTCCCCACTCCACCTAACCTCCCCACTTCACCCAGCCTCCCCACTCCACCCAACCACCCCACTTCACACAACCTCCCCATATCACCCAATCTCCCCACTCCACCTAAACTCCCCACTCCACCCAACCTCCCCACTCCACCCAACCTCCCCACTTCACCCAACCTCCCTACTTCACCCAACCTCCCTACTTCACCAAATCCGCATTCCAACCAACCTCCGCACGCCACCCAACCTCCCCAGAGCACCCAACCTCCCCACTCCACCCAACCTCCCCACTCCATCCTACCTCCCCTCTCCACCCAACTTCTACACTTCACCCAACCTCCGCACTCCACCCAAAGTTCGCACTCAACCCAACCTCCACACTTTACCCAACCTCACAACTCCACCCAACCTCCCCACTTCACCAAACCTCCGCATTCCAACCAACCTACGCGCGCCACCCAACCTCCGCACTCGAACCAACTTCCCCACTCCGCCCAACCTACGCACTCCACCCAACCACACCACTCCACCAAACCTCCCCACTTCAACCCATCCTCACCACTCAACCCAACCTCCCCACCCCACCCAACCTCCCCAAATCACCCAACCTCCCCACTCCACTCAAACTCCCCACTCCACCCAACCTCCCCACTTCACCCAACCTCCCCAGACCACCCAACCTCCCCATTCCACCGAACCACCCCACTCCACCCAACCTGCCCACTTCACCCAACCTCCCCACTTCACCCAGCCTCCCCACTCCACCCAACCCCCCCACTTCACCCAACCTCCCCATATCACCCAACCTCCCCACTCCACCCAATCTCCCCACTCCTCCCAACCTACGCACTCCACCCAACCACCCTACTCCACCCAACATCCCCACTTCAACCCATCCTCCCAAATCCACCCAACCTCCCCACTTCACCCAACCTCCCCACTCCACCCAACCTCCCCACTCCACCCACACTCCCCCCACCACCGAACCTCCCCACGCCATCCAACCTCCCAACTCCACCCAACCTCCCCACTCCGCCCAACCTACGCACTCCACCCAACCACACCACTCCACCCAACCTCCCCACTTCAACCCATCCTCACCACTCAACCCAACCTCCCCACCCCACCCAACCTCCTCAAATCACCCAACCTCCCCACTCCACTCAAACTCCCCACTCCACCCAACCTCCTCACTCCACCCAACCTCCCCACTTCACCCAACCTCCCCAAACCACCCAACCTCCCCACTCCACCGAACCTCCCCACTCCACCCAACCTGCCCACTTCACCCAACCTCCCCACTTCACCCAGCCTCCCCACTCCACCCAACCTCCCCACTTCACACAACCTCCCCATATCACCCAACCTCCCCACTCCACCTAAACACCCCAATCCACCCAACCTCCCCACTACACCCAACCTGCCCACTTCACCCAACCTCCCCACTTCACCCAGCCTCCCCACTCCACCCAACCACCCCACTTCACACAACCTCCCCATATCACCCAACCTCCCCACTCCACCTAAACTCCCCACTCCACCCAACCTCCCCACTCCACCCAACCTCCCCACTTCACCCAACCTCCCTACTTCACCCAACTTCCCTACTTCACCAAATCCGCATTCCAACCAACCTCCGCACGCCACCCAACCTCCCCAGAGCACCCAACCTCCCCACTCCACCCAACCTCCCCACTCCATCCAACCTCCCCTCTCCACCCAACCTCCCCACTTCACCCAACCTCCGCACTCCACCCAAAGTTCGCACTCAACCCAACTTCCACACTTCACCCAACCTCCCCACTCCACCCAACCTCCGCCCTCCACCCAACCTCCCCACTCCAACCAACCTCCCCACTTCACCCAACCTCCGCACTCCACCCAACTTCCGCACTCCACCCAACTTCCGCACTCCATGCAACCTCCCCACTCCACCCAACCTCCCCAAATCACCCAACCTCCCCACTCCACCCAATCTCCCCACTCCTCCCAACCTACGCACTCCACCCAACCACCCTACTCCACCCAACATCCCCACTTCAACCCATCCTCCCAAATCCACCCAACCTCCCCACTTCACCCAACCTCCCCACTCCACCCAACATCCCCACTCCACCCACACTCCCCACTCCACCGAACCTCCCCACGCCATCCAACCTCCCAAGTCCACCCAACCTCCCCACTCCGCCCAACCTACGCACTCCACCCAACCACACCACTCCACCCAACCTCCCCACTTCAACCCATCCTCACCACTCAACCCAACCTCCCCACCCCACCCAACCTCCTCAAATCACCCAACCTCCCCACTCCACTCAAACTCCCCACTCCACCCAACCTCCTCACTCCACCCAACCTCCCCACTTCACCCAACCTCCCCAGACCACCCAACCTCCCCACTCCACCGAACCTCCCCACTCCACCCAACCTGCCCACTTCACCCAACCTCCCCACTTCACCCAGCCTCCCCACTCCACCCAACCTCCCCACTTCACACAACCTCCCCATATCACCCAACCTCCCCACTCCACCTAAACACCCCACTCCACCCAACCTCCCCACTCCACCCAACCTCCCCACTTCACCCAACCTCCCTACTTCACCCAACCTCCCTACTTCACCAAACCTCCGCATTTCAACCAACCTCCGCACGCCACCCAACCTCCCCACTTCACCCAACCTCCCCAGAGCACCCAACCTCCCCACTCCACCCAACCTCCCCACTCCATCCAACCTCCACTCTCCACCCAACCTCCGCACTCCACCCAAAGTTCGCACTCAACCCAACTTCCACACTTCACCCAACCTCCCAACTCCACCCATCCTCCCAAATCCACCCAACCTCCTCACTTCACCCAACCTCCCCACTCCACCCAACCTCCGCCCTCCACCCAACCTCCCCACCCCACCCAACCTCCCCACTTCACCCAACCTCCGCACTCCACCCAACTTCCGCACTCCACCCAACTTCCGCACTCCATGCAACCTCCCCACTCCACCCAACCTCCCCAAATCACCCAACCTCCCCACTCCACCCAATCTCCCCACTCCTCCCAACCTACGCATTCCACCCAACCACCCTACTCCACCCAACATCCCCACTTCAACCCATCCTCCCAAATCCACCCAACCTCCCCATTCCACCCACACTCCCCACTCCACCGAACCTCCCCACGCCATCCAACCTCCCAACTCCACCCAACCTCCCCACTCCGCCCAACCTACGCACTCCACCCAACCACACCACTCCACCAAACCTCCCCACTTCAACCCATCCTCACCACTCAACCCAACCTCCCCACCCCACCCAACCTCCCCAAATCACCCAACCTCCCCACTCCACTCAAACTCCCCACTCCACCCAACCTCCTCACTCCACCCAACCTCCCCACTTCACCCAACCTCCCCACCCAACCTCCCCACATCACCCAACCTCCCTACTTCACCCAACCTCCCCACTTCACCCAACTTCCGCACTCCACCCAACTTCCGCACTCCATGCAACCTCCGCACTCCACCCAACCTCCGCACTCCACACAACTTCCCCACTTCATACAACCTCCCCACTCAACCCAACCTCTCCACTTCACCCAACCTCCCCACTTCACCCAACCTCCCCACATCACCCAACCTCCCCACTTCACCCAACCTCCCAAAATCACCCAACCTCCCCACTCCACTCAAACTCCCCACTCCACGCAACCTCCTCACTCCACCCAACCTCCCCACTTCACCCAACCTCCCCAAATCACCCAACCTCCCCACTCCACTCAAACTCCCCACTCCACCCAACCTCATCACTCCACCCAACCTCCCCACTTAGCCCTACCTCCACAGAGCACCGAACCTCCCCACTCCACCGAACCTCCCCACTCCACCCAAACTCCGAACACCACCCAACTTCAGCACTCCACCCAACCACCCTACTCCACCCACATCCCCACTCCATCCAACCTCCCAACTCCACCCAATCTCCCCACTCCTCCCAACCTACGCACTCCACCCAACCACCCCACCCCACCCACATCCCCACTTCAACCCATCCTCCCAAATCCACCCAACCTCCCCACTCCACCCAACCGCCCCACCCAGCCCAAACTCCCCTCTCCACACAACCTCCCTACTTCACCCAACCTCCCAACTTCACCCAACCTCCTCACTCCACCCAACCTCCCTACTCCACCGAACTTCCCACGCCATCCAACCTCCCAACTCCTCCCAACCTCCCCACTCCTCCCAACCTACGCACTCCCCCCAACCACACCACTCCACCCAAACTTCCCACTTCAACCCATCCTCCCCACTCCACCCAACCTCCGCCCTCCACCCAACCTCCCCACTCCACCTAACCTCCCCACTTCACCCAACCTCCGCACTCCACCCAACTTCCGCACTCCACCCAACTTCCGCACTCCATGCAACCTCCGCACTTCACCCAACCTCCGCACTCCACACAACTTCCCCACTTCATACAACCTCCCCACTCAACCCAACCTCCCCAATTCACACAACCTCCCCACTTCACCCAACCTCCCCACATCACCCAACCTCCCCACTCCACGCAACCTCCTCACTCCACCTAACCTCCCCTCTTCACCCAACCTCCCCTCTCCACACAACCTCCCCACTTCACCCAACCTCCCAACTTCACCCAACCTCCTCACTCCACCCAACCTCCCCACTCCTCCGAACTTCCCACGCCATCCAACCTCCCAACTCCTCCCAACCTCCCCACTCCTCCCAACCTACGCTCTCCCCCCAACCACACCACTCCACCCAACCATCCCACTTCAACCCATCCTCCCCACTCCACCCAACCTCCGCCCTCCACCCAACCTCCCCACTCCACCCAACCTCCCCACTTCACCCAACCTCCGCACTCCACCCAACTTCCGCACTCCACACAACTTCCCCACTTCATACAACCTCCCCACTCAACCCAACCTCCCCACTTCACGCAAACTCCCCACTTCACCCAACCTCCCCACATCACCCAACCTCCTCACTCCCCCAACTTCCCCACTTCACCCAACCTCCCCAGAGCATCCAACCTCCCCACTCCACCCAACCTCCCCA
The DNA here is from genome assembly GCA_964017155.1 of Oasisia sp. SBJ-2009. Classification (NCBI taxonomy): domain Eukaryota; kingdom Metazoa; phylum Annelida; class Polychaeta; order Sabellida; family Siboglinidae; genus Oasisia; species Oasisia sp. SBJ-2009. The sequence goes on along the minus strand of OZ024857.1, from coordinate 32,281,393 downwards.
AATCACACAACCTCCCCACTCCACTCAAACTCCCCACTCCACCCAACCTCATCACTCCACCCAACCTCCCCACTTAGCCCTACCTCCACAGAGCACCGACCCTCCCCACTCCACCGAACCTCCCCACTCCACCCAAACTCCGAACACCACCCAACTTCAGCACTCCACCCAACCTCCCAACTCCACCCAATCTCCCCACTCCTCCCAACCTACGCACTCCACCCAACCACCCCACCCCACCCACATCCCCACTTCAACCCATCCTCCCAAATCCACCCAACCTCCCCACTCCACCCAAACGCCCCACCCAGCCCAAACTCCCCTCTCCACACAACCTCCCTACTTCACCCAACCTCCCAACTTCACCCAACCTCCTCACTCCACCCAACCTCCCTACTCCACCGAACTTCCCACGCCATCCAACCTCCCAACTCCTCCCAACCTCCCCACTCCTCCCAACCTAAGCACTCCCCCCAACCACACCACTCCACCCAACCTTCCCACTTCAACACATCCTCCCCACTCCACCCAACCTCCGCCCTCCACCCAACCTCCCCACTCCACCTAACCTCCCCACTTCACCCAACCTCCGCACTCCACCCAACTTCCGCACTCCACCCAACTTCCGCACTCCATGCAACCTCCGCACTTCACCCAACCTCCGCACTCCACACAACTTCCCCACTTCATACAACCTCCCCACTCAACCCAACCTCCCCAATTCACACAACCTCCCCACTTCACCCAACCTCCCCACATCACCCAACCTCCCCACTCCACGCAACCTCCTCACTCCACCCAACCTCCCCTCTTCACCCAACCTCCCCTCTCCACACAACCTCCCCACTTCACCCAACCTCCCAACTTCACCCAACCTCCTCACTCCACCCAACCTCCCCACTCCTCCGAACTTCCCACGCCATCCAACCTCCCAACTCCTCCCAACCTCCCCACTCCTCCCAACCTACGCTCTCCCCCCAACCACACCACTCCACCCAACCATCCCACTTCAACCCATCCTCTCCACTCCACCCAACCTCCGCCCTCCACCCAACCTCCCCACTCCACCCAACCTCCCCACTTCACCCAACCTCCGCACTCCACCCAACTTCCGCACTCCACACAACTTCCCCACTTCATACAACCTCCCCACTCAACCCAACCTCCCCACTTCACGCAAACTCCCCACTTCACCCACCCTCCCCACATCACCCAACCTCCTCACTCCCCCAACTTCCCCATTTCACCCAACCTCCCCAGAGCATCCAACCTCCCCACTCCACCCAACCTCCCCAAATCACCCAACCTCCCCACTCCACTCAAACTCCCCACTCCACCCAAATTCAGCACTCCACCCAACCCCCCACTCCACCGAACCTCACCACTCCATCCAACCTCCCAACTCCACCCAACCTCCCCACTCCTCCCAACCTAAGCACTCCACCCAACCACCCTACTCCAACCAACATCCCCAATTCAACCCATCCTCCCAAATCCGCCCAACTTCCCCACTTCACCCAACCTCCCCACTCCACCCAACCTCCCCACTTCACCCAACCTCCGCACTCCACCCAACTTCCGCACTCCACCCAACTTCCGCACTCCATGAAACCTCCGCACTCCACCCAACCTCCGCACCCCCCACAACTTCCCCACTTCATACAACCTCCCCACTCGCCCCAACCTCCCCACCCCACCCAACCTCCTCAAATCACCCAACCTCCCCACTCTACTCAAACTCCCCACTCCACCCAACCTCCTCACTCCACCCAACCTCCCCACTTCACCCAACCTCCCCAGACCACCCAACCTCCCCACTCCACCGAACCTCCCCACTCCACCCAACCTGCCCACTTCACCCAACCTCCCCACTTCACCCAGCCTCCCCACTCCACCCAACCTCCCCACTTCCCACAACCTCCCCATATCACCCAACCTCCCCACTCCACCTAAACTCCCCACTCCACCCAACCTCCCCACTCCACCCAACCTCCCCACTTCACCCAACCTCCCTACTTCACCCAACCTCCCTACTTCACCAAACCTCCGCATTCCAACCAACCTCCGCACGCCACCCAACCTCCCCACTTCACCCAACCTCCCCAGAGCACCCAACCTCCCCACTCCACCCAACCTCCCACTCCATCCAACCTCCCCTCTCCACCCAACCTTCCCACTTCAACCCATCCTCCCCACTCCACCCAACCTCCGCCCTCCACCCAACCTCCCCACTCCACCTAACCTCCCCACTTCACCCAACCTCCGCACTCCACCCAACTTCCGCACTCCACCCAACTTCCGCACTCCATGCAACCTCCGCACTTCACCCAACCTCCGCACTCCACACAACTTCCCCACTTCATACAACCTCCCCACTCAACCCAACCTCCCCAATTCACACAACCTCCCCACTTCACCCAACCTCCCCACATCACCCAACCTCCCCACTCCACGCAACCTCCTCACTCCACCCAACCTCCCCTCTTCACCCAACCTCCCCTCTCCACACAACCTCCCCACTTCACCCAACCTCCCAACTTCACCCAACCTCCTCACTCCACCCAACCTCCCCACTCCTCCGAACTTCCCACGCCATCCAACCTCCCAACTCCTCCCAACCTCCCCACTCCTCCCAACCTACGCTCTCCCCCCAACCACACCACTCCACCCAACCATCCCACTTCAACCCATCCTCCCCACTCCACCCAACCTCCGCCCTCCACCCAACCTCCCCACTCCACCCAACCTCCCCACTTCACCCAACCTCCACACTCCACCCAACTTCCGCACTCCACACAACTTCCCCACTTCATACAACCTCCCCACTCAACCCAACCTCCCCACTTCACGGAAACTCCCCACTTCACCCAACCTCCCCACATCACCCAACCTCCTCACTCCCCCAACTTCCCCATTTCACCCAACCTCCCCAGAGCATCCAACCTCCCCACTCCACCCAACCTCCCCAAATCACCCAACCTCCCCACTCCACTCAAACTCCCCACTCCACCCAAATTCAGCACTCCACCGAACCTCACCACTCCATCCAACCTCCCAACTCCACCCAACCTCCCCACTCCTCCCAACCTAAGCACTCCACCCAACCACCCTACTCCAACCAACATCCCCAATTCAACCCATCCTCCCAAATCCGCCCAACCTCCCCACTTCACCCAACCTCCCCACTCCACCCAACCTCCCCACTTCACCCAACCTCCGCACTCCACCCAACTTCCGCACTCCACCCAACTTCCGCACTCCATGAAACCTCCGCACTCCACCAACCTCCGCACCCCCCACAACTTCCCCACTTCATACAACCTCCCCACTCGCCCCAACCTCCCCACCCCACCCAACCTCCTCAAATCACCCAACCTCCCCACTCTACTCAAACTCCCCACTCCACCCAACCTCCTCACTCCACCCAACCTCCCCACTTCACCCAACCTCCCCAGACCACCCAACCTCCCCACTCCACCGAACCTCCCCACTCCACCCAACCTGCCCACTTCACCCAACCTCCCCACTTCACCCAGCCTCCCCACTCCACCCAACCTCCCCACTTCCCACAACCTCCCCATATCACCCAACCTCCCCACTCCACCTAAACTCCCCACTCCACCCAACCTCCCCACTCCACCCAACCTCCCCACTTCACCCAACCTCCCTACTTCACCCAACCTCCCTACTTCACCAAACCTCCGCATTCCAACCAACCTCCGCACGCCACCCAACCTCCCCACTTCACCCAACCTCCCCAGAGCACCCAACCTCCCCACTCCACCCAACCTCCCACTCCATCCAACCTCCCCTCTCCACCCAACCTTCCCACTTCAACCCATCCTCCCCACTCCACCCAACCTCCGCCCTCCACCCAACCTCCCCACTCCACCTAACCTCCCCACTTCACCCAACCTCCCCACTCCACTCAAACTCCCCACTCCACCCAAATTCAGCACTCCACCCAACCCCCCACTCCACCGAACCTCACCACTCCATCCAACCTCCCAACTCCACCCAACCTCCCCACTCCTCCCAACCTAAGCACTCCACCCAACCACCCTACTCCACCCAACATCCCCAATTCAACCCATCCTCCCAAATCCGCCCAACCTCCCCACTCCATCCAACCTCCCCTCTCCACCCAACCTCCGCACGCCACCCAACCTCCCCACTTCACCCAACCTCCCCAGAGCACCCAACCTCCCCACTCCACCCAACCTCCACACTCCATCCTACCTCCCCTCTCCACCCAACCTCCACTCTCCATCCTACCTCCCCTCTCCACCCAACCTCCACACTTCACCCAACCTCCGCACTCCACCCAATGTTCGCACTCAACCCAACCTCCACACTTCACCCAACCTCCCAACTCCACCCAACCTCCCCACTTCACCAAACCTCCGCATTCCAACCAACCTACGCGCGCCACCCAACCTCCGCACTCGAACCAACTTCCGCACTCCACCCAACCTCCGCACTCCACCCAACTTCCGCACTCAACCCAACTTCCGCACTCCAACCAACTTCCGCACTCTATCCAACCTCCACACTCCACCCAACCTCCTCACTCCACACAACTTCCTCACTCCACCCAACCTCCCCACTCCACCCAACCTCCCCACTTCACCCAACCTACCCACTCTACCCAACCTCCTCACTCCACCCAACATCCCCACAGCACCCAACCTCCACACTCCACGCAACCTCCCCAATTCACCCAACCTCCCCACTTCACCCAACCTCCGCACTCCACCCAACCTCCGCACCCCCCACAACTTCCCCACTTCATACAACCTCCCCACTCACCCCAACCTCCCCACCCCACCCAACCTCCTCAAATCACCCAACCTCCCCACTCTACTCAAACTCCCCACTCCACCCAACCTCCTCACTCCACCCAACCTCCCCACTTCACCCAACCTCCCCAGACCACCCAACCTCCCCACTCCACCCAACCTCCCCACTCCACCCAACCTGCCCACTTCACCCAACCTCCCCACTTCACCCAGCCTCCCCACTCCACCCAACCTCCCCACTTCACACAACCTCCCCATATCACCCAACCTCCCCACTCCACCTAAACTCCCCACTCCACCCAACCTCCCCACTCCACCCAACCTCCCCACTTCACCCAACCTCCCCACTCCACCCTATCTCCCCACTCCACCCAACCGCCCCACCCCGCCCAAACTCCCCTCTCCACACAACCTCCTTACTTCACCCAACCTCCCAACTTCACCCAACCTCCTCACTCCACCCAACCTCCCTACTCCACCGAACTTCCCACGCCATCCAAACTCCCAACTCCTCCCAACCTCCCCACTCCTCCCAACCTACGCACTCCCCCCAACCACACCACTCCACCCAACCTTCCCACTTCAACCCATCCTCCCCACTCCACCCAACCTCCGCCCTCCACCCAACCTCCCCACTCCACCTAACCTCCCCACTTCACCCAACCTCCGCACTCCACCCAACTTCCGCACTCCACCCAACTTCCGCACTCCATGCAATCTCCGCACTTCACCCAACCTCCGCACTCCACACAACTTCCCCACTTCATACAACCTCCCCACTCAACCCAACCTCCCCAATTCACACAACCTCCCCACTTCACCCAACCTCCCCACATCACCCAACCTCCCCACTCCACGCAACCTCCTCACTCCACCCAACCTCCCCTCTTCACCCAACCTCCCCTCTCCACACAACCTCCCCACTTCACCCAACCTCCCAACTTCACCCAACCTCCTCACTCCACCCAACCTCCCCACTCCTCCGAACTTCCCACGCCATCCAACCTCCCAACTCCTCCCAACCTCCCCACTCCTCCCAACCTACGCTCTCCCCCCAACCACACCACTCCACCCAACCATCCCACTTCAACCCATCCTCCCCACTCCACCCAACCTCCGCCCTCCACCCAACCTCCCCACTCCACCCATCCTCCCCACTTCACCCAACCTCCGCACTCCACCCAACTTCCCCACTCCACCCAACTTCCGCACTCCATGCAACCTCCGCACTCCACCCAACCTCCGCACTCCACACAACTTCCCCACTTCATACAACCTCCCCACTCAACCCAACCTCCCCACTTCACGAAAACTCCCCACTTCACCCAACCTCCCCACATCACCCAACCTCCCCACTCCACGCAACCTCCTAACTCCACCCAACCTCCCCACTTCACCCAACCTCCCCAGAGCATCCAACCTCCCCACTCCACCCAACCTCCCCAAATCACCCAACCTCCCCACTCCACTCAAACTCCCCACTCCACCCAAATTCAGCACTCCACCCAACCCCCCACTCCACCGAACCTCACCACTCCATCCAACCTCCCAACTCCACCCAATCTCCCCACTCCTCGCAACCTAAGCACTCCACCCAACCACCCTACTCCACCCAACATCCCCAATTCAACCCATCCTCCCAAATCCGCCAAACCTCCCCACTTCACCCAACCTCCCCACTCCACCCAACCTCCCCACTTCACCCAACCTCCGCACTCCAACCAACTTCCGCACTCCACCCAACTTCCGCACTCCATGCAACCTCCGCACTCCACCCAACCTCCGCACCCCCCACAACTTCCCCACTTCATACAACCTCCCCACTCGCCCCAACCTCCCCACCCCACCCAACCTCCTCAAATCACCCAACCTCCCCACTCTACTCAAACTCCCCACTCCACCCAACCTCCTCACTCCATCCAACCTCCCCACTTCACCCAACCTCCCCAGACCACCCAACCTCCCCACTCCACCGAACCTCCCCACTCCAAAAACCTGCCCACTTCACCCAACCTCCCCACTTCACCCAGCCTCCCCACTCCACCCAACCTCCCCACTTCACACAACCTCCCCATATCACCCAACCTCCCCACTCCACCTAAACTCCCCACTCCACCCAACCTCCCCACTCCACCCAACCTCCCCACTTCACCCAACCTCCCTACTTCACCCAACCTCCCTACTTCACCAAACCTCCGCATTCCAACCAACCTCCGCACGCCACCCAACCTCCCCACTTCACCCAACCTCCCCAGAGCACCCAACCTCCCCACTCCACCCAACCTCCCCACTCCATCCAACCTCCCCTCTCCACCCAACCTGCCCACTTCACCCAACCTCCGCACTCCACCCAAAGTTCGCACTCAACCCAACTTCCACACTTCACCCAACCTCCCAACTCCACCCATCCTCCCAAATCCACCCAACCTCCGCACGCCACCCAACCTCCCCACTTCACCCAACCTCCCCAGAGCACCCAACCTCCCCACTCCACCCAACCTCCACACTCCATCCTACCTCCCCTCTCCACCCAACCTCCACACTTCACCCAACCTCCGCACTCCACCCAAAGTTCGTACTCAACCCAACCTCCACACTTCACCCAACCTCCCCACTCCACCCAACCTCCGCCCTCCACCCAACCTCCCCACTCCACCCAACCTCCCCAGTTCACCCAACCTCCGCACTCCACCCAACTTCCGCACTCCACCCAACTTCCGCACTCCATGCAACCTCCCCACTCCACCCAACCTCCCCAAATCACCCAACCTCCCCACTCCACCCAATCTCCCCACTCCTCCCAACCTCCGCACTCCACCCAACCACCCTACTCCACCCAACATCCCCACTTCAACCCATCCTCCCAAATCCACCCAACCTCCCCACTTCACCCAACCTCCCCACTCCACCCAACCTCCCCACTCCACCCACACTCCCCACTCCACCGAACCTCCCCACGCCATCCAACCTCCCCAAATCACCCAACCTCCCCACTCCGCCCAACCTACGCACTCCACCCAACCACACCACTCCACCCAACCTCCCCACTTCAACCCATCCTCACCACTAACCCAATCTCCCCACCCCACCCAACCTCCCCAAATCACCCAACCTCCCCACTCCACTCAAACTCCCCACTCCACCCAACCTCCTCACTCCACCCAACCTCCCCACTTCACCCAACCTCCCCAGACCACACAACCTCCCCACTCCAACGAACCTCCCCACTCCACCCAACCGGCCCACTTCACCCAACCTCCCCACTTCACCCAGCCTCCCCACTCCACCCAACCTCCCCACTTCACCCAACCTCCCCATATCACCCAACCTCCCCACTCCACCTAAACTCCCCACTCCACCCAACCTCCCCACTCCACCCAACCTCCCCACTTCACCCAACCTCCCTACTTCACCAAACCTCCGCATTCCAACCAACCTCCGCATGCCACCCAACCTCCGCACTTCACCCAACCTCCCCAGAGCACCCAACCTCCCCACTCCACCCAACCTCCACTCTCCATCCTACCTCCCCTCTCCACCCAACCTCCACACTTCACCCAACCTCCGCACTCCACCCAATGTTCGCACTCAACCCAACCTCCACACTTCACCCAACCTCCCAACTCCACCCAACCTCCCCACTTCACCAAACCTCCGCATTCCAACCAACCTACGCGCGCCACCCAACCTCCGCACTCGAACCAACTTCCGCACTCCACCCAACCTCCGCACTCCACCCAACTTCCGCACTCAACCCAACTTCCGCACTCCAACCAACCTCCGCACTCCACCCAACCTCCGCACCCCCCACAACTTCCCCACTTCATACAACCTCCCCACTCACCCCAACCTCCCCACCCCACCCAACCTCCCCAAATCACCCAACCTCCCCACTCTACTCAAACTCCCCACTCCACCCAACCTCCTCACTGCACCCAACCTCCCCACTTCACCCAACCTCCCCAGACCACCCAACCTCCCCACTCCACCCAACCTCCCCACTCCACCCAACCTGCCCACTTCACCCAACCTCCCCACTTCACCCAGCCTCCCCACTCCACCCAACCTCCCCACTTCACACAACTTCCCCATATCACCCAACCTCCCCACTCCACCTAAACTCCCCACTCCACCCAACCTCCCCACTCCACCCAACCTCCCCACTTCACCCAACCTCCACACTCCACCCTATCTCCCCACTCCACCCAACCTCCCCACCCCGCCCAAACTCCCCTCTCCACCCAACCTCCCCACATCACCCAACCTCCCAACTTCACCCAACCTCCTCACTCCACGCAACCTCCCCACTCCACCGAACCTCCCCACGCCATCCAACCTCCCAACTCCACCCAACCTCCCAACTCCTCCCAACTTACGCACTCCACCCAACCAAATCACTCCACCCAACATCCTCACTCCACCCAACCTCCCCACTTCACCCAACCTCCCCAGAGCACCCAAACTCTCCACTCCACCCAACCTCCCCACTCCACCCAACCTCCCCTCTCCACCCAACCTCCCCACTTCACCCAACCTCCCCACTCCACCCAACCTCCCCACTTCACCCAACCTCCCCACATCACCCAAACTCCCCACTCCACCCAACCTCCCCACCCCACCCAACCTCCCCACATCACCCAACCTCCCTACTTCACCCAACCTCCCCACTTCACCCAACTTCCGCACTCCACCCAACTTCCGCACTCCATGCAACCTCCGCACTCCACCCAACCTCCGCACTCCACACAACTTCCCCACTTCAAAAAACCTCCCCACTCAACCCAACCTCTCCACTTCACCCAACCTCCCCACTTCACCCAACCTCCCCACATCACCCAACTTCCCCACTTCACCCAACCTCCCAAAATCACCCAACCTCCCCACTCCACTCAAACTCCCCACTCCACGCAACCTCCTCACTCCACCCAACCTCCCCACTTAACCCTACCTCCACAGAGCACCGAACCTCCCCACTCCACCGAACCTCCCCACTCCACCCAACCTCCGAACACCACCCAACTTCAGCACTCCACCCAACCACCCTACTCCACCCACATCCCCACTCCATCCAACCTCCCAACTCCACCCAATCTCCCCACTCCTCCCAACCTACGCACTCCACCCAACCATCCCACTCCACCCACATCCCCACTTCAACCCATCCTCCCAAATCCACCCAACCTCCCCACTCCACCCAACCGCCCCACCCCGCCCAAACTCCCCTCTCCACACAACCTCCCTACTTCACCCAACCTCCCAACTTCACCCAACCTCCTCACTTCACCCAACCTCCCTACTCCACCGAACTTCCCACGCCATCCAATCTCCCAACTCCTCCCAACCTCCCCACTCCTCCCAACCTACGCACTCCCCCCAACCACACCACTCCACCCAACCTTCCCACTTCAACCCATCCTCCCCACTCCTCCCAACCTCCGCACTCCACCCAACCACCCTACTCCACCCAACATCCCCACTTCACCCAACCTCCCTACTCCACCGAACTTCCCACGCCATCCAATCTCCCAACTCCTCCCAACCTCCCCACTCCACCCAACCTGCCCACTTCACCCAACCTCCCCACTTCACCCAGCCTCCCCACTCCACCCAACCTCCCCACTTCCCACAACCTCCCCATATCACCCAACCTCCCCACTCCACCTAAACTCCCCACTCCACCCAACCTCCCCACTCCACCCAACCTCCCCACTTCACCCAACCTCCCTACTTCACCCAACCTCCCTACTTCACCAAACCTCCGCATTCCAACCAACCTCCGCACGCCACCCAACCTCCCCACTTCACCCAACCTCCCCAGAGCACCCAACCTCCCCACTCCACCCAACCTCCCACTCCATCCAACCTCCCCTCTCCACCCAACCTTCCCACTTCAACCCATCCTCCCCACTCCACCCAACCTCCGCCCTCCACCCAACCTCCCCACTCCACCTAACCTCCCCACTTCACCCAACCTCCCCACTCCACTCAAACTCCCCACTCCACCCAAATTCAGCACTCCACCCAACCCCCCACTCCACCGAACCTCACCACTCCATCCAACCTCCCAACTCCACCCAACCTCCCCACTCCTCCCAACCTAAGCACTCCACCCAACCACCCTACTCCACCCAACATCCCCAATTCAACCCATCCTCCCAAATCCGCCCAACCTCCCCACTCCATCCAACCTCCCCTCTCCACCCAACCTCCGCACGCCACCCAACCTCCCCACTTCACCCAACCTCCCCAGAGCACCCAACCTCCCCACTCCACCCAACCTCCACACTCCATCCTACCTCCCCTCTCCACCCAACCTCCACTCTCCATCCTACCTCCCCTCTCCACCCAACCTCCACACTTCACCCAACCTCCGCACTCCACCCAATGTTCGCACTCAACCCAACCTCCACACTTCACCCAACCTCCCAACTCCACCCAACCTCCCCACTTCACCAAACCTCCGCATTCCAACCAACCTACGCGCGCCACCCAACCTCCGCACTCGAACCAACTTCCGCACTCCACCCAACCTCCGCACTCCACCCAACTTCCGCACTCAACCCAACTTCCGCACTCCAACCAACTTCCGCACTCTATCCAACCTCCACACTCCACCCAACCTCCTCACTCCACACAACTTCCTCACTCCACCCAACCTCCCCACTCCACCCAACCTCCCCACTTCACCCAACCTACCCACTCTACCCAACCTCCTCACTCCACCCAACATCCCCACAGCACCCAACCTCCACACTCCACGCAACCTCCCCAATTCACCCAACCTCCCCACTTCACCCAACCTCCGCACTCCACCCAACCTCCGCACCCCCCACAACTTCCCCACTTCATACAACCTCCCCACTCACCCCAACCTCCCCACCCCACCCAACCTCCTCAAATCACCCAACCTCCCCACTCTACTCAAACTCCCCACTCCACCCAGCCTCCTCACTCCACCCAACCTCCCCACTTCACCCAACCTCCCCAGACCACCCAACCTCCCCACTCCACCCAACCTCCCCACTCCACCCAACCTGCCCACTTCACCCAACCTCCCCACTTCACCCAGCCTCCCCACTCCACCCAACCTCCCCACTTCACACAACCTCCCCATATCACCCAACCTCCCCACTCCACCTAAACTCCCCACTCCACCCAACCTCCCCACTCCACCCAACCTCCCCACTTCACCCAACCTCCCCACTCCACCCTATCTCCCCACTCCACCCAACCGCCCCACCCCGCCCAAACTCCCCTCTCCACACAACCTCCTTACTTCACCCAACCTCCCAACTTCACCCAACCTCCTCACTCCACCCAACCTCCCTACTCCACCGAACTTCCCACGCCATCCAAACTCCCAACTCCTCCCAACCTCCCCACTCCTCCCAACCTACGCACTCCCCCCAACCACACCACTCCACCCAACCTTCCCACTTCAACCCATCCTCCCCACTCCACCCAACCTCCGCCCTCCACCCAACCTCCCCACTCCACCTAACCTCCCCACTTCACCCAACCTCCGCACTCCACCCAACTTCCGCACTCCACCCAACTTCCGCACTCCATGCAATCTCCGCACTTCACCCAACCTCCGCACTCCACACAACTTCCCCACTTCATACAACCTCCCCACTCAACCCAACCTCCCCAATTCACACAACCTCCCCACTTCACCCAACCTCCCCACATCACCCAACCTCCCCACTCCACGCAACCTCCTCACTCCACCCAACCTCCCCTCTTCACCCAACCTCCCCTCTCCACACAACCTCCCCACTTCACCCAACCTCCCAACTTCACCCAACCTCCTCACTCCACCCAACCTCCCCACTCCTCCGAACTTCCCACGCCATCCAACCTCCCAACTCCTCCCAACCTCCCCACTCCTCCCAACCTACGCTCTCCCCCCAACCACACCACTCCACCCAACCATCCCACTTCAACCCATCCTCCCCACTCCACCCAACCTCCGCCCTCCACCCAACCTCCCCACTCCACCCATCCTCCCCACTTCACCCAACCTCCGCACTCCACCCAACTTCCCCACTCCACCCAACTTCCGCACTCCATGCAACCTCCGCACTCCACCCAACCTCCGCACTCCACACAACTTCCCCACTTCATACAACCTCCCCACTCAACCCAACCTCCCCACTTCACGAAAACTCCCCACTTCACCCAACCTCCCCACATCACCCAACCTCCCCACTCCACGCAACCTCCTAACTCCACCCAACCTCCCCACTTCACCCAACCTCCCCAGAGCATCCAACCTCCCCACTCCACCCAACCTCCCCAAATCACCCAACCTCCCCACTCCACTCAAACTCCCCACTCCACCCAAATTCAGCACTCCACCCAACCCCCCACTCCACCGAACCTCACCACTCCATCCAACCTCCCAACTCCACCCAATCTCCCCACTCCTCGCAACCTAAGCACTCCACCCAACCACCCTACTCCACCCAACATCCCCAATTCAACCCATCCTCCCAAATCCGCCAAACCTCCCCACTTCACCCAACCTCCCCACTCCACCCAACCTCCCCACTTCACCCAACCTCCGCACTCCAACCAACTTCCGCACTCCACCCAACTTCCGCACTCCATGCAACCTCCGCACTCCACCCAACCTCCGCACCCCCCACAACTTCCCCACTTCATACAACCTCCCCACTCGCCCCAACCTCCCCACCCCACCCAACCTCCTCAAATCACCCAACCTCCCCACTCTACTCAAACTCCCCACTCCACCCAACCTCCTCACTCCATCCAACCTCCCCACTTCACCCAACCTCCCCAGACCACCCAACCTCCCCACTCCACCGAACCTCCCCACTCCAAAAACCTGCCCACTTCACCCAACCTCCCCACTTCACCCAGCCTCCCCACTCCACCCAACCTCCCCACTTCACACAACCTCCCCATATCACCCAACCTCCCCACTCCACCTAAACTCCCCACTCCACCCAACCTCCCCACTCCACCCAACCTCCCCACTTCACCCAACCTCCCTACTTCACCCAACCTCCCTACTTCACCAAACCTCCGCATTCCAACCAACCTCCGCACGCCACCCAACCTCCCCACTTCACCCAACCTCCCCAGAGCACCCAACCTCCCCACTCCACCCAACCTCCCCACTCCATCCAACCTCCCCTCTCCACCCAACCTGCCCACTTCACCCAACCTCCGCACTCCACCCAAAGTTCGCACTCAACCCAACTTCCACACTTCACCCAACCTCCCAACTCCACCCATCCTCCCAAATCCACCCAACCTCCGCACGCCACCCAACCTCCCCACTTCACCCAACCTCCCCAGAGCACCCAACCTCCCCACTCCACCCAACCTCCACACTCCATCCTACCTCCCCTCTCCACCCAACCTCCACACTTCACCCAACCTCCGCACTCCACCCAAAGTTCGTACTCAACCCAACCTCCACACTTCACCCAACCTCCCCACTCCACCCAACCTCCGCCCTCCACCCAACCTCCCCACTCCACCCAACCTCCCCAGTTCACCCAACCTCCGCACTCCACCCAACTTCCGCACTCCACCCAACTTCCGCACTCCATGCAACCTCCCCACTCCACCCAACCTCCCCAAATCACCCAACCTCCCCACTCCACCCAATCTCCCCACTCCTCCCAACCTCCGCACTCCACCCAACCACCCTACTCCACCCAACATCCCCACTTCAACCCATCCTCCCAAATCCACCCAACCTCCCCACTTCACCCAACCTCCCCACTCCACCCAACCTCCCCACTCCACCCACACTCCCCACTCCACCGAACCTCCCCACGCCATCCAACCTCCCCAAATCACCCAACCTCCCCACTCCGCCCAACCTACGCACTCCACCCAACCACACCACTCCACCCAACCTCCCCACTTCAACCCATCCTCACCACTAACCCAATCTCCCCACCCCACCCAACCTCCCCAAATCACCCAACCTCCCCACTCCACTCAAACTCCCCACTCCACCCAACCTCCTCACTCCACCCAACCTCCCCACTTCACCCAACCTCCCCAGACCACACAACCTCCCCACTCCAACGAACCTCCCCACTCCACCCAACCGGCCCACTTCACCCAACCTCCCCACTTCACCCAGCCTCCCCACTCCACCCAACCTCCCCACTTCACCCAACCTCCCCATATCACCCAACCTCCCCACTCCACCTAAACTCCCCACTCCACCCAACCTCCCCACTCCACCCAACCTCCCCACTTCACCCAACCTCCCTACTTCACCAAACCTCCGCATTCCAACCAACCTCCGCATGCCACCCAACCTCCGCACTTCACCCAACCTCCCCAGAGCACCCAACCTCCCCACTCCACCCAACCTCCACTCTCCATCCTACCTCCCCTCTCCACCCAACCTCCACACTTCACCCAACCTCCGCACTCCACCCAATGTTCGCACTCAACCCAACCTCCACACTTCACCCAACCTCCCAACTCCACCCAACCTCCCCACTTCACCAAACCTCCGCATTCCAACCAACCTACGCGCGCCACCCAACCTCCGCACTCGAACCAACTTCCGCACTCCACCCAACCTCCGCACTCCACCCAACTTCCGCACTCAACCCAACTTCCGCACTCCAACCAACCTCCGCACTCCACCCAACCTCCGCACCCCCCACAACTTCCCCACTTCATACAACCTCCCCACTCACCCCAACCTCCCCACCCCACCCAACCTCCCCAAATCACCCAACCTCCCCACTCTACTCAAACTCCCCACTCCACCCAACCTCCTCACTGCACCCAACCTCCCCACTTCACCCAACCTCCCCAGACCACCCAACCTCCCCACTCCACCCAACCTCCCCACTCCACCCAACCTGCCCACTTCACCCAACCTCCCCACTTCACCCAGCCTCCCCACTCCACCCAACCTCCCCACTTCACACAACTTCCCCATATCACCCAACCTCCCCACTCCACCTAAACTCCCCACTCCACCCAACCTCCCCACTCCACCCAACCTCCCCACTTCACCCAACCTCCACACTCCACCCTATCTCCCCACTCCACCCAACCTCCCCACCCCGCCCAAACTCCCCTCTCCACCCAACCTCCCCACATCACCCAACCTCCCAACTTCACCCAACCTCCTCACTCCACGCAACCTCCCCACTCCACCGAACCTCCCCACGCCATCCAACCTCCCAACTCCACCCAACCTCCCAACTCCTCCCAACTTACGCACTCCACCCAACCAAATCACTCCACCCAACATCCTCACTCCACCCAACCTCCCCACTTCACCCAACCTCCCCAGAGCACCCAAACTCTCCACTCCACCCAACCTCCCCACTCCACCCAACCTCCCCTCTCCACCCAACCTCCCCACTTCACCCAACCTCCCCACTCCACCCAACCTCCCCACTTCACCCAACCTCCCCACATCACCCAAACTCCCCACTCCACCCAACCTCCCCACCCCACCCAACCTCCCCACATCACCCAACCTCCCTACTTCACCCAACCTCCCCACTTCACCCAACTTCCGCACTCCACCCAACTTCCGCACTCCATGCAACCTCCGCACTCCACCCAACCTCCGCACTCCACACAACTTCCCCACTTCAAAAAACCTCCCCACTCAACCCAACCTCTCCACTTCACCCAACCTCCCCACTTCACCCAACCTCCCCACATCACCCAACCTCCCCACTTCACCCAACCTCCCAAAATCACCCAACCTCCCCACTCCACTCAAACTCCCCACTCCACGCAACCTCCTCACTCCACCCAACCTCCCCACTTAACCCTACCTCCACAGAGCACCGAACCTCCCCACTCCACCGAACCTCCCCACTCCACCCAACCTCCGAACACCACCCAACTTCAGCACTCCACCCAACCACCCTACTCCACCCACATCCCCACTCCATCCAACCTCCCAACTCCACCCAATCTCCCCACTCCTCCCAACCTACGCACTCCACCCAACCATCCCACTCCACCCACATCCCCACTTCAACCCATCCTCCCAAATCCACCCAACCTCCCCACTCCACCCAACCGCCCCACCCCGCCCAAACTCCCCTCTCCACACAACCTCCCTACTTCACCCAACCTCCCAACTTCACCCAACCTCCTCACTTCACCCAACCTCCCTACTCCACCGAACTTCCCACGCCATCCAATCTCCCAACTCCTCCCAACCTCCCCACTCCTCCCAACCTACGCACTCCCCCCAACCACACCACTCCACCCAACCTTCCCACTTCAACCCATCCTCCCCACTCCTCCCAACCTCCGCACTCCACCCAACCACCCTACTCCACCCAACATCCCCACTTCAACCCATCCTCCCAAATCCACCCAACCTCCCCACTTCACCCAACCTCCCCACTCCACCCAACCTCCCCACTCCACCCACACTCCCCACTCCACCGAACCTCCCCACGCCATCCAACCTCCCCAAATCACCCAACCTCCCCACTCCGCCCAACCTACGCACTCCACCCAACCACACCACTCCACCCAACCTCCCCACTTCAACCCATCCTCACCACTAACCCAACCTCCCCACCCCACCCAACCTCCCCAAATCACCCAACCTCCCCACTCCACTCAAACTCCCCACTCCACCCAACCTCCTCACTCCACCCAACCTCCCCACTTCACCCAACCTCCCCAGACCACACAACCTCCCCACTCCAACGAACCTCCCCACTCCACCCAACCTGCCCACTTCACCCAACCTCCCCACTTCACCCAGCCTCCCCACTCCACCCAACCTCCCCACTTCACCCAACCTCCCCATATCACCCAACCTCCCCACTCCACCTAAACTCCCCACTCCACCCAACCTCCCCACTCCACCCAACCTCCCCACTTCACCCAACCTCCCTACTTCACCAAACCTCCGCATTCCAACCAACCTCCGCATGCCACCCAACCTCCGCACTTCACCCAACCTCCCCAGAGCACCCAACCTCCCCACTCCACCCAACCTCCACTCTCCATCCTACCTCCCCTCTCCACCCAACCTCCACACTTCACCCAACCTCCGCACTCCACCCAATGTTCGCACTCAACCCAACCTCCACACTTCACCCAACCTCCCAACTCCACCCAACCTCCCCACTTCACCAAACCTCCGCATTCCAACCAACCTACGCGCGCCACCCAACCTCCGCACTCGAACCAACTTCCGCACTCCACCCAACCTCCGCACTCCACCCAACTTCCGCACTCAACCCAACTTCCGCACTCCAACCAACTTCCGCACTCTATCCAACCTCCACACTCCACCCAACCTCCTCACTCCACACAACTTCCTCACTCCACCCAACCTCCCCACTCCACCCAACCTCCCCACAGCACCCAACCTCCACACTCCACGCAACCTCCCCAATTCACCCAACCTCCCCACTTCACCCAACCTCCGCACTCCACCCAACCTCCGCACCCCCCACAACTTCCCCACTTCATACAACCTCCCCACTCACCCCAACCTCCCCACCCCACCCAACCTCCCCAAATCACCCAACCTCCCCACTCTACTCAAACTCCCCACTCCACCCAACCTCCTCACTCCACCCAACCTCCCCACTTCACCCAACCTCCCCAGACCACCCAACCTCCCCACTCCACCCAACCTCCCCACTCCACCCAACCTGCCCACTTCACCCAACCTCCCCACTTCACCCAGCCTCCCCACTCCACCCAACCTCCCCACTTCACACAACCTCCCCATATCACCCAACCTCCCCACTCCACCTAAACTCCCCACTCCACCCAATCTCCCCACTCCACCCAACCTCCCCACTTCACCCAACCTCCACACTCCACCCTATCTCCCCACTCCACCCAACCTCCCCACCCCGCCCAAACTCCCCTCTCCACCCAACCTCCCCACATCACCCAACCTCCCAACTTCACCCAACCTCCTCACTCCACGCAACCTCCCCACTCCACCGAACCTCCCCACGCCATCCAACCTCCCAACTCCACCCAACCTCCCAACTCCTCCCAACTTACGCACTCCACCCAACCAAATCACTCCACCCAACATCCTCACTCCACCCAACCTCCCCACTTCACCCAACCTCCCCAGAGCACCCAAACTCTCCACTCCACCCAACCTCCCCACTCCACCCAACCTCCCCTCTCCACCCAACCTCCCCACTTCACCCAACCTCCCCACTCCACCCAACCTCCCCACTTCACCCAACCTCCCCACATCACCCAAACTCCCCACTCCACCCAACCTCCCCACCCCACCCAACCTCCCCACATCACCCAACCTCCCTACTTCACCCAACCTCCCCACTTCACCCAACTTCCGCACTCCACCCAACTTCCGCACTCCATGCAACCTCCGCACTCCACCCAACCTCCGCACTCCACACAACTTCCCCACTTCATAAAACCTCCCCACTCAACCCAACCTCTCCACTTCACCCAACCTCCCCACTTCACCCAACCTCCCCACATCACCCAACCTCCCCACTTCACCCAACCTCCCAAAATCACCCAACCTCCCCACTCCACTCAAACTCCCCACTCCACGCAACCTCCTCACTCCACCCAACCTCCCCACTTAACCCTACCTCCACAGAGCACCGAACCTCCCCACTCCACCGAACCTCCCCACTCCACCCAACCTCCGAACACCACCCAACTTCAGCACTCCACCCAACCACCCTACTCCACCCACATCCCCACTCCATCCAACCTCCCAACTCCACCCAATCTCCCCACTCCTCCCAACCTACGCACTCCACCCAACCATCCCACTCCACCCACATCCCCACTTCAACCCATCCTCCCAAATCCACCCAACCTCCCCACTCCACCCAACCGCCCCACCCCGCCCAAACTCCCCTCTCCACACAACCTCCCTACTTCACCCAACCTCCCAACTTCACCCAACCTCCTCACTTCACCCAACCTCCCTACTCCACCGAACTTCCCACGCCATCCAATCTCCCAACTCCTCCCAACCTCCCCACTCCTCCCAACCTACGCACTCCCCCCAACCACACCACTCCACCCAACCTTCCCACTTCAACCCATCCTCCCCACTCCACCCAACCTCCGCCCTCCACCCAACCTCCCCACTCCACCTAACCTCCCCACTTCACCCAACCTCCGCACTCCACCCAACTTCCGCACTCCACCCAACTTCCGCACTCCATGCAATCTCCGCACTTCACCCAACCTCCGCACTCCACACAACTTCCCCACTTCATACAACCTCCCCACTCAACCCAACCTCCCCAATTCACACAACCTCCCCACTTCACCCAACCTCCCCACATCACCCAACCTCCCCACTCCACGCAACCTCCTCACTCCACCCAACCTCCCCTCTTCACCCAACCTCCCCTCTCCACACAACCTCCCCACTTCACCCAACCTCCCAACTTCACCCAACCTCCTCACTCCACCCAACCTCCCCACTCCTCCGAACTTCCCACGCCATCCAACCTCCCAACTCCTCCCAACCTCCCCACTCCTCCCAACCTACGCTCTCCCCCCAACCACACCACTCCACCCAACCATCCCACTTCAACCCATCCTCCCCACTCCACCCAACCTCCGCCCTCCACCCAACCTCCCCACTCCACCCAACCTCCCCACTTCACCCAACCTCCGCACTCCACCCAACTTCCGCACTCCACCCAACTTCCGCACTCCATGCAACCTCCGCACTCCACCCAACCTCCGCACTCCACACAACTTCCCCACTTCATACATCCTCCCCACTCAACCCAACCTCCCCACTTCACGCAAACTCCCCACTTCACCCAACCTCCCCACATCACCCAACCTCCCCACTCCACGCAACCTCCTAACTCCACGCAACCTCCCCACTTCACCCAACCTCCCCAGAGCATCCAACCTCCCCACTCCACCCAACCTCCCCAAATCACCCAACCTCCCCACTCCACTCAAACTCCCCACTCCACCCAAATTCAGCACTCCACCCAACCCCCCACTCCACCGAACCTCACCACTCCATCCAACCTCCCAACTCCACCCAATCTCCCCACTCCTCCCAACCTAAGCACTCCACCCAACCACCCTACTCCACCCAACATCCCCAATTCAACCCATCCTCCCAAATCCGCCCAACCTCCCCACTTCACCCAACCTCCCCACTCCACCCAACCTCCCCACTTCACCCAACCTCCGCACTCCAACCAACTTCCGCACTCCACCCAACTTCCGCACTCCATGCAACCTCCGCACTCCACCCAACCTCCGCACCCCCCACAACTTCCCCACTTCATACAACCTCCCCACTCGCCCCAACCTCCCCACCCCACCCAACCTCCTCAAATCACCCAACCTCCCCACTCTACTCAAACTCCCCACTCCACCCAACCTCCTCACTCCATCCAACCTCCCCACTTCACCCAACCTCCCCAGACCACCCAACCTCCCCACTCCACCGAACCTCCCCACTCCACCCAACCTGCCCACTTCACCCAACCTCCCCACTTCACCCAGCCTCCCCACTCCACCCAACCTCCCCACTTCACACAACCTCCCCATATCACCCAACCTCCCCACTCCACCTAAACTCCCCACTCCACCCAACCTCCCCACTCCACCCAACCTCCCCACTTCACCCAACCTCCCTACTTCACCCAACCTCCCCACTTCACCCAACCTCCGCACTCCACCCAAAGTTCGCACTCAACCCAACTTCCACACTTCACCCAACCTCCCAACTCCACCCATCCTCCCAAATCCACCCAACCTCCCCACTTCACCCAACCTCCCCACTCCACCCAACCTCCGCCCTCCACCCAACCTCCCCACTCCACCCAACCTCCCCACTTCAACCAACCTCCGCACTCCACCCAACTTCCGCACTCCACCCAACTTCCGCACTCCATGCAACCTCCCCAAATCACCCAACCTCCCCACTCCACCCAATCTCCCCACTCCTCCCAACCTACGCACTCCACCCAACCACCCTGCTCCACCCAACATCCCCACTTCAACCCATCCTCCCAAATCCACCCAACCTCCCCACTTCACCCAACCTCCCCACTCCACCCAACCTCCCCACTCCACCCACACTCCCCACTCCACCGAACCTCCCCACGCCATCCAACCTCCCCAAATCACCCAACCTCCCCACTCCGCCCAAACTACGCACTCCACCCAAACACACCACTCCACCCAACCTCCCCACTTCAACCCATCCTCACCACTCAACCCAACTTCCCCACCCCACCCTACCTCCCCAAATCACCCAACCTCCTCACTCCACCCAACCTCCCCACTTCACCCAAC
Organism: Oasisia sp. SBJ-2009; assembly: GCA_964017155.1. Classification (NCBI taxonomy): domain Eukaryota; kingdom Metazoa; phylum Annelida; class Polychaeta; order Sabellida; family Siboglinidae; genus Oasisia; species Oasisia sp. SBJ-2009. The sequence goes on along the minus strand of OZ024857.1, from coordinate 32,259,299 downwards.
CTCCCCAGACCACCCAACCTCCCCACTCCACCGAACCTCCCCACTCCACCCAACCTGCCCACTTCACCCAACCTCCCCACTTCACCCAGCCTCCCCACTCCACCCAACCTCCCCACTTCACCCAACCTCCCCATATCACCCAACCTCCCCACTCCACCTAAACTCCCCACTCCACCCAACCTCCCCACTCCACCCAACCTCCCCACTTCACCCAACCTCCCTACTTCACCAAACCTCCGCATTCCAACCAACCTCCGCATGCCACCCAACCTCCCCACTTCACCCAACCTCCCCAGAGCACCCAACCTCCCCACTCCACCCAACCTCCACACTCCATCCTACCTCCCCTCTCCACCCAACCTCCACACTTCACCCAACCTCCGCACTCCACCCAAAGTTCGCACTCAACCCAACCTCCACACTTCACCCAACCTCCCAACTCCATCCAACCTCCCCACTTCACCAAACCTCCGCATTGCAACCAACCTACGCGCGCCACCCAACCTCCGCACTCGAACCAACTTCCGCACTCCACCCAACCTCCGCACTCAACCCAACTTCCGCACTCCACCCAACTTCCGCACTCCAACCAACTTCCGCACTCTATCCAACCTCCACACTCCACCCAACCTCCTCACTCCACACAACTTCCTCACTCCACCCAACCTCCCCACTCCACCCAACCTCCCCACTTCACCCAACCTCCCCACTCTACCCAACCTCCTCACTCCACCCAACTTCCCCACTTCACCCAACATCCCCACAGCACCCAACCTCCCCACTCCACGCAACCTCCCCAATTCACACAACTTCCCCACTTCACCCAACCTCCCCACTCCACCCTATCTCCCCACTCCACCCAACCTCCCCACCCCGCCCAAACTCCCCTCTCCACCCAACCTCCCCACATCACCCAACCTCCCAACTTCACCCAACCTCCTCACTCCACGCAACCTCCCCACTCCACCGAACCTCCCCGCGCCATCCAACCTCCCAACTCCACCCAACCTCCCAACTCCTCCCAACTTACGCACTCCACCCAACCAAACCACTCCACCCAACCTCCCCACTCTACCCAACCTCCTCACTCCACCCAACCCCCCCTCTTCACCCAACATCCCCACAGCACCCAACCTCCCCACTCCACCTAAACTCCCCACTCCACCCAACCTCCCCACTCCACCCAACCTCCCCACTTCACCCAACCTCCCTACTTCACCCAACCTCCCTACTTCACCAAACCTCCGCATTCCAACCAACCTCCGCACGCCACCCAACCTCCGCACTCGAACCAACTTCCGCACTCCACCCAACCTCCGCACTCCATGCAACCACCGCACTCCACCCAACCTCCGCACTCCACACAACTTCCCCACTTCATACAACCTCCCCTCTCAACCCAACCTCCCCACTCCACCCAACCTCCCCACTTCACCTAACCTCCGCACTCCACCCAACTTCCGCACTCCACCCAACATCCGCACTCTATGCAACCTCACCACTCCACCCAATCTCCCCACTCCTCCCAACCTACGCACTCCACCCAACCACCCTGCTCCACCCAACATCCCCACTTCAACCCATCCTCCCAAATCCACCCAACCTCCCCACTTCACCCAACCTCCCCACTCCACCCAACCTCCCCACTCCACCCACACTCCCCACTCCACCGAACCTCCCCACGTCATCCAACCTCCAAACTCCACCCAACCTCCCCACTCCGCCCAACCTACGCACTCCACCCAACCACACCACTCCACCCAACCTCCCCAATTCAACCCATCCTCACCACTCAACCCAACCTCCCCACCCCACCCAACCTCCCCAAATCACCCAACCTCCCCACTCCACTCAAACTCCCCACTCCACCCAATCTCCTCACTCCACCCAACCTCCCCACTTCACCCAACCTCCCCAGACCACCCAACCTCCCCACTCCACCGAACCTCCCCACTCCACCCAACCTGCCCACTTCACCCAACCTCCCCACTTCACCCAGCCTCCCCACTCCACCCAACCTCCCCACTTCACCCAACCTCCCTATATCACCCAACCTCCCCACTCCACCTAAACTCCCCACTCCACCTAAACTCCCCACTCCACCCAACCTCCCCACTCCACCCAACCTCCCCACTTCACCCAACCTCCCTACTTCACCAAACCTCCGCATTCCAACCAACCTCCGCATGCCACCCAACCTCCCCACTTCACCCAACCTCCCCAGAGCACCCAACCTCCCCACTCCACCCAACCTCCACACTCCATCCTACCTCCCCTCTCCACCCAACCTCCACACTTCACCCAACCTCCGCACTCCACCCAAAGTTCGCACTCAACCCAACCTCCACACTTCACCCAACCTCCCAACTCCATCCAACCTCCCCACTTCACCAAACCTCCGCATTGCAACCAACCTACGCGCGCCACCCAACCTCCGCACTCGAACCAACTTCCGCACTCCACCCAACCTCCGCACTCAACCCAACTTCCGCACTCCACCCAACTTCCGCACTCCAACCAACTTCCGCACTCTATCCAACCTCCACACTCCACCCAACCTCCTCACTCCACACAACTTCCTCACTCCACCCAACCTCCCCACTCCACCCAACCTCCCCACTTCACCCAACCTCCCCACTCTACCCAACCTCCTCACTCCACCCAACTTCCCCACTTCACCCAACATCCCCACAGCACCCAACCTCCCCACTCCACGCAACCTCCCCAATTCACACAACTTCCCCACTTCACCCAACCTCCCCACTCCACCCTATCTCCCCACTCCACCCAACCTCCCCACCCCGCCCAAACTCCCCTCTCCACCCAACCTCCCCACATCACCCAACCTCCCAACTTCACCCAACCTCCTCACTCCACGCAACCTCCCCACTCCACCGAACCTCCCCGCGCCATCCAACCTCCCAACTCCACCCAACCTCCCAACTCCTCCCAACTTACGCACTCCACCCAACCAAACCACTCCACCCAACCTCCCCACTCTACCCAACCTCCTCACTCCACCCAACCCCCCCTCTTCACCCAACATCCCCACAGCACCCAACCTCCCCACTCCACCTAAACTCCCCACTCCACCCAACCTCCCCACTCCACCCAACCTCCCCACTTCACCCAACCTCCCTACTTCACCCAACCTCCCTACTTCACCAAACCTCCGCATTCCAACCAACCTCCGCACGCCACCCAACCTCCGCACTCGAACCAACTTCCGCACTCCACCCAACCTCCGCACTCCATGCAACCACCGCACTCCACCCAACCTCCGCACTCCACACAACTTCCCCACTTCATACAACCTCCCCTCTCAACCCAACCTCCCCACTCCACCCAACCTCCCCACTTCACCTAACCTCCGCACTCCACCCAACTTCCGCACTCCACCCAACATCCGCACTCTATGCAACCTCACCACTCCACCCAATCTCCCCACTCCTCCCAACCTACGCACTCCACCCAACCACCCTGCTCCACCCAACATCCCCACTTCAACCCATCCTCCCAAATCCACCCAACCTCCCCACTTCACCCAACCTCCCCACTCCACCCAACCTCCCCACTCCACCCACACTCCCCACTCCACCGAACCTCCCCACGTCATCCAACCTCCAAACTCCACCCAACCTCCCCACTCCGCCCAACCTACGCACTCCACCCAACCACACCACTCCACCCAACCTCCCCAATTCAACCCATCCTCACCACTCAACCCAACCTCCCCACCCCACCCAACCTCCCCAAATCACCCAACCTCCCCACTCCACTCAAACTCCCCACTCCACCCAATCTCCTCACTCCACCCAACCTCCCCACTTCACCCAACCTCCCCAGACCACCCAACCTCCCCACTCCACCGAACCTCCCCACTCCACCCAACCTGCCCACTTCACCCAACCTCCCCACTTCACCCAGCCTCCCCACTCCACCCAACCTCCCCACTTCACCCAACCTCCCTATATCACCCAACCTCCCCACTCCACCTAAACTCCCCACTCCACCCAACCTCCCCACTCCACCCAACCTCCCCACTTCACCCAACCTCCCTACTTCACCCAACCTCCCTACTTCACCAAACCTCCGCATTCCAACCAACCTCCGCATGCCACCCAACCTCCCCACTTCACCCAACGTCCCCAGAGCACCCAACCTCCCCACTCCACCCAACCTCCACACTTCACCCAACCTCCGCACTCCACCCAAAGTTCGCACTCAACCCAACCTCCACACTTCACCCAACCTCCCAACTCCACCCAACCTCCCCACTTCACCAAACCTCCGCATTCCAACCAACCTACGCGCTCCACCCAACCTCTGCACTCGAACCAACTTCCGCACTCCACCCAACCTCCGCACTCCACCCAACTTCCGCACTCCACCCAACCTCCTCACTCCACAAAACTTCCTCACTCCACCCAACCTCCCCACTCCACTCAACCTCCCCACTTCTCCCAACCTCCCCACTCTACCCAACCTCCTCACTCCACCCAACCCCCCCTCTTCACCCAACATCCCCACAGCACCCAACCTCCCCACTCCACCTAAACTCCTCACTCCACCCAACCTCCCCACTCCACCCAACCTCCCCACTTCACCCAACCTCCCTACTTCACCCAACCTCCCTACTTCACCAAACCTCCGCATTCCAACCAACCTCCGCACGCCACCCAACCTCCGCACTCGAACCAACTTCCGCACTCCACCCAACCTCCGCACTCCACCCAACTTCCGCACTCCACCCAACTTCCGCACTCCACCCAACTTCAGCACTCCATCCAACCTCCGCACTCCACCCAACCTCCTCACTCCACACAACTTCCTCACTCCACCCAACCACCCCACTCCACCCAACCTCCCCACTTCTCCGAACCTCCGCCCTCCACCCAACCTCCCCACTCCACCCAACTTCCCCATTTCACCGAACCTCCCCACTCTACCCAACCTCCTCACTCCACCCAACCTCCCCACATCACCCAACATCCCCAGAGCACCCAACATCCCCACTCCACGCAACCTCCCCACTTCACACAACCTCCCCACTTCACCCAACCTCCCCTCTCCACCCAACCTCCCCACATCACCCAACCTCCCAACTTCACCCAACCTCCTCACTCCACTCAACCTCCCCACTCCACCGAACCTCCCCACGCCATCCAAACTCCCAACTCCACCCAACCTCCCAACTCCTCCCAACATTGGTAAAACCACGCCTACAAATGTAAAACCACGCCCGAAAAGGTAAATCCACGCCTTCAGAGGTAATAGCCACGCCTACGGAAGTAAAAAAACGCCCGAAAAGTAAAAACCACGCCTATAGAGGTATAAACCACGCATACCGAAGAAATGCCACTACAACAAAGGAAATACCACGCCCACAAAGGTAAAACCACGCGCGAAAATGTTAAACGTCGCCTACATAGGTAAAACCACGCCCACAAAGGTAAAACCACGCCTTCAGATGTTATAGCCACGCCGACTGAAGTCACAACACGACTGCAAAGGTAAAACTACTCCTACAGAAGTATAAACCACGCATACAAAGGAAAAACCACGCCCACACAGGTCAATCCACGCCCACAAAGTTCAAACCACGCCCTCAAAGGTAAAAACAAGCCTCCAGGGGTAAATCCATGTCTACAAAGGTATAACCACGCCCACAAAGGTAAAACCACGCCTACATAAATAAAACCACGCCTACGAAAGTAAATGCACACCTACATATGAAAAACCATGCCCACAATGGTAAACCAAGCCTTCAGAGATTATAACGACGCCTACAAACGTAACACCACGCCCACAATGGCAAAACACACCTTCAGAGGTAATAAACTCGCATACAGAGATAAAACCAAGCACACAAAGGAAAAACCACGCCTACAGACATAAAAACCACGTATGTTGAAGAAATGACACTACCACAAAGGAAATACCACGCCCACAAAGGTAAAACAACGCCTACTGAGAAACACCACGCCCACATAGGTAAAACCATACCCACGAAGGTAAAGCCACGCCTACAGAAATTAAACGACGCATGCAAAGGAAAAACCACGCCCACACGGGTAGAACCACGCCTACAAAGGTAAACCCACGCCCACAAATGTAAAACCAAGCCTTCAGAGGTTATAGCCATGCCTACAGATATCACAACACGGCTGCAAAAGTAAAACTACGCCTACAGAGATAAAAATATCGCATACAAAGGAAAAACCACGCCCACACAGGTAAAAGCACGCCTACATAGGGAAAACCACGCCTTCAGAGGTAAAACCACGCCCACAAAAATATAACCACACCCACAAAGTTCAAACCACGCCCTCAAAGGTAAAAACAAGCCTCCAGGGGTAACGCCATGCCTATAAACATATAACCGCGCCCCCCCAAAGGTAAAACCACACCTACAGAAGTACAACCACGCCTACGAAGGTAAATACACGCCTACATATGAAAAACCACGCCCACAAAGGTAAACCACGCAATCAGAGATTATAAGGACGCCTACAAACGTAAGACCACGGCCAAAATGTCAAAATACACTTTCAGAGGTATTAAACTCGTCTACAAAGATAAAACCAAGCACACAAAGGTAAAACCACGCCTACAGACATAAAAACCACGCATACTGAAGTAATGACACTACTACAAAGGAAATACCACGCCCACAAAGGCAAAACCACGCCTACTGTGGTACAAACCACGACTACAGGTAAAACCACGCCTACAGAAGTAAAACCGCGCCTACGAAGGTAAATACACGCCTACATATGAAAACCCATGCCCACAAAGGCAAACCACGCCTTCAGAGGTTATAAGGACGCCTACAAACGTAAGACCTCGCCCACAATGGCAAAACACACCTTCAGAGGTAATAAACTCGCCGACAGACATAAAAACCATGTATGCTGAAGTAATGACACTACTACAAAGGAAATACCACGCCCACAGAGGTAAAACCAAGCCCACAAATGCTAAAACTCGCCTACATAGATAAAACCACGCCTGCAAAGGTAAAACCACGCCCACAAAGGTAAACCCACGCCCGGGAAAGGTAAAGCCACGCCTTCAGAGGCTATAACAACGCCCACGGAAGAAAGAAACGCCCAAAAAGGTAAAACCACGAATACTGAGGTAAAAACCACGCATACCGAAGTGATGCCACTACAACAAAGGAAATACCACGCCCACAAAAGTAAAACCACGCCCACAAAGGTTAAGCCTCGCCTACATACGTAAAACCACGCATACAAAGGTAAAACCACGCCCAGTAAGGTAAATCCACGCCTACAGAGGTAAAACCACGCATACAAAGGAAAAACCCACGCCCACAAAGATATAACCACACCCACAAAGTTCAAACCACGCCCTCAAAGGTAAAAACAAGCCTCCAGGGGTAACGCCATGCCTACAAACATATAACCGCGCCCCCCAAAGGTAAAACCACACCTACAGAAGTACAACCACGCCTACGAAGGTAAATACACGCCTACATATGAAAAACCACGCCCACAAAGGTAAACCACGCCTTCAGAGATAATAAGGACGCGTACAAACGTAAGACCACGGCCAAAATGTCAAAATACACTTTCAGAGGTATTAAACTCGTCTACAGAGATAAAACCAAGCACACAAAGGTAAAACCACGCCTACATACATAAAAACCACGCATACTGAAGTAATGACACAACTACAAAGGAAATACCACGCCCACAAAGGCAAAACCACGCCTACTGTGGTACAAACCACGCCTACAGGTAAAACCACGCCTACAGAAGTAAAACCACGCCTACGAAGGTAAATACACGCCTACATATGAAAACCCATGCCCACAAAGGCAAACCACGCCTTCAGAGGTTATAAGGACGCCTACAAACGTAAGACCTCGCCTACAATGGCAAAACACACCTTCAGAGGTAATAAACTCGCCTACAGACATAAAAACCACGTATGCTGAAATAATGACACTACTACAAAGGAAATACCACGCCCACAGAGGTAAAACCACGCCCACAAATGTTAAACTCGCCTACATAGATAAAACCACGCCTGCAAAGGTAAAACCACGCCCACAAAGGTAAACCCACGCCCGGGAAAGGTAAAGCCACGCCTTCAGAGGCTATGACAACGCCCATGGAAGAAAGAAACGCCCAAAAAGGTAAAACCACGAATACTGAGGTAAAAACCACGCATACCGAAGTGATGCCACTACTACAAAGGAAATACCACGCCCACAAAAGTAAAACCACGCCCACAAAGGTTAAACCTCGCCTGCATAGGTAAAACCACGCATACAAAGGTAAAACCACGCCCAATAAGGTAAATCCACGCCTACAGAGGTAAAACCACGCATACAAAGGTAAAACCCACGCCCACACGGGTAGAACCACGCCTACAAAGGTAAAATCACGCTTTCATAGGTCATATCCACGCATAGGGAGGTAAAACACGCCTACAAAGGTAAACCCACGCCCACAAATGTAAAACCAAGCCTTCAGAGGTTATAGCCACGCCTACATATCACAACACGGCTGCAAAAGTAAAACTACGCCTACAGAGATAAAAATCACGCATACAAAGGAAAAACCACTCCCACACAGGTAAAAGCACGCCTACATAGGTAAAACCACGCCTTCAGAGGTAAAACCACGCCCACAAAGGAATAACCACGCCCACAAAGTTCAAACCACGCCCTCAAAGGTAAAAACAAGCCTCCAGGGGTAACGCCATGCCTACAAACATATAACCGCGCCCCCCAAATGTAAAACCACACCTACAGAAGTACAACCACGCCTACGAAGGTAAATACACGCCTACAGATGAAAAACCACGCCCACAAAGATAAACCACGCATTCAGAGATTATAAGGACGCCTACAAACGTAAGACCACGGCCACAACGTCAAAACACACTTTCAGAGGTATTAAACTCGCCTACAGAGATAAAACCAAGCACACAAAGGTAAAACCACGCCTACAGACATAAAAACCACGCACACTGAAGTAATGACACTACTACAAAGGAAATACCACGCCCACAAAGGCAAAACCACGCCTACTGTGGTACAAACCACGCCTACAGAGAAACCCCACGCCCACAAAGGTAAAACCATGCCCACGAAGGTAAGGCCCCGCCTACAGAAATAAAACGACGCATACAAAGGAAAAACCACGCTCACACAGGTAAAACCACGCCTACATAGGTAAAACCACGCCTAAAAAAGTAAAACCACGCCCACAAAGGAATGACCATGCCCACGAAGGTCACACCACGCCTTCAAATGTAAAAACAAGCCTCCAGGCGAAAAGTCATGCCCACAATGTTAAACCACCCCTTCAGAGGTTATAAGGACGCCTACAAACGTAAGACCACGCCCACAATGACAAAACACACCTTCATAGGTAATAAACTCGCATACAGAGATAAAACCAAGCACACAAAGGAAAACCACGCCTACAGACATAGAAACCACGTATGCTGAAGTAATGACACTATTACAAAGCAAATACCACGCCCACAAAGGTAAAACCACGCCCACTAAACATAAAAATAAACGCCTACATAGATAAAACCACGCCTACAAAGTTAAAATAACGCCCACAAAGGAAAAACCACGCCGGAGAAAGGTAAAACAACGTCTTCAGAGGTTATCACCACGCCTACGGAAGAAAAAAACGCCCGCAAAGGTAAAACCACGCCTACAAAGTTAAAAACCACGCATACCGAAGCTATGCCACTACTACAAAGGAAATACCACGCCCACAAAAGTAAAACCACGCCCACAAAGGTTAAACCTCGCCTACTTAGGTAAAACCACGCATACAAAGGTAAATCCACGCCTACAGAGGTAAAACCACGCATACAAAGGTAAAACCACGCCACAAAGTTATAATCACGCCTTCAGATGTTATAGCCACGCCTACGGAGGTAACAACACACCCGCAAACCACGCTTACAGAGGTTAAAAACACACCTACAAAGGAAATACCACGCCTACAAAGGCAACACACCCCTTCAGAGGTAATAACCTCGCATATATAGATAAAAATCACACCCACAAAGGTTAAACGTCGCATACATAGTAAAAACCACGCCTATAAAGGTAAAACCACGCCCACAAAGGTAACTCCACACCTACAGAGGTAAAACCACGCATACAAAGGTAAATCCACGCCCACAAAGGTCCAACCACGCCTTCAGAGGTTATAACCACGCCTACGGAGGTAAAAACACGCCCCCAAAGGAGAAACCACTTCTACAGAGGAAAGAACCACCCCTACAAAGGAAATGCCACGCCCACATAGGCAAAACACCCCTTCACAGGTAGTAATCGCCTACTGAGGAAAACCACGCCCAGAAAGGTAAAACCGCGCCCGGAAGTAAAAATCGCCCGCAAATGTAAAACCACGCCTACACAGGTAAAAACCACGCATACCGAAATAACGCCACTACTGCAAAGGAAATACCACGCCCACAAAGGTAAAACCACGCCCACAAAGGTAAATCCACGCTTACAGAGGTACAACCACGCATACAAAGGTAAAACCACGCCCACAAAGGTAAAACCACGCCTTCATATGTTATAGCCACGCCTACGGAGGTAAAGACACGCCCGAAAAAGTAAAAAAAGGTAAAAACCACACCTGCAAAGGAAATACCACGCCCAGAAAGGCAACACACCCCTTCAGAGGTCATCGTCACGTCTACAGATGTCACAACACGCCTGCAGAGGTAAAACTACGCATAGAGAGGTATAAACCACGTATACAAAGGAAAACCACGCCCACATAGGTCAAACTACGCCCACAAAGGTATAACCACGCCCACGAAGGTAAAACCACGCCTACATAAATAAAACCACGCCTACGAAAGTAAATGCACACCTACATATGAAAAACTATGCCCACAATGGTAAACCAAGCCTTCAGAGATTATAACGACGCCTACAAACGTAAGGCCACGCCCACAATGGAAAAACCCACCTTCAGAGGTAATACACTCGCCTACAGAGATAAAACCAAGCACACAAAGGAAAAACCACGTATGTTGAAGAAATGACACTACCACAAAGGAAATACCACGCCCATAAAGGTAAAACAACTCCTACTGAAGCAAAACCAAGCCTACAGAGAAACACCACGCCCACAAATGTAAAACCATGCCCACGAAGGTAAAGCCACGCCTACAGAAATAAAACGACGCATACAAAGGAAAAACCACGCCTACACGGGTAGAACCACGCCTACAAAGGTAAAACCACGCTTTCATAGGTTATATCCACGCATAGGGAGGTAAAACAGGCCTACAAAGGTAAAACCACGCCCACAAATGTAAAACCAAGCGTTCAGAGGTTATAGTCACGCCTGCAGATGTCACAAGACGGCTGCAAAGGTAAAAGTACGCCTACAGAGATACAAATCACGCATACAAAGGGAAAACCACGCCCACACAGCTAAAAGCACGTCTACATAGGTAAAACCACGCCTACAAAGGTAAAACCAAGCCCACAAAGATATAACCACGCCCACAAAGGTCAAACCACGCCCTCAAAGGTAAAAAAAAACATCCAAGGGTAAAGCCATGCCTACAAAGGTATAACCACGCCCACAAAGGTAAAACCATGCCTACATAAGTAAAACCACGCCTACGATGGTAACTGCACGCCTACAGATGAAAAACCATGCCCACAATGGTAAACCACGCCTTCAGAGGTTATAAGGACGCCTACAAACGTAAGACGACGCCCACAACGGCAAAACACACCTTCAGAGGTAATAAACTCGCCTACAGAGATTAAACCAAGCACACAAATGAAAAACCACGCCTACAGACATAAAAAACACGTATGCTGAAGAAATGACACTACCACAAAGGAAATACCACGCCCACGAAGGTAAAACCACGCCCACAAAGGATAAACCTCGCCTACATAGGTAAAAACACAGGTAACACCACGCCTTCAGAGGTTATAGCCACGCCTACAGATATCACTACAAAGGCCTGGAAAGGAAAAACTACGCCTACAGAGGTAAAAACCACGCCTACGGAGGAAAACCCACACCCACTAAGGTAAAACCACGCCTTCATAGATAAAGCCACGCCTACAAAGGAAAATGCACGCCTTCAGAAGAAAAATCACTCGCACAAAGTTAAACCTCGCCTTCAAAGTTATAAGGACGCCTACAAACGTAAAACCACGCCTACACAAGTAAAATCACGCCCGAAAAAGTTAAATCCACGCCTTCAGAAGTTATAACCACGTCTACGGAAGTAAAAAAACGTCCGCAAAGGTAAAACCACGCCCACAAAGGATAAACCTCGCCTACATAGGAAAAACCACGCCTACAAAGGAAAAACCACGCTCACAAAGGTAAAACCACGGCAATAGAGTGAAAACCACGCCTACAAAGGTAAAACCACGCCCTCAAAGGTAAAACCACGCCTTCAGAAGTGATAACCACATCTACGGTAGTAAAAACACGCCCTCAAAGTAACAACCACGCCTACAGAGGTAAAAACTACGCATACATAGGCAAAAGAACCCTTCAGAGGTAATAACCGCCTACTGATGAATATACACGCCCACAAAGGAAAAACCACGCCCAGAAAGTTAAAACTACGCCTACATAGGTGGTAACCACGCATAGGGAGGTAAAACACGCCTACAAAGGTAAAACCACGTTCACAAAGTTAACATCACGCCTTCAGAGGTTATAGCCACGCCTATAGAGGTCACAACACGCCTGCAAAGGTAAAATTACGCTTATAGAGGTATAAACCACACATACAAAGGATAACCCACGCCCACACCGATCAAACCACGCCCACAAAGGTCAAACCACGCCCTCAAAGGTAAAAACAATCCTACAGGGCTATAGCCATGCCTACAAAGGTATAACCACGCCCACAAAGGTAAAACCACGCCTACAGAAGTAAAACCACGCCTACGAAGGTAAATGCACGCCAACAGAGGTTATAAGGACGCCTACAAACGTAAGACCACGCCCACAATGGCAAAACACACCTTCAGAGGTACTAAATTCGCCTACAGAGATAAAACCAAGCACACAAAGGAAAAACCACGCATACAGACATAAAAACCACGTATGCTGAAGAAATGACACTACCACAAATGAAATACCACGCCCACAAAGGTAAAACCACGCCCACAAAGGCTAAACGTCGCCTTTTTAGATAAAACCACCTCCTCAATGGTAAAACCACGCCCACAAAGGTAAATCCACGCCTACAGAGTTAAAGCCACGCCTACAATGGTAAATGCACGCCTACAGAAGAAAAAGGACGCGCACAAAGGTCAACCCACGCCTACAGAGGTAAAACCACGCAAGCAAAGGTAAAACCACGCCCACAAAGGTAAAACCACGCCTTCAGATGTCATAGCCACGCCTACGGAGGTAAAAACACGCCCGCAAAGGTAAAACAACGCTTACATACGTAAAAACCACACCTACAAAGGAAATACCACGCCCACAAAGGCAACACACCCCTTCTTCAATAACCTCGCATATATAGATAAAAACCACGTATGCTAAAGTAAAACCACGCTTACTGAATAAAAACCACGCCCACAAAGGTAAAACCACGCTTTCAGAGGTCATAACCACACATAGGCAGGTAAAACACGCCTACGAAGGTAAAACCACGTCCACAAAGGTAAAACCACGCCTTAGGGGATTATAGCCACGCCTACAGACGTCACAACACGCCTACAAAGGTAATACTACGCTTCCAGAGGTAAAACCACGCATACAAAGGTAAAACCACGCCCAAAAAGGTAAAACCACGCCTTCAGTGGTGATAAACACGCATACGGAGGTAAAAACACGCCCCCAAAGGAAAAACCACGCCTACAGAGGTAAAAACCACGCCTACAAAGGAAATACCACGCCCACATAGGCAAAACACCCCTTCACAGGTAATAACCTCCTACTGATCAATATACACGCCCACAAAGGAAAAACTACGCCCAGAAACCACGTCTACGGAGGAAAACCCACGCCCACAAAGGTAAACCTCGCCTTCAGAAGTAATAAACTCGCCTACAGAGATAAAACAAAGCACACCAAGGTAAATCCACGCCCACAAAGGTAAACACCACGGCTATAAAGGTAAAACCTCTCCCACAAAGGAAAAACCACACCCACAGAGGTAAAACCACGCCTACAAAGGTAAAACACGTCCAAAAAGGTAAAACCACGCCTACAGAGGTTGTAACCACGCATAGGGAGGTAAAACCACACCTGCAAAAGGTAAATCCACGCCCACACAGAAAACACCACGCCTTCAGAGGTAATAGCCACGCCTACAGATGTCACAACACGCCTGCAAAGGTAAAACTACGCCTACAGAGGTAAAAACCACGCCCACGGAGTAAAACGCACACCCACTAAGGTAAAACCACGCCTACATAGGTAAAGCCACGCCTACAAAGGAAAATTCCCGCCTTCAGAAGAAAAACCACTCGCACAAAGGTAAACCTCGTCTTCTGAGGTTACTTGGACGCCTACAAACGTAAAACCACGCCTACACAAGAAAAATCACGCCCGAAAAAGTTAAATCCACGCCTTCAGAAGTTATAACCACGCCTACGGAAGTAAAAAAACGTCCGCAAAGGCAAAACCACGCCCACAAAGGTAAATCCACGCCTACAGAGTTAAAGCCACGCCTACAATGGTAAATGCACGCCTACAGAAGAAAAAGGACGCGCACAAAGGTCAACCCACGCCTACAGAGGTAAAACCACGCATGCAAAGGTAAAACCACGCCCACAAAGGTAAAACCACGCCTTCAGATGTCATAGCCACGCCTACGGAGGTAAAAACACGCCCGCAAAGGTAAAACAACGCTTACATACGTAAAAACCACACCTACAAAGGAAATACCACGCCCACAAAGGCAACACACCCCTTCTTCAATAACCTCGCATATATAGATAAAAACCACGTATGCTAAAGTAAAACCACGCTTACTGAATAAAAACCACGCCCACAAAGGTAAAACCACGCTTTCAGAGGTCATAACCACACATAGGCAGGTAAAACACGCCTACGAAGGTAAAACCACGTCCACAAAGGTAAAACCACGCCTTAGGGGATTATAGCCACGCCTACAGACGTCACAACACGCCTACAAAGGTAATACTACGCTTCCAGAGGTAAAACCACGCATACAAAGGTAAAACCACGCCCAAAAAGGTAAAACCACGCCTTCAGTGGTGATAAACACGCATACGGAGGTAAAAACACGCCCCCAAAGGAAAAACCACGCCTACAGAGGTAAAAACCACGCCTACAAAGGAAATACCACGCCCACATAGGCAAAACACCCCTTCACAGGTAATAACCTCCTACTGATCAATATACACGCCCACAAAGGAAAAACTACGCCCAGAAACCACGTTTACGGAGGAAAACCCACGCCCACAAAGGTAAACCTCGCCTTCAGAAGTAATAAACTCGCCTACAGAGATAAAACAAAGCACACCAAGGTAAATCCACGCCCACAAAGGTAAACACCACGGCTATAAAGGTAAAACCTCTCCCACAAAGGAAAAACCACACCCACAGAGGTAAAACCACGCCTACAAAGGTAAAACACGTCCAAAAAGGTAAAACCACGCCTACAGAGGTTGTAACCACGCATAGGGAGGTAAAACCACACCTGCAAAAGGTAAATCCACGCCCACACAGAAAACACCACGCCTTCAGAGGTAATAGCCACGCCTACAGATGTCACAACACGCCTGCAAAGGTAAAACTACGCCTACAGAGGTAAAAACCACGCCCACGGAGTAAAACGCACACCCACTAAGGTAAAACCACGCCTACATAGGTAAAGCCACGCCTACAAAGGAAAATTCCCGCCTTCAGAAGAAAAACCACTCGCACAAAGGTAAACCTCGTCTTCTGAGGTTACTTGGACGCCTACAAACGTAAAACCACGCCTACACAAGAAAAATCACGCCCGAAAAAGTTAAATCCACGCCTTCAGAAGTTATAACCACGCCTACGGAAGTAAAAAAACGTCCGCAAAGGCAAAACCACGCCCACAAAGGATAAACCTCGCCTACATAGGAAAAACCACGCCTACAAAGGTAAAACCACGCTCACAAAAGGTAAAACCACGGCAACAGAGTGAAAACCACGCCCACAAAGGAAAAACCACGCCCAGAAAGGAAAAACCACGCTTACGTAGGTAAAACCACGCCCACAAAGATAAAACTACGCCTACATAGGTTGTATCCACGCATAGGGAGGTAAAACACGCCTACAAAGGTAAAACCACGCCCACAAAGGTAACATCACGCCATTTAGAGGTTATAGCCACGCCTATAGAGGTCACAACACGCCTGCAAAGGTAAAATTACGCTAATAGAGGTATAAACCACACATACAAAGGAAAACCCACGCCCACACAGATCAAACCACGCCCACAAAGGTCAAACCACGCCCTGAAAGGTAAAAAAAATCCTCCAGGGGTAAAGCCATGCCTACAAAGGTATAACCACGCCCACAAAGGTAAAACCACGCCTACAGAAGTAAAACCACGCCTACGAAGGTAAATGCACGCCTACAGAGGTTATAAGGACGCCAACAAACGTAAGGCCACGCCCACATTGGCAAAACACACCTTCAGAGGTACTAAATTCGCCTACAGAGATAAAACCAAGCACACAAAGGAAAAACCACGCATACAGACATAAAAACCACGTATGCTGAAGAAATGACACTACCACAAAGGAAATACCACGCCTACAAAGGTAAAACCACGCCCGAAAAAGTTAAATCTACGCCTTCAGAAGTTATAACCACGCCTACGGAAGTAAAAAAAAAACCCGCAAAGGCACAAACACGCCTACAGAGGTAAAAACCACGCATACCGAAGTAATGAAGGTAAATCCACGCCTACAAAGTTAAAGCCACGCCTACAATGGTAAATCCACGCCTACAGAAGAAAAAGCACGCGCACAAAGGTAAACCCACGCCTACAGAGGTAAAACCACGCAAGCAAAGGTAAAACCACGCCCACAAAGGTAAAACCACGCCTTCAGATGTCATAGCCACGCCTACGGAGGTAAAAACACGCCCGCAAAGATAAAACATCGCTTACAGACGTAAACACCACACCTACAAAGGAAATACCACGCCCACAAAGGCAACTCACCCCTTCTTCAATAACCTCGAATATATAGATAAAAACCACGCATGCTAAAGTAAAACCACTAGTACAAAGGAAATACCACGCCCACAAAGGTAAAACCACGCCCACAAAGGTTAAACGTCGCCTATATAGATAAAACCACCTCTTCAAAGGTAAAACCACGCCCACAAAGGTAAATCCACGCCTACAGAGTGAAAACCCCGCCTACAATGGTAAATGCACGCCTACAGAAGAAAAAGCACGCGCACAAAGGTAAACCCACGCCTACAGAGGTAAAACCACGCATGCAAAGGTAAAACCACGCCCACAAAGGTAAAACCACGGCAACAGAGTTAAAACCACGCATTCAAAGGTAAAACCACGCCCTCAAAGGTAAAACCACGCCTTCAGAAGTGATAACCACGCCTACGGTGGTAAAAACACGCCCTCAAAGTAAAAACCACGCCTACAGAGGTAAAAACTACGCCTACAAAGGAAATACCACGCCCACATAGGCAAAACAACCCTTCAGAGGTAATAACCGCCTACTGATGAATATACACGCCCACAAAGGAAAAACCACGCCCAGAAAGGTAAAACCACGCCTACGTACGTAAAACCACGCCTACGAAGGTAAAACCAAACCCAATAAAGGTATTACCACGCCCACAAAGGTAAACACCACGCCCACAAAGGTCAAACCACGTCCTCAAAGGTAAAAACAATCCTCCATGGGTAAAGCCATGCCTACAAAGGTATAACCACGCCCACAAAGGTAAAACCACGCCTACAGAAGTAAAACCACGCCTACGAAGGTAAATGCACGCCTACAGATGAAAAACCATGCCCACAATGGTAAACCACGCCTTCAGAGGTTATAAGGAGGCCTACACATGTAAGACCACGCCCACAATGGCAAAACACACCTTCAGAGGTACTAAACTCGCCTACAGAGATAAAACCACGCACACAAAGAATAAACCACGCATACAGACATAAAAACCACGTATGCTGAACAAATGACACTACCACAAAGGAAATACCACGCCCACAAAGGTAAAACCACGCCCACAAAGGATAACACTCGCCTACATAGGTAAAGCCACGCCTACAAAGGTAAAACCACGTCCACAAAGGTAAAACCACGGCAACATTGTTAAATCCACGCCTACAAACGTAAAACCACGCCCGAGAAAGGTAAAACCACGCCTTCAGATATTATAACCACGCCTATGGAAGAATAAAACGCCCGCAAAGGTAAAACCATGCCTACAGCGGTAAGAAAAACACGCATACCGAAGTTATGCCACTACTACAAAAATATACCACGCCCACAAAAGTAAAACCACGCCCGCAAAGGCTAAACCTCGCCTACATAGGTAAAACCACGCATACAAAGGTAAAACCACGCCCAAAAAGGTAAATCCACTCCTACAGAGGTAAAACCACGCATACAAAGGTAAAACCACGCGCATTAAGGTAAAACCACGCCTTCAGAGGTAACAACACACCCGCAAATGTAAAACCACGCTTACAGAGGTAAAAACCACACCTACAAAGGAAATACCACGCCCACAAAGGCAACACACGCCTTCAAAGGTAATAACCTCGCATATATAGATAAAAACCACGCCCACAAAGGTTAAACGTCGGCTACATGGTTAAAACCACGCCTAATAAGGTAAAACCACGCCCAGAAAGGTAAAACCAAGCCAACGGAGGAAAATCCACGCCCACAAAGGTAAAACCACGCCTACATAGGTAAAGCCACGCCTACAATGGTAAATCCACGCCTACAGAAGAAAAACCACGTGCACAGAAGTAAATCTCGCCTTCAGATGTTACACGGACGCCTACAAATGTAAAACCACGCCCACTATGGCAAAACACACCTTCAGAGGTAATAAACTCGCCCACAGAGATAAAACCAAGCACACAAAGGTAAAACCACGCCAACAGACATAAAAAAACCACGTGTCCTGAAGTAATTACACTACTACAAAGGAAACACCACGCCCATAAAGGTAAAACCACGCCCACAAATGCTAAAACTCGACTACATAGGTAAAACCACGCCCACAAAGGCTAAAACTTGCCTACATAGGTAAAACCACGCCTACAAAGGTAAAACCACGTCCACAAAGGTAAAATCACGGCAACAGAGGTAAACCCACGCCAACAAAGATAAAACCACGCCCGAAAAAGGTAAAACTACGCCTACGAAGGTAAGCACCATGCCTACAAAGGAAAAACCACTCCTACAAAGGTAAAGCCAAGCCCACAAAGGTAAAACCACGCCTTCAGAAATTATAACCACGCATAGGGAGGTAATAACACGCATACAAAGGTAAAACCACACCTTTAGAGGTTATAGCCACGCCTACAGAAGTCACAACACGCCTGCAAAGGTAAAACTAAGCCTACAGAGGTACAAAATACGCCTACAGAGGAAAACCCACGCTCACATAGGTAAAAACATGACACGAAGATAAATTCACGCCTACAGAAGTAAAACCACGCATACAAAGGAAAATCCACGCCCTCAAAGATAAAACACGCCAACAGAGGTAAACCCACGCCTCCATAGGTAAAACCACGCCCGAAAAAGGTAAAACCATGCCAGAAAAAGGTAAAACCACGCCTTCATAGGTAAAACCACGCCCACATAGGTAAAACCACGCATACTAAGGTAAACCACGCCCACAAAGGTAAAACCACGCCTTCAGAGGTTATAGCCACGCCTACGGAGGTAAAACACGCCCCGAAGGAAAAACCACCCCTACAGAGGTAAAAACCACGCCTACAAAGGAAATACCACGCCCACATAGGCAAAACACCCCTTTAGAGGTTATAACCTCCTACTGATCAATACACGCCCACAAAAGATAAACCACGCCCAGAAAGGTAAAACCACGCCTACGGAGGAAAACCCACGCCCACAAAGGTAAAACCACGCCTACAAAGGGAAAGCCACACCCAGAAAGGTAAATGCACGCCTACAGAAGAAAAAACACGGGCACAAAGGTAAACCTCGCCTTCAGAAGTAATAAACTCGCCTACAGAGATAAAACCAAGCACACAAAGGAAAATCCACGCCCACAAAGGTAAACACCACGGCTACAAAGGTAAAACCACTCCCAGAAAGGTAAAACCACACCCACAGAGGTAAAACCACGCCTACAAAGGTAAAACCACGCCTAAAAAGGTAAAACCGCACCTACAGAGGTTGTAACCACGCATAGGGAGGTAAAACCACACCTACAAACGGTAAAACCACGCCCACACAGGTAACACCACGCCTTCAGAGGTTATAGCCACGCCAACAGATATCACAACAAAGGCCTGGAAAGGTAAAACTACGCCTACAGAGGTAAAAACCACGCCTACGGAGGAAAACGCACACCCACTAAGGTAAAACCACGCCTACATAGGTAAAGCCACGCCTACAAAGGAAAATGCACGCCTTCAGAAGAAAAACCACTGGCACAAAGGTAAACCTCGCCTTCAGAGGTTACATGGACGCCTACAAACGTAAAACCACGCCTACACAAGTAAAATCACGCCCGAAAAAGTTAAATCCACGCCTTCAGAAGTTATAGCCACGCCTACAGATATCACAACAAAGGCCTGGAAAGGTAAAACAACGCTTACAGAGGTAAAAACCACACCTACAAAGGAAATTCCACGCCCACAAAGGCAACATACCCCTTCAAAGGTAATAACCTAGCATATATAGATAAAAACCACGCATGCTAAGGTAAAACCACGCCTACGGAATAAAAACCACGCCCACAAAGGTAAAACCACCCCATCAGAAGTAAAACCACGCCTTCAGACGTCACAACACGCCTGCAAAGTTAAAACTACACCTACAGAGGTAAAAACCACGCGTACAAAGGAAAAACCACGCCCACACAGGTAAAACCACGCCTACATATGTAAAACCACGCCTACAAATGTAAAGCCACGCCCACAAAAGGATAACCACGCCCAGAAATGTAAAAACAAGCCTCCAGGGGTAACTCCACGCCTACAAAGGTATAACCACGCCCACAAAGCTAAAACCACGCCTACAGAAGTGAAACCACGCATACGAAGGTAAATACACGCCTACATATGAAAAACCACGCCCACAAAGGTAAACCACGCCTTCAGATATTATAAGTACGCCTACAAACGTAAGACAACGCCCACAATGGCAAAACACACCTTCAGAGGTAATAAGCTCGCCTGCAGAGATAAAACCAAGCACACAAAGGTAAAACCACGCCAACAGACATACAAAACGACGTATCCTGAAGTAATTACACTATTACAAAGGAAACACCACGCCCACAAAGGTAAAACCACGCCAACAAAGGCTAAAACTCGCCTACATAGGTAAAACCACGCCCACAAAGGCTAACACTTGCCTATATAGGTAAAACCACGCCTACAAAGGTAAAACCACGTCCACAAAGGTAAAACCACGGCAACAGAGGTAAAACCACGCCTACAAAGGTAAAACCAAGCCCGAAAAAGGTAAAACCACGCCTACGAAAGTAAGCACCATGCCTACAAAGGAAAAACCACTCCTACAAAGGTAAAGCCAAGCCCACAAAGGTAAAACGACGCCTTCAGAGGTTATAACCACGCATAGGGAGGTAATAACACGCCTACAAAGGTAAAACCACACCTTTAGAGGTTATAGCCACGCCTACAGAAGTCACAACACGCCTGCAAAGGTAAAACTACGCATACAGAGGTACAAACTACGCCTACAGAGGAAAACCCACGCTCACAAAGGTAAAGCCATGACACGAAGGTAAATTCACGCCTACAGAAGTAAAACCACGCATACAAAGGTAAAACCACGCCCCCAAAGGTAAAACCACGCCTTCAGATGTTATAGCCACGCCTACGGAGGTACAAACACGCCCGCAAAGGTAAAGCAACGCTTACAGACGTAAAAAACCACACCTACAAACGAAATACCACGCCTACAATGGCAAAACACACCTTCAGAGGTAATAAACTCGACTACAGAGATAAAACCAAGCACACAATGGTAAAACCACGCCTACAGACATAAAAACCACGTATACTGAAGTAATGACACTACTACAAAGGAAATACCACGCCCATTAAAGTAAAACCCGCCCACAAAGGTTAAACGTCACCTATATAGGTAAAACCACGCCTACAAACGTAAAACCACGCCTACAAACGTAAATCCACGCCTACAGAGGTAAAACCACGCATACAAAGGTAACACCACGCCCAAAAATGTAAAATCACGCCTTCAGATGTCATAGCCTCGCCTACGGAGGTAAAAACACGCCCGCAAAGGTAAAACAACGCTTTCAAAGGTAAAAACCACACCTACAAAGGAAATTCCACGCCCACAAAGGCAACACACCCTTTCAAAGGTAATAACCTAGCATATATAGATAAAAACCACGCATGCTAAGGTAAACCCACGCCTACTGAATAAAAAACCACGCCCACATAGGTAAAACCACCCCTTCAGAAGTAAAACCACGCCTTCAGACGTCACAACACGCCTGCAAAGGTAAAACTACACCTACAGAGTTAAAAACCACGCGTACAAAGGAAAAACCACGCCCGCACAGGTAAAACCACGCCTACATAGGTAAAACCACGCCTACAAAGGTAAAGCCACGCCCACAAAAGTATAACCACGCCCAGAAAGGTAAAAACAAGCCTCCAGGGGTAACGCCACGCCTACAAAGGTATAACCACGCCCACAAAGCTAAAACCACGCCTACAGAAGTGAAACCACGCATACGAAGGTAAATACACGCCTACATATGAAAAACCACGCCCGAAAAAGGTAAAACACGCCTTCAGAGGTAATAGCCACGCCTACGGAAGTAAAAACGAGCGCTAAGGTAAAACCACGCCTAGAGATGTAAAAACCACGCATACCGAAGTAATACCACTACTACAATGGAAATACCATGCCCATAAAAGTAAAACCACGCCCACAAAGGTTAAACGTCACTTACATAGGTAAAACCACGCCTACAAAGGTAAAACCACGTCCACAAAGGTAAAACCACGGCAACAGAGGTAAAACCACGCCTACAAAGTTAAAACCACGCCCGAAAAAGGTAAAACCACGCCTACGAAGGTAAGCACCATGCCTACAAAGGAAAAACCACTCCTACAAAGGTAAAGCCAAGCCCACAAAGGTAAAACCACGCCTTCAGAGGTTATAACCACGCATAGGGAAGTAATAACACGCCTACAAAGGTAAAACCACACCTTTAGAGGTTATTGCCACGCCTACAGAAGTCACAACACGCCTGCAAAGGTAAAACTACGCCTACAGAGGTACAAACTACGCCTACGGAGGAAAACCCACGCTCACAAAGGTAAAACCATGACACGAAGGTAAATTTACGCCTACAGAAGTAAAATCACGCATACAAAGGAAAATCCACGCCCTCAAAGATAAAACACGCCAACAGAGGTAAACCCACGCCTACATAGGTAAAACCACGCCCGAAAAAGGTAAAACCACGCCAGAAAAAGGTAAACCCACACCTTCATAGGTAAAACCACACCCACAGAGGTAAAACCACGCATACTAAGGTAAACCACGCCCACAAAGGTAACACCACGCCTTCAGAGGTTATAACCACGCCTACGGAGGTAAAACACGCCCCAAAGGAAAAACCACCCCTACAGAGGTAAAAACCACGCCTACAAAGGAAATACCACGCCCACATAGGCAAAACACCCCTTCAGAGGTAATAACCTCCTACTGATCAATATACACGCCCACAAAAGAAAAACCACGCGCAGAAAGGTAAAACCACGCCTACGGAGGAAAACCCACGCCCACAAAGGTAAAACCACGCCTACAAAGGGAAAACCACACCCAGAAAGATAAATGCACGCCTACAGAAGAAAAACCACGCGCACAAAGGTAAACCTCGCCTTCAGAAGTAATAAACTCGCCTACAGAGATAAAACCAAGCACACAAAGGTAAATCCACGCCCACAAAGGTAAACACCACGGCTACAAAGGTAAAACCACTCCCACAAAGGTAAAACCACACCCACAGAGGGAAAACCACGCGTACGAAGGTAAATGCACGCCTACAGATGAAAAACCATGCCCACAATGGTAAACCACGCCTTCAGAGGTTATAAGGAGGCCTACACACGTAAGACCACGCCCACAATGGCAAAACACACCTTCAGAGGTACTAAACTCGCCTACAGAGATAAAACCACGCACACAAAGAATAAACCACGCATACAGACATAAAAACCACGTATGCTGAACAAATGACACTACCACAAAGGACATACCACGCCCACAAAGGTAAAACCACGCCCACAAAGGATAACACTCGCCTACATAGGTAAAGCCACGCCTACAAAGGTAAAACCACGTCCACAAAGGTAAAACCACGGCAACATTGTTAAATCCACGCCTACAAACGTAAAACCACGCCCGAGAAAGGTAAAACCACGCCTTCAGATATTATAACCACGCCTATGGAAGAATAAAACGCCCGCAAAGGTAAAACCATGCCTAGAGCGGTAAGAAAAACACCCATACCGAAGTTTTGCCACTACTACAAAAATATACAACGCCCACAAAAGTAAAACCACGCCCGCAAAGGCTAAACCTCGCCTACATAGGTAAAACCACGCATACAAAGGTAAAACCACGCCCAAAAAGGTAAATCCACTCCTACAGAGGTAAAACCACGCATACAAAGGTAAAACCACGCGCATTAAGGTAAAACCACGCCTTCAGAGGTAACAACACACCCGCAAATGTAAAACCACGCTTACAGAGGTAAAAACCACACCTACAAAGGAAATACCACGCCCACAAAGGCAACACACGCCTTCAAAGGTAATAACCTCGCATATATAGATAAAAACCACGCCCACAAAGGTTAAACGTCGGCTACATAGTTAAAACCACGCCTAATAAGGTAAAACCACGCCCAGAAAGGTAAAACCAAGCCAACGGAGGAAAATCCACGCCCACAAAGGTAAAACCACGCCTACATAGGTAAAGCCACGCCTACAATGGTAAATCCACGCCTACAGAAGAAAAACCACGTGCACAGAAGTAAATCTCGCCTTCAGATGTTACACGGACGCCTACAAACGTAAAACCACGCCCACTATGGCAAAACACACCTTCAGAGGTAATAAACTCGCCCACAGAGATAAAACCAAGCACACAAAGGTAAAACCACGCCAACAGACATAAAAAACCACGTGTCCTGAAGTAATTACACTACTACAAAGGAAACACCACGCCCATAAAGGTAAAACCACGCCCACAAATGCTAAAACTCGACTACATAGGTAAAACCACGCCCACAAAGGCTAAAACTTGCCTACATAGGTAAAACCACGCCTACAAAGGTAAAACCACGTCCACAAAGGTAAAATCACGGCAACAGAGGTAAACCCACGCCAACAAAGATAAAACCACGCCCGAAAAAGGTAAAACTACGCCTACGAAGGTAAGCACCATGCCTACAAAGGAAAAACCACTCCTACAAAGGTAAAGCCAAGCCCACAAAGGTAAAACCACGCCTTCAGAAATTATAACCACGCATAGGGAGGTAATAACACGCATACAAAGGTAAAACCACACCTTTAGAGGTTATAGCCACGCCTATAGAAGTCAAAACACGCCTGCAAAGGTAAAACTAAGCCTACAGAGGTACAAAATACGCCTACAGAGGAAAACCCACGCTCACATAGGTAAAAACATGACACGAAGATAAAGTCACGCCTACAGAAGTAAAACCACGCATACAAAGGAAAATCCACGCCCTCAAAGATAAAACACGCCAACAGAGGTAAACCCACGCCTCCATAGGTAAAACCACGCCCGAAAAAGGTAAAACCATGCCAGAAAAAGGTAAAACCACGCCTTCATAGGTAAAACCACGCCCACATAGGTAAAACCACGCATACTAAGGTAAACCACGCCCACAAAGGTAAAACCACGCCTTCAGAGGTTATAGCCACGCCTACGGAGGTAAAACACGCCCCAAAGGAAAAACCACCCCTACAGAGGTACAAACCACGCCTACAAAGGAAATACCACGCCCACATAGGCAAAACACCCCTTTAGAGGTTATAACCTCCTACTGATCAATACACGCCCACAAAAGATAAACCACGCCCAAAAAGGTAAAACCACGCCTACGGAGGAAAACCCACGCCCACAAAGGTAAAACCACGCCTACAAAGGGAAAGCCACACCCACACAGGTAAAACCACGCCTACATATGTAAAACCACGCCTACAAATGTAAAGCCACGCCCACAAAAGGATAACCACGCCCAGAAAGGTAAAAACAAGCCTCCAGGGGTAACTCCACGCCTACACCTACAGAGGTAAAAACCACGCGTACAAAGGAAAAACCACGCCCACACAGGTAAAACCACGCCTACATATGTAAAACCACGCCTACAAATGTAAAGCCACGCCCACAAAAGGATAACCACGCCCAGAAAGGTAAAAACAAGCCTCCAGGGGTAACTCCACGCCTACAAAGGTATAACCACGCCCACAAAGCTAAAACCACGCCTACAGAAGTGAAACCACGCATACGAAGGTAAATACACGCCTTCATATGAAAAACCACGCCCACAAAGGTAAACCACGCCTTCAGATATTATAAGTACGCCTACAAACATAAGACAACGCCCACAATGGCAAAACACACCTTCAGAGGTAATAAACTCGCCTGCAGAGATAAAACCAAGCACACAAAGGTAAAACCACGCCAACAGACATACAAAACGACGTATCCTGAAGTAATTATACTACTACAAAGGAAACACCACGCCCACAAAGGTAAAACCACGCCCACAAAGGCTAAAACTCGCCTACATAGGTAAAACCACGCCCACAAAGGCTAAAACTTGCCTATATAGGTAAAACCACGCCTACAAAGGTAAAACCACGTCCACAAAGGTAAAACCACGGCAACAGAGGTAAAACCACGCCTACAAAGGTAAAACCACGCCCGAAAAAGGTAAAACCACGCCTACGAAAGTAAGCACCATGCCTACAAAGGAAAAACCACTCCTACAAAGGTAAAGCCAAGCCCACAAAGGTAAAACCACGCCTTCAGAGGTTATAACCACGCATAGGGAGGTAATAACACGCCTACAAAGGTAAAACCACACCTTTAGAGGTTATAGCCACGCCTACAGAAGTCACAACACGCCTGCAAAGGTCAAACTACGCCTACAGAGGTACAAACTACGCCTACAGAGGAAAACCCACGCTCACAAAGGTAAAGCCATGGCACGAAGGTAAATTCACGCCTACAGAAGTAAAACCACGCATACAAAGGTAAAACCACGCCCCCAAAGGTAAAACCACGCCTTCAGATGTTATAGCCACGCCTACGGAGGTACAAACACGCCCGCAAAGGTAAAGCAACGCTTACAGACGTAAAAAACCACACCTACAAACGAAATACCACGCCTACAATGGCAAAACACACCTTCAGAGGTAATAAACTCGACTACAGAGATAAAACCAAGCACACAATGGTAAAACCACGCCTACAGACATAAAAACCACGTATACTGAAGTAATGACACTACTACAAAGGAAATACCACGCCCATAAAAGTAAAACCCGCCCACAAAGGTTAAACGTCACCTATATAGGTAAAACCATGCCTACAAACGTAAAACCACGCCTACAAACGTAAATCCACGCCTACAGAGGTAAAACCACGCATACAAAGGTAACACCACGCCCGAAAATGTAAAATCACGCCTTCAGATGTCATAGCCTCGCCTACGGAGGTAAAAACACGCCCGCAAAGGTAAAACAACGCTTACAGAGGTAAAAACCACACAGAAAGATAAATACACGCCTACAGAAGAAAAACCACGCGCACAAAGGTAAACCTCGCCTTCAGAAGTAATAAACTCGCCTATAGAGAAAAAACCAAGCACACAAAGGTAAATCCACGCCCACAAAGGTAAACACCACGGCTACAAAGGTAAAACTACGCCTACAAAGGTAAAACCACGCCCAAAAAGGTAACACCACGCCTTCAGAGGTTATAGCCACGCCTACAGATGTCACAACAAAGGCCTGGAAAGGTAAAACTACGCCTACAGAGGTAAAAACCACGCCTACGGAGGAAAACCCACACCCACTAAGGTAAAACCACGCCTACATAGGTAAAGCCACGCCTACAAAGGAAACTGCTTGCCTTCAGAAGAAAAACCACTCACACAAAGGTAAACCTCGCCTTCAGAGGTTACATGGACGCCTACAAACGTAAAACCACGCCTACACAAGTAAAATCAAGCCCGAAAAAGTTAAATCCACGCCTTCAGAAGTTATAACCACGCTTACGGAAGTAAAAAAACGTCCGCAAAGGTAAAACCACGCCCACAAAGGATAAACCTCGCCTACATAGGAAAAACCACGCCTATAAAGGTAAAACCACGCTCACAAAGGTAAAACCACGGCAACAGAGTGAAACCCACGCGGAAAAACCACGCCCAGAAAGTTAAGACCACGCCTACGTAGGTAAAACCACGCCCAAAAAGATAAACCACACATACAAAAGAAAACCCACGCCCACACAGATCAAACCACGCCCACAAAGGTCAAACCACGCCCTCAAAGGTAAAAACAATCCTCCAGGGGTAAAGCCATGCCTACAAAGGTATAACCACGCCCACAAAGGTAAAACCACGCCTACAGAAGTAAAACCACGCCTACGAAGGTAAATGCACGCCTACAGAGGTTATCAGGACGCCTACAAACGTAAGACCACGCCCGCAATGGCAAAAACCCCTTCAGAGGTACTAAATTCGCCTACAGAGATAAAACCAAGCACACAAAGGAAAAACCACGCATACAGACATAAAAACGACGTATACTGAAGAAATGACACTACCACAAAGGAAATACCACGCCTACAAAGGTAAAACCACGCCCGAAAAAGTTAAATCTACGCCTTCCGAAGTTATAACCAAGCCTACGGAAGTAAAAAAACGCCCGCAAAGGCACAAACACGCCTACAGGGGTAAAAACCACGCATACCGAAGTAATGCCACTAGTACAAAGGAAATACCACGCCCACAAAGGTAAAACCACGCCCACAAAGGTTAAACGTCGCCTATGTAGATAAAACCACCTCTTCAAAGGTAAAACCACGCCCACAAAGGTAAATCCACGCCTACAGAGTTAAAGCCACGCCTTCAATGGTAAATGCACGCCTACAGAAGAAAAAGCACGCGCACAAAGGTAAACCCACGCCTACAGAGGTAAAACCACGCATGCAAAGGTAAAACCACGCCCACAAAGGTAAAACCACGCCTTCAGATGTCATAGCCACGCCTACGGAGGTAAAAACACGCCCGCAAAGGAAAAACAACGCTTACAGATGTAAACACCACACCTACAAAGGAAATACCACGCCCACAAAGGCAACACACCCCTTCTTCAATAACATCGCATATATAGATAAAAACCACGCATGCTAAAGTAAAACCATTCTTACTGAATAAAAACCACGCCCACAAAGGTAAAACCACGCCTTCAGAGGTTATAACCACACATAGGGAGGTAAAACTCGCCTACAAAGGTAAAACCACGTCCACAAAGGTAAAACCACGCCTTCAGAGGTTATAGCCACGCCTACAGACGTCACAACACGCCTGCAAATGTAAAACTACGCTTATAGAGGTAAAACCACGCCTACAAACGTAAAACCACGCCCGAGAAAGGTAAAACCACGCCTTCAGATATTATAACCACGCCTATGGAAGAATAAAACGCCCGCAAAGGTAAAACCTTGCCTACAGCGGTAAGAAAAACACGCATACCGAAGTTATGCCACTACTACAAAAATATACCACGCCCACAAAAGTAAAACCACGCCCGCAAAGGCTAAACCTCGCCTACATAGGTAAAACCACGCATACAAAGGTAAAACCACGCCCAAAAAGGTAAATCCACGCCAACAGAGGTAAAACCACGCATACAAAGGTAAAACCACGCGCATTAAGGTAAAACCACGCCTTCAGAGGTAACAACAAACCCGCAAATGTAAAAACAAGCTTACAGAGGTAATAACCACACCTAGAAAGGAAATACCACGCCCACAAAGGCAACACACGCCTTCAGACATAATAAACTCTCCTACAGAGATAAAACCAAGCACACAAAGGAAAAACCACGCATGCAGACATAAAAACCACGTATACTGAAGTAATGACACTACTACAAAGGAAATAACACGCCCACAAAGGATAAACCTCGCCTACATAGGAAAAACCACGCCTACAAAAGTAAAACCACGCCCACAAAGGTAAAACCACGGCAACAGAGGTAAAACCACGCCTACAAAGGTAAAACCACGCCCGAAAAAGTTAAATCCACGCCTTCAGAAGTTATAACCACGCCTACGAAAGTAAAAAAACGTCCGCAAAGGCACAAACGCGCATACAGAGGTAAAAACCACGCATGCCGAAGTAATGCCACTACAACAAAGGAAATACCACGCCCACAAAGGTAAACCACGCCCACAAAGGTTAAACGTCGCCTATATAGATAAAACCAACTCTTCAAAGGTAAAACCACGCCCACAAAGGTAAATTCACGCCTACAGAAGAAAAAGCACGCGCACCAAGGTAAATCCACGCCTACAGAGGTAAAACTACGCATACAAAGGTAAAACCACGCACCCAAAGGTAAAACCACGCCTTCAGATGTTATAGCCACGCCTACGGAGGTAAAAACACGCCCGCAAAGGTAAAGCAAAGCTTACAGACGTAAAAACCACACCTACAAAGGAAATACCAAGCGCACAATGGCAAAACACACCTTCAGAGGTAATAAACTCGACTACAGAGATAAAACCAAGCACACAATGGTAAAACCACGCCTACAGACATAAAAACCACGTATACTTAAGTAATGACACTACTACAAAGGAAATAACACGCCCACAAAGGTAATCCACGCCCACATAGGCTAAAACACGCTTACATAGGTAAAACCACGCCTACAAAGTAAAACCACGCCCGAAAAAGGTAAAATACGCCTTCAGAGGTTATAGCAACGCCAACGGAAGTAAAAACGAGAGCTAAGGTAAAACCACGCCTAGAGATGTAAAAACCACGCATACCGAAGTAATACCACTACTACAATGGAAAAACCACGCCCATAAAAGTAAAACCACGCCCACAAAGGTTAAACGTCACCTACATAGGTAAAACCACGCCTACAAACGTAAAACCACGCCCATAAAGGCAAATCCACGCCTACAGAGTTAAACCATGCATACAAAGGTAACACCACGCCCGAAAATGTAAAATCACGCCTTCAGATGTCATAGCCTCGCCTACGGAGGTAAAAACACGCCCGCAAAGATAAAACAACGCTTACAGAGGTAAAAAGCACACCTACAAAGGAAATTCCACGCCGACAAAGGCAACACACCCCTTCAAAGGTAATAACCTAGCTTATATAGATAAAAACCACGCATGCTAAGGTAAAACCACGCCTACTGAATAAAAACCACGCCCACAAAAGTAAAACCACCCCTTCAGAGGTAAAACCACGCCTTCAGACGTCACAACACGCCTGAAAAGGTAAAACTACGCCTACAGAGGTAAAAACCACGCGTACAAAGGAAAAACCACGCCTACATATGAAACAATGGCAAAACACACCTTCAGAGGTAATAAACTCGCCTACAGAGATAAAACCAAGCACACAAAGGTAAAACCACGCCAACAGACATAAAAAAACCACGTACCTGAAGTAATTACACTACTACAGAGGAAACACCACGCCCACAAAGGTAAAACCACGCCCACAAAGGCTAAAACTCGCCTACATAGGTAAAACCACGCCCACAAAGGCTAAAACTTGCCTATATAGGTACAACCACGCCTACAAAGGTAAAACCACGTCCACAAAGGTAAAACCACGCCTACAAAGGTAAAACCACGCCCGAAAAAGGTAAAACCACGCCTACGAAGGTAGGCACCATGCCTACAAAGGAAAAACCACTCCTACAAAGGTAAAGCCAAGCCCACAAAGGTAAAACCACGCCTTCAGAGGTTATAACCACGCATAGGGAGGTAATAACACGCCTACAAAGGTAAAACCACACCTTTAGAGGTTATAGCCACGCCTACAGAAGTCACAACACGCCTGCAAAGGTAAAACTACGCCTACAGAGGTACAAACTACGCCTACAGAGGAAAACCCACGCTCACAAAGGTAAAACCATGACACTAAGGTAAATTCACGCCTACAGAAGTAAAACCACGCATACAAAGGAAAATCCACGCCCTCAAAGATAAAACACGCCAACAGAGGTAAACCCACGCCTACATAGGTAAAACCACGCCCGAAAAAGGTAAAACCACGCCTACATAGGAAAAACCACGCCTATAAAGGTAAAACCACGCTCACAAAGGTAAAACCACGGCAACAGAGTGAAACCCACGCGGAAAAACCACGCCCAGAAAGTTAAGACCACGCCTACGTAGGTAAAACCACGCCCAAAAAGATAAAACTACGCCTACATAGGTTGTAACCACGCATAGGGAGGTAAAACACGCTTAAAATTACCCTTATACAGGTATAAACCACACATACAAAAGAAAACCCACGCCCACACAGATCAAACCACGCCCACAAAGGTCAAACCACGCCCTCAAAGGTAAAAACAATCCTCCAGGGGTAAAGCCATGCCTACAAAGGTATAACCACGCCCACAAAGGTAAAACCACGCCTACAGAAGTAAAACCACGCCTACGAAGGTAAATGCACGCCTACAGAGGTTATCAGGACGCCTACAAACGTAAGACCACGCCCGCAATGGCAAAAACCCCTTCAGAGGTACTAAATTCGCCTACAGAGATAAAACCAAGCACACAAAGGAAAAACCACGCATACAGACATAAAAACGACGTATACTGAAGAAATGACACTACCACAAAGGAAATACCACGCCTACAAAGGTAAAACCACGCCCGAAAAAGTTAAATCTACGCCTTCCGAAGTTATAACCAAGCCTACGGAAGTAAAAAAACGCCCGCAAAGGCACAAACACGCCTACAGGGGTAAAAACCACGCATACCGAAGTAATGCCACTAGTACAAAGGAAATACCACGCCCACAAAGGTAAAACCACGCCCACAAAGGTTAAACGTCGCCTATGTAGATAAAACCACCTCTTCAAAGGTAAAACCACGCCCACAAAGGTAAATCCACGCCTACAGAGTTAAAGCCACGCCTTCAATGGTAAATGCACGCCTACAGAAGAAAAAGCACGCGCACAAAGGTAAACCCACGCCTACAGAGGTAAAACCACGCATGCAAAGGTAAAACCACGCCCACAAAGGTAAAACCACGCCTTCAGATGTCATAGCCACGCCTACGGAGGTAAAAACACGCCCGCAAAGGAAAAACAACGCTTACAGACGTAAACACCACACCTACAAAGGAAATACCACGCCCACAAAGGCAACACACCCCTTCTTCAATAACATCGCATATATAGATAAAAACCACGCATGCTAAAGTAAAACCATTCTTACTGAATAAAAACCACGCCCACAAAGGTAAAACCACGCCTTCAGAGGTTATAACCACACATAGGGAGGTAAAACTCGCCTACAAAGGTAAAACCACGTCCACAAAGGTAAAACCACGCCTTCAGAGGTTATAGCCACGCCTACAGACGTCACAACACGCCTGCAAATGTAAAACTACGCTTATAGAGGTAAAACCACGCCTACAAACGTAAAACCACGCCCGAGAAAGGTAAAACCACGCCTTCAGATATTATAACCACGCCTATGGAAGAATAAAACGCCCGCAAAGGTAAAACCTTGCCTACAGCGGTAAGAAAAACACGCATACCGAAGTTATGCCACTACTACAAAAATATACCACGCCCACAAAAGTAAAACCACGCCGCAAAGGCTAAACCTCGCCTACATAGGTAAAACCACGCATACAAAGGTAAAACCACGCCCAAAAAGGTAAATCCACGCCAACAGAGGTAAAACCACGCATACAAAGGTAAAACCACGCGCATTAAGGTAAAACCACGCCTTCAGAGGTAACAACACACCCGCAAATGTAAAAACAAGCTTACAGAGGTAATAACCACACCTAGAAAGGAAATACCACGCCCACAAAGGCAACACACGCCTTCAGACATAATAAACTCTCCTACAGAGATAAAACCAAGCACACAAAGGAAAAACCACGCATGCAGACATAAAAACCACGTATACTGAAGTAATGACACTACTACAAAGGAAATAACACGCCCACAAAGGATAAACCTCGCCTACATAGGAAAAACCACGCCTACAAAAGTAAAACCACGCCCACAAAGGTAAAACCACGGCAACAGAGGTAAAACCACGCCTACAAAGGTAAAACCACGCCCGAAAAAGTTAAATCCACGCCTTCAGAAGTTATAACCACGCCTACGAAAGTAAAAAAACGCCCGCAAAGGCACAACCGCGCATACAGAGGTAAAAACCACGCATGCCGAAGTAATGCCACTACAACAAAGGAAATACCACGCCCACAAAGGTAAACCACGCCCACAAAGGTTAAACGTCGCCTATATAGATAAAACCAACTCTTCAAAGGTAAAACCACGCCCACAAAGGTAAATTCACGCCTACAGAAGAAAAAGCACGCGCACCAAGGTAAATCCACGCCTACAGAGGTAAAACTACGCATACAAAGGTAAAACCACGCACCCAAAGGTAAAACCACGCCTTCAGATGTTATAGCCACGCCTACGGAGGTAAAAACACGCCCGCAAAGGTAAAGCAAAGCTTACAGACGTAAAAACCACACCTACAAAGGAAATACCAAGCGCACAATGGCAAAACACACCTTCAGAGATAATAAACTCGACTACAGAGATAAAACCAAGCACACAATGGTAAAACCACGCCTACAGACATAAAAACCACGTATACTTAAGTAATGACACTACTACAAAGGAAATAACACGCCCACAAAGGTAATCCACGCCCACATAGGCTAAAACACGCTTACATAGGTAAAACCACGCCTACAAAGTAAAACCACGCCCGAAAAAGGTAAAATACGCCTTCAGAGGTTATAGCAACGCCTACGGAAGTAAAAACGAGAGCTAAGGTAAAACCACGCCTAGAGATGTAAAAACCACGCATACCGAAGTAATACCACTACTACAATGGAAAAACCACGCCCATAAAAGTAAAACCACGCCCACAAAGGTTAAACGTCACCTACATAGGTAAAACCACGCCTACAAACGTAAAACCACGCCCATAAAGGCAAATCCACGCCTACAGAGTTAAACCATGCATACAAAGGTAACACCACGCCCGAAAATGTAAAATCACGCCTTCAGATGTCATAGCCTCGCCTACGGAGGTAAAAACACGCCCGCAAAGATAAAACAACGCTTACAGAGGTAAAAAGCACACCTACAAAGGAAATTCCACGCCGACAAAGGCAACACACCCCTTCAAAGGTAATAACCTAGCTTATATAGATAAAAACCACGCATGCTAAGGTAAAACCACGCCTACTGAATAAAAACCACGCCCACAAAAGTAAAACCACCCCTTCAGAGGTAAAACCACGCCTTCAGACGTCACAACACGCCTGCAAAGGTAAAACTACGCCTACAGAGGTAAAAACCACGCGTACAAAGGAAAAACCACGCCTACATATGAAACAATGGCAAAACACACCTTCAGAGGTAATAAACTCGCCTACAGAGATAAAACCAAGCACACAAAGGTAAAACCACGCCAACAGACATAAAAAAACCACGTACCTGAAGTAATTACACTACTACAAAGGAAACACCACGCCCACAAAGGTAAAACCACGCCCACAAAGGCTAAAACTCGCCTACATAGGTAAAACCACGCCCACAAAGGCTAAAACTTGCCTATATAGGTAAAACCACGCCTACAAAGGTAAAACCACGTCCACAAAGGTAAAACCACGCCTACAAAGGTAAAACCACGCCCGAAAAAGGTAAAACCACGCCTACGAAGGTAGGCACCATGCCTACAAAGGAAAAACCACTCCTACAAAGGTAAAGCCAAGCCCACAAAGGTAAAACCACGCCTTCAGAGGTTATAACCACGCATAGGGAGGTAATAACACGCCTACAAAGGTAAAACCACACCTTTAGAGGTTATAGCCACGCCTACAGAAGTCACAACACGCCTGCAAAGGTAAAACTACGCCTACAGAGGTACAAACTACGCCTACAGAGGAAAACCCACGCTCACAAAGGTAAAACCATGACACGAAGGTAAATTCACGCCTACAGAAGTAAAACCACGCATACAAAGGAAAATCCACGCCCTCAAAGATAAAACACGCCAACAGAGGTAAACCCACGCCTACATAGGTAAAACCACGCCCGAAAAAGGTAAAACCACGCCAGAAAAAGGTAAAACCACGCCTTCATAGGTAAAACCACGCCCACAGAGGTAAGACCACGCATACTAAGATAAACATCGCCC
This sequence comes from Oasisia sp. SBJ-2009, assembly GCA_964017155.1. Taxonomy (NCBI): domain Eukaryota; kingdom Metazoa; phylum Annelida; class Polychaeta; order Sabellida; family Siboglinidae; genus Oasisia; species Oasisia sp. SBJ-2009. The sequence continues at coordinate 32,222,574 of OZ024857.1, read as the reverse complement.
ACAAAGGTAAAACCACGCCTTCAGAGGTAAAAACCACGCCTACAAAGGAAATACCACGCCCACATAGGCAAAACACCCCTTTAGAGGTAATAACCTCCTATTGATCAATATACACGCCCACAAAAGAAAAACCACGCCCAGAAAGGTAAAACCACGCCTACGGAGGAAAACCCACGCCCACAAAGGTAAAACCACGCCTACAAAGGGAAAGCCACACCCAGAAAGGTAAATGCACGCCTACAGAAGAAAAACCACGCGCACAAAGGTAAACCTCGCCTTCAGAAGTAATAAACTCGCCTACAGAGATAAAACCAAGCACACAAAGGTAAATCCACGCCCACAAAGGTAAACACCACGGCTACAAAGGCAAAACCACTCCCACAAAGGTAAAACCACACCCACAGAGGTAAAACCACGCCTACAAAGGTAAAACCACGCCCAAAAAGGTAAAACCGCGTCTACAGAGGTTGTAACCACGCATAGGGAGGTAAAACCACACCCACAAAAGGTAAAACCACGCCCACACAGGTAACACCACCCCTTCAGAGGTTATAGCCACGCATACAGATATCACAACAAAGGCCTGGAAAGGTAAAACTACGCCTACAGAGGTAAAAACCACGCCTACGGAGGAAAACGCACACCCACTAAGGTAAAACCACGCCTACATAGGTAAAGCCACGCATACAAAGGAAAATGCACGCCTTCAGAAGAAAAACCACTCGCACAAAGGTAAACCTCGCCTTCAGAGGTTACATGGACGCCTACAAACGTAAAACCACGCCTACACAAGTAAAATCACGCCCGAAAAAGTTAAATCCACGCCTTCAGAAGTTATAACCACGCTTACGGAAGTAAAAAAAACGTCCGCAAAGGTAAAACCACACCCACAAAGGATAAACCTCGCCTACATAGGAAAACGACGCCTACAAATGTAAAACCACGCTCACAAAAGTAAAACCACGCCTTCAGAAGTGATAACCACGCCTACGGTAGTAAAAACACGCCCTCAAAGTAAAAACCACGCCTACATAGGTAAAAACTACGCCTACAAAGGAAATACCACGCGCACGTAGGCAAAAGAACCCTTCAGAGGTAATAACCGCCTACTGATGAATATGCACGCCCACAAAGGAAAAACCACGCCCAGAAAGTTAAAACTACATAGGCTGTAACCACGCGTAGGGAGGTAAAACCCGCCTACAAAGTTAAACCACGCCCACAAAGGTAACATCACGCCTTCAGATGTCATAGCCACGCCTATGGAGGTAAAAACACGCCCGCAAAGATAAAACATCGCTTACAGACGTAAACACCACACCTACAAAGGAAATACCACGCCAACGAAGGCAACTCACCCCTTCTTCAATAATCTCGCATATATAGATAAAAACCACGCATGCTAAAGTCAAACCACTCTTACTGAATAAATACCACGCCCACAAAGGTAAAACCACGCCTTCAGAGGTTATAACCACAATTATGGAGGTAAAACACGCCTACAAATGTAAAACCACGCCCACAAAGGTAACATCACGCCTTCAGATATTATAACCACGCCTATGGAAGAATAAAACGCCCGCAAAGGTAAAACCTTGCCTACAGCGGTAAGAAAAACACGCATACCGAAGTTATGCCACTACTACAAAAAATATACCACGCCCACAAAAGTAAAACCACGCCCGCAAAGGCTAAACCTCGCCTACATAGGTAAAACCACGCATACAAAGGTAAAACCACGCCCAAAAAGGTAAATCCACGCCAACAGAGGTAAAACCACGCATACAAAGGTAAAACCACGCGCATTAAGGTAAAACCACGCCTTCAGAGGTAACAACACACCCGCAAATGTAAAAACAAGCTTACAGAGGTAATAACCACACCTAGAAAGGAAATACCACGCCCACAAAGGCAACACACGCCTTCAGACATAATAAACTCTCCTACAGAGATAAAACCAAGCACACAAAGGAAAAACCACGCATGCAGACATAAAAACCACGTATACTGAAGTAATGACACTACTACAAAGGAAATAACACGCCCACAAAGGATAAACCTCGCCTACATAGGAAAAACCACGCCTACAAAAGTAAAACCACGCCCACAAAGGTAAAACCACGGCAACAGAGGTAAAACCACGCCTACAAAGGTAAAACCACGCCCGAAAAAGTTAAATCCACGCCTTCAGAAGTTATAACCACGCCTACGAAAGTAAAAAAACGCCCGCAAAGGCAAAACCGCGCATACAGAGGTAAAAACCACGCATGCCGAAGTAATGCCACTACAACAAAGGAAATACCACGCCCACAAAGGTAAACCACGCCCACAAAAGTTAAACGTCGCCTATATAGATAAAACCAACTCTTCAAAGGTAAAACCACGCCCACAAAGGTAAATTCACGCCTACAGAAGAAAAAGCACGCGCACCAAGGTAAATCCACGCCTACAGAGGTAAAACCACGCATACAAAGGTAAAACCACGCCCACAAAGTTAAAACCACGCCTTCATATGTTATAGCCACGCCTACGGAGGAAAAAACACGCCCGCAAAGGTAAAGCAACGCTTACAGACGTACAAATCACACCTACAAAGGAAATACCACGCCCACAAATGCAAAACACACCTTCAGAGGTAATAAACTCGACTACAGAGATAAAACCAAGCACACAATGGTAAAACCACGCCTACAGACATAAAAACCACGTATACTGAAGTAATGACACTACTACAAAGGAAATAACACGCCCACAAAGGTAATCCACGCCCACATAGGCTAAAACTCGCTTACATAGGTAAAACCACGCCTACAAAGTAAAACCACGCACGAAAAAGGTAAAACACGCCTTCAGAGGTTATAGCCACGCCTAGAGATGTAAAAACCACGCATACCGAAGTAATGACACTACTACAATGGAAATACCACGCCCATAAAAGTAAAACCACGCCCACAAAGGATAAACGTCACCTACATAGGTTAAACCACGCCTACAAACGTAAAACCACGCCCGCAAAGGTAAATCCACGCCTACAGATGTAAAACCACGCATACAAAGGTAACACCACGCCCGAAAATGTAAAATCACGCCTTCAGATGTCATAGCCTCGCCTACGGAGGTAAAAACACGCCCGCAAAGGTAAAACAACGCTTATAGAGGTAAAAACCACATGTACAAAGGAAATTCCACGCCCACAAAGGCAACACACCCCTTCAAAGGTAATAACCTAGCATATATAGATAAAAACCACGCATGCTAAGGTAAAACCACGCCTACTGAATAAAAACCACGCCCACAAAGGTAAATCCACCCCTTCAGAGGTAAAACCACGCCTTCAGACGTCACAACACGCCTGCAAAGGTAAAAACCACGCGTACAAAGGAAAAACCACGCCCACACAGGTGAAACCACGCCTACATAGGTAAAACCACGCCTACAAAGGTAAAGCCACGCCCACAAAAGTATAACCACGCCCAGAAAGGTAAAAACAAGCCTCCAGGGGTAACGCCACGCCTACAAAGGTATAACCACGCTCACAAAGCTAAAAACACGCCCACAGAAGTGAAACCACGCTTACGAAGGTAAATACACGCCTACATATGAAAAACCACGCCCACAAAGGTAAGCCACGCCTTCATATATTATAAGTACGCCTACAAACGTAAGACCACGCCCACAATGCAAAACACACCTTCAGAGGTAATAAACTCGGCTACAGAAATAAAACCAAGGTAAAACCAAGCCCACACAGGCTAAAACTCGCCTACATCGGTAAAACCACGCCCACAAAGGCTAAAAATTGCCTACACAGGTAAAACCACACCTACAAAGGTAAAATCACGTCCACAAAGGTAAAACCACGGCAACAGAGGTAAAAAACCATGAAAAACCATGCCCACAATGGCTAAACACACCTTCAGAGGTAATAAACTCGCCTACAGAGATAAAACCAAGCACACAATGGAAAAACCACGCCTACAGACATAAAAACCACGTATGCTGAAGAAATGACATACCACAAAAGAAATACCACGCCCACAAAGGTAAACCCATGCGCACAAAGGTTAAAACTCGCCTACATAGGTAAAACCACGCCTTCAAAGGTAAAACCACGCCCACAAAGGTAAAACCATGACCGAGAAAGGTAAAACCACGCCTTCAGATGTTATAACCACGCCTACGGAAGAATAAAGCGCCTGCAAATGCAAAACCATACCTACAGAGGTAAAAAACACGCACAACGAAGTTATGCTACTACTACAAAAAAATACCACGCCCTCAAAAGTAAAACCACGCCCAGAAAGGATAAACCTCGCCTACATAGGTAAAACCAAACATACATAGGTCAAACCACGCCCACAAAGTTAAATCCACGCCTACAGAGGTAAAACCACGCATACAAAGGTAAAACCACGCCTTCGGAAGTTATAGCCACGCCTACGGAGGTAAAAATACGCCCCCAAAGGAGAAACCACGCCTATAGAGGAAAAAAACACGCCTACAAAGGAAATACCATGCCCACATAGGCAAAACACCCCTTCAGAGGTAATAACCGCCTAGTGATGAATATACACGCCCACAAAGGAAAAACCACACCCAGAAAGGTAAAACCACACCTACGTAGGTAAAACCACTTCTAGGAATGTAAAACCAAACCCAATAAAGGTATTACCACGCCCACAAAAGCAAAACCACACCCAAAGAGGTAAAACCACGGCTACCAATGTAAAACCACTCCCACAGAGGAAAAACCACACCCACATAGGTAACACTTCGCCTTCAGAGGTTATAGCCACGCCTATAGATGTCACAACACGCCTGCAAAGGTAAAACTACGCCTACAGAGTAAAAAACCACGCCTACGAAGGAAAACCCACGCCCACAAAGTTAAAATCACGCCTACATAGGTAGAGCCACTCCTACAAAGGTAAAAGCACGCCTACAGAAGAAAAACCACGCGCACAAAGGTAAACCTCGCCTTCAGAGGTTACATGGACGCCTAAAACGTAAATCCACGCCCACAATGGCAAAACATACCTTCAGAGGTAATAAACAGATATGAAAACCACGCATACTGAAATAATGCCACTACTATAAAGGAAAGACCACGCCTACAAAGGTAAAACCACGCCCACAAAGGAAAAACCTCGCCTATATAGGAAAAACCACGGTTACAAAGGTAAAACCACGCCCACAAAGATAAAACCACGCTTTCAGATGTTGAAACCACGCCTACGGAGGCAAAAACACGCCCGCAAAGGTAAAACCACGCCTACAGATGTAAAAACCACACCTACAAAGGAAATACCACGCCCACATAGGCAAAACACCCGTTCAGAGGTACTAACCGCCTACTGATTAATATACAAACCCACACAGGAAAAACCACGCCCAGAAAGGTTAAACCACGCCTACGAAGGTAAAACCAAACCCAATAACGGTGGTACCACGCCCACAAAGGTATACACCACGCCTACAAAGGTAAAACCACGCCCACAAAGGTAAAGCCACGCCTACAAAGGTTGTAACCACGCATAGGGAGGTTAAAACCCACCTACAAAGGTAACACCACGCCTTCAGAGGTTATAGCCACGCCTACAGACGTCACAACACGCCTGCAAAGGTAAAACTACGCCTACAGAGGTATAAACCACGCATACATAGGAAAAACCACGCCCACACAGGTCAAACCACGCCCTCAAAGGTAAAAACAAGCCTCCAGGGGTAAAGCCATGCCTACAAAGGTATAACCACGCCCGCAAAGGTAAAACCACGCCTACATAAGTAACACCACGCCTACGAAGGTAAATGCAAGCCTGCAGATGAAAAACCATGCCCACAATGGTAAACCACGCCTTCAGAGGTTATAAGGACGCCTACAAACGTAACACCACGCCCACAATGGCAAAACACACCTTCCGAGGTAATAAACTCGCCTACAGAGATAAAACCAAGCACACCAAGGAAAAACCACGCCTACAGACATAAAAATCATGCTGAAGAAATGACACTACAACAAAGGAAATACCACGCCCACAAAGGTAAAACAACGCCCACAAAGGTTAAAACCCGCCTACATATGTAAAACCACGCCTACAAAGGTAAAACCACGCCCACAAAGGTAAAACCACGGTAACAGAGTTACAACCACGCCTACCAAGGTAAAACCACGCCCGAGAAAGGTAAAACCACGCCCTTAGATGTTATAACCACGCCTACGGAAGAATAAAACGCCTGCAAAGGTAAAACCATACCTACAGAGGTAACAAAAACACGCATACCGAAGTTATACCACTACTACAAAAAAATACCACGCCCACAAAAGCAAAACCACGCCCACAAAGGTTAAACCTCGCCTACATAGGTAAAACCACGCATACAAAGGTCAAACCACGCCCACAAAGTTAAATCCACGCCTACAGAGGTAAAACCACGCATACAAAGGTCAAACCACGCACACAAAGGTAAAACCACGCCTTCAGATGTTATAACCACGCCTACGGAGGTAACAACACGCCCGCAAAGGAATAACCACGCTTACAGAGGTAAAAACCACACCTATGAAGGATATATCACGCCCACAAAGGCATCACACGCCATCAGAGGTAATAACCTCGCATATATACATAAAAACCACGCCCACTAAGGTTATACGTCGCCTATATAGTTAAAACCACACCTATGAAGGTCAAACCACGCCCACAAAGGTAACTCCACGCTTACAGAGTTAAAACCACGCATACAAAGGTAAAACCACGCATACAAACGTAAAACCACGCCTTCAGAGGTAAAACCACACCCACAATGGCAAAACACACCTTCAGAGGTAATAAACTCGCCTACAGACATAAAACCAAGCACACAAAGGAAACACCACGCCTACAGACATAAAAACCACGTATGCTGAAGTAATGACACTACTACAAAGGTAAAACCACGCATACAAACGTAAAACCACGCCTACAAACGTAAAACCACGCCCACAAAGGTAAATCCACGCCTACAGACATAAAACCACGCATACAAAGGTAACACCACGCCCGAAAATGTAAAATCACGCCTTCAGATGTCATAGCCTCGCCTACGGAGGTAAAAACACGCCCGCAAAGGTAAAACAACGCTTATAGAGGTAAAAACCACATGTACAAAGGAAATTCCACGCCCACAAAGGCAACACACCCCTTCATAGGTAATAACCTAGCATATATAGATAAAAACCACGCATGCTAAGGTAAAACCACGCCTACTGAATAAAAACCACGCCCACAAAGGTAAATCCACCCCTTCAGAGGTAAAACCACGCCTTCAGACGTCACAACACGCCTGCAAAGGTAAAAACCACGCGTACAAAGGAAAAACCACGCCCACACAGGTAAAACCACGCCTACATAGGTAAAACCACGCCTACAAAGGTAAAGCCACGCCCACAAAAGTATAACCACGCCCAGAAAGGTAAAAACAAGCCTCCAGGGGTAACGCCACGCCTACAAAGGTATAACCACGCTCACAAAGCTAAAACCACGCCTACAGAAGTTAAACCACGCTTACGAAGGTAAATACACGCCTACATATGAAAAACCACGCCCACAAAGGTAAACCACGCCTTCATATATTATAAGTACGCCTTCAAACGTAAGACCACGCCCACAATGCAAAACACACCTTCAGAGGTAATAAACTCGGCTACAGAAATAAAACCAAGCACACAAAGGTAAAACCACGCCAACAGACATAAAAACCACGTATCCTGAAGTAATTACACTACTACAAAGGAAACACCACGCCCACAAAGGTAAAACCACGCCCACACAGGCTAAAACTCGCCTACAAAGGTAAAACCACGCCCACAAAGGCTAAAAATTGCCTACACAGGTAAACCCACACCTACAAAGGTAAAATCACGTCCACAAAGGTAAAACCACGGCAACAGAGGTAAAACCACGCCTACAAAGGTAAAAACCACGCCCGAAAAAGGTAAAACCACGCCTACGAAGATAAGCACCATGCCTACAAACGAAAAGCCACTCCTACAGAGGTAAAGCCAAGCCCACAAAGTCAAAACCACGCCTTCAGAGGTTATAACCACGCATAGGGACGTAATAACACGCCTACAAAGGTAAAACCACACCTTTAGAGGTTAGAGCCACGCCTACAGAGGTCACAACACGCCTGCAAAAGTAAAACAACGCCTACAGAGGTATAAACCACGCATACAAAGGAAACACCACGCCCACACAAGTCAAGCTACTCCCACAAAGGTCAAACCACGCCCTCAAAGGTAAAAACAAGCCTCTAGGTGAAAAGCCATGCCTACAAAGGTATAACCACGCCCAGAAAGGTAAATGCACGCCTATTGATGAAAAACCATGCCCACAATGGCAAAACCCACCTTCAGAGGTAATAAACTCGCCTACAGAGATAAAACCAAGCACACAAAGGAAAAGCCACGCCTACAGACATAAAAACCACGTATGCTGAAGAAATGACACTACCACAAAGGAAATACCACGCCCACAAAGGTAAACCCATGCGCACAAAGGTTAAAACTCGCCTACATAGGTAAAACCACGCCTTCAAAGGTAAAACCACGCCCACAAAGGTAAAACCATGCCCGAGAAAGGTAAAACCACGCCTTCAGATGTTATAACCACGCCTACGGAAGAATAAAGCGCCTGCAAATGTAAAACCATACCTACAGATGTAAAAAACACGCACAACGAAGTTATGCTACTACTACAAAAAAATACCACGCCCTCAAAAGTAAAACCACGCCCAGAAAGGATAAACCTCGCCTACATAGGTAAAACCAAACATACATAGGTCAAACCACGCCCACAAAGTTAAATCCACGCCTACATAGGTAAAACCACGCATACAAAGGTAAAACCACGCCTTCGGAAGTTATAGCCACGCCTACGGAGGTAAAAATACGCCCCCAAAGGAGAAACCACGCCTATAGAGGAAAAAAACACGCCTACAAAGGAAATACCACGCCCACATAGGCAAAACACCCCTTCAGAGGTAATAACCGCCTAGTGATGAATATACACGCCCACAAAGGAAAAACCACACCCAGAAAGGTAAAACCACACCTACGTAGGTAAAACCACGTCTAGGAATGTAAAACCAAACCCAATAAAGGTATTACCACGCCCACAAAAGCAAAACCACACCCAAAGAGGTAAAACCACGGCTACAAATGTAAAACCACTCCCACAGAGGAAAAACCACACCCACATAGGTAAAACCACGCCTACAAAGGTAAAACCACGCTCACAAAGGTAACACCTCGCCTTCAGAGGTCATAGCCACGCCTATTGATGTCACAACACGCCTGCAAAGGTAAAACTACGCCTACAGAGGAAAAAACCACGCCTACGAAGGAAAACCCACGCCCACAAAGTTAAAACCACGCCTACATAGGTAGAGCCACTCCTACAAAGGTAAAAGCACGCCTACAGAAGAAAAACCACGCGCACAAAGGTAAACCTCGCCTTCAGAGGTTACATGGACGCCTAAAACGTAAATCCACGCCCACAATGGCAAAACATACCTTCAGAGGTAATAAACAGATATGAAAACCACGCATACTGAAATAATGCCACTACTATAAAGGAAAGACCACGCCTACAAAGGTAAAACCACGCCCACAAAGGATAAACCTCGCCTATATAGGAAAAACCACGGTTACAAAGGTAAAACCACGCCCACAAAGGTAAAACCACGCTTTCAGATGTTGAAACCACGCCTACGGAGGCAAAAACACGCCCGCAAAGGTAAAACCACGCCTACAGATGTAAAAACCACACCTACAAAGGAAATACCACGCCCACATAGGCAAAACACCCGTTCAGAGGTAATAACCGCCTACTGATGAATATACAAACCCACAAAGGAAAAACCACGCCCAGAAAGGTTAAACCACGCCTACGTAGGTAAAACCACGCCTACGAAGGTAAAACCAAACCCAATAACGGTGGTACCACGCCCACAAAGTATACACCACGCCTACAAAGGTAAAACCACGCCCACAAAGGTAAAGCCACGCCTACAAAGGTTGTAACCACGCATAGGGAGGTTAAAACACACCTACAAAGGTAACACCACGCCTTCAGAGGTTATAGCCACGCCTACAGACGTCACAACACGCCTGCAAAGGTAAAAGTTCGCCTACAGAGGTAAAAACCACGCATACATAGGAAAAACCACGCCCACACAGGTCAAACCACGCCCTCAAAGGTAAAAACAAGCCTCCAGGGGTAAAGCCATGCCTACAAAGGTATAACCACGCCCACAAAGGTAAAACCACGCCTACCTAAGTAACACCACGCCTACGAAGGTAAATGCACGCCTGCAGATGAAAAACCATGCCCACAATGGTAAACCACGCCTTCAGAGGTTATAAGGACGCCTACAAACGTAACACCACGCCCACAATGGCAAAACACACCTTCCGAGGTAATAAACTCGCCTACAGAGATAAAACCAAGCACACCAAGGAAAAACCACGCCTACAGACATAAAAATCATGCTGAAGAAATGACACTACAACAAAGGAAATACCACGCCCACAAAGGTAAAACAACGCCCACAAAGGTTAAAACCCGCCTACATATGTAAAACCACGCCTACAAAGGTAAAACCACGCCCACAAAGGTAAAACCACGGCAACAGAGTTAAAACCACGCCTACCAAGGTAAAACCATGCCCGAGAAAGGTAAAACCACACCTTTAGATGTTATAGCCACGCCTACGGAAGAATAAAACGCCTGCAAAGGTAAAACCATACCTACAGAGGTAACAAAAACACGCATACCGAAGTTATACCACTACTACAAAAAAATACCACGCCCACAAAAGCAAAACCACGCCCACAAAGGTTAAACCTCGCCTACATAGGTAAAACCACGCATACAAAGGTCAAACCACGCCCACAAAGTTAAATCCACGCCTACAGAGGTAAAACCACGCATACAAAGGTAAAACCACGCGCACAAAGGTAAAACCACGCCTTCAGATGTAATAACCACGCCTACGGAGGTAACAACACGCCCGCAAAGGAATAACCACGCTTACAGAGGTAAAAACCACACCTATAAAGGAAATACCACGCCCACAAAGGCATCACACGCCATCAGAGGTAATAACCTCGCATATATACATAAAAACCACGCCCACTAAGGTTATACGTCGCCTATATAGTTAAAACCACACCTATGAAGGTCAAACCACGCCCACAAAGGTAACTCCACGCTTACAGAGGTAAAACCACGCATACAAAGGTAAAACCACGCATACAAACGTAAAACCACGCCTTCAGAGGTAAAACCACACCCACAATGGCAAAACACACCTTCAGAGGTAATAAACTCGCCTACAGACATAAAACCAAGCACACAAAGGAAACACCACGCCTACAGACATAAAAACCACGTCTGCTGAAGTAATGACACTACTACAAAGGAAATACCATGCCCATAAAGGTAAAACCATGCCCACAAAGGTCAAAACTCGCCTACATAGGCAAAACCACGCCTACAAAGGTAAAACCACGCCCAAAAAGGTAAAACCACGCCCGAGAAAGGTAAAACCACGCCTTCAGAGGTTATAACCACGCCTACGGAAGAGAAAAAACCGCAAAGGTAAAACCACGCCTACAGAGGCAAAAACCACACATAACGAAGTTATGCCACTATTACAAAGGAAATACCACTCCCACAAAAGTAAAACCACGCCCACAAAGTTTAAATCTCGAATGCATAGGTAAAACCACGCATACAAAGGTAGAACCACGCCCACAAAGGTAAATTCACGCCTACAGAGGTAGAACCACGCATAGAAAGGTAAAACCACGCCCATGAAGGTAAAACCACGCCTTCAGATATTATAACCACGCCTACGGAGGTAACAACACGCCCGCAAAGATAAAACCACACTTACAGAGGTAAAAACCACACCTACAAAGGAAACACCACGCCTAAAAAGGCAACAAAGGAAATAACCTCGCAAATATAGATAAAAACCACGCCCACAAAGGTTACACGTCGCCTACATAGTTAAAACAACGCCTATTAAGGTAAAGCCACGCCCACAAAGGTAACTCTACGCTTACAGAGGTAAAACCACGCATACAAAGGTCAATCCAAAAAGGTAAAACAAGCCTCCAGGGGTAACGCCATGCCTACAAAGGTATAACCACGCCCACACAGCTAAAACCACGCCTACAGAAGTAAAACACGCCTACAAAGGTAAATACACGCCTACAGATGAAAGCCACGCCCAAAAAGGTAAACCACGCCTTCAGATATTATAAGGACTCCTACAAACGTAAGACCACGCCCACAATGGCAAAACACACATTCATAGGTACTAAACTCGCCTACAGAGATACAACCGAGCACACAAAGGTTAAACCACGTCTACAGACATAAAAACCACGTATACTGAAGTAATGTCACTACTACAAAGGAAATACCTCGCCCACAAAGGTAAAACCACGCCCACAAAGGCTAAAACCACGCCTTCTGGTGTTATAACCACGCCTACGAAAGTAAAAACATGCCCCCAAAAGGAAAACCACGCCTACAAAGGAAATTCCACGCCCACATAGGCAAAACACCCCTATATAGGTAAAGCCACTCCTACAAACGTAAATGCACGGCTACAGAAGAAAATCCACGCCCACAATGGCAAAACACACCTTCAGAGGTAATAAACTCGCCTACAGAGATAAAACCAAGCACACTAAGGTAAAACCACGCCTACAGACATAAAAACAACGCATACTGAAGTAATGCCACTACTATAAAGGAAATACCACGCCCACAAAGGAAAAACCACGCCCACAAAGGTTAAACGTTGCCTACATAGGTAAAACCACGCCGTCAAAGGTAAAACCACGCCCACAAATGTAAATCCACACCTACAGTGGTAAAACGACGCATACAAAGGTAAAACCACGCCTACAAAGGTAAAACCACGCCTTCGTATGTTATAACCACGCCTACAGAGATAAAAACCACGCATACAGAAGTAATGCCATTACTACAAAGGAAATACCACGCCCACAAAGGTAAAACCACGCCCACAAAGTTTAAACGTTGCTTACATAGGTACAACCACGCCTACAAAGGTAAAACCACGCCCACAAAGGTAAATCCACGCCTACAGAGGCAAAACCACGCATACAAAGGTTAAACCACGCCCACAAAGGTAAAACCACGCCTTCATATGTTATAACCACGCCTACGGAGGTAAAAACACGCCCGCAAAGGTAAAACAACGCTTACAGACGTTAAAACGATAAAAACCACGCATGCTAAGGTAAAACCACGCCTACTGAATAAAAACCACGCCCACAAAGGTAAAACCACGCCTTCAGAGGTTATAACCACGCATAGGGAGGTAAAACACGCCTACAAAGGTAAAACCACACTCACAGAGGTAAAACCACACCTACAAAGGTAAAACCACGCCCACAAAAGTAAAACCACGCCTACTGAATAAAAACCACGCCCACAAAGGTAAAACCACGCCTTCAGAGGTTATAACCACGCATAGGGAGGTAAAACACGCCTACAAAGGTAAAACCACACCCACAGAGGTAAAACCACGCCTGCAAAGGTAAAACCACGGCAACAGAGGTAAAACAACGCCTACAAAGGTAAAACCACGCCCGAAAAAGGTAAAACACGCCATCAGAGGTTACAACTACGCTTACGGAAGTAAAAAACGCTGGCAAAGGTAAAACCACGCACACCGAAGTTATGCCACTACTACAATGGAAATACCACGCCCACAAAAGTAAAACCACGCCCACAAAAGTTAAGCCTCGCCTACATAGGTAAAACCACGCATACAAAGGTAAAACCACGCCCACAAAGGTAAAATCACGCCTTCTGGTGTAATAACCACGCCTACGAAAGTAAAAACATGCCCCCAAAAGGAAAACCACGCCTACAGAGGTAAAAACCACGCCTATAAAGGAAATACCACGCCCACATAGGCAAAACAACCCTATATAGGTAAAGCCACTCCTACTAACGTTAATGCACGGCTACAGAAGAAAAACCACGCCCACAATGGCAAAACACACCTTCAGAGGTAATAAACTCGCCTACAGAGATAAAACCAAGCACACAAAGGTAAAACCACGCCTACAGACATAAAAACCACGCTTACTGAAGTAATGCCACTAATGTTATTTTTTATTATTATTATTACAAGCATTTATAAAGCGCCAAATCTCCGGGACCAGCCCGTTCATAGGCGCGTACACACATTACAGTAAAATGTACATAGAATCATACGAAATATATCTAAAAATGTATAGCATGGTATATATACATGTGCATAGCTAGGTATAGGATATTGTTTCTAAGATTGCGTAAATGTATATTTTATAAATAAGATTAATTTAAAAAGTAAAACATAATTATTATACAATAAAATAATAATACCGAAATTAATATTTAAAATAAATAAATATGTATATAAAATAATAATAATAAATTTGTTATAAAATAATACTAATACAAGTAATGATTCATAAAATACATTATCATGAGAGTGTCACACAGAACAGTTCCTCATTGGTAGTACGCTAGTTTAAATAAATGTGTCTTGAGGAGAGCCTTGAATTTTGCTAAAGTGTCTGACTGACGAATGTTTTCTGGCAAACTGTTCCAAAGCGCTGGTCCAGACACCGAGAAAGCCTGCCTGCCGTAGCCCTCCATATTGTAGCGCGGAACCACGAGCAGACACTGATCAGCTGACCGGAGGTTACGGTTCGGCGAGTATGGTATTACAAGATCTTGAATGTATTTGGGTGCAAGCTCGTGCAAGGCAGAAAACACAAGTACTAGTAGTTTATACTGGGCACGCCAGCGAACCGGAAGCCAGTGCAACTTAATCAGTAGCGGAGTAATATGCTGGTGTTTTCGCTGCCTTGCGATCAGTCTCGCTGCTGAATTTTGCACCATCTGCAACTTGATCATGAGTGCCTCCGTAATGCCATACAATAGCGCGTTGCCGTAATCCAGCCGCGATATCACTAGGGCATGTACAATTGTCTTACACGCTTCTGTAGTAAGACAGTGTCTTATCTTTGAGATTGCGTAAAGATGGTAGTACGCAGCCTTGCACATGCGCGACACCTGTGACGACATTGTCAATTCACAGTCGATCATAATCCCGAGGTTTCGGATGGTTGGTGATGGCACAATGTTACATCCGCATACACTAACACAAGAGACGTCTTGCAGATGTTTGCGATTTGGCGCCGAGATGATAATTGCTTCGGTCTTGCTTTCATTGAGCAGGAGATTGTGGTCTGACATCCACAGTCTCGCTTCTTCAATGCATCGTTCGACGCGACAGACTGCATCGGCAGTTTCTCCATCCGGCACTCTACTCAGGTCAACATATAGTTGGGCGTCATCTGCATAGAGATGGTACTAAAGTTGATGCTTTCTGAAGATAGCACCCAATGGCAGCGTATAGATGGAGAAGAGGACTGGGCCCAACACAGATCCTTGTGGGATGCCTGATTCGATCAGCGTTCTATGCGAATTGTGGCTGCCAATGCGCACTGTGTGAGTCCGGTTTGACATGTACGATTCCAGCCATTTCAGTGCAGTGCCTTCAATTCCTATGCTGCGCATCTGGCCGATTAACACTGAGTGGTCAACTGTGTCAAACGCAGCGCTCATGTCGAGCAGCACTGTCAGCACACCTTTCTTTTTGTCGACGGAATTAAGGTGGTCGTTCTGGATACGCACCAGCGCTGTCTCGGTGCTGTGATATTTTCGGTATGCACTCTGAAAAATGTCCAATAAATCATTGTTGTCCAGATGGTGGCGAAGTTGTATTGCTACGTGACGTTCCAGCAACTTTGAAACAAAAGACAAATTTGATATTGGCCGGTAATTGTTCATCAAATCTGGATCTAGGTTTGGTTTCTTGAGTAATGGTGTAATCACAGCATGTTTAAATGTGGCTGGCACGGTGCCTGATTCGAGAGACATGTTGATGATTGCAGCTAACGTCGGCGCAAGAATGTCAATGTTAGCTTTCACGAGCGATGTGGGAAGTGGATCAAGCACGCTTGTTTTTGTTGGACATTTCATGACTAGTGAGATAACACCATCTGAAGTAATGCCAGAAAACGCACTCACTGAGCAAGATGCTACAAACTGCACATAGTCAGCATTGACTGTTGGCACGCGTCTACGTGCTAGCTGGCTGCGAATATCGAACACTTTCTTTGTGAAATACTCGAGAAAGTCATCTGCGATTTGTCCAATACCAGACACAGGATGTGGCAGTTTTGGAGCATTTTTTCTCTTCATCAGGTCGTCCATCACTTTGAATAGCGCTTTGCTGTTACGTGCACATTCTTCAATTTTGTTGGCGTAGAACTTACCTTTCACTGACTGTATTTCTTGTTTGTACGATTCACGGTGGCCAGTGTAGATATCTCGATGAACTTGCAGCTTTGTTAATCTCCACTTCCGCTCCGCTTGCCTCAACTTTCGCTTAGCGTGTAACAGTTCAATTGTGTGCCACGGGGTGTTGGGCCGCACAGTAATTGGCCGTGTGACCAGTGGAGCGTGGCGGTCTAACAGTTCTTTCAACGAAGTGTCGTACTCTACCGATAGGTCTTCAATGTCGTTACTCGGGTTTGTTATCAAGTGTGATAGTTCTGATCGGAACTTTGTAGTGTCAATTGCAGCATATTTACGATATGAGAAGTGCTTCTTCTTCCGGTCTGGCTTCGGTGCTTGGAGAAGGCAATGCACAGCGTGATGATCGGTGAGTAGGGACCCCACCTCCACTGATGTCACAACACTTCAAGAGGATGGTGAAATTACAAGGTCCAGAATGTTGCCGATGGTGTGCGTCGGATCACGAACATGCTGCTGTAAGTTGGTAGAATGCAGAAGATCACAGAAGATGTGTGAGTCTTTGTTTCCGGCCTTTCCATAATGAATATTAAAATCGCCCAGGATGATTAGTCCAGTCAACTGTGCTGCGAATAATTCCATGAGATTTGTGAATTCGTCCATAAACATTTTGAAAGAAACACCGCGTCTGCCCGTGGATGGAGGTCTATACACCAGTAACAGCCTGATGACACTTGATGTTATTCCAAATACCACCTCGAGGCATTGGAATGATGAGGCGTGCCATGGTCGCGGTAAAATCAAGGTTAAACACGACTTGTATAAAACGCCGACTCCTCCACCCTGTCGGTCGGACCGAGGAAAGTGGACGAAGTTATACCCATCCGGGGTTAACTTCCTGATGTTTGCTGTGTCTTTTTGGTCGTTCGTTAGCCACGTCTCTGTGAGCGCGACGATGTCAAGATCATGCTCGTGTATGTAATCAGTGATAAAATCAGTTTTGTTCCTAACTGATCTTGCATTAAGTAGAGCAAGTTTTGCGCAGTTCATAGAATCGGATGTTAGTTTAACAGTAATCAGATTTTCATTTGTTTGCGAAGTGTTAAGTCGGCTTCGTTGTGGCAATGTCGCTATTCGTGCGCAGTGAACTATTGTCTCGATCTGTTTTGCGATTTTACGACCGCCGCGGTGTTTACGTCTCGTAGAGAAACGTTTGAAGATGCTGAGTTGACGAAGAATAAGATTTACACAGCCGGCCAGGCGAGATCTGGTATCCCTCGTTTAATTTCGGTCAACAGACAACAACTGTGACCTAGAATAACGCACTGTTGATGTCATTGTTGTTACAAACTCACTGTGTACGTCATTGTTGTCACAAATGCGGGCTGAATGTGCGACATGCGTCACTGCGTACCATTTGCGATTGCACAAGTGCAGGCCGGGGTCCAATGGTCCAAATAGACCACAACGTTCTGCTTGACGAGTTTGCAGCCACTTATCAAACCAGACATAGACGAATGTCGATTTAAAATCTAAACGGTCTGGCACCAGTAGCCGTTTTCAAGTAAAATGTAAATGTCCGGAATAATTACCGTACCTTCATAAACGCACTTGTGAAATATTAAAACGAACAGCGAGTTGAAACACGCCAAAAACGTGTAGCAATAAGACAGCTGTCGTGGGAGCCGCTACCGAGCGCTGCACCACACCCGAATTGTAAAAGGAATATAAAAATACTATAAAGGAAATACCACGCCCACAAAGGTAAAACCATGCCCACAATGGCAAACCACGCCTTCAGAGGTTATAAGGACGCCTACAAACGTAAGACCACGCCCACAATGGCAAAACACACCTTCAGAGGTAATAAACTCGTCTACAGAGATAAAACCAAGGACACAAAGGAAAAACCACGCCTACAGACATAAAAAGCACGTATACTGAAGAAATGACACTAATACAAAGGAAACACCACGCCCACAAAGGTAAA
Source organism: Oasisia sp. SBJ-2009 (assembly GCA_964017155.1). NCBI lineage: Eukaryota > Metazoa > Annelida > Polychaeta > Sabellida > Siboglinidae > Oasisia > Oasisia sp. SBJ-2009. The sequence goes on along the minus strand of OZ024857.1, from coordinate 32,204,181 downwards.
ACCACGCCTACGGAGGTAAAAACCACGCCTACAGAGAAAACCCACGCCCACAAAGGTAAAACCATGCCCACGAAAGTAAAGCCACGCCAACAGAAATAAAACGACGCATACAAAGAAAAAACCACGCCCACACATGTAAAACAACGCCTACATAGGTAAAACCACGCCCACAAAGGTCAAACCACGCCCTCAAATGAGAAAACAAGCCTCCAGGGGTAAAGCCATGACTATAAAGGTAAAACCACGCCCACAAAGGTAAAACCACGCCTACGAATGTAAATACACGCCTACAGATGAAAAACCATGCCCACAATGGCAAACCACGCCTTCAGAGGTTATATGGACGCCTACAAACGTAAGACCACGCCCACAATGACAAACACACCATCAGAGGTAATAAACGCGACTACAGAGTTAAAACCAAGGACACAAAGGAAAAACCACGCCTACAGACATAAAAACTACGTATGCTGAAGTAATGACACTACTACAAAGGAAATACCACGCACACAAAGGTAAAACCACGCCCCCAAAGGTTCAAACTCGTCTTCATAGGAAAAACCACGCCAACAAAGGTAAAACCACGCCCACAAAGGTAAAACCACGTCGTAGAAAGGAAAACCACGCCTTCAGAGGTTATAACCACGCCTACGGAAGAAAAAAACGCCCACAAAGGTAAAACCACACCTACATAGGTAAAAACCACGCATCGCATACCGACGTCATGCCACTACTACAAAGGAAATACCACGCCCACAAAGGTTAAACCTCGCCTACATAGGTAATACCACGCATACAAAGGTAAAACCACGCCCACAAAGGTAAATCCACGCCTACAGAGGTAAAACCACGCATACAAAGGTAAAACCACGCCCACAGAGGTAAAACCACTCCCGCAAAGGCTAAAACTCGCCTACATAGGTAAAACCACGCCTACAAAGGTAAAACCACTGCAACAACGCTTACGGAAGTACAAAACGCCCGCAAAGGTAAAACCACGCATACCGAAAACACCCCTTCATAGGTAATAACCGCCTACTGATGAATATACACGCCCACAAAGCAAAAACCACGCTCAGAAAGGTAAAACCACACCTACGTAGGTAAAATCACGCATAGGAAGGTAAAACCAAACCAAATAAAGGTATTACCACGCCCACAAAAGCAAAACCACACCCACAGAGGTAAAACCACGGCTACAAAGGTAAAACCACTCCCACAGAGGTAAAACCACACCCACAGAGGCAAAACCACACCTACAAAGGTAAAACCACGCCCACAAAGGTAAAACCACGCCTACAGAGGTAACCACGCATAGGGAGATAAAAACACGCCCACAAAGGTAAAACCACGCCCACAAAGGTAACACCACGCCTTCAGAGGTTATAGCCACGCCTACAGATGTCACAACTCGCCTGCAAAGGTAAAACTACGCCTACAGAGGTAAAAACCACGCCTACGAAGGAAAACCCACGCCCACAAAGTTAAAACCACGCCTACATAGGTAGAGCCACTCCTACAAAGGTAAAAGCACGCGCACAAAGGTAAACCTCGCTTCAGAGGTTACATGGACGTCTACAAACGTAAAACCACGCCCACAATGGCAAAACACACCTTCAGAGGTAATAAACAGACATAAAAACCACGCATACTGAAGTAGTGCAACTACTATAAAGGAAATACCACGCCTACAAAGGTAAAACGACGCCCACAAAGGATAAACCTCGCCTATACAGGAAAAACCACGGTTACAAAGTTAAAACAACGCCCACAAAGGTAAAACCACGCCTTCAGATGTTGAAACCACGCCTACGGAGGTAAAAACCACACCTACAAAGGAAATACCACGCCCACATAGGCAAAACTCCTGTTCAGAGGTAATAACCGCCTACTGATGAATATACACACCCAAAAAGGAAAAACAACGCCCAGAAAGGTAAAACCACGCCTACGTAGGTAAAACCACGCCTACAAAGGTAAAACCAAACCCAATAAAGGTATTACCACGCCCACAAAGGTAAACACCACGCCTACAAAGGAAAAACCACTCCCGCAAAGGTAAAACCACACCCACAGAGGTAAAACCACGCCTACAAAGGTAAAACCACGCCCACAAAAGTAAAACTACGCATACAGAGGTTGTAACCACGCATAGGGAGGTTAAAGCACACCTACAAAGGTAACACCACGCCTTCAGAGGTTAGAGCCACGCCTACAGAGGTCACAACACGCCTGCAAAGGTAAAACAACGCCTACAGAGGTATAAACCACGCATACAAAGGAAACACCACGCCCACACAAGTCAAGCTACGCCCACAAAGGTCAAACCACGCCCTCAAAGGTAAAAACAAGCCTCCAGGTGAAAATCCATGCCTACAAAGGTATAACCACGCCCAGAAAGGTAAATGCACGCCTATAGATGAAAAACCATGCCCACAATGGCAAAACACATCTTCAGAGGTAATAAACTCGCCTACAGAGATAAAACCAAGCACACAAAGGAAAAACCACGCCTACAGACATAAAAACCAAATATGCTGAAGAAATGGCACTACCACAAAGGTAAAGCAACGCCCTCAAAGGTAAAACCATGCCTGAGAAAGGTAAAACCACGCCTTCAGATGTTATAACCACGCCAACGGAAGAATAAAGCGCCTGCAAATGTAAAACCATACCTACAGAGGTAAAAAACACGCATACCGAAGTTATGCCACTACTACAAAAAAATACCACGCCCTCAAAAGTAAAACCACGCCCAGAAAGGATAAACCTCGCCTACATAGGTAAAACCACACATACATAGGTCAAACCACGCCCACAAAGTTAAATCCACGCCTACAGAGGTAAAACCACGCATACAAAGGTAAAACCACGCCTTCGGAAGTTATAGCCACGCCTACGGAGGTAAAAACACGCCCCCAAAGGAGAAACCACGCCTATAGAGGAAAAAACCACGCCTACAAAGGAAATACCACGCCCACATAGGTAAAACACCCCTTCAGAGGTAATAACCGCCTAGTGATGAATATACACACCCACAAAGGAAAAACCACACCCAGAAAGGTAAAACCACACCTACGTAGGTAAAACCACGCCTAGGAATGTAAAACCAAACCCAATAAAGGTATTACCACGCCCACAAAAGCAAAACTACACCCACAGAGGTAAAACCACGCCTACAAAGGTAAAACCACGCTCACAAAGGAAACACTACGCCTTCAGAGGTCATAGCCACGCCTATAGATGTCACAACACACCTGCAAAGGTAAAACTACGCCTACAGAGGAAAACACCAGTCCTTCGAAGGAAAACCCACGCCCACAAAGTTAAAACCACGCCTACATAGGTAGAGCCTACAAAGGTAAAAACATGCCTACAGAAGAAAAACCACGCGCACAAAGGTAAACCTCGCCTTCAGAGGTTCCAAGGACGCCTATAACGTAAAACCACGCCCACAATGGCAAAACACACCTTCAGAGGTAGTAAACAGACATAAAAACCACGCATACAGAAATAATGCCACTACTATAAAGGAAAGAGCACGCCTACAAAGGTAAAACCACGCCCACAAAGGATAAACCTCGCCTGTATAGGAAAAACCACGGTTACAAAGGTACAACCACGCCCACAAAGGTAAAACCACGCCTTCAGATGTTGAAACCACGCCTACGGAGGCAAAAACACGCCCGCAAAGGTAAAACCACGCCTACAGATGTAAAAACCACACCTACCAATGAAATACCAAGCCCACATAGGCAAAACACCCGTTCAGAGGTAATAACCGCCTACTGATGAATATACAAACCCACAAAGGAAAACCCACGCCCAGAAAGGTAAAACCACGCCTACGTAGGTAAAACCACGCCTACGAAGGTAAAACCAAACCCAATAACGGTGTTACCACGCCAACAAAGGTAAACACCACGCCTATAAAGGAAAAACCACTCCCGCAAAGGTAAAACCACACCCACAGAGGTAAAACCACGCCTACAAAGGTAAAACCACGCCCACAAAGGTAAAGCCACGCCTACAAAAGTTGTAACCACGCATAGGGAGGTTAAAACACACCTACAAAGGTAACACCACGCCTTCAGAGGTTATAGCCACGCCTACAGACACAACACGCCTGCAAAGGTAAAACTACGCCTACAGAGGTATAAACCACGCATACATAGGAAAAACCACGCCCACACATGTCAAACCACGCCCTCAATGGTAAAAACAAGCCTCCGGGGGTAAAGCCATGCCTACAAAGGTATAACCACGCCCACAAAGGTAAAACCAGGCCTACATAAGTAACACCACGCCTACGAAGGTAAATGCACGTCTACAGATGAAAAACCATGCCCACAATGTTTAACCACGCCTTCAGAGGTTATAAGGACGCCTACAAACGTAACACCACGCCCACAATGGCAAAACACACCTTCAGAGGTAATAAACTCGCCTACAGAGATAAAACCAAGCACACCAAGGAAAAACCACGCCTACAGACATACAAAATCATGCTGAAGAAATGACACTACCACAAAAGAAATACCACGCCCACAAAGGTAAAACCACGCCCACAAAGGTTAAAACTCGCGTACATAGGTAAAACCACGCCTACAAAGGTAAAACCACGCCCTCAAAGGTAAAACCACGGCAACATAGTTAAAACCACGCCTACCAAGGTAAAACGACGCTCGAGAAAGGTAAAACCACGCCTTCAGATGTTATAACCACACCTATGGAAGAATAAAACGCCTGCAAAGGTAAAACCATACCTACAGAGGTAAAAAAAAACACGCATACCGAAGTTATACCACTACTACAAAAAAATACCACGCCCACAAAAGCAAAACCACGCCAACAAAGGTAAAACCACGCCCACAAAGTTAAATCCACGCCTACAGAGGTAAAACCACGTATACAAAGGTAAAACCACGCGAACAAAGGTAAAACCACGCCGTCAGATGTTATAACCAAGCCTACGGAGGTAACAACACGCCCGCAAAGGAATAACGCTTACGCTTACATAGGTAAAAACCACACCTATAAAGGAAATACCACGCCCACAAAGGCATCACACGCCATCAGAGGTAATAACCTCGCATATATATATATATATAAACCACGCCCACAAAGGTTAAACGTCGCCTACATAGTTAAAACAACGCCTATGAAGGTAAAACCACTCCCACAAAGGTAACTCTACGCTTACAGAGGTAAAACCATGCATACAAAGGTCAATCCAAAAAGGTAAAACCACGCCCAAAAAGGTAAAACCACGCTTTCAGAGGTCATAACCACGCCTACGGAAGAAAAAAAACCGCAAAGGTAAAACCACGCCTAGAGAGGCAAAAACCACACATACCGAAGTTATGCCACTATTACAAAGGAAATACCACGCCCACAAAAGTAAAACCACGCCCACAAAGTTTAAATCTCGAATACATAGGTAAAACCACGCATACAAAGGTAAAACCACGCCCACAAAGGTAAATCCACGCCTACAGAGGTAGAACCACGCATAGAAAGGTAAAACCACGCCCATGAAGGTAAAACCACGCCTTCAGATAGATATTATAACCACGCCTACGGAGGTAACAACACGCCCGCAAAGGTAAAACCACGCTTACAGAGGTAAAAACCACACCTACAAAGGAAACACCACGCCTAAAAAGGCAACACACCCCTTCGGAGGTAATAACCTCGCAAATATAGATAAAAACCACGCCCTCAAAGGTTAAACGTCGCCTACATAGTTAAAACAAAGCCTATGAAGGTAAAACCACTCCCACAAAGGTAACTCTACGCTTACAGAGGTAAAACCACGCATACAAAGGTCAATCCAAAAAGGTAAAACAAGCCTCCAGGGGTAACGCTATGCCTACAAAGGTATAACCACGCCCACACAGCTAAAACCACGCCTACAGAAGTAAAACACGCCTACGAAGGTAAACACACGCCTACAGATGAAAAACCACGCACAAAAAGGTAAACCACGCCTTCAGATATTATAAGGACTCCTACAAACGTAAGTCCACGCCCACAATGGCAAAACACACCTTCAGAGGTAATAAACTCGCCTACAGAGATAAAACCAAGCACACAAAGGAAACACCACGCCTACAGACATAAAAACCACGTATGCTGAAGTAATGACACTACTACAAAGGAAATACCACGCCCATTAAGGTAAAACCACGCCCACAAAGGTCAAAACTCGCCTACATAGGCAAAACCACGCCTACAAAGGTAAAACCACGCCCAAAAAGATAAAACCACGCCCGAGAAAGGTAAAACCACGCCTTCAGAGACAAAAACCACACATAGCGAAGTTATGCTACTATTACAAAGTTTCATTTCCAAAATACTCGAAAAGGTTGTTGCAAATCGACTTACTTCTCACATCAACATAAATGGTTTAACCAATGCATCACAGTCTGCGTACAAACAATTTCACTCAACAGAAACTGCTCTTTTAAAAGTACACAATGACATAAACCTTAACATTGATAATGGCAAAGTTACTGCACTGACCCTGCTTGACCTATCCGCCGCTTTCGACACCATTCACCACGACATTCTCATTACACGCTTATCAACGTGGTACGGGATATCTGGCACAGCCTTGAGCTGGTTTACTTCATACCTTACTGACAGACGGCAAGCCATTAAAATAGGTAACTGCTTCTCAGACATGCTGCCCACCTCTTGTGGTGTCCCCCAGGGTTCTGTTTTGGGTCCGTTGCTTTTCACTCTGTACACAACACCATTAAGCTCAGTTATCCAGAGTCATAACCTGGATCATCACCTTTATGCAGATGACACACAAATCTATGTTTCTCTGACCACACCAGATACTTGTCGCTCCCTAAACCAGCTCAGGGATTGTCTCCAAGATGTCTCCCTCTGGATGAAAAATAGTAAATTAAAACTAAATGCAGATAAGACTGAATTTCTCATCATTGGTACCTCAACGCAGCGGGCAAAACTCAATGGCTTTTTCCCGACACATATTCTGAGTCAGAGTATCACACCAGCCACCTCAGTTTTAAATCTCGGAGTAACGTTTGATGAAAACTTCAATTTCAAAAAACATATCTCGAAAACATGCCGTTGCTGTTTTTACCATATCCGTGATCTTCGCCGTATCCGCCGGTTTTTATCACTTTCCGTTGCTAAAACCATCGCCACAGCTCTAGTAAGCAGCAGACTCGACTACTGCAATTCCCTCCTTTACAATACCGCAAACAAGGACATAGCCAAACTTCAGCGTGTCCAAAATTGTTTAGCAAGGGTAGTCACGCGTTCTCCACGTTTTTCTCGCTCAGTGCCGCTTCTAAAATCACTGCATTGGCTACCTGTGCACTATCGCATCATTTTCAAAATGTGTACAATAGCCTATCAAGCACTCTCATCTACACAACCAGCATATCTAAATTCAATGCTAACTCCAACAAGAAATTCCAGACAGCTACGCTCAACCAGTAGTAACCCTCTTCACATCCCTCGGGTGAAAAAGAAAGCCGGGACCCGAGCTTTCTCGGTTGCCGCACCAACGGTGTGGAATTCGCTTCCTGCCAGTGTTAAATCACAAGGTAATATAGTTTCATTCCGCCGACATCTAAAAACCTATCTCTTTAATGCTGCCTATCCTCCTTAGCCTCCTAGCTTTTCCATCCATCCGTTGACGACTCACGCATTGCTTTCGATTATGAGATTGATTAATCCCCTGGTTTTGTCGCGCCACTGAGCTTGATTTTCGAGGATATTGGCGCAAAAGAAGTTACTATTATTATTATTATTATTATAAATACCACGCCCACAAAAGTAAAACCACGCCCACAAAGTTTAAATCTCGAATACATAGGTAAAACCACGCATACAAAGGTAAAACCACGCCCACAAAGGTAGGTAAATCCACGCCTACAGAGGTAGAACCACGCATAGAGAGGTAAAACCACGCCCATAAAGGTAAAACCACGCCTTCGGATATTATAACCACGCCTACGGAGGTAACAACACGCCGCAAAGCTAAAACCACGCTTACACAGGTAAAAACCACACCTACAAAGGAAACACCACGCCTAAAAAGGCAACACACCCCTTCAGAGGTAATAACCTCGCAAATATAGATAAAAACCACGCCCTCAAAGGTTAAACGTCGCCTACATAGTTAAAACAACGCCTATGAAGGTAAAACCACTCCCACAAAGGTAACTCTACGCTTACAGAGGTAAAACCACGCATACAAAGGTCAATCCAAAAAGGTAAAACAAGCCTCCAGGGGTAACGCCATGCCTACAAAGGAATAACCACGCCCACACAGCTAAAACCACGCCTACAGAAGTAAAACACGCCTACGAAGGTAAATACACGCCTACAGATGAAAAACCACGCACACAAAGGTAAACCACGCCTTCAGATATTATAGGGACTCCTACAAACGTAAGTCCACGCCCACAATGGCAAAACACACCTTCAGAGGTAATAAACTCGCCTACAGAAAGCGAGCACACAAAGGTTAAACCACGTCTACAGATATAAAAACCACGTATACTGAAGTAATGTCACTACTACAAAGGAAATACCTCGCCCACAAAGGTAAAACCACGCCCACAAAGGCTAAAACTCGCATACATAGGTAAAACCACGCCTGCAAAGGTAAAACCACGGCAACAGGGGTAAAACAACGCTTACAAAGGTAAAACCACGCCCGAAAAAGGTAAAACACGCCATCAGAGGTTACAACTACGCTTACGGAAGTAAAAAACGCTGGCAAAGGTAAAACCACGCACACCGAAGTTATGCCACTAATACAATGACAATACCACGCCCACAAAAGTAAAACCACGCCCCAAAAAGTTAAGCCTCGCCTACATAGGTAAAACCACGCATATAAAGGTAAAACCACGCCCACAAAGATAAAACCAAGCATTCTGGTGTAATAACCACGCCTACGAAAGTAAAAACATGCCCCCAAAAGGAAAACCACGCCTACAGAGGTACAAACCACGCCTACAAAGGAAATACCACGCCCACATAGGCAAAACAACCCTATATAGGTAAAGCCACTCCTACAAACGTAAATGCACGGCTACAGAAGAAAAACCACGCCCACAATGGCAAAACACACCTTCAGAGGTAATAAACTCGCCTACAGAGATAAAACCAAGCACACAAAGGTAAAACCACGCCTACAGACATAAAAACCACGCATACTGAAGTAATGCCACTACTATAAAGGAAATACCACGCCCACAAAGGTAAAACCACGCCCACAAAGGTTAAACGTAGCCTAAATAGGTAAAACCACGCCTTCAAAGGTAAAACCACGCCCACAAATGTAAATCCACGCCTACAGTGCTAAAACGACGCATACAAAGGTAAAACCACGCCTACAAAGGTAAAACCAAGCCTTCATATGTTATAACCACGCCTACAGAAATGAAAACCACGCATACAGAAGTAATGCCATTACTACAAAGGAAATACCACGCCCACAAAGGTAAAACCACGCCCACAAAGGTTAAACGTTGCCTACATAGGTAAAACCACGCCTACAAAGGTAAAACCACGCCCACAAAGGTAAATCCACGCCTACAGAGGCAAAACCACGCATACAAAGGTTAAACCACGCCCACAAAGGTAAAACCACGCCTTCATATGTTATAACCACGCCTACGGAGGTAAAAACACGCCCGCAAAGGTAAAACAACGCTTACAGACGTAAAAAACCACACCTACAAAGGAAATACCACGCCCACAAAGGCAACACACCCCTGCTTTAATAACCTCGCATATATAGATAAAAACCACGCATGCTAAGGTAAAACCACGCCTACTGAATAAAACCACGCCCACAAAGGTAAAACCACGCCTACAGAGGTAAACACCACGCATCCCGAAGTAATGCCACTACAACAAAGGAAATGCCACGCTCACAAAGGTAAAACCACGCCCACAAAGGTTAAACGTCGCCTGCATAGCTAAAACCACGCCTACAAAGGAAAAACCACGCCCACAAAGGTAAATCCACGCCTACAGAGGTAAAACCACGCATACAAAGGTAAAACCACGTTCAAAAAGGTAAAACCACGCCTTCAGATGTTATAGCCACGCCTACGGAGGAAAAAACACGACCGCAAAGGTAACTCCATGCCAACAGAGGTAAAACCACGCATGCAAAGGTAAAACCACGCCCACAAAGGTAAAACCACGCCTTCAGATGTTATAACCACGCCTACGGAAGAATAAAACGCCTGCAAAGGTAAAAACCATACCTACAGAGGTAAAAACCACACCTATAAAGGAAATACCACGCCCACAAAGGCATCACACGCCATCAGAGGTAATAACCTCGCATATATACATAAAAACCACGCCCAGAAAGGTTAAACGTCGCCTACATAGTTAAAACCACGCCTATGAAGGTCAAACCACGCTCACAAAGGTAACTCCTCGCCTACAGAGGTAAAACCACGCATACAAAGGTAAAACCACGCCCACAAACGTAAAACCACGCCTTCAGAGGTAAAACCACACCCACAATGTCAAAACACACCTTCAGAGGTAATAAACTCGCCTACAGAGATAAAACCAAGCACACAAAGGAAACACCACGCCTACAGACATAAAAACCACGTATGCCGAAGTAATGACACTACAACAAAGGAAATACCACGCCCATTAAGGTAAAACCACGCCCACAAAGGTCAAAACTCGCCTACATAGGCAAAACCACGCCTACAAAGGTAAATTCACGCCCAAAAAGGTAAACCCACACCCGAGAAAGGTAAAACCACGCCTTCAGAGGTTATAACCACGCCTACGGAAGAAAAAAAACCGCAAAGGTAAAACCACGCCTACAGAGGCAAAAACCACACATACCGAAGTAATGCCACTATTACAAAGGAAATACCAGGCCAACACAAGTAAAACCACGCCCACAAAGTTTATATCTCGAATACATAGGTAAAACCACGCCTGCAAAGGTAAAACCACGGCAACAGAGGTAAAACAACGCCTACAAAGGTAAAACCACGCCCGAAAAAGGTAAAACACGCCATCAGAGGTTACAACTACGCTTACGGAAGTAAAAAACGCTGCCAAAGGTAAAACCACGCACACCGAAGTTATGCCACTACTACAATGAAAATACCACGCCCACAAAAGTAAAACCACGCCCAGAAAAGTTAAGCCTCGCCTACATAGGTAAAACCACGCATACAAAGGTAAAACCACGCCCACAAAGGTAAAACCAAGCCTTCTGGTGTAATAACCACGCCTACGAAAGTAAAAACATGCCCCCAAAAGGAAAACCACGCCTAGAGAGGTACAAACCACGCCTACAAAGGAAATACCACGCCCACATAGGTAAAACAACCCTATATAGGTAAAGCCACTCCTACAAACGTAAATGCACGGCTACAGAATATATATATGTTATAACCACGCCTACGGAGGTAATAACACGCCCGCAAAGGTAAAACAACGCTTACAGACGTAAAAACCACACCTACAAAGGAAATACCACGCCCACAAAGGTAACACACCCCTGCTTTAATAACCTCGCATATATAGATAAAAACCACGCATGCTAAGGTAAAACCACGCCTACTGAATAAAACCACGCCCACAAAGGTAAAACCACGCCTTCAGAGGTTATAGCCACGCATAGGGAGGTAAAACACGCCTACAAAGGTAAAACCACGCCCACAAAGGTAAAACCACGCCTACAGAGATTAAAAAACCACGCCTACAAAGGTAAAACCACGCCCACAAAGGTATAAGCACGCCCACAAAGGTCAAACCACGCCCTCAAAGGTAAAAATAAGCCTCCAGGGGTAACGCCATGCCTACAAAGGTATAACCCCGCCCACAAAGGTAAAACCACGCCTACAGAAGTAACACCACGCCTACGAAGTTAAATACACGCCTACAGATGAAAAACCATGCCCACCATGGTAAACCACGCCTTCAGAGGTTATAAGGACGCCTACAAACGTAAAACCACGCCCACAAAGGTAAATCCACGCCTACAGAGGTAAAACCACGCATACAAAGGTAAAACCACGCTCAAGAAGGTAAAACCACCCCTTCAGATGTTATAGCCACGCCTACGGAGGATAAAACACGACCGCAAAGGTAACTCCATACCAACAGAGGTAAAAAAAACACGCATACCGAAGTTATACCACTACTACAAAAACATACCACGCCCACAATAGCAAAACCACGTCCACAAAGGTTAAACCTCGCCTACATAGGTAAAACCATGCATACAAAGGTAAAACCACGCGAACAAAGGTAAAACCACGTCTTCAGATGTTATAACCACGCCTACGGAGGTAACAACACGCCCGCAAAGGAATAACCACACCTACAGAGGTAAAAACCACACCTACAAAGGAAATGCCACGCCCACAAAGGCATCACACGCCATCAGAGGTAATAACCTCGCATATATACATAAAAACCACGCCCACAAAGGTTAAACGTCGCCTACATAGTTAAAACCACGCCTATGAAGGTCAAACCACGCCCACAAAGGTAACTCCACGCCTACAGAGGTAAAACCACGCATACAATGGTAAAACCACGCCCACAAACGTAAAACCACGCCTTCAGAGGTAAAACCACACCCACAATGGCAAAACACACCTTCAGAGGTAATAAACTCGCCTACAGAGATAAAACCAAGCACACAAAGGAAACACCACGCCTACAGACATAAAAACCACGTATGCTGAAGTAATGACACTACTACAAAGGAAATACCACGCCCATTAAGGTAAAACCACGCCCACAAAGGTCAAAACTCGCCTACATAGGCAAAACCACGCCTACAAAGGTAAAACCACGCCCAAAAAGGTAAAACCACGCCCGAGAAAGGTAAAACCACGCCTTCAGAGACAAAAACCACACATACCGAAGTTATGCTACTATTACAAAGCTTCATTTCCAAAATACTCGAAAAGGTTGTTGCAAATCGACTTACTTCTCACATCAACATAAATGGTTTAACCAATGCATCACAGTCTGCGTACAAACAATTTCACTCAACAGAAACTGCTCTTTTAAAAGTACACAATGACATAAACCTTAACATTGATAATGGCAAAGTTACTGCACTGACCCTGCTTGACCTATCCGCCGCTTTCGACACCATTCACCACGACATTCTCATTACACGCTTATCAACGTGGTACGGGATATCTGGCACAGCCTTGAGCTGGTTTACTTCATACCTTACTGACAGCCGGCAAGCCATTAAAATAGGTAACTGCTTCTCAGACATGCTGCCCACCTCTTGTGGTGTCCCCCAGGGTTCTGTTTTGGGTCCGTTGCTTTTCACTCTGTACACAACACCATTAAGCTCAGTTATCCAGAGTCATAACCTGGATCATCACCTTTATGCAGATGACACACAAATCTATGTTTCTCTGACCACACCAGATACTTGTCGCTCCCTAAACCAGCTCAGGGATTGTCTCCAAGATGTCTCCCTCTGGATGAAAAATAGTAAATTAAAACTAAATGCAGATAAGACTGAATTTCTCATCATTGGTACCTCAACGCAGCGGGCAAAACTCAATGGCTTTTTCCCGACACATATTCTGAGTCAGAGTATCACACCAGCCACTTCAGTTTTAAATCTCGGAGTAACGTTTGATGAAAACTTCAATTTCAAAAAACATATATCGAAAACATGCCGTTGCTGTTTTTACCATATCCGTGATCTTCGCCGTATCCGCCGGTTTTTATCACTTTCCGTTGCTAAAACCATCGCCACAGCTCTAGTAAGCAGCAGACTCGACTACTGCAATTCCCTCCTTTACAATACCGCAAACAAGGACATAGCCAAACTTCAGCGTGTCCAAAATTGTTTAGCAAGGGTAGTCACGCGTTCTCCACGTTTTTCTCGCTCAGTGCCGCTTCTAAAATCACTGCATTGGCTACCTGTGCACTATCGCATCATTTTCAAAATGTGTACAATAGCCTATCAAGCACTCTCATCTACACAACCAGCATATCTAAATTCAATGCTAACTCCAACAAGAAATTCCAGACAGCTACGCTCAACCAGTAGTAACCCTCTTCACATCCCTCGGGTGAAAAAGAAAGCCGGGACCCGAGCTTTCTCGGTTGCCGCACCAACGGTGTGGAATTCGCTTCCTGCCAGTGTTAAATCACAAGGTAATATAGTTTCATTCCGCCGACATCTAAAAACCTATCTCTTTAATGCTGCCTATCCTCCTTAGCCTCCTAGCTTTTCCATCCATCCGTTGACGACTCACGCATTGCTTTCGATTATGAGATTGATTAATCCCCTGGTTTTGTCGCGCCACTGAGCTTGATTTTCGAGGATATTGGCGCAAAAGAAGTTACTATTATTATTATTATTATTATAAATACCACGCCCACAAAAGTAAAACCACGCCCACAAAGTTTAAATCTCGAATACATAGGTAAAACCACGCATACAAAGGTAAAACCACGCCCACAAAGATAGGTAAATCCACGCCTACAGAGGTAGAACCACGCATAGAGAGGTAAAACCACGCCCATAAAGGTAAAACCACGCCTTCGGATATTATAACCACGCCTACGGAGGTAACAACACGCCGCAAAGCTAAAACCACGCTTACACAGGTAAAAACCACACCTACAAAGGAAACACCACGCCTAAAAAGGCAACACACCCCTTCAGAGGTAATAACCTCGCAAATATAGATAAAAACCACGCCCTCAAAGGTTAAACGTCGCCTACATAGTTAAAACAACGCCTATGAAGGTAAAACCACTCCCACAAAGGTAACTCTACGCTTACAGAGGTAAAACCACGCATACAAAGGTCAATCCAAAAAGGTAAAACAAGCCTCCAGGGGTAACGCCATGCCTACAAAGGAATAACCACGCCCACACAGCTAAAACCACGCCTACAGAAGTAAAGCACGCCTACGAAGGTAAATACACGCCTACAGATGAAAAACCACGCACACAAAGGTAAACCACGCCTTCAGATATTATAGGGACTCCTACAAACGTAAGTCCACGCCCACAATGGCAAAACACACCTTCAGAGGTAATAAACTCGCCTACAGAAAGCGAGCACACAAAGGTTAAACCACGTCTACAGACATAAAAACCACGTATACTGAAGTAATGTCACTACTACAAAGGAAATACCTCGCCCACAAAGGTAAAACCACGCCCACAAAGGCTAAAACTCGCATACATAGGTAAAACCACGCCTGCAAAGGTAAAACCACGGCAACAGGGGTAAAACAACGCTTACAAAGGTAAAACCACGCCCGAAAAAGGTAAAACACGCCATCAGAGGTTACAACTACGCTTACGGAAGTAAAAAACGCTGGCAAAGGTAAAACCACGCACACCGAAGTTATGCCACTAATACAATGACAATACCACGCCCACAAAAGTAAAACCACGCCCCAAAAAGTTAAGCCTCGCCTACATAGGTAAAACCACGCATATAAAGGTAAAACCACGCCCACAAAGGTAAAACCAAGCATTCTGGTGTAATAACCACGCCTACGAAAGTAAAAACATGCCCCCAAAAGGAAAACTACGCCTACAGAGGTACAAACCACGCCTACAAAGGAAATACCACGCCCACATAGGCAAAACAACCCTATATAGGTAAAGCCACTCCTACAAACGTAAATGCACGGCTACAGAAGAAAAACCACGCCCACAATAGCAAAACACACCTTCAGAGGTAATAAACTCGCCTACAGAGATAAAACCAAGCACACAAAGGTAAAACCACGCCTACAGACATAAAAACCACGCATACTGAAGTAATGCCACTACTATAAAGGAAATACCACGCCCACAAAGGTAAAACCACGCCCACAAAGGTTAAACGTAGCCTAAATAGGTAAAACCACGCCTTCAAAGGTAAAACCACGCCCACAAATGTAAATCCACGCCTACAGTGCTAAAACGACGCATACAAAGGTAAAACCACGCCTACAAAGGTAAAACCAAGCCTTCATATGTTATAACCACGCCTACAGAAATGAAAACCACGCATACAGAAGTAATGCCATTACTACAAAGGAAATACCACGCCCACAAAGGTAAAACCACGCCCACAAAGGTTAAACGTTGCCTACATAGGTAAAACCACGCCTACAAAGGTAAAACCACGCCCACAAAGGTAAATCCACGCCTACAGAGGCAAAACCACGCATACAAAGGTTAAACCACGCCCACAAAGGTAAAACCACGCCTTCATATGTTATAACCACGCCTACGGAGGTAAAAACACGCCCGCAAAGGTAAAACAACGCTTACAGACGTAAAAAACCACACCTACAAAGGAAATACCACGCCCACAAAGGCAACACACCCCTGCTTTAATAACCTCGCATATATAGATAAAAACCACGCATGCTAAGGTAAAACCACGCCTACTGAATAAAACCACGCCCACAAAGGTAAAACCACGCCTACAGAGGTAAACACCACGCATCCCGAAGTAATGCCACTACAACAAAGGAAATGCCACGCTCACAAAGGTAAAACCACGCCCACAAAGGTTAAACGTCGCCTGCATAGCTAAAACCACGCCTACAAAGGAAAAACCACGCCCACAAAGGTAAATCCACGCCTGCAGAGGTAAAACCACGCATACAAAGGTAAAACCACGTTCAAAAAGGTAAAACCACGCCTTCAGATGTTATAGCCACGCCTACGGAGGAAAAAACACGACCGCAAAGGTAACTCCATGCCAACAGAGGTAAAACCACGCATGCAAAGGTAAAACCACGCCCACAAAGGTAAAACCACGCCTTCAGATGTTATAACCACGCCTACGGAAGAATAAAACGCCTGCAAAGGTAAAAACCATACCTACAGAGGTAAAAACCACACCTATAAAGGAAATACCACGCCCACAAAGGCATCACACGCCATCAGAGGTAATAACCTCGCATATATACATAAAAACCACGCCCAGAAAGGTTAAACGTCGCCTACATAGTTAAAACCACGCCTATGAAGGTCAAACCACGCCCACAAAGGTAACTCCTCGCCTACAGAGGTAAAACCACGCATACAAAGGTAAAACCACGCCCACAAACGTAAAACCACGCCTTCAGAGGTAAAACCACACCCACAATGGCAAAACACACCTTCAGAGGTAATAAACTCGCCTACAGAGATAAAACCAAGCACACAAAGGAAACACCACGCCTACAGACATAAAAACCACGTATGCCGAAGTAATGACACTACAACAAAGGAAATACCACGCCCATTAAGGTAAAACCACGCCCACAAAGGTCAAAACTCGCCTACATAGGCAAAACCACGCCTACAAAGGTAAATTCACGCCCAAAAAGGTAAACCCACACCCGAGAAAGGTAAAACCACGCCTTCAGAGGTTATAACCACGCCTACGGAAGAAAAAAAACCGCAAAGGTAAAACCACGCCTACAGAGGCAAAAACCACACATACCGAAGTAATGCCACTATTACAAAGGAAATACCAGGCCAACACAAGTAAAACCACGCCCACAAAGTTTATATCTCGAATACATAGGTAAAACCACGCCTGCAAAGGTAAAACCACGGCAACAGAGGTAAAACAACGCCTACAAAGGTAAAACCACGCCCGAAAAAGGTAAAACACGCCATCAGAGGTTACAACTACGCTTACGGAAGTAAAAAACGCTGCCAAAGGTAAAACCACGCACACCGAAGTTATGCCACTACTACAATGAAAATACCACGCCCACAAAAGTAAAACCACGCCCAGAAAAGTTAAGCCTCGCCTACATAGGTAAAACCACGCATACAAAGGTAAAACCACGCCCACAAAGGTAAAACCAAGCCTTCTGGTGTAATAACCACGCCTACGAAAGTAAAAACATGCCCCCAAAAGGAAAACCACGCCTAGAGAGGTACAAACCACGCCTACAAAGGAAATACCACGCCCACATAGGTAAAACAACCCTATATAGGTAAAGCCACTCCTACAAACGTAAATGCACGGCTACAGAATATATATATGTTATAACCACGCCTACGGAGGTAATAACACGCCCGCAAAGGTAAAACAACGCTTACAGACGTAAAAACCACACCTACAAAGGAAATACCACGCCCACAAAGGCAACACACCCCTGCTTTAATAACCTCGCATATATAGATAAAAACCACGCATGCTAAGGTAAAACCACGCCTACTGAATAAAACCACGCCCACAAAGGTAAAACCACGCCTTCAGAGGTTATAGCCACGCATAGGGAGGTAAAACACGCCTACAAAGGTAAAACCACGCCCACAAAGGTAAAACCACGCCTACAGAGATTAAAAAACCACGCCTACAAAGTTAAAACCACGCCCACAAAGGTATAAGCACGCCCACAAAGGTCAAACCACGCCCTCAAAGGTAAAAATAAGCCTCCAGGGGTAACGCCATGCCTACAAAGGAATAACCCCGCCCACAAAGGTAAAACCACGCCTACAGAAGTAACACCACGCCTACGAAGATAAATACACGCCTACAGATGAAAAACCATGCCCACCATGGTAAACCACGCCTTCAGAGGTTATAAGGACGCCTACAAACGTAAAACCACGCCCACAAAGGTAAATCCACGCCTACAGAGGTAAAACCACGCATACAAAGGTAAAACCACGCTCAAGAAGGTAAAACCACCCCTTCAGATGTTATAGCCACGCCTACGGAGGATAAAACACGACCGCAAAGGTAACTCCATACCAACAGAGGTAAAAAAAACACGCATACCGAAGTTATACCACTACTACAAAAACATACCACGCCCACAATAGCAAAACCACGTCCACAAAGGTTAAACCTCGCCTACATAGGTAAAACCATGCATACAAAGGTAAAACCACGCGAACAAAGGTAAAACCACGTCTTCAGATGTTATAACCACGCCTACGGAGGTAACAACACGCCCGCAAAGGAATAACCACACCTACAGAGGTAAAAACCACACCTACAAAGGAAATGCCACGCCCACAAAGGCATCACACGCCATCAGAGGTAATAACCTCGCATATATACATAAAAACCACGCCCACAAAGGTTAAACGTCGCCTACATAGTTAAAACCACGCCTATGAAGGTCAAACCACGCCCACAAAGGTAACTCCACGCCTACAGAGGTAAAACCACGCATACAATGGTAAAACCACGCCCACAAACGTAAAACCACGCCTTCAGAGGTAAAACCACACCCACAATGGCAAAACACACCTTCAGAGGTAATAAACTCGCCTACAGAGATAAAACCAAGCACACAAAGGAAACACCACGCCTACATACATAAAAACCACGTATGCTGAAGTAATGACACTACTACAAAGGAAATACCACGCCCATTAAGGCAAAACCACGCCCACAAAGGTCAAAACTCGCCTACATAGGCAAAACCACGCCTACAAAGGTAAAACCACCCCCAAAAAGGTAAAACCACGCCCGAGAAAGGTAAAACCACGCCTTCAGAGACAAAAACCACACATACCGAAGTTATGCCACTATTACAAAGGAAATACCACGCCCACAAAAGTAAAACCACGCCCACAAAGTTTAAATCTCGAAAATATAGGTAAAACCACGCATACAAAGGTAAAACCACGCCCACAAAGGTAGGTAAATCCACGCCTACAGAGGTAGAACCACGCATAGAGAGGTAAAACCACGCCCATAAAGGTAAAACCACGCCTTCGGATATTATAACCACGCCTACGGAGGTAACAACACGCCGCAAAGCTAAAACCACGCTTACACAGGTAAAAACCACACCTACAAACGAAACACCACGCCTAAAAAGGCAACACACCCCTTCAGAGGTAATAACCTCGCAAATATAGATAAAAACCACGCCCTCAAAGGTTAAACGTCGCCTACGTAGTTAAAACAACGCCTATGAAGGTAAAACCACTCCCACAAAGGTAACTCTACGCTTACAGAGGTAAAACCACGCATACAAAGGTCAATCCAAAAAGGTAAAACAAGCCTCCAGGGGTAACGCCATGCCTACAAAGGAATAACCACGCCCACACAGCTAAAACCACGCCTACAGAAGTAAAACACCCCTACGAAGGTAAATACACGCCTACAGATGAAAAACCACGCACAAAAAGGTAAACCACGCCTTCAGATATTATAGGGACTCCTACAAACGTAAGTCCACGCCCACAATTGCAAACACACCATCAGAGGTAATAAACTCGCCTACAGAGAGCGAGCACACAAAGGTTAAACCACGTCTACAGACATAAAAACCACGTATACTGAAGTAATGTCACTACTACAAAGGAAATACCTCGCCCACAAAGGTAAAACCACGCCCACAAAGGCTAAAACTCGCATACATAGGTAAAACCACGCCTGCAAAGGTAAAACCACGGCAACAGGGGTAAAACAACGCTTACAAAGGTAAAACCACGCCCGAAAAAGGTAAGACACGCCATCAGAGGTTACAACTACGCTTACGGAAGTAAAAAACGCTGGCAAAGGTAAAACCACGCACACCGAAGTTATGCCACTACTACAATGAAAATACCACGCGCACAAAAGTAAAACCACGCCCCAAAAAGGTAAGCCTCGCCTACATAGGTAAAACCACGCATATAAAGGTAAAACCACGCCCACAAAGGTAAAACCAAGCCTTCTGGTGTAATAACCACGCCTACGAAAGTAAAAACATGCCCCCAAAAGGAAAACCACGCCTACAGAGGTACAAACCACGCCTACAAAGGAAATACCACGCCCACATAGGTAAAACAACCCTATATAGGTAAAGCCACTCCTACAAACGTAAATGCACGTATATATGTTATAACCACGCCTACGGAGGTAATAACACGCCCGCAAAGGTAAAACAACGCTTACAGACGTAAAAACCACACCTACAAAGGAAATACCACGCCCACAAAGGCAACACACCCCTGCTTTAATAACCACGCATATATAGATAAAAACCACGCATGCTAAGGTAAAGCCACGCCTACTGAATAAAACCACGCCCGCAAAGGTAAAACCACGCCTTCAGAGGTTATAGCCACGCATAGGGAGGTAAAACACGCCTACAAAGGTAAAACCACGCCCACAAAGGTAAAACCACGCCTACAGAGATAAAAAAACCACGCCTACAAAGGTAAAACCACGCCCACAAAGATATAAGCACGCCCACAAAGGTCAAACCACGCCCTCAAAGGTAAAAATAAGCCTCCAGGGGTAACGCCATGCCTACAAAGGTATAACCCCGCCCACAAAGGTAAAACCACGCCTACAGAAGTAACACCACGCCTACGAAGTTAAATACACGCCTACAGATGAAAAACCATACCCACCATGGTAAACCACGCCTTCAGAGGTTATAAGGACGCCTACAAACGTAAGACCACACCCATAATGGCAAAACACACCTTCAGAGGTAATAAACTCGCCTACAGAGATCAAACCAAGCACACAAAGGAGAAACCACGCCTACAGACATAAAACCCACATATGCTGAAGTAATGACACTACTACAAAGGAAATACCACAACCACAAAGGTAAAACCTCGCCCACAAAGGTAAACACTCGCCTACATAGTTAAAACCACGCCTACAAAGGCAAAACCACGCCCACAAAGGTAAAACCACGCCCGCAAAGGTAAATCCACGCCTACAGTGGTAAAACGACGCATACAAAGGTAAAACCACGCCTACAAAGGTAAAACCACGCCTTCATATATTATAACCACGCCTACAGAGGTAAAAACCACGCATACAGAAGTAATGCCAGGAGATACCACGCCAAGGAGATACCACGCCTACAAAGGTAAAACCACGCCCACAAAGGTTAAACGTTGCTTCCATAGTTAAAACCACCCCTACAAATGTAAAACCACGCCCACAAAGGTAAATCCACGCGTACAGAGGCAAAACCACGCATACAAAGGTAAAACCACGCCCACAAAGGTAAAACCACGCCTTCATATGTTATAACCACGCCTACGGAGGTAAAAACACGCACGCAAAGGTAAAACAACGCTTACAGACGTAAAAACCACAACTACAAAGGAAATACCACGCCCACAAAGGCAACACACCCCTTCTTTAATAACCTCGCATATATAGATAAAAACCACTCATGCTAAGGTAAAACCACGCCTACTGAATAAAAACCACGCCCACAAAGGTAAAACCACGCCTTCATAGGTTATAACCACGCATAGGGAGGTAAAACACGCCTACAAAGGTAAAACCACGCCCACAAAGGTAAAACCACGCCTTCAGAGGTTATAGCTACGCCTACAGACGTCACAACACGCCTGCAAAGGTAAAACTACGCCTATAGAGGTAAACAAACCACGCCTACAAAGGTAAAACCACGCCCACAAAGGTATAAGCACGCCCACAAAGGTCAAACCACGCCCTCAAAGGTAAAAACAAGCATCCAGGGGTAACGCCATGCCTACAAAGGTATAACCCCGCCCACAAAGGTAAAACCACGCCTACAGATGAAAAACCATGCCCACAATGGTAAACCACGCCTTCAGAGGTTATAAGGACGCCTACAAACGTAAGACCACGCCCACAATGGCAAAACACACCTTCAGAGGTAATAAACTCGCCTACAGAGATCAAACCAAGCACACAAAGGAGTAACCACGCCTACAGACATAAAACCCACATATGCTGAAGTAATGACACTACTACAAAGGAAATACCACACCCACACAATTAAAACCACGCCCACAAAGGTTAAACCTCGCCTGCATAGGTAGAACCACGCATACAAAAGGTAAAACCACGCCCACAGAAGTAAAACCATGCCTTCAGATGTTATAACCACGCCTAAGGAGGTAGCAACACGCCCGCAAAGGTAAAACCACGCTTACAGAGATAAAAACCACACCTAGAAAGGAAACACCACGCCTACAAAGGCAACACACCCCTTCAGAGGTAATAACCGCCTACTGATTAATATACACGGCCACAAAGGAAAACCCACTCCCAGAAAGGTAAAACCACGCCTATGGAGGAAAATCCACGCCCACAAAGGTAAAACCACGCCTATATAGGAAAACCCACGCTTACAAAGGTAAATGCACGCCTACAGAAGAAAAAACACGCGCACAAAAGTAAACCTCGCCTTAAGAGGTTACATCGACGCATACAAACGTAACTCCACGCCCACAACGGTAAAACACACCTTCAGAGGTAAGAAACTCGCCTACAGAGATAAAACCAAGCACACAAAGGTAAAACTACGCCTACAGACATAAAAACCACGCATACTGAAGTAATGCCACTTCTATAAAGGAAATACCATGCCCACAAAGGTAAAACCACGCCCACAAAAGATAAACCTCGCCTACATAGGAAAAACCACGCCTACAAAGGTAAAACCACGCCCACAAATGTAAAACCACGGCAACAGAGGTAAATCCACGCCAACAAAGGTAAAACCACGCACGAAAAAGTAAAATCCACGCCTTCAGAAGTAATAACCACGGCTACGGAAGTAAAAAAACGCCCGCAAAGGTAAAACCACGCCTACAGAGGTAAACACCACGCATCCTGATGTAGTGCCACTACTACAAAGGAAATGCCACGCTCACAAAGGTAAAACCACGCCCACAAAGGTTAAACGTCGCCTACAGACATAAAAACCACGCATACTGAAGTAATGCCACTTCTATAAAGGAAATACCATGCCCACAAAGGTAAAACCACGCCCACAAAAGATAAACCTCGCCTACATAGGAAAAACCACGCCTACAAAGGTAAAACCACGCCCACAAATGTAAAACCACGGCAACAGAGGTAAATCCACGCCAACAAAGGTAAAACCACGCCCGAAAAAGTAAAATCCACGCCTTCAGAAGTAATAACCACGGCTACGGAAGTAAAAAAACGCCCGCAAAGGTAAAACCACGCCTACAGAGGTACACACCACGCATCCTGATGTAATGCCACTACTACAAAGGAAATGCCACGCTCACAAAGGTAAAACCACGCCCACAAAGGTTAAACGTCGCCTACATAGGTAAAACCACGCCTACAAAGGTAAAACCACGCCCACAAAGGTAAATCCACGCCTACAGAGGTAAAACCACGCATGCACAGGTAAAACCACGCTCAAAAAGGTAAAACCACGGCTTCAGATGTTATAGCCACGCCTACGGCGGAAAAAACACGACCGCAAAGGTAACTCCATGCCTACAGAGGTAAAACCACGCATGCAAAGGTATAACCACGCCCACAAAGGTAAAACCACGCCTTCAGATGTTATAACCACGCATACGGAGGTAAATAACGCCCCCAAAGGAAAAACCACGCCTACAGAGGTAAAAACCGCGCATACAAAAGAAATACCACGCCCACATAGGCAACACACCCCTTCAGAGGTAACAACCGCCTACTGAACAATATACACGCGCACAAAGGAAAAACCACGCCCAGAAAGGTAAAACCACGCCTACGGAGGAAAACCCACGCCCACAATGGTAAAACCACGCCTACATAGGTAAAGCCATGCTTACAAAGGTAAATGCACGCCTACAGAAGAAAACCCACGCTCACAAAGGTAAACCTCGCCTTCAGAGGTTACATGGACGCCTACAAACGTAAAACCACGCACACAATGGCAAAACACACGTTCAGAGGAAATAAACTCGCCTACAGAGATAAAACCAAGCACACAAAGGTAAAACCACGCCTACAGACATAACAACCACGCATACTGAAGTAATGCCACTACTATAAAGGAAATACCACGCCACAAAGGTAAAACCACGCCCACAAAGGTTAAACGTTGCCTACATAGGTAAAACCACTCCTCCAAAGGTAAAACCACGCCCACAAATGTAAATCCACGCCTACAGTGGTAAAACCACGCATACAAAGGTAAAACCACGCCCACAAAGGTAAAGCCATGCCTTCATATGTTATAACCACGCCTACGGAGGTAAAAACACGCCCGCGAGGGTAAAACAACGCTTACAGACGTAAAAACCACACCTACAAAGAAAATGCCACGCCCACAAAGGCAACACACCCCTTCTTTAATAACGTCGCATATATAGATAAAAACAACGCATGCTAAGGTAAAACCACGCCTACTAAACAAAAACCATGCCCACAAAGGTAAAACCACGCCTTCAGAGGTTATAACCACGCATAGGGAGGTAAAACACGCCTACAAAGGTAAAACCACGCCCACAAAGGTAAAACCACGCCTTCAGAGGTTACAGCTACGCCTACAGACGTCACAACACGCCTGCAAAGGTAAAACTATGCCTACATAGGTAAAACACCACGCCTACAAAGGTAAAACCACGCCCACAAAGGTATAACCACGCCCACAAAGGTCAAACCAAGCCCTCAAAGGTAAAAACAAGACTCCAGGGGTAACGCCATGCCTACAAAGGTATAACCCCGCCCACAAAGGTAAAACCACGCCTACAGAAGTAACGCCACGCCTAGGAAGCTAAATACACGCCTACAGATGAAACACCATGCCCACAATGGTAAACCACGCCTACAGAGGTTATATGGACGCCTACAAACGTAAGACCACGCCCACACTGGCAAAACAGACCTTCAGAGGTAATAAACTCGCCTACAGAGATCAAACCAAGCACACAAAGGAGAAACCACGCCTACAGATATAAAACCCACATATGCTGAAGAAATGACACTACTACAAAGGAAATACCACGCCCACAAAGGTAAGACCACGCCCACAAAGGTTAACACTCGCCTACATAGTTAAAACCACGCCTACAAAGGCAAATCCACGCCTTCAGAGGTGTTAACCACGCACAGGGAGGTAAAACACGCCTAAAAAGGTAAAACCACGCCAACAAATGTAAAACCACGCCTTCAGAGGTTAAAGCCACGCCTACAGCCTTTACAACACGCCTGCAAAGGTAAAACTACGCCTACAGAGGTAAAAATCAGGCATACAAAGGAAAAACCACGCCCATAAAGGTAAAACCACGCCTTCAGAGGTTATAGCCACGCATAGGGAGGTAAAACACGCCTACAAAGGTAAAACCACGCCCACAAAGGTAAAACCACGCCTACAGAGATTAAAAAAACCACGCCTACAAAGGTAAAACCACGCCCACAAAGGTATAAGCACGCCCACAAAGGTCAAACCACGCCCTCAAAGGTAAAAATAAGCCTCCAGGGGTAACGCCATGCCTACAAAGGTATAACCCCGCCCACAAAGGTAAAACCACGCCTACAGAAGTAACACCACGCCTACGAAGTTAAATACACGCCTACAGATGAAAAACCATGCCCACCATGGTAAACCACGCCTTCAGAGGTTATAAGGACGCCTACAAACGTAAGACCACACCCATAATGGCAAAACACACCTTCAGAGGTAATAAACTCGCCTACAGAGATCAAACCAAGCACACAAAGGAGAAACCACGCACACCGAAGTTATGCCACTACTACAATGAAAATACCACGCCCACAAAAGTAACACCACGCCCAGAAAAGTTAAGCCTTGCCTACATAGGTAAAACCACGCAAACAAAGGTAAAACCACGCCCACAAAGGTAAAACCAAGCCTTCTGGTGTAATAAACACGCCTACGAAAGAAAAAACATGCCCCCAAAAGGAAAACCACGCCTACAGAGGTACAAACCACGCCTACAAAGGAAATACCACGCCCACATAGGCAAAACAACCCTATATAGGTAAAGCCACTCCTACAAACGTAAATGCACGGCTACAGAAGAAAAACCACGCCCACAATGGCAAAACACACCTTCAGAGGTAATAAACTCGCCTACAGAGATAAAACCAAGCACACAAAGGTAAAACCACGCCTACAGACATAAAAACCACGCATACTGAAGAAATGCCACTACTATAAAGGAAATACCACGCCCACAAAGGTAAAACCACGCCCACAAAGGTTAAACGTAGCCTAAACAGGTAAAACCACGCCTTCAAAGGTAAAACCACGCCCACAAATGTAAATCCACCCCTACTGTGGTAAAACGACGCATACAAAGGTAAAACCACGCCTACAAAGGTAAAACCACGCCTTCATATGTTATAACCACGCCTACAGAGATGAAAACCACGCATACAGAAGTAATGCCATTACTACAAAGGAAATACCGCCCACAAAGGTAAATCCACGCCTACAGAGGCAAAACCACGCATACAAAGGTTAAACCACGCCCACAAAGGTAAAACCACGCCTTCATATGTTATAACCACGCCTACGGAGGTAAAAACACGCCCGCAAAGGTAAAACAACGCTTACAGACGTAAAACCACACCTACAAAGGAAATACCACGCCCACAAAGGCAACACACCCCTGCTTTAATAACCTCGCATATATAGATAAAAACCACGCATGCTAAGGTAAAACCACGCCTACTGAATAAAACCACGCCCACAAAGGTAAAACCACGCCTACAGAGGTAAACACCACGCATCCCGAAGTAATGCCATTACAACAAAGGAAATGCCACGCTCACAAAGGTAAAACCACGCCCACAAAGGTTAAACGTCGCCTACATAGTTAAAACCACGCCTACAAAGGTAAAACCACGCCCACAAAGGTAAATCCACGCCTACAGAGGTAAAACCACGCATACAAAGGTAAAACCACGTTCAAAAAGGTAAAACCACGCATTCAGATGTTATAGCCACGCCTACGGAGAAAAAACACGACCGCAAAGGTAACTCCATGCCAACAGAGGTAAAACCACGCATGCAAAGGTAAAACCACGCCCACAAAGGTAAAACCACGCCTTCAGATGTTATAACCACGCCTACGGAAGAATAAAACGCCTGCAAAGGTAAAAACCATACCTACAGAGGTAAACACCACACCTATAAAGGAAATACCACGCCCACAAAGGCATCACACGCCATCAGAGGTAATAACCTCGCATATATACATAAAAACCACGCCCAGAAAGGTTAAACGTCGCCTACATAGTTAAAACCACGCCTATGAAGGTCAAACCACGCCCACAAAGGTAACTCCTCGCCTACAGAGGTAAAACCACGCATACAAAGGTAAAACCACGCCCACAAACGTAAAACCACGCCTTCAGAGGTAAAACCACACCCACAATGGCAAAACACACCTTCAGAGGTAATAAACTCGCCTACAGAGATAAAACCAAGCACACAAAGGAAACATCACGCCTACAGACATAAAAACCACGTATGCTGAAGTAATGACACTACAACAAAGGAAATACCACGCCCATTAAGGTAAAACCACGCCCACAAAGGTCAAAACTCGCCTACATAGGCAAAACCACGCCTACAAAGGTAAATTCACGCCCAAAAAGGTAAACCCACACCCGAGAAAGGTAAAACCACGCCTTCAGAGGTTATAACCACGCCTACGGAAGAAAAAAACCGCAAAGGTAAAACCACGCCTACAGAGGCAAAAACCACACATACCGAAGTTATGCCACTATTACAAAGGAAATACCAGGCCAACAAAAGTAAAACCACGCCCACAAAGTTTATATCTCGAATACATAGGTAAAACCACGCCTGCAAAGGTAAAACCACGGCAACAGAGGTAAAACAACGCCTACAAAGGTAAAACCACGCCCGAAAAAGGTAAAACACGCCATCAGAGGTTACAACTACGCTTACGGAAGTAAAAAACGCTGGCAAAGGTAAAACCACGCACACCGAAGTTATGCCACTACTACAATGAAAATACCACGCCCACAAAAGTAAAACCACGCCCAGAAAAGTTAAGCCTCGCCTACATAGGTAAAACCACGCATACAAAGGTAAAACCACGCCCACAAAGGTAAAACCAAGCCTTCTGGTGTAATAACCACGCCTACGAAAGTAAAAACATGCCCCCAAAAGGAAAACCACGCCTAGAGAGGTACAAACCACGCCTACAGAAGTAACGCCACGCCTAGGAAGCTAAATACAAGCCTACAGATGAAACACCATGCCCACAATGGTAAACCACGCCTACAGAGGTTATATGGACGCCTACAAACGTAAGACCACGCCCACACTGGCAAAACACACCTTCAGAGGTAATAAACTCGCCTACAGAGATCAAACCAAGCACACAAAGGAGAAACCACGCCTACAGATATAAAACCCACATATGCTGAAGAAATGACACTACTACAAAGGAAATACCACGCCCACAAAGGTAAGACCACGCCCACAAAGGTTAACACTCGCCTACATAGTTAAAACCACGCCTACAAAGGCAAATCCACGCCTTCAGAGGTGTTAACCACGCATAGGGAGGTAAAACACGCCTAAAAAGGTAAAACCACGCCAACAAATGTAAAACCACGCCTTCAGAGGTTAAAGCCACGCCTACAGCCTTTACAACACGCCTGCAAAGGTAAAACTACGCCTACAGAGGTAAAAATCAGGCATACAAAGGAAAAACCACGCCCACAAAGGTAAAACCACGCCTTCAGAGGTTATAGCCACGCATAGGGAGGTAAAACACGCCTACAAAGGTAAAACCACGCCCACAAAGGTAAAACCACGCCTACAGAGAGTAAAAAAACCACGCCTACAAAGGTAAAACCACGCCCACAAAGGTATAAGCACGCCCACAAAGGTCAAACCACGCCCTCAAAGGTAAAAATAAGCCTCCAGGGGTAACGCCATGCCTACAAAGGTATAACCCCGCCCACAAAGGTAAAACCACGCCTACAGAAGTAACACCACGCCTACGAAGTTAAATACACGCCTGCAGATGAAAAACCATGCCCACCATGGTAAACCACGCCTTCAGAGGTTATAAGGACGCCTACAAACGTAAGACCACACCCATAATGGCAAAACACACCTTCAGAGGTAATAAACTCGCCTACAGAGATCAAACCAAGCACACAAAGGAGAAACCACGCACACCGAAGTTATGCCACTACTACAATGAAAATACCACGCCCACAAAAGTAACACCACGCCCAGAAAAGTTAAGCCTTGCCTACATAGGTAAAACCACGCAAACAAAGGTAAAACCACGCCCACAAAGGTAAAACCAAGCCTTCTGGTGTAATAAACACGCCTACGAAAGAAAAAACATGCCCCCAAAAGGAAAACCACGCCTACAGAGGTACAAACCACGCCTACAAAGGAAATACCACGCCCACATAGGCAAAACAACCCTATATAGGTAAAGCCACTCCTACAAACGTAAATGCACGGCTACAGAAGAAAAACCACGCCCACAATGGCAAAACACACCTTCAGAGGTAATAAACTCGCCTACAGAGATAAAACCAAGCACACAAAGGTAAAACCACGCCTACAGACATAAAAACCACGCAAACTGAAGAAATGCCACTACTATAAAGGAAATACCACGCCCACAAAGGTAAAACCACGCCCACAAAGGTTAAACGTAGCCTAAACAGGTAAAACCACGCCTTCAAAGGTAAAACCACGCCCACAAATGTAAATCCACCCCTACTGTGGTAAAACGACGCATACAAAGGTAAAACCACGCCTACAAAGGTAAAACCACGCCTTCATATGTTATAACCACGCCTACAGAGATGAAAACCACGCATACAGAAGTAATGCCATTACTACAAAGGAAATACCGCCCACAAAGGTAAATCCACGCCTACAGAGGCAAAACCACGCATACAAAGGTTAAACCACGCCCACAAAGGTAAAACCACGCCTTCATATGTTATAACCACGCCTACGGAGGTAAAAACACGCCCGCAAAGGTAAAACAACGCTTACAGACGTAAACCACACCTACAAAGGAAATACCACGCCCACAAAGGCAACACACCCCTGCTTTAATAACCTCGCATATATAGATAAAAACCACGCATGCTAAGGTAAAACCACGCCTACTGAATAAAACCACGCCCACAAAGGTAAAACCACGCCTACAGAGGTAAACACCACGCATCCCGAAGTAATGCCATTACAACAAAGGAAATGCCACGCTCACAAAGGTAAAACCACGCCCACAAAGGTTAAACGTCGCCTACATAGTTAAAACCACGCCTACAAAGGTAAAACCACGCCCACAAAGGTAAATCCACGCCTACAGAGGTAAAACCACGCATACAAAGGTAAAACCACGTTCAAAAAGGTAAAACCACGCATTCAGATGTTATAGCCACGCCTACGGAGAAAAAACACGACCGCAAAGGTAACTCCATGCCAACAGAGGTAAAACCACGCATGCAAAGGTAAAACCACGCCCACAAAGGTAAAACCACGCCTTCAGATGTTATAACCACGCCTACGGAAGAATAAAACGCCTGCAAAGGTAAAAACCATACCTACAGAGGTAAACACCACACCTATAAAGGAAATACCACGCCCACAAAGGCATCACATGCCATCAGAGGTAATAACCTCGCATATATACATAAAAACCACGCCCAGAAAGGTTAAACGTCGCCTACATAGTTAAAACCACGCCTATGAAGGTCAAACCACGCCCACAAAGGTAACTCCTCGCCTACAGAGGTAAAACCACGCATACAAAGGTAAAACCACGCCCACAAACGTAAAACCACGCCTTCAGAGGTAAAACCACACCCACAATGGCAAAACACACCTTCAGAGGTAATAAACTCGCCTACAGAGATAAAACCAAGCACACAAAGGAAACACCACGCCTACAGACATAAAAACCACGTATGCTGAAGTAATGACACTAAAACAAAGGAAATACCACGCCCATTAAGGTAAAACCACGCCCACAAAGGTCAAAACTCGCCTACATAGGCAAAACCACGCCTACAAAGGTAAATTCACGCCCAAAAAGGTAAACCCACACCCGAGAAAGGTAAAACCACGCCTTCAGAGGTTATAACCACGCCTACGGAAGAAAAAAACCGCAAAGGTAAAACCACGCCTACAGAGGCAAAAACCACACATACCGAAGTTATGCCACTATTACAAAGGAAATACCAGGCCAACAAAAGTAAAACCACGCCCACAAAGTTTATATCTCGAATACATAGGTAAAACCACGCCTGCAAAGGTAAAACCACGGCAACAGAGGTAAAACAACGCCTACAAAGGTAAAACCACGCCCGAAAAAGGTAAAACACGCCATCAGAGGTTACAACTACGCTTACGGAAGTAAAAAACGCTGGCAAAGGTAAAACCACGCACACCGAAGTTATGCCACTACTACAATGAAAATACCACGCCCACAAAAGTAAAACCACGCCCAGAAAAGTTAAGCCTCGCCTACATAGGTAAAACCACGCATACAAAGGTAAAACCACGCCCACAAAGGTAAAACCAAGCCTTCTGGTGTAATAACCACGCCTACGAAAGTAAAAACATGCCCCCAAAAGGAAAACCACGCCTACAGAGGTACAAACCACGCCTACAAAGGAAATACCACGCCCACGTAGGCAAAACAACCCTATATAGGTAAAGCCACTCCTACAAACGTAAATGCACGGCTACAGAAGAAAAACCACGCCCACAATGGCAAAACACACCTTCAGAGGTAATAAACTCGCCTACAGAGATAAAACCAAGCACACAAAGGTAAAACCACGCCTACAGACATAAAAACCACGCATACTGAAGAAATGCCACTACTATAAAGGAAATACCACGCCCACAAAGGTAAAACCACGCCCACAAAGGTTAAACGTAGCCTAAACAGGTAAAACCACGCCTTCAAAGGTAAAACCACGCCCACAAATGTAAATCCACCCCTACTGTGGTAAAACGACGCATACAGACATAAAAACCACGCATACTGAAGAAATGCCACTACTACAAAGGCAACACACCCCTCATGCTAAGGTAAAACCACGCCTACTGAATAAAAACCACGCCCACAAAGGTAAAACCACGCCTTCATAGGTTATAACCACGCATAGGGAGGTAAAACACGCCTACAAAGGTAAACCCACGCCCACAAAGGTAAAACCACGCCTTCAGAGGTTATAGCTACGCCTACAGACGTTACAACACGCCTGCAAAGGTAAAACTACGCCTATAGAGGTAAACAAACCACGCCTACAAAGGTAAAAAGAAGCCCACTAAGGTATAAGCACGCCCACAAAGGTCAAACCACGCCCTCAAAGGTAAAAACAAGCATCCAGGGGTAACGCCATGCCTACAAAGGTATAACCCCGCCCACAAAGGTAAAACCACGCCTACAGATGAAAAACCATGCCCACAATGGTAAACCACGCCTTCAGAGGTTATAAGGACGCCTACAAACGTAAGACCACGCCCACAATGGCAAAACACACCTTCAGAGGTAATAAACTCGCCTACAGAGATCAAACCAAGCACACAAAGCAGAAACCACGCCTACAGACATAAAACCCACATATGCTGAAGTAATGACACTACTACAAAGGAAATACCACACCCACAAAGGTAAAACCACGCCCACAAAGGTTAACACTGGCCTACATAGTTAAACCACGCCTACAAAGGCAAAACCACGCCCACCAAGGTAAAACCACGCCCGCAAAGGTAAAACCACGCCTACAGAGGTAAAAACCACGCATACCGAAGTTATGCTACTACTACAAAGGAAATACCACACCCACAACATTAAAACCACGCCCACAAAGGTTAAACCTCGCCTGCATAGGTAGAACCACGCATACAAAAGGTAAAACCACGCCAACAAAAGTAAAACCATGCCTTCAGATGTTATAACCACGCCTAAGGAGGTAGCAACACGCCCGCAAAGGTAAAACCACGCTTACAGAGATAAAAAACCACACCTAGAAAGGAAACACCACGCCTACAAAGGCAACACACCCCTTCAGAGGTAATAACCGCCTACTGATTAATATACACGGCCACAAAGGAAAACCCACTCCCAGAAAGGTAAAACCAAGCCTTCTGGTGTAATAACCACGCCTACGAAAGTAAAAACATGCCCCCAAAAGGAAAACCACGCCTAGAGAGGTACAAACCACGCCTACAAAGGAAATACCACGCCCACATAGGTAAAACAACCCTATATAGGTAAAGCCACTCCTACAAACGTAAATGCACGGCTACAGAATATATATATGTTAAAACCACGCCTACGGAGGTAATAACACGCCCGCAAAGGTAAAACAACGTATACAGACGTAAAAACCACACCTACAAAGGAAATACCACGCCCACAAAGGCAACACACCCCTGCTTTAATAACCTCGCATATATAGATAAAAACCACGCATGCTAAGGTAAAGTCACGCATACTGAATAAAACCACGCCCACAAAGGTAAAACCACGCCTTCAGAGGTAATAGCCACGCATAGGGAGGTAAAACACGCCTACAAAGGTAAAACCACGCCCACAAAGGTAAAACCACGCCTACAGAGATTAAAAAAACCACGCCTACAAAGGTAAAACCACGCCCACAAAGATATAGGCACGCCCACAAAGGTCAAACCACGCCCTCAAAGGTAAAAATAAGCCTCCAGGGGTAACGCCATGCCTACAAAGGTATAACCCCGCCCACAAAGGTAAAACCACGCCTACAGAAGTAACACCACGCCTACGAAGTTAAATACACGCCTACAGATGAAAAACCATGCCCACCATGGTAAACCACGCCTTCAGAGGTTATAAGGACGCCTACAAACGTAAGACAAAACCCATAATGGCAAAACACACCTTCAGAGGTAAAAAACTCGCCTACAGAGATCAAACCAAGCACACAAAGGAGAAACCACGCCTACAGACATAAAACCCACATATGCTGAAGTAATGACACTACTACAAAGGAAATACCACAACCACAAAGGTAAAACCTCGCCCACAAAGGTAAACACTCGCCTACATAGTTAAAACCACGCCTACAAAGGCAAAACCACGCCCACAAAGGTAAAACCACGCCCGCAAAGGTAAATCCACGCCTACAGTGGTAAAACGACGCATACAAAGGTAAAACCACGCCTACAAAGGTAAAACCACGCCTTCATATATTATAACCACGCCTACAGAGGTAAAAACCACGCATACAGAGGTAATGCCAGGAGATACCACGCCAAGGAGATACCACGCCTACAAAGGTAAAACCACGCCCACAAAGGTTAACGTTGCTTCCATAGGTAAAACCACGCCTACAAATGTAAAACCACGCCCACAAAGGTAAATCCACGCGTACAGAGGCAAAACCACGCATACAAAGGTAAAACCACGCCCACAAAGGTAAAACCACGCCTTCATATGTTATAACCACGCCTACGGAGGTAAAAACACGCACGCAAAGATAAAACAACGCTTACAGACGTAAAAACCACAACTACAAGGAAATACCACGCCCACAAAGGCAACACACCCCTTCTTTAATAACCTCGCATATATAGATAAAAACCACTCATGCTAAGGTAAACCACGCCTACTGAATAAAAACCACGCCCACAAAGGTAAATCCACGCCTTCATAGGTTATAGCCACGCATAGGGAGGTAAAACACGCCTACAAAGGTAAAACCACGCCCACAAAGGTAAAACCACGCCTTCAGAGGTTATAGCTACGCCTACAGACGTCACAACACGCCTGCAAAGGTAAAACTACGCCTATAGAGGTAAACAAACCACGCCTACAAAGGTAAAACCACGCCCACAAAGGCATAAGCACGCCCACAAAGGTCAAACCACGCCCTCAAAGGTAAAAACAAGCATCCAGGGGTAACGCCATGCCTACAAAGGTATAACCCCGCCCACAAAGGTAAAACCACGCCTACAGACATAAAAACCACGCATACTGACGTAATGCCACTACTATCAAGGAAATACCACGCCCACAAAGGTAAAACCACGCCCACAAAGGTTAAACGTTGCCTACGTAGGCAAACCACGCATACAAAGGTAAAACCACGCCCACAAAGGTAAATCCACGCCTACAGAGGCAAAACCACGCATACAAAGGTTAAACCACGCCCACAAAGGTAAAACCACGCCTTCATATGTTATAACCACGCATACGGAGGTAAAAACACGCCCGCAAAGGTAAAACAACGCTTACAGACGTAAAAACCACACCTACAAAGGAAATACCACGCCCACAAAGGCAACACACCCCTGCTTTAATAACCTCGCATATATAGATAAAAAACACGCATGCTAAGGTAAAACCACGCCTACTGAATAAAACCACGCCCACAAAGGTAAAACCACGCCTAC
Organism: Oasisia sp. SBJ-2009; assembly: GCA_964017155.1. NCBI lineage: Eukaryota > Metazoa > Annelida > Polychaeta > Sabellida > Siboglinidae > Oasisia > Oasisia sp. SBJ-2009. Next base: position 32,168,044 of record OZ024857.1, on the reverse strand, counting down.
AGAGGTAAACACCACGCATCCCGAAGTAATGCCACTACAACAAAGGAAATGCCACGCTCACAAAGGTAAAACCACGCCCACAAAGGTTAAACGTCGCCTACATAGTTAAAACCACGCCTACAAAGGTAAAACCACGCCCACAAAGGTAAATCCACGCCTACAGAGGTAAAACCACGCATACAAAGGTAAAACCACGTTCAAAAAGGTAAAACCACGCCTTCAGATGTTATAGCCACGCCTACGGAGGAAAAAACACGACCGCAAAGGTAACTCCATGCCAATAGAGGTAAAACCACGCATGCAAAGGTAAAACCACGCCCACAAAGGTAAAACCACGCCTTCAGATGTTATAACCACGCCTACGGAAGAATAAAACGCCTGCAAAGGTAAAAACCATACCTACAGAGGTAAAAACCACACCTATAAAGGAAATACCACGCCCACAAAGGCATCACACGCCATCGGAGGTAATAACCTCGCATATATACATAAAAACCACGCCCAGAAAGGTTAAACGTCGCCTACATAGTTAAAACCACGCCTATGAAGGTCAAACCACGCCCACAAAGGTAACTCCTCGCCTACAGAGGTAAAACCACGCATACAAAGGTAAAACCACGCCCACAAACGTAAAACCACGCCTTCAGAGGTAAAACCACACCCACAATGGCAAAACACACCTTCAGAGGAAATAAACTCGCCTACAGAGATAAAACCAAGCACACAAAGGAAACACCACGCCTACAGACATAAAAACCACGTATGCTGAAGTAATGACACTACAACAAAGGAAATACCACGCCCATTAAGGTAAAACCACGCCCAGAAAGGTCAAAACTCGCCTACATAGGCAAAACCACGCCTACAAAGGTAAATTCACGCCCAAAAAGGTAAACCCACACCCGAGAAAGGTAAAACCACGCCTTCAGAGGTTATAACCACGCCTACGGAAGAAAAAAAACCGCAAAGGTAAAACCACGCCTACAGAGGCAAAAACCACACATACCGAAGTTATGCCACTATTACAAAGGAAATACCAGGCCAACAAAAGTAAAACCACGCCCACAAAGTTTATATCTCGAATACATAGGTAAAACCACGCCTGCAAAGGTAAAACCACGGCAACAGAGGTAAAACAACGCCTACAAAGGTAAAACCACGCCCGAAAAAGGTAAAACACGCCATCAGAGGTTACAACTACGCTTACGGAAGTAAAAAACGCTGGCAAAGGTAAAACCACGCACACCGAAGTTATGCCACTACTACAATGAAAATACCACGTCCACAAAAGTAAAACCACGCCCAGAAAAGTTAAGCCTCGCCTACATAGGTAAAACCACGCATACAAAGGTAAAACCACGCCCACAAAGTAAAACCAAGCCTTCTGGTGTAATAACCACGCCTACGAAAGTAAAAACATGCCCCCAAAAGGAAAACCACGCCTAGAGAGGTACAAACCACGCCTACAAAGGAAATACCACGCCCACATAGGTAAAACAACCCTATATAGGTAAAGCCACTCCTACAAACGTAAATGCACGGCTACAGAATATATATATGTTATAACCACGGCTACGGAGGTAATAACACGCCCGCAAAGGTAAAACAACGCTTACAGACGTAAAAACCACACCTACAAAGGAAATACCACGCCCACAAAGGCAACACACCCCTGCTTTAATAACCTCGCCTACATAGTTAAAACCACGCCTACAAAGGCAAAACCACGCCCACAAAGGTAAAACCACGCCCGCAAAGGTAAATCCACGCCTACAGTGGTAAAACGACGCATACAAAGGTAAAACCACGCCTACAAAGGTAAAACCACGCCTTCATATGTTATAACCACGCCTACAGAGGTCAAAAACCACGCATACAGAAGTAATGCCAGGAGATACCACGCCAAGGAGATACCACGCCTACAAAGGTAAAACCACGCCCACAAAGGTAAAACCACGCCCACAAAGGTAAATCCACGCGTACAGAGGCAAAACCACGCATACAAAGGTAAAACCACGCCCACAAAGGTAAAACCACGCCTTCATATGTTATAACCACGCCTACGGAGGTAAAAACACGCACGCAAAGGTAAAACAACGCTTACAGACGTAAAAACCACAACTACAAAGGAAATACCACGCCCACAAAGGCAACACACCCCTCATGCTAAGGTAAAACCACGCCTACTGAATAAAAACCACGCCCACAAAGGTAAAACCACGCCTTCATAGGTTATAACCACGCATAGGGAGGTAAAACACGCCTACAAAGGTAAAACCACGCCCACAAAGGTAAAACCACGCCTTCAGAGGTTATAGCTACGCCTACAGACGTCACAACACGCCTTCAAAGGTAAAACTACGCCTATAGACAAAGGAAATACCACGCCCATTAAGGTAAAACCACGCCCACAAAGGTCAAAACTCGCCTACATAGGCAAAACCACGCCTACAAAGGTAAATTCACGCCCAAAAAGGTAAACCCACACCCGAGAAAGGTAAAACCACGCCTTCAGAGGTTATAACCACGCCTACGGAAAAAAAACCGCAAAGGTAAAACCACGCCTACAGAGGCAAAAACCACACATACCGAAGTTATGCCACTATTACAAAGGAAATACCAGGCCAACAAAAGTAAAACCACGCCCACAAAGTTTATATATCGAATACATAGGTAAAACCACGCCTGCAAAGGTAAAACCACGGCAACAGAGGTAAAACAACGCCTACAAAGCTAAAACCACGCCCGAAAAAGGTAAAACACGCCATCAGAGGTTACAACTACGCTTACGGAAGTAAAAAACGCTGGCAAAGGTAAAACCACGCACACCGAAGTTATGCCACTACTACAATGAAAATACCACGCCCACAAAAGTAAAACCACGCCCAGAAAAGTTAAGCCTCGCCTACATAGGTAAAACCACGCATACAAAGGTAAAACCACGCCCACAAAGGTAAAACCAAGCCTTCTGGTGTAATAACCACGCCTACGAAAGTAAAAACATGCCCCCAAAAGGAAAACCACGCCTAGAGAGGTACAAACCACGCCTACAAAGGAAATACCACGCCCACATAGGTAAAACAACGCTATATAGGTAAAGCCACTCCTACAAACGTAAATGCACGGCTACAGAATATATATATGTTATAACCACGCCTACGGAGGTAATAACACGCCCGCAAAGGTAAAACAACGCTTACAGACGTAAAAACCACACCTACAAAGGAAATACCACGCCCACAAAGGCAACACACCCCTGCTTTAATAACCTCGCATAAAAAAATAAAAACCACGCATGCTAAGATAAAACCACGCCTACTGAATAAAACCACGCCCACAAAGGTAAAACCACGCCTTCAGAGGTTATAGCCACGCATAGGGAGGTAAAACACGCCTACAAAGGTAAAACCACGCCCACAAAGGTAAAACCACGCCTACAGAGATTAAAAAACCACGCCTACAAATGTAAAACCACGCCCACAAAGGTATAAGCACGCCCACAAAGGGCAAACCACGCCCTCAAAGGTAAAAATAAGCCTCCAGGGGTAACGCCATGCCTACAAAGGTATAACCCCGCCCACAAAGGTAAAACCACGCCTACAGAAGTAACACCACGCCTACGAAGTTAAATACACGCCTACAGATTAAAAACCATGCCCACCATGGTAAACCACGCCTTCAGAGGTTATAAGGACGCCTAGAAACGTAAGACCACACCCATAATGGCAAAACACACCTTCAGAGGTAATAAACTCGCCTACAGAGATAAAACCAAGCACACCAAGGAAAAACCACGCCTACAGACATAAAAATCATGCTGAAGAAAGGACACTACCACAACAGAAATACCACGCCCACAAAGGTAAAACCACGCCCACAAAGGTAAAACCACGCCCACAAAGGTTAAAACTCGCGTACATAGGTAAAACCACGCCTACAAAGGTAAAACCACGCCCACAAAGGTAAAACCACGGCAACATAGTTAAAACCACGCCTACCAATGTAAAACGACGCCCGAGAAAGGTAAAACCACGCCTTCAGATGTTATAACCACGCCTACGGAAGAATAAAACGCCTGCAAAGGTAAAACCATACCTACAGAGGTAAAAAAAAAACACGCATACCGAAGTTATACCACTACTACAAAAAAATACCACGCCCACAAAAGCAAAACCACGCCCACAAAGGTTAAACCACGCCCACAAAGTTAAATCCACGCCTACAGAGGTAAAACCACGTATACAAAGGTAAAACCACGCGAACAAAGGTAAAACCACGCCGTCAGAACCACGCCTACGGAGGTAACAACACGCCCGCAAAGGAATAACCACGCTTACATAGGTAAAAACCACACCTATAAAGGAAATACCACGCCCACAAAGGCATCACACGGCATCAGAGGTAATAACCTCGCATATATATATATATATATATATATATATATATATATATATATATATATATATATATATATATATATATATATATATATAAACCACGCCCACAAAGGTTAAACGTCGCCTACATAGTTCAAACCACGCCTATGAAGGTCAAACCACGCCCACAAAGGTAACTCCACGCCTACAGAGGTAAAACCACGCATACATAGGTAAAACCACGCCCACAAACGTAAAGCCACGCCTTCAGAGGTAAAACCACACCAACAATGGCAAAACACACCTTCAGAGGTAATAAACTCGCCTACAGAGATAAAACCAAGCACACACACAAAAGAAATACCACGCCCATTAAGGTAAAACCACGCCCACAAAGGTCAAAACTCGCCTACATAGGCAAAACCACGCCTACAAAGGTAAAACCACGCCCAAAAAGGTAAAACCACGCCCGAGAAAGGTAAAACCACGCCTTCAGAGGTCATAGCCACGCCTACGGAAGAAAAAAAACCGCAAAGGTAAAACCACGCCTACAGAGGCAAAAACCACACATACCGAAGTTATGCCACTATTACAAAGGAAATACCACGCCCACAAAAGTAAAACCACGCCCACAAAGTTTAAATCTCGAATACATAGGTAAAACCACGCATACAAAGGTAAAACCACGCCCACCAAGGTAAATCCACGCCTACAGAGATAGAACCACGCATAGAAAGGTAAAACCACGCCCATGAAGGTAAAACCACGCCTTCAGATAGATATTATAACCACGCCTACGGAGGTAACAACACGCCCGCAAAGGCAAAACCACGCTTACAGAGGTAAAAACCACACCTACAAAGGAAACACCACGCCTAAAAAGGCAACACACCCCTTCGGAGGTAATAACCTCGCAAATATAGATAAAATCCACGCCCTCAAAGGTTAAACGTCGCCTACATAGATAAAACAACGCTTATGAAGGTAAAACCACTCCCACAAAGGTAACTCTACGCTTACAGAGGTAAAACCACGCATACAAAGGTCAATCCAAAAAGGTAAAACAAGCCTCCAGGGGTAACGCTATGCCTACAAAGGTATAACCACGCCCACACAGCTAAAACCACGCCTACAGAAGTAAAACACGCCTACGAAGGTAAACACACGCCTACAGATGAAAAACCACGCACAAAAAGGTAAACCACGCCTTCAGATATTATAAGGACTCCTACAAACGAAAGTCCACGCCCACAATGGCAAAACACACCTTCAGAGGTAATAAACTCGCCTACAGAGATACAACCGAGCACACAAAGGTTAAACCACGTCTACAGACATAAAAACCACGTATACTGAAGTAATGTCACTACTACAAAGGAAATACCTCGCCAACAAAGGTAAAACCACGCCCACAAAGGCTAAAACTCGCATACATAGGTAAAACCACGCCTGCAAAGGTAAAACCACGGCAACAGAGGTAAAACAACGCCTACAAAGGTAAAACCACGCCCGAAAAAGGTAAAACACGCCATCAGAGGTTACAACTACGCTTACGGAAGTAAAAAACGCTGGCAAAGGTAAAACCATGCACACCGAAGTTATGCCACTACTACAATGAAAATACCACGCCCACAAAAGTAAAACCACGTCCAGAAAAGATCGCCTCGCCTACATAGGTAAAACCACGCATACAAAGGTAAAACCACGCCCACAAAGGTAAAACCACGCCTTCTGGTGTAATAACCACGCCTACGAAAGAAAAAACATGCCCCCAAAAGGAAAACCACGCCTACAGAGGTACAAACCACGCCTACAAAGGAAATACCACGCCCACATAGGCAAAACAACCTTATAAAGGTCAAGCCACTCCTACAAACGTAAATGCACGGCTACAGAAGAAAAACCACGCCCACAATGGCAAACACACCTTCAGAGGTAATAAACTCGCCTACAGAGATAAAACCAAGCACACAAAGGTAAAACCACGCCTACAGACATAAAAACCACGCATACTGAAGTAATGCCACTAAAATGAAGGAAATACCACGCCCATAAAGGTAAAACCACGCCCACAAAGGCTACACGTAGCCTACATAGGTAAAATCATGCCTTCAAAGGTAAAACCACGCCCACAAATATAAATTCACGCCTACAGTGGTAAAACGACGCATACAAAGGTAAAACCACGCCTACAAAGGTAAAACCACGCCTTCATATGTTATAACCACGCCTACAGAGATAAAAACCACGCATACAGAAGTAATGCCATTACTACAAAGGAAATACCACGCCCACAAAGGTAAAACCACGCCCACAAAGGTTAAACGTTGCTTACATAGGTAAAACCACGCCTACAAAGGTAAAACCACGCCCACAAAGGTAAATCCACGCCTACAGAGGCAAAACCACGCATACAAAGGTTAAACCACGCCCACAAAGGTAAAACCACGCCTTCATATGTTATAACCACGCCTACGGAGATAAAAACACGCCCGCAAAGGTAAAACAACGCTTACAGACGTAAAAACCACACCTACAAAGGAAATACCACGCCCACAAAGGCAACACACCCCTGCTTTAATAACCTCGCATATATAGATAAAAACCACGCATGCTAAGGTAAAACCACGCCTACTGAATAAAACCACGCCCACAAAGGTAAAACCACGCCTTCAGAGGTTATAACCACGCATAGGGAGGTAAAACACGCCTACAAAGGTAAAACCACGCCCACAAAGGTAAAACCACGCCTTCGGAGGTTATAGCTATGCCTACATACGTCACAACACGCCTGCAAAGGTAAAACTACGCCTTCAGAGGTAAACAAACCACGCCTACAAAGGTAAAAGCACGCCCACAAAGGTATAAGCACGCCCACAAAGATCAAACCACGCCCTCAAATGTAAAAACAAGCCTCCAGGGGTAACGCCATGCCTACAAAGGTATAACCCCTCCCACAAAGGTAAAACCACGCCTACAGAAGTAACACCACGCCTACGAAGCTAAATACACGCCTACAAACGTAAGACCACGCCCACAATGGCAAAACACACCTTCAGAGGTAATAAACTCGCCTACAGAGACCAAACCAAGCACACAAAGGAGAAACCACGCCTACAGACATAAAACCCACATATGCTGAAGTAATGACACTACTACAAAGGAAATACCACACCCACAAAGGTAAAACCACGCCCACAAAGGTTAACACTGGCCTACATAGTTAAAACCACGCCTACAAAGGCAAAACCACGCCCACCAAGGTAAAACCACGCCCGCAAAGGTAAAACCACGCCTACAGAGGTAAAAACCACGCATACTGAAGTTATGCCACTACTACAAAGGAAATACCACACCCACAAAAGTAAAACCACGCCCACAAAGGATAAACCTCGCCTGTATAGGTAGAACCACGCATACAAAGGTAAAACCACGCCCACAAAGGTAAATCCACGCCTACAGAGATAAAACCACGCATACAAAAGGTAAAACCACGCCTACAAAAGTAAAACCATGCCTTCAGATGTTATAACCACGCATACGGAGGTAGCAACATGCCCGCAAAGGTAAAACCACGCTTACAGAGATAAAAACCACACCTAGATAAGAAACACCACGCCTACAAAGGCAACACACCCCTTCAGAGGTAATAACCGCCTACTGATTAATATACACGGCCACAAAGGAAAACCCACTCCCAGAAAGGTAAAACCACGCCTACGGAGGAAAATCCACGCCCACAAAGGTAACACCACGCCTATATAGGAAACCCCACGCCTACAAAGGTAAATGCAAGCCTACAGAAGAAAAACCACGCGCACAAAGGTAAACCTCGCCTTAAGAGGTTACATCGACGCATACAAACGTAACATCACGCCCACAACGGTAAAACACACCTTCAGAGGTAATAAACTCGGCTACAGAGATAAAACCAAGCACACAAAGGTAAAGCCACGCCTACAGACATAAAAACCACGCGTCTTGAAGTAATGCCACTACAATAAAGGAAATACCATGCCCACAAAGGTAAAACCACGCCCACAAAGGATAAACCTCGCCTACATAGGAAAAACCACGCCTACAAATGTAAAACCACGCCCACAAATGTAAAACCACGGCAACAGAGGTAAAACCACGTCTACAAAGGTAAAACCACGCCCGAAAAAGTAAAATCCACGCCTTCAGAAGTAACAACCACTCTTACGGAAGTAAAAAAAACGCCCGCAAAGGTAAAACCACGCCTACAGAGGTAAACACCACGCATCCCGAAGTAATGCCACTACTACAAAGGAAATGCCACGCTCACAAAGGTAAAACCACGCCCACAAAGGTTAAACGTCGCCTACATAGTTTAAACCAAGCCTACAAAGGTAAAACCACGCCCACAAAGGTAAATCCACGCCTACAGAGGTAAAACCACGCATACAAAGGTAAAACCACGCTCAAAAAGGTAAAACCACCCGTTCAGATGTTATAGCCACGCCTACGGAGGAAAAAACACGACCGCAAAGGTAACTCCATTCCTACAGAGGTAAAAAAAAACACGCATACCGAAGTTATACCACTACTACAAAAACATACCACGCCCACAATAGCAAAACTACGTCCACAAAGGTTAAACCTCGCCTACATAGGTAAAACCATGCATACAAAGGTAAAACCACGCGAACAAAGGTAAAACCACGTCTTCAGATGTTATAACCACGCCTACGGAGGTAACAACACGCCCGCAAAGGAATAACCACGCCTACAGAGGTAAAAACCACACCTACAAAGGAAATACCACGCCCACAAAGGCATCACACGCCATCAGAGGTAATAACCTCGCATATATACATAAAAACCACGCCCACAAAGGTTAAACGTCGCCTACATAGTTAAAACCACGCCTATGAAGGTCAAACCACGCCCACAAAGGTAACTCCACGCCTACAGAGGTAAAACCACGCATACAATGGTAAAACCACGCCCACAAACGTAAAACCACGCCTTCCGAGGTAAAACCACACCCACAATGGCAAAACACACCTTCAGAGGTAATAAACTCGCCTACAGAGATAAAACCAAGCACACAAAGGAAACACCACGCCTACAGACATAAAAACCACGTATGCTGAAGTAATGACACTACAACAAAGGAAATACCACGCCCATTAAAGTAAAACCACGCCCACAAAGGTCAAAACTCGCCTACATAGGCAAAACCACGCCTACAAAGGTAAAACCACGCCCAAAAAGGTAAAACCACACCCGAGAAAGGTAAAACCACGCCTTCAGAGACAAAAACCACACATACCGAAGTTATGCCACTATTACAAAGGAAATACCACGCCCACAAAAATAAAACCACGCCCACAAAGTTTAAATCTCGAATACATAGGTAAAACCACGCATACAAAGGTAAAACCACGCCCACAAAGGTAGGTAAATCCACGCCTACAGAGGTAGAACCACGCATAGAGAGGTAAAACCACGCCCATAAAGGTAAAACCACGCCTTCGGATATTATAACCACGCCTACGGAAGTAACTACACGCCGCAAAGCTAAAACCACGCTTACACAGGTAAAAACCACACCTACAAAGGAAACACCACGCCTAAAAAGGCAACACAACCCTTCAGAGGTAATAACCTCGCAAATATAGATAAAAACCACGCCCTCAAAGGTTAAACGTCGCCTACATAGTTAAAACAACGACTATGAAGGTAAAACCACTCCCACAAAGGTAACTCTACGCTTACAGAGGTAAAACCACGCATACAAAGGTCAATCCAAAAAGGTAAAACAAACCTCCAGGGGTAACGCCATGCCTACAAAGGAATAACCACGCCCACACAGCTAAAACCACGCCTACAGAAGTAAAACACGCCTACGAAGGTAAATACACGCCTACAGATGAAAAACCACGCACAAAAAGGTAAACCACGCCTTCAGATATTATAGGGACTCCTACAAACGTAAGTCCACGCCCACAATGGCAAAACACACCTTCAGAGGTAATAAACTCGCCTACAGAGATACAACCGAGCACATAAAGGTTAAACCACGTCTACAGACATAAAAACCACGTATACTGAAGTAATGTCACTACTACAAAGGAAATACCTCGCCCACAAAGGTAAAACCACGCCCACAAAGGCTAAAACTCGCATACATAGGTAAAACCACGCCTGCAAAGGTAAAACCACGGCAACAGAGGTAAAACAACGCTTACAAAGGTAAAACCACGCCCGAAAAAGGTAAAACACGCCATCAGAGGTTACAACTACGCTTACGGAGGTAAAAAACGCTGGCAAAGGTAAAACCACGCACACCGAAGTTATGCCACTACTACAATGAAAATACCACGCCCACAAAAGTAAAACCACGCCCCGAAAAGTTAAGCCTCGCCCACAAAGGTAAAACCACGCCTACAGAAGTAAAACACGCCTACGAAGGTAAACACACGCCTACAGATGAAAAACCACGCAAACAAAGGTAAAACCACGCCCACAAAGGTAAAACCAAGCCTTCTGGTGTAATAACCACGCCTACGAAAGTAAAAACATGCCCCAAAAAGGAAAACCACGCCTACAGAGGTACAAACCACGCCTACAAAGGAAATACCACGCCCACATAGGCAAAACAACCCTATATAGGTAAAGCCACTCCTACAAACGTAAATGCACGGATACAGAAGAAAAACCACGCCCACAATGGCAAAACACACCTTCAGAGGTAATAAACTCGCCTACAGAGATAAAACCAAGCACACAAAGGTAAAACCACGCCTACAGACATAAAAACCACGCATACTGAAGTAATGCCACTACTATAAAGGAAATACCACGCCCACACAGGTAAAACCACGCCCACAAAGGTTAAACGTAGCCTAAATAGGTAAAACCACGCCTTCAAAGGTAAAACCACGCCCACAAATGTAAATCCACGCCTACAGTGGTAAAACGACGCATACAAAGGTAAAACCACGCCTACAAAGGTAAAACCACGCCTTCATATGTTATAACCACGCCTACAGAGATGAAAACCACGCATACAGAAGTAATGCCATTACTACAAAGGAAATACCACGCCCACAAAGGTAAAACCACGCCCACAAAGGTTAAACGTTGCCTACATAGGTAAAACCACGCCTACAAAGGTAAAACCACGCCCACAAAGGTAAATCCACGCCTACAGAGGCAAAACCACGCATACAAAGGTTAAACCACGCCCACAAAGGTAAAACCACGCCTTCATATGTTATAACCACGCCTACGGAGGTAAAAACACGCCCGCAAAGGTAAAACAACGCTTACAGACGTAAAAACCACACCTACAAAGGAAATACCACGCCCACAAAGGCAACACACCCCTGCTTTAATAACCTCGCATATATAGATAAAAACCACGCATGCTAAGGTAAAACCACGCCTACCGAATAAAACCACGCCCACAAAGGTAAAACCACGCCTACAGAGGTAAACACCACGCATCCCGAAGTAATGCCACTACAACAAAGGAAATGCCACGCTCACAAAGGTAAAACCACGCCCACAAAGGTTAAACGTCGCCTACATAGTTAAAACCACGCCTACAAAGGTAAAACCACTCCCACAAAGGTAAATCCACGCCTACAGAGGTAAAACCACGCATACAAAGGTAAAACCACGTTCAGAAAGGTAAAACCACGCCTTCAGATGTTATAGCCACGCCTACGGAGGAAAAAACACGACCGCAAAGGTAACTCCATGCCAACAGAGGTAAAACCACGCATGCAAAGGTAAAATCACGCCCACAAAGGTAAAACCACGCCTTCAGATGTTATAACCACGCCTACGGAAGAATAAAACGCCTGCAAAGGTAAAAACCATACCTACACAGGTAAAAACCACACCTACAAAGGAAATACCACGCCCACAAAGGCATCACACGCCATCAGAGGTAATAACCTCGCATATATACATAAAAACCACGCCCACAAAGGTTAAACGTCGCCTACATAGTTAAAACCACGCCTATGAAGGTCAAACCACGCCCACAAAGGTAACTCCACGCCTACAGAGATAAAACCACGCATACAATGGTAAAACCACGCCCACAAACGTAAAACCACGCCTTCAGAGGTAAAACCACACCCACAATGGCAAAACACACCTTCAGAGGTAATAAACTCGCCTACAGAGATAAAACCAAGCACACAAAGGAAACACCACGCCTACATACATAAAAACCACGTATGCTGAAGTAATGACACTACTACAAAGGAAATACCACGCCCATTAAGGTAAAACCACGCCCACAAAGGTCAAAACTCGCCTACATAGGCAAAACCACGCCTACAAAGGTAAAACCACGCCCAAAAAGGTAAAACCACGCCCGAGAAAGGTAAAACCACGCCTTCAGAGACAAAAACCACACATACCGAAGTTATGCCACTATTACAAAGGAAATACCACGCCCACAAAAATAAAACCACGCCCACAAAGTTTAAATCTCGAATACATAGGTAAAACCACGCATACAAAGGTAAAACCACGCCCACAAAGGTAGGTAAATCCACGCCTACAGAGGTAGAACCACGCATAGAGAGGTAAAACCACGCCCATATAGGTAAAACCACGCCTTCGGATATTATAACCACGCCTACGGAAGTAACAACACGCCGCAAAGCTAAAACCACGCTTACACAGGTAAAAACCACACCTACAAAGGAAACACCACGCCTAAAAAGGCAACACACCCCTTCAGAGGTAATAACCTCGCAAATATAGATAAAAACCACGCCCTCAAAGGTTAAACGTCGCCTACATAGTTAAAACAACGCCTATGAAGGTAAAACCACTCCCACAAAGGTAACTCTACGCTTACAGAGGTAAAACCACGCATACAAAGGTCAATCCAAAAAGGTAAAACAAGCCTCCAGGGATAACGCCATGCCTACAAAGGAATAACCACGCCCATACAGCTAAAACCACGCCTACAGAAGTAAAACACGCCTACGAAGGTAAATACACGCCTACAGATGAAAAACCACGCACAAAAAGGTAAACCACGCCTTCAGATATTATAGGGACTCCTACAAACGTAAGTCCACGCCCACAATGGCAAAACACACCTTCAGAGGTAATAAACTCGCCTACAGAGATACAACCGAGCACACAAAGGTTAAACCACGTCTACAGACATAAAAACCACGTATACTGAAGTAATGTCACTACTACAAAGGAAATACCTCGCCCACAAAGGTAAAACCACGCCCACAAAGGCTAAAACTCGCATACATAGGTAAAACCACGCCTGCAAAGGTAAAACCACGGCAACAGAGGTAAAACAACGCTTACAAAGGTAAAACCACGCCCGAAAAAGGTAAAACACGCCATCAGAGGTTACAACTACGCTTACGGAGGTAAAAAACGCTGGCAAAGGTAAAACCACGCACACCGAAGTTATGCCACTACTACAATGAAAATACCACGCCCACAAAAGTAAAACCAGGCCCCGAAAAGTTAAGCCTCGCCTACATAGGTAAAACCACGCATATAAAGGTAAAACCACGCCCACAAAGGTAAAACCACGCCTACAGAAGTAAAACACGCCTACGAAGGTAAACACACGCCTACAGATGAAAAACCACGCAAACAAAGGTAAAACCACGCCCACAAAGGTAAAACCAAGCCTTCTGGTGTAATAACCACGCCTACGAAAGTAAAAACATGCCCCACAAAGGAAAACCACGCCTACAGAGGTACAAACCACGCCTACAAAGGAAATACCACGCCCACATAGGCAAAACAACCCTATATAGGTAAAGCCACTCCTACAAACGTAAATGCACGGTTACAGAAGAAAAACCACGCCCACAATGGCAAAACACACCTTCAGAGGTAATAAACTCGCCTACAGAGATAAAACCAAGCACACAAAGGTAAAACCACGCCTACAGACATAAAAACCACGCATACTGAAGTAATGCCACTACTATAAAGGAAATACCACGCCCACAAAGGTAAAACCACGCCCACAAAGGTTAAACGTAGCCTAAATAGGTAAAACCACGCCTTCAAAGGTAAAACCACGCCCACAAATGTAAATCCACGCCTACAGTGGTAAAACGACGCATACAAAGGTAAAACCACGCCTACAAAGGTAAAACCACGCCTTCATATGTTATAACCACGCCTACAGAGATGAAAACCACGCATACAGAAGTAATGCCATTACTACAAAGGAAATACCACGCCCACAAAGGTAAAACCACGCCCACAAAGGTTAAACGTTGCCTACATAGGTAAAACCACGCCTACAAAGGTAAAACCACGCCCACAAAGGTAAATCCACGCCTACAGAGGCAAAACCACGCATACAAAGGTTAAACCACGCCCACAAAGGTAAAACCACGCCTTCATATGTTATAACCACGCCTACGGAGGTAAAAACACGCCCGCAAAGGTAAAACAACGCTTACAGACGTAAAAACCACACCTACAAAGGAAATACCACGCCCACAAAGGCAACACACCCCTGCTTTAATAACCTCGCATACATAGATAAAAACCACGCATGCTAAGGTAAAACCACGCCTACTGAATAAAACCACGCCCACAAAGGTAAAACCACGCCTACAGAGGTAAACACCACGCATCCCGAAGTAATGCCACTACAACAAAGGAAATGCCACGCTCACAAAGGTAAAACCACGCCCACAAAGGTTAAACGTCGCCTACATAGTTAAAACCACGCCTACAAAGGTAAAACCACTCCCACAAAGGTAAATCCACGCCTACAGAGGTAAAACCACGCATACAAAGGTAAAACCACGTTCAAAAAGGTAAAACCACGCCTTCAGATGTTATAACCACGCCTACGGAAGAATAAAACGCCTGCAAAGGTAAAAACCATACCTACAGAAGTAAAAACCACACCTATAAAGGAAATACCACGCCCACAAAGGCCTCACACGCCATCAGAGGTAATAACCTCGCATACATACATAAAAACCACGCCCAGAAAGGTTAAACGTCGCCTACATAGTTAAAACCACGCCTATGAAGGTCAAACCACGCCCACAAAGGTAACTCCTCGCCTACAGAGGAAAAACCACGCATACAAAGGTAAAACCACGCCCACAAACGTAAAACCACGCCTTCAGAGGTAAAACCACACCCACAATGGCAAAACACACCTTCAGAGGTAATAAACTCGCCTACAGAGATAAAACCAAGCACACAAAGGAAACATCACGCCTACAGACATAAAAACCACGTATGCTGAAGTAATGACACTACAACAAAGGAAATACCACGCCCATTAAGGTAAAACCACGCCCACAAAGGTCAAAACTCGCCTACATAGGCAAAACCACGCCTACAAAGGTAAATTCACGCCCAAAAAGGTAAACCCACACCCGAGAAAGGTAAAACCACGCCTTCAGAGGTTATAACCACGCCTACGGAAAAAAAACCGCAAAGGTAAAACCACGCCTACAGAGGCAAAAACCACACATACCGAAGTTATGCCACTATTACAAAGGAAATACCAGGCCAACAAAAGTAAAACCACGCCCACAAAGTTTATATCTCGAATACATAGGTAAAACCACGCCTGCAAAGGTAAAACCACGGCAACAGAGGTAAAACAACGCCTACAAAGCTAAAACCACGCCCGAAAAAGGTAAAACACGCCATCAGAGGTTACAACTACGCTTACGGAAGTAAAAAACGCTGGCAAAGGTAAAACCACGCACACCGAAGTTATGCCACTACTACAATGAAAATACCACGCCCACAAAAGTAAAACCACGCCCAGAAAAGTTAAGCCTCGCCTACATAGGTAAAACCACGCATACAAAGGTAAAACCACGCCCACAAAGGTAAAACCAAGCCTTCTGGTGTAATAACCACGCCTACGAAAGTAAAAACATGCCCCCAAAAGGAAAACCACGCCTAGAGAGGTACAAACCACGCCTACAAAGGAAATACCACGCCCACATAGGTAAAACAACGCTATATAGGTAAAGCCACTCCTACAAACGTAAATGCACGGCTACAGAATATATATATGTTATAACCACGCCTACGGAGGTAATAACTCGCCCGCAAAGGTAAAACAACGCTTACACACGTAAAAACCACACCTACAAAGGAAATACCACGCCCACAAAGGCAACACACCCCTGCTTTAATAACCTCGCATAAAAAATAAAAACCACGCATGCTAAGATAAAACCACGCCTACTGAATAAAACCACGCCCACAAAGGTAAAACCACGCCTTCAGAGGTTATAGCCACGCATAGGGAGGTAAAACACGGCTACAAAGGTAAAACCACGCCCACAAAGGTAAAACCACGCCTACAGAGATTAAAAAACCACGCCTACAAAGGTAAAACCACGCCCACAAAGGTATAAGCACGCCCACAAAGGGCAAACCACGCCCTCAAAGGTAAAAATAAGCCTCCAGGGGTAACGCCATGCCTACAAAGGTATAACCCCGGCCACAAAGGTAAAATCACGCCTACAGAAGTAACACCACGCCTACGAAGTTAAATACACGCCTACAGATTAAAAACCATGCCCACCATGGTAAACCACGCCTTCAGAGGTTATAAGGACGCCTACAAACGTAAGACCACACCCATAATGGCAAAACACACCTTCAGAGGTAATAAACTCGCCTACAGAGATAAAACCAAGCACACCAAGGAAAAACCACGCCTACAGACATAAAAATCATGCTGAAGAAAGGACACTACCACAACAGAAATACCACGCCCACAAAGGTTAAAACTCGCGTACATAGGTAAAACCACGCCTACAAAGGTAAAACCACGCCCACAAAGGTAAAACCACGGCAACATAGTTAAAACCACGCCTACCAATGTAAAACGACGCCCGAGAAAGGTAAAACCACGCCTTCAGATGTTATAACCACGCCTACGGAAGAATAAAACGCCTGCAAAGGTAAAACCATACCTACAGAGGTAAAAAAAAAAAACGCATACCGAAGTTATACCACTACTACAAAAAAATATCACGCCCACAAAAGCAAAACCACGCCCACAAAGGTTAAACCACGCCCACAAAGTTAAATCCACGCCTACAGAGGTAAAACCACGTATACAAAGGTAAAACCACGCGAACAAAGGTAAAACCACGCCGTCAGATGTTATAACCACGCCTACGGAGGTAACAACACGCCCGCAAAGGAATAACCACGCTTACATAGGTAAAAACCACACCTGTAAAGGAAATACCACGCCCACAAAGGCATCACACGCCATCAGAGGTAATAACCTCGCATATATATATATATATATATATATATATATATATATATATATATATATATATATATATATATATATAAAAACCACGCCCACAAAGGTTAAACGTCGCCTACATAGTTCAAACCACGCCTATGAAGGTCAAACCACGCCCACAAAGGTAACTCCACGCCTACAGAGGTAAAACCACGCATACATAGGTAAAACCACGCCCACAAACGTAAAGCCACGCCTTCAGAGGTAAAACCACACCAACAATGGCAAAACACACCTTCAGAGGTAATAAACTCGCCTACAGAGATAAAACCAAGCACACACACAAAAGAAATACCACGCCCATTAAGGTAAAACCACGCCCACAAAGGTCAAAACTCGCCTACATAGGCAAAACCACGCCTACAAAGGTAAAACCACGCCCAAAAAGGTAAAACCACGCCCGAGAAAGGTAAAACCACGCCTTCAGAGGTCATAGCCACGCCTACGGAAGAAAAAAACCGCAAAGGTAAAACCACGCCTACAGAGGCAAAAACCACACATACCGAAGTTATGCCACTATTACAAAGGAAATACCACGCCCACAAAAGTAAAACCACGCCCACAAAGTTTAAATCTCGAATACATAGGTAAAACCACGCATACAAAGGTAAAACCACGCCCACAAAGGTAAATCCACGCCTACAGAGGTAGAACCACGCATAGAAAGGTAAAACCACGCCCATGAAGGTAAAACCACGCCTTCAGATAGATATTATAACCACGCCTACGGAGGTAACAACACGCCCGCAAAGGTAAAACCACGCTTACAGAGGTAAAAACCACACCTACAAAGGAAACACCATGCCTAAAAAGGCAACACACCCCTTCGGAGGTAATAACCTCGCAAATATAGATAAAATCCACGCCCTCAAAGGTTAAACGTCGCCTACATAGATAAAACAACGCTTATGAAGGTAAAACCACTCCCACAAAGGTAACTCTACGCTTACAGAGGTAAAACCACGCATACAAAGGTCAATCCAAAAAGGTAAAACAAGCCTCCAGGGGTAACGCTATGCCTACAAAGGTATAACCACGCCCACACAGCTAAAACCACGCCTACAGAAGTAAAACACGCCTACGAAAGTAAACACACGCCTACAGATGAAAAACCACGCACAAAAAGGTAAACCACGCCTTCAGATATTATAAGGACTCCTACAAACGTAAGTCCACGCCCACAATGGCAAAACACACCTTCAGAGGTAATAAACTCGCCTACAGAGATACAACCGAGCACACAAAGGTTAAACCACGTCTACAGACATAAAAACCACGTATACTGAAGTAATGTCACTACTACAAAGGAAATACCTCACCCACAAAGGTAAAACCACGCCCACAAAGGTTAACACTGGCCTACATAGTTAAAACCACGCCTACAAAGGCAAAACCACGCCCACCAAGGTAAAACCACGCCCGCAAAGGTAAAACCACGCCTACAGAGGTAAAAACCACGAATACTGAAGTTATGCCACTACTACAAAGGAAATACCACACCCACAAAAGTAAAACCACGCCCACAAAGGATAAACCTCGCCTGTATAGGTAGAACCACGCATACAAAGGTAAAACCACGCCCACAAAGGTAAATCCACGCCTACAGAGATAAAACCACGCATACAAAAGTAAAACCATGCCTTCAGATGTTATAACCACGCATACGGAGGTAGCAACATGCCCGCAAAGGTAAAACCACGCTTACAGAGATAAAAACCACACCTAGATAAGAAACACCACGCCTACAAAGGCAACACACCCCTTCAGAGGTAATAACCGCCTACTGATTAATATACACGGCCACAAAGGAAAACCCACTCCCAGAAAGGTAAAACCACGCCTACGGAGGAAAATCCACGCCCACAAAGGTAACACCACGCCTATATAGGAAACCCCACGCCTACAAAGGTAAATGCAAGCCTACAGAAGAAAAACCACGCGCACAAAGGTAAACCTCGCCTTAAGAGGTTACATCGACGCATACAAACGTAACACCACGCCCACAACGGTAAAACACGCCTTCAGAGGTAATAAACTCGCCTACAGAGATAAAACCAAGCACACAAAGGTAAAACCACGCCTACAGACATAAAAACCACGCGTCTTGAAGTAATGCCACTACAATAAAGGAAATACCATGCCCACAAAGGTAAAACCACGCCCACAAAGGATAAACCTCGCCTACATAGGAAAAACCACGCCTACAAATGTAAAACCACGCCCACAAATGTAAAACCACGGCAACAGAGGTAAAACCACGTCTACAAAGGTAAAACCACGCCCGAAAAAGTAAAATCCACGCCTTCAGAAGTAACAACCACGCTTACGGAAGTAAAAAAAACGCCCGCAAAGGTAAAACCACGCCTACAGAGGTAAACACCACGCATCCCGAAGTAATGCCACTACTACAAAGGAAATGCCACGCTCACAAAGGTAAAACCACGCCCACAAAGGTTAAACGTCGCCTACATAGTTTAAACCAAGCCTACAAAGGTAAAACCACGCCCACAAAGGTAAATCCACGCCTACAGAGGTAAAACCACGCATACAAAGGTAAAACCACGCTCAAAAAGGTAAAACCACCCCTTCAGATGTTATAGCCACGCCTACGGAGGAAAAAACACGACCGCAAAGGTAACTCCATTCCTACAGAGGTAAAAAAAACACGCATACCGAAGTTATACCACTACTACAAAAACATACCACGCCCACAATAGCAAAACTACGTCCACAAAGGTTAAACCTCGCCTACATAGGTAAAACCATGCATACAATAGTAAAACCACGCGAACAAAGGTAAAACCACGTCTTCAGATGTTATAACCACGCCTACGGAGGTAACAACACGCCCGCAAAGGAATAACCACGCCTACAGAGGTAAAAACCACACCTACAAAGGAAATACCACGCCCACAAAGGCATCACACGCCATCAGAGGTAATAACCTCGCATATATACATAAAAACCACGCCCACAAAGGTTAAACGTCGCCTACATAGTTAAAACCACGCCTATGAAGGTCAAACCACGCCCACAAAGGTAACTCCACGCCTACAGAGGTAAAACCACGCATACAATGGTAAAACCACGCCCACAAACGTAAAACCACGCCTTCCGAGGTAAAACCACACCCACAATGGCAAAACACACCTTCAGAGGTAATAAACTCGCCTACAGAGATAAAACCAAGCACACAAAGGAAACACCACGCCTACATACATAAAAACCACGTATGCTGAAGTAATGACACTACTACAAAGGAAATACCACGCCCATTAAAGTAAAACCACGCCCACAAAGGTCAAAACTCGCCTACATAGGCAAAACCACGCCTACAAAGGTAAAACCACGCCCAAAAAGGTAAAACCACGCCCGAGAAAGGTAAAACCACGCCTTCAGAGACAAAAACCACACATACCGAAGTTATGCCACTATTACAAAGGAAATACCACGCCCACAAAAATAAAACCACGCCCACAAAGTTTAAATCTCGAATACATAGGTAAAACCACGCATACAAAGGTAAAACCACGCCCACAAAGGTAGGTAAATCCACGCCTACAGAGGTAGAACCACGCATAGAGAGGTAAAACCACGCCCATAAAGGTAAAACCACGCCTTCGGATATTATAACCACGCCTACGGAAGTAACAACACGCCGCAAAGCTAAAACCACGCTTACACAGGTAAAAACCACACCTACAAAGGAAACACCACGCCTAAAAAGGCAACACAACCCTTCAGAGGTAATAACCTCGCAAATATAGATAAAAACCACGCCCTCAAAGGTTAAACGTCGCCTACATAGTTAAAACAACGACTATGAAGGTAAAACCACTCCCACCAAGGTAACTCTACGCTTACAGAGGTAAAACCACGCATACAAAGGTCAATCCAAAAAGGTAAAACAAACCTCCAGGGGTAACGCCATGCCTACAAAGGAATAACCACGCCCACACAGCTAAAACCACGCCTACAGAAGTAAAACACGCCTACGAAGGTAAATACACGCCTACAGATGAAAAACCACGCACAAAAAGGTAAACCACGCCTTCAGATATTATAGGGACTCCTACAAACGTAAGTCCACGCCCACAATGGCAAAACACACCTTCAGAGGTAATAAACTCGCCTACAGAGATACAACCGAGCACATAAAGGTTAAACCACGTCTACAGACATAAAAACCACGTATACTGAAGTAATGTCACTACTACAAAGGAAATACCTCGCCCACAAAGGTAAAACCACGCCCACAAAGGCTAAAACTCGCATACATAGGTAAAACCACGCCTGCAAAGGTAAAACCACGGCAACAGAGGTAAAACAACGCTTACAAAGGTAAAACCACGCCCGAAAAAGGTAAAACACGCCATCAGAGGTTACAACTACGCTTACGGAGGTAAAAAACGCTGGCAAAGGTAAAACCACGCACACCGAAGTTATGCCACTACTACAATGAAAATACCACGCCCACAAAAGTAAAACCAGGCCCCGAAAAGTTAAGCCTCGCCTACATAGGTAAAACCACGCATATAAAGGTAAAACCACGCCCACAAAGGTAAAACCACGCCTACAGAAGTAAAACACGCCTACGAAGGTAAACACACGCCTACAGATGAAAAACCACGCAAACAAAGGTAAAACCACGCCCACAAAGGTAAAACCAAGCCTTCTGGTGTAATAACCACGCCTACGAAAGTAAAAACATGCCCCCAAAAGGAAAACCACGCCTACAGAGGTACAAACCACGCCTACAAAGGAAATACCACGCCCACATAGGCAAAACAACCCTATATAGGTAAAGCCACTCCTACAAACGTAAATGCACGGTTACAGAAGAAAAACCACGCCCACAATGGCAAAACACACCTTCAGAGGTAATAAACTCGCCTACAGAGATAAAACCAAGCACACAAAGGTAAAACCACGCCTACAGACATAAAAACCACGCATACTGAAGTAATGCCACTACTATAAAGGAAATACCACGCCCACACAGGTAAAACCACGCCCACAAAGGTTAAACGTAGCCTAAATAGGTAAAACCACGCCTTCAAAGGTAAAACCACGCCCACAAATGTAAATCCACGCCTACAGTGGTAAAACGACGCATACAAAGGTAAAACCACGCCTACAAAGGTAAAACCACGCCTTCATATGTTATAACCACGCCTACAGAGATGAAAACCACGCATACAGAAGTAATGCCATTACTACAAAGGAAATACCACGCCCACAAAGGTAAAACCACGCCCACAAAGGTTAAACGTTGCCTACATAGGTAAAACCACGCCTACAAAGGTAAAACCACGCCCACAAAGGTAAATCCACGCCTACAGAGGCAAAACCACGCATACAAAGGTTAAACCACGCCCACAAAGGTAAAACCACGCCTTCATATGTTATAACCACGCCTACGGAGGTAAAAACACGCCCGCAAAGGTAAAACAACGCTTACAGACGTAAAAACCACACCTACAAAGGAAATACCACGCCCACAAAGGCAACACACCCCTGCTTTAATAACCTCGCATATATAGATAAAAACCACGCATGCTAAGGTAAAACCACGCCTACCGAATAAAACCACGCCCACAAAGGTAAAACCACGCCTACAGAGGTAAACACCACGCATCCCGAAGTAATGCCACTACAACAAAGGAAATGCCACGCTCACAAAGGTAAAACCACGCCCACAAAGGTTAAACGTCGCCTACATAGTTAAAACCACGCCTACAAAGGTAAAACCACTCCCACAAAGGTAAATCCACGCCTACAGAGGTAAAACCACGCATACAAAGGTAAAACCACGTTCAAAAAGGTAAAACCACGCCTTCAGATGTTATAGCCACGCCTACGGAGGAAAAAACACGACCGCAAAGGTAACTCCATGCCAACAGAGGTAAAACCACGCATGCAAAGGTAAAACCACGCCCACAAAGGTAAAACCACGCCTTCAGATGTTATAACCACGCCTACGGAAGAATAAAACGCCTGCAAAGGTAAAAACCATACCTACACAGGTAAAAACCACACCTACAAAGGAAATACCACGCCCACAAAGGCATCACACGCCATCAGAGGTAATAACCTCGCATATATACATAAAAACCACGCCCACAAAGGTTAAACGTCGCCTACATAGTTAAAACCACGCCTATGAAGGTCAAACCACGCCCACAAAGGTAACTCCACGCCTACAGAGGTAAAACCACGCATACAATGGTAAAACCACGCCCACAAACGTAAAACCACGCCTTCAGAGGTAAAACCACACCCACAATGGCAAAACACACCTTCAGAGGTAATAAACTCGCCTACAGAGATAAAACCAAGCACACAAAGGAAACACCACGCCTACAGACATAAAAACCACGTATGCTGAAGTAATGACACTACTACAAAGGAAATACCACGCCCATTAAGGTAAAACCACGCCCACAAAGGTCAAAACTCGCCTACATAGGCAAAACCACGCCTACAAAGGTAAAACCACGCCCAAAAAGGTAAAACCACGCCCGAGAAAGGTAAAACCACGCCTTCAGAGACAAAAACCACACATACCGAAGTTATGCCACTATTACAAAGGAAATACCACGCCCACAAAAATAAAACCACGCCCACAAAGTTTAAATCTCGAATACATAGGTAAAACCACGCATACAAAGGTAAAACCACGCCCACAAAGGTAGGTAAATCCACGCCTACAGAGGTAGAACCACGCATAGAGAGGTAAAACCACGCCCATATAGGTAAAACCACGCCTTCGGATATTATAACAACGCCTACGGAAGTAACAACACGCCGCAAAGCTAAAACCACGCTTACACAGGTAAAAACCACACCTACAAAGGAAACACCACGCCTAAAAAGGCAACACACCCCTTCAGAGGTAATAACCTCGCAAATATAGATAAAAACCACGCCCTCAAAGGTTAAACGTCGCCTACATAGTTAAAACAACGCCTATGAAGGTAAAACCACTCCCACAAAGGTAACTCTACGCTTACAGAGGTAAAACCACGCATACAAAGGTCAATCCAAAAAGGTAAAACAAGCCTCCAGGGATAACGCCATGCCTACAAAGGAATAACCACGCCCATACAGCTAAAACCACGCCTACAGAAGTAAAACACGCCTACGAAGGTAAATACACGCCTACAGATGAAAAACCACGCACAAAAAGGTAAACCACGCCTTCAGATATTATAGGGACTCCTACAAACGTAAGTCCACGCCCACAATGGCAAAACACACCTTCAGAGGTAATAAACTCGCCTACAGAGATACAACCGAGCACACAAAGGTTAAACCACGTCTACAGACATAAAAACCACGTATACTGAAGTAGTGTCACTACTACAAAGGAAATACCTCGCCCACAAAGGTAAAACCACGCCCACAAAGGCTAAAACTCGCATACATAGGTAAAACCACGCCTGCAAAGGTAAAACCACGGCAACAGAGGTAAAACAACGCTTACAAAGGTAAAACCACGCCCGAAAAAGGTAAAACACGCCATCAGAGGTTACAACTACGCTTACGGAGGTAAAAAACGCTGGCAAAGGTAAAACCACGCACACCGAAGTTATGCCACTACTACAATGAAAATACCACGCCCACAAAAGTAAAACCAGGCCCCGAAAAGTTAAGCCTCGCCTACATAGGTAAAACCACGCATATAAAGGTAAAACCACGCCCACAAAGGTAAAACCACGCCTACAGAAGTAAAACACGCCTACGAAGGTAAACACACGCCTACAGATGAAAAACCACGCAAACAAAGGTAAAACCACGCCCACAAAGGTAAAACCAAGCCTTCTGGTGTAATAACCACGCCTACGAAAGTAAAAACATGCCCCAAAAAGGAAAACCACGCCTACAGAGGTCCAAACCACGCCTACAAAGGAAATACCACGCCCACATAGGCAAAACAACCCTATATAGGTAAAGCCACTCCTACAAACGTAAATGCACGGTTACAGAAGAAAAACCACGCCCACAATGGCAAAACACACCTTCAGAGGTAATAAACTCGCCTACAGAGATAAAACCAAGCACACAAAGGTAAAACCACGCCTACAGACATAAAAACCACGCATACTGAAGTAATGCCACTACTATAAAGGAAATACCACGCCCACAAAGGTAAAACCACGCCCACAAAGGTTAAACGTAGCCTAAATAGGTAAAACCACGCCTTCAAAGGTAAAACCACGCCCACAAATGTAAATCCACGCCTACAGTGGTAAAACGACGCATACAAAGGTAAAACCACGCCTACAAAGGTAAAACCACGCCTTCATATGTTATAACCACGCCTACAGAGATGAAAACCACGCATACAGAAGTAATGCCATTACTACAAAGGAAATACCACGCCCACAAAGGTAAAACCACGCCCACAAAGGTTAAACGTTGCCTACATAGGTAAAACCACGCCTACAAAGGTAAAACCACGCCCACAAAGGTAAATCCACGCCTACAGAGGCAAAACCACGCATACAAAGGTTAAACCACGCCCACAAAGGTAAAACCACGCCTTCATATGTTATAACCACGCCTACGGAGGTAAAAACACGCCCGCAAAGGTAAAACAACGCTTACAGACGTAAAAACCACACCTACAAAGGAAATACCACGCCCACAAAGGCAACACACCCCTGCTTTAATAACCTCGCATATATAGATAAAAACCACGCATGCTAAGGTAAAACCACGCCTACCGAATAAAACCACGCCCACAAAGGTAAAACCACGCCTACAGAGGTAAACACCACGCATCCCGAAGTAATGCCACTACAACAAAGGAAATGCCACGCTCACAAAGGTAAAACCACGCCCACAAAGGTTAAACGTCGCCTACATAGTTAAAACCACGCCTACAAAGGTAAAACCACTCCCACAAAGGTAAATCCACGCCTACAGAGGTAAAACCACGCATACAAAGGTAAAACCACGTTCAAAAAGGTAAAACCACGCCTTCAGATGTTATAGCCACGCCTACGGAGGAAAAAACACGACCGCAAAGGTAACTCCATGCCAACAGAGGTAAAACCACGCATGCAAAGGTAAAACCACGCCCACAAAGGTAAAACCACGCCTTCAGATGTTATAACCACGCCTACGGAAGAATAAAACGCCTGCAAAGGTAAAAACCATACCTACACAGGTAAAAACCACACCTACAAAGGAAATACCACGCCCACAAAGGCATCACACGCCATCAGAGGTAATAACCTCGCATATATACATAAAAACCACGCCCACAAAGGTTAAACGTCGCCTACATAGTTAAAACCACGCCTATGAAGGTCAAACCACGCCCACAAAGGTAACTCCACGCCTACAGAGGTAAAACCACGCATACAATGGTAAAACCACGCCCACAAACGTAAAACCACGCCTTCAGAGGTAAAACCACACCCACAATGGCAAAACACACCTTCAGAGGTAATAAACTCGCCTACAGAGATAAAACCAAGCACACAAAGGAAACACCACGCCTACAGACATAAAAACCACGTATGCTGAAGTAATGACACTACTACAAAGGAAATACCACGCCCATTAAGGTAAAACCACGCCCACAAAGGTCAAAACTCGCCTACATAGGCAAAACCACGCCTACAAAGGTAAAACCACGCCCAAAAAGGTAAAACCACGCCCGAGAAAGGTAAAACCACGCCTTCAGAGACAAAAACCACACATACCGAAGTTATGCCACTATTACAAAGGAAATACCACGCCCACAAAAATAAAACCACGCCCACAAAGTTTAAATCTCGAATACATAGGTAAAACCACGCATACAAAGGTAAAACCACGCCCACAAAGGTAGGTAAATCCACGCCTACAGAGGTAGAACCACGCATAGAGAGGTAAAACCACGCCCATATAGGTAAAACCACGCCTTCGGATATTATAACAACGCCTACGGAAGTAACAACACGCCGCAAAGCTAAAACCACGCTTACACAGGTAAAAACCACACCTACAAAGGAAACACCACGCCTAAAAAGGCAACACACCCCTTCAGAGGTAATAACCTCGCAAATATAGATAAAAACCACGCCCTCAAAGGTTAAACGTCGCCTACATAGTTAAAACAACGCCTATGAAGGTAAAACCACTCCCACAAAGGTAACTCTACGCTTACAGAGGTAAAACCACGCATACAAAGGTCAATCCAAAAAGGTAAAACAAGCCTCCAGGGATAACGCCATGCCTACAAAGGAATAACCACGCCCACACAGCTAAAACCACGCCTACAGAAGTAAAACACGCCTACGAAGGTAAATACACGCCTACAGATGAAAAACCACGCACAAAAAGGTAAACCACGCCTTCAGATATTATAGGGACTCCTACAAACGTAAGTCCACGCCCACAATGGCAAAACACACCTTCAGAGGTAATAAACTCGCCTACAGAGATACAACCGAGCACACAAAGGTTAAACCACGTCTACAGACATAAAAACCACGTATACTGAAGTAGTGTCACTACTACAAAGGAAATACCTCGCCCACAAAGGTAAAACCACGCCCACAAAGGCTAAAACTCGCATACATAGGTAAAACCACGCCTGCAAAGGTAAAACCACGGCAACAGAGGTAAAACAACGCTTACAAAGGTAAAACCACGCCCGAAAAAGGTAAAACACGCCATCAGAGGTTACAACTACGCTTACGGAGGTAAAAAACGCTGGCAAAGGTAAAACCACGCACACCGAAGTTATGCCACTACTACAATGAAAATACCACGCCCACAAAAGTAAAACCAGGCCCCGAAAAGTTAAGCCTCGCCTACATAGGTAAAACCACGCATATAAAGGTAAAACCACGCCCACAAAGGTAAAACCACGCCTACAGAAGTAAAACACGCCTACGAAGGTAAACACACGCCTACAGATGAAAAACCACGCAAACAAAGGTAAAACCACGCCCACAAAGGTAAAACCAAGCCTTCTGGTGTAATAACCACGCCTACGAAAGTAAAAACATGCCCCAAAAAGGAAAACCACGCCTACAGAGGTCCAAACCACGCCTACAAAGGAAATACCACGCCCACATAGGCAAAACAACCCTATATAGGTAAAGCCACTCCTACAAACGTAAATGCACGGTTACAGAAGAAAAACCACGCCCACAATGGCAAAACACACCTTCAGAGGTAATAAACTCGCCTACAGAGATAAAACCAAGCACACAAAGGTAAAACCACGCCTACAGACATAAAAACCACGCATACTGAAGTAATGCCACTACTATAAAGGAAATACCACGCCCACAAAGGTAAAACCACGCCCACAAAGGTTAAACGTAGCCTAAATAGGTAAAACCACGCCTTCAAAGGTAAAACCACGCCCACAAATGTAAATCCACGCCTACAGTGGTAAAACGACGCATACAAAGGTAAAACCACGCCTACAAAGGTAAAACCACGCCTTCATATGTTATAACCACGCCTACAGAGATGAAAACCACGCATACAGAAGTAATGCCATTACTACAAAGGAAATACCACGCCCACAAAGGTAAAACCACGCCCACAAAGGTTAAACGTTGCCTACATAGGTAAAACCACGCCTACAAAGGTAAAACCACGCCCACAAAGGTAAATCCACGCCTACAGAGGCAAAACCACGCATACAAAGGTTAAACCACGCCCACAAAGGTAAAACCACGCCTTCATATGTTATAACCACGCCTACGGAGGTAAAAACACGCCCGCAAAGGTAAAACAACGCTTACAGACGTAAAAACCACACCTACAAAGGAAATACCACGCCCACAAAGGCAACACACCCCTGCTTTAATAACCTCGCATATATAGATAAAAACCACGCATGCTAAGGTAAAACCACGCCTACTGAATAAAACCACGCCCACAAAGGTAAAACCACGCCTACAGAGGTAAACACCACGCATCCCGAAGTAATGCCACTACAACAAAGGAAATGCCACGCTCACAAAGGCAAAACCACGTCCACAAAGGTTAAACGTCGCCTACATAGTTAAAACCACGCCTACAAAGGTAAAACCACTCCCACAAAGGTAAATCCACGCCTACAGAGGTAAAACCACGCATACAAAGGTAAAACCACGTTCAAAAAGGTAAAACCACGCCTTCAGATGTTATAGCCACGCCTACGGAGGAAACAACACGACCGCAAAGGTAACTCCATGCCAACAGAGGTAAAACCACGCATGCAAAGGTAAAACCACGCCCACAAAGGTAAAACCACGCCTTCATATGTTATAACCACGCCTACGGAAGAATAAAACGCCTGCAAAGGTAAAAACCATACCTACAGAGGTAAAAACCACACCTATAAAGGAAATACCACGCCCACAAAGGCATCACACGCCATCAGAGGTAATAACCTCGCATATATACATAAAAACCACGCCCAGAAAGGTCAAACGTCGCCTACATAGTTAAAACCACGCCTATGAAGGTCAAACCACGCCCACAAAGGTAACTCCTCGCCTACAGAGGTAAAACCACGCATACAAAGGTAAAACCACGCCCACAAACGTAAAACCACGCCTTCAGAGGTAAAACCACACCCACAATGGCAAAACACACCTTCAGAGGTAATAAACTCGCCTACAGAGATAAAACCAAGCACACAAAGGAAACACCACGCCTACAGACATAAAAACCACGTATGTTGAAGTAATGACACTACAACAAAGGAAATACCACGCCCATTAAGGTAAAACCACGCCCACAAAGGTCAAAACTCGCCTACATAGGCAAAACCACGCCTACAAAGGTAAATTCACGCCCAAAAAGGTAAACCCACACCCGAGAAAGGCAAAACCACGCCTTCAGAGGTTATAACCACGCCTACGGAAGAAAAAAAACCGCAAAGGTAAAACCACGCCTACAGAGGCAAAAACCACACATACCGAAGTTATGCCACTATTACAAAGGAACTACCAGGCCAACAAAAGTAAAACCACGCCCACAAAGTTTATATCTCGAATGCATAGGTAAAACCACGCCTGCAAAGGTAAAACCAAGGCAACAGAGGTAAAACAACGCCTACAAAGGTAAAACCACGCCCGAAAAAGGTAAAACACGCCATCAGAGGTTACAACTACGCTTACGGAAGTAAAAAACGCTGGCAAAGGTAAAACCACGCACACCGAAGTTATGCCACTACTACAATGAAAATACCACGCCCACAAAAGTAAAACCACGCCCAGAAAAGTTAAGCCTCGCCTACATAGGTAAAACCACGCATACAAAGGTAAAACCACGCCCACAAAGGTAAAACCAAGCCTTCTGGTGTAATAACCACGCCTACGAAAGTAAAAACATGCCCCCAAAAGGAAAACCACGCCTAGAGAGGTACAAACCACGCCCACAAAGGAAATACCACGCCCACATAGGTAAAACAACGCTATATAGGTAAAGCCACTCCTACAAACGTAAATGCACGGCTACAGAATATATATATGTTATAACCACGCCTACGGAGGTAATAACACGCCCCCAAAGGTAAAACAACGCTTACAGACGTAAAAAACACACCTACAAAGGAAATACCACGCCCACAAAGGCAACACACCCCTGCTTTAATAACCTCGCATATATAGATAAAAACCACGCATGCTAAGGTAAAACCACGCCTACTGAATAAAACCACGCCCACAAAGGTAAAACCACGCCTACAGAGGTAAACACCACGCATCCCGAAGTAATGCCACTACAACAAAGGAAATGCCACGCTCACAAAGGCAAAACCACGCCCACAAAGGTTAAACGTCGCCTACATAGTTAAAACCACGCCTACAAAGGTAAAACCACTCCCACAAAGGTAAATCCACGCCTACAGAGGTAAAACCACGCATACAAAGGTAAAACCACGTTCAAAAAGGTAAAACCACGCCTTCAGATGTTATAGCCACGCCTACGGAGGAAACAACACGACCGCAAAGGTAACTCCATGCCAACAGAGGTAAAACCACGCATGCAAAGGTAAAACCACGCCCACAAAGGTAAAACCACGCCTTCAGATGTTATAACCACGCCTACGGAAGAATAAAACGCCTGCAAAGGTAAAAACCATACCTACAGAGGTAAAAACCACACCTATAAAGGAAATACCACGCCCACAAAGGCATCACACGCCATCAGAGGTAATAACCTCGCATATATACATAAAAACCACGCCCAGAAAGGTCAAACGTCGCCTACATAGTTAAAACCACGCCTATGAAGGTCAAACCACGCCCACAAAGGTAACACCTCGCCTACAGAGGTAAAACCACGCATACAAAGGTAAAACCACGCCCACAAACGTAAAACCACGCCTTCAGAGGTAAAACCACACCCACAATGGCAAAACACACCTTCAGAGGTAATAAACTCGCCTACAGAGATAAAACCAAGCACACAAAGGAAACACCACGCCTACAGACATAAAAACCACGTATGTTGAAGTAATGACACTACAACAAAGGAAATACCACGCCCATTAAGGTAAAACCACGCCCACAAAGGTCAAAACTCGCCTACATAGGCAAAACCACGCCTACAAAGGTAAATTCACGCCCAAAAAGGTAAACCCACACCCGAGAAAGGCAAAACCACGCCTTCAGAGGTTATAACCACGCCTACGGAAGAAAAAAAACCGCAAAGGTAAAACCACGCCTACAGAGGCAAAAACCACACATACCGAAGTTATGCCACTATTACAAAGGAACTACCAGGCCAACAAAAGTAAAACCACGCCCACAAAGTTTATATCTCGAATACATAGGTAAAACCACGCCTGCAAAGGTAAAACCAAGGCAACAGAGGTAAAACAACGCCTACAAAGGTAAAACCACGCCCGAAAAAGGTAAAACACGCCATCAGAGGTTACAACTACGCTTACGGAAGTAAAAAACGCTGGCAAAGGTAAAACCACGCACACCGAAGTTATGCCACTACTACAATGAAAATACCACGCCCACAAAAGTAAAACCACGCCCAGAAAAGTTAAGCCTCGCCTACATAGGTAAAACCACGCATACAAAGGTAAAACCACGCCCACAAAGGTAAAACCAAGCCTTCTGGTGTAATAACCACGCCTACGAAAGTAAAAACATGCCCCCAAAAGGAAAACCACGCCTAGAGAGGTACAAACCACGCCCACAAAGGAAATACCACGCCCACATAGGTAAAACAACGCTATATAGGTAAAGCCACTCCTACAAACGTAAATGCACGGCTACAGAATATATATATGTTATAACCACGCCTACGGAGGTAATAACACGCCCCCAAAGGTAAAACAACGCTTACAGACGTAAAAAACACACCTACAAAGGAAATACCACGCCCACAAAGGCAACACACCCCTGCTTTAATAACCTCGCATAAAAAAATAAAAACCACGCATGCTAAGATAAAACCACGCCTACTGAATAAAACCACGCCCACAAAGGTAAAACCACGCCTTCAGAGGTTATAGCCACGCATAGGGAGGTAAAACACGCCTACAAAGGTAAAACCACGCCCACAAAGGTAAAACCACGCCTACAGAGATTAAAAAACCGCGCCTACAAAGGTAAAACCACGCCCACAAAGGTATAAGCACGCCCACAAAGGGCAAACCACGCCCTCAAAGGTAAAAATAAGCCTCCAGGGGTAACGCCATGCCTACAAAGGTATAACCCCGCCCACAAAGGTAAAACCACGCCTACAGAAGTAACACCACGCCTACGAAGTTAAATACACGCCTACAGATGAAAAACTATGCCCACCATGGTAAACCACGCCTTCAGAGGTTATAAGGACGCCTACAAACGTAAGACCACACCCATAATGGCAAAACACACCTTCAGAGGTAATAAACTCGCCTACATAGATCAAACCAAGCACACAAAGGAGAAACCACGCACACCGAAGTTATGCCACTACTACAATGAAAATACCACGCCCACAAAAGTAAAACCACGCCCAGAAAAGTTAAGCCTTGCCTACATAGGTAAAACCACGCAAACAAAGGTAAAACCACGCCCACAAAGGTAAAACCAAGCCTTCTGGTGTAATAACCACGCCTACGAAAGTAAAAACATGCCCCCAAAAGGAAAACCACGCCTACAGAGGTACAAACCACGCCTACAAAGGAAATACCACGCCCACATAGTCAAAACAACCCTATATAGGTAAAGCCACTCCTACAAACGTTAATGCACGGCTACAGAAGAAAAACCACGCCCACAATGGCAAAACACACCTTCAGAGGTAATAAACTCGCCTACAGAGATAAAACCAAGCACACAAAGGTAAAACCACGCCTGCAGACATAAAAACCACGCATACTGAAGTAATGCCACTACTATAAAGGAAATACCACGCCCACAAAGGTAAAACCACGCCCACAAAGGTTAAACGTAGCCTAAATAGGTAAAACCACGCCTTCAAAGGTAAAACCACGCCCACAACTGTAAATCCACCCCTACAGTGGTAAAACGACGCATACAAAGGTAAAACCACGCCTACAAAGGTAAAACTACGCCTTCATATGTTATAACCACGCCTACAGAGATGAAAACCACGCATACAGAAGTAATGCCATTACTACAAAGGAAATACCACGCCCACAAAGGTAAAACCACGCCCACAAAGGTTAAACGTTGCCTACATAGGTAAAACCACGCCTACAAAGGTAAAACCACGCCCACAAAGGTAAATCCACGCCTACAGAGGCAAAACCACGCATACAAAGGTTAAACCACGCCCACAAAGGTAAAACCACGCCTTCATATGTTATAACCACGCCTACGGAGGTAAAAACACGCCCGCAAAGGTAAAACAACGCTTACAGACGTAAAAACCACACCTACAAAGGAAATACCACGCCCACAAAGGCAACACACCCCTGCTTTAATAACCTCGCATATATAGATAAAAACCACGCATGCTAAGGTAAAACCACGCCTACTGAATAAAACCACGCCCACAAAGGTAAAACCACGCCTACAGAGGTAAACACCACGCATCCCGAAGTAATGCCACTACAACAAAGGAAATGCCACGCTCACAAAGGTAAAACCACGCCCACAAAGGTTAAACGTCGCCTACATAGATAAAACCACGCCTACAAAGGAAAAACCACGCCCACAGAGGTAAATCCACGCCTACAGAGGTAAAACCATGCATACAAAGGTAAAACCACGTTCAAAAAGGTAAAACCACGCCTTCAGATGTCATAGCCACGCCTACGGAGTAAAAAACACGACCGCAAAGGTAACTCCATGCCAACAGAGGTAAAACCACGCATGCAAAGGTAAAACCACGCCCACAAAGGTAAAACCACGCCTTCAGATGTTATAACCACGCCTACGGAAGAATAAAACGCCTGCAAAGGTAAAAACCATACCTACAGAGGTAAAAACCACACCTATAAAGGAAATACCACGCCCACAAAGGCATCACACGCCATCAGAGGTAATAACCTCGCATATATACATAAAAACCACGCCCAGAAAGGTTAAACGTCGCCTACTTAGTTAAAACCACGCATATGAAGGTCAAACCACGCCCACAAAGGTAACTCCTCGCCTACAGAGGTAAAACCACGCATACAAAGGTAAAACCACGCCCACAAACGTAAAACCACGCCTTCAGAGGTAAAACCACACCCACAATGGCAAAACACACCTTCATAGGTAATAAACTCGCCTACAGAGATAAAACCAAGCACACAAAGGAAACACCACGCCTACAGACATAAAAACCACGTATGCTGAAGTAATGACACTACAACAAAGGAAATCCCACGCCCATTAAGGTAAAACCACGCCCACAAAGGTCAAAACTCGCCTACATAGGCAAAACCACGCCTACAAAGGTAAATTCACGCCCAAAAAGGTAAACCCACACCCGAGAAAGGCAAAACCACGCCTTCAGAGGTTATAACCACGCCTACGGAAGAAAAAAAACCGCAAAGGTAAAACCACGCCTACAGAGGCAAAAACCACACATACCGAAGTTATGCCACTATTACAAAGGAACTACCAGGCCAACAAAAGTAAAACCACGCCCACAAAGTTTATATCTCGAATACATAGGTAAAACCACGCCTGCAAAGGTAAAACCAAGGCAACAGAGGTAAAACAACGCCTACAAAGGTAAAACCACGCCCGAAAAAGGTAAAACACGCCATCAGAGGTTACAACTACGCTTACGGAAGTAAAAAACGCTGGCAAAGGTAAAACCACGCACACCGAAGTTATGCCACTACTACAATGAAAATACCACGCCCACAAAAGTAAAACCACGCCCAGAAAAGTTAAGCCTCGCCTACATAGGTAAAACCACGCATACAAAGGTAAAACCACGCCCACAAAGGTAAAACCAAGCCTTCTGGTGTAATAACCACGCCTACGAAAGTAAAAACATGCCCCCAAAAGGAAAACCACGCCTAGAGAGGTACAAACCACGCCCACAAAGGAAATACCACGCCCACATAGGTAAAACAACGCTATATAGGTAAAGCCACTCCTACAAACGTAAATGCACGGCTACAGAATATATATATGTTATAACCACGCCTACGGAGGTAATAACACGCCCCCAAAGGTAAAACAACGCTTACAGACGTAAAAAACACACCTACAAAGGAAATACCACGCCCACAAAGGCAACACACCCCTGCTTTAATAACCTCGCATAAAAAAATAAAAACCACGCATGCTAAGATAAAACCACGCCTACTGAATAAAACCACGCCCACAAAGGTAAAACCACGCCTTCAGAGGTTATAGCCACGCATAGGGAGGTAAAACACGCCTACAAAGGTAAAACCACGCCCACAAAGGTAAAACCACGCCTACAGAGATTAAAAAACCGCGCCTACAAAGGTAAAACCACGCCCACAAAGGTATAAGCACGCCCACAAAGGGCAAACCACGCCCTCAAAGGTAAAAATAAGCCTCCAGGGGTAACGCCATGCCTACAAAGGTATAACCCCGCCCACAAAGGTAAAACCACGCCTACAGAAGTAACACCACGCCTACGAAGTTAAATACACGCCTACAGATGAAAAACTATGCCCACCATGGTAAACCACGCCTTCAGAGGTTATAAGGACGCCTACAAACGTAAGACCACACCCATAATGGCAAAACACACCTTCAGAGGTAATAAACTCGCCTACATAGATCAAACCAAGCACACAAAGGAGAAACCACCCACACCGAAGTTATGCCACTACTACAATGAAAATACCACGCCCACAAAAGTGAAACCACGCCCAGAAAAGTTAAGCCTTGCCTGCATAGGTAAAACCACGCAAACAAAGGTAAAACCACGCCCACAAAGGTAAAACCAAGCCTTCTGGTGTAATAACCACGCCTACGAAAGTAAAAACATGCCCCCAAAAGGAAAACCACGCCTACAGAGGTACAAACCACGCCTACAAAGGAAATACCACGCCCACATAGTCAAAACAACCCTATATAGGTAAAGCCACTCCTACAAACGTTAATGCACGGCTACAGAAGAAAAACCACGCCCACAATGGCAAAACACACCTTCAGAGGTAATAAACTCGCCTACAGAGATAAAACCAAGCACACAAAGGTAAAACCACGCCTACAGACATAAAAACCACGCATACTGAAGTAATGCCACTACTATAAAGGAAATACCACGCCCACAAAGGTAAAACCACGCCCACAAAGGTTAAACGTAGCCTAAATAGGTAAAACCACGCCTTCAAAGGTAAAACCACGCCCACAACTGTAAATCCACCCCTACAGTGGTAAAACGACGCATACAAAGGTAAAACCACGCCTACAAAGGTAAAACTACGCCTTCATATGTTATAACCACGCCTACAGAGATGAAAACCACGCATACAGAAGTAATGCCATTACTACAAAGGAAATACCACGCCCACAAAGGTAAAACCACGCCCACAAAGGTTAAACGTTGCCTACATAGGTAAAACCACGCCTACAAAGGTAAAACCACGCCCACAAAGGTAAATCCACGCCTACAGAGGCAAAACCACGCATACAAAGGTTAAACCACGCCCACAAAGGTAAAACCACGCCTTCATATGTTATAACCACGCCTACGGAGGTAAAAACACGCCCGCAAAGGTAAAACAACGCTTACAGACGTAAAAACCACACCTACAAAGGAAATACCACGCCCACAAAGGCAACACACCCCTGCTTTAATAACCTCGCATATATAGATAAAAACCACGCATGCTAAGGTAAAACCACGCCTACTGAATAAAACCACGCCCACAAAGGTAAAACCACGCCTACAGAGGTAAACACCACGCATCCCGAAGTAATGCCACTACAACAAAGGAAATGCCACGCTCACAAAGGTAAAACCACGCCCACAAAGGTTAAACGTCGCCTACATAGATAAAACCACGCCTACAAAGGAAAAACCACGCCCACAGAGGTAAATCCACGCCTACAGAGGTAAAACCATGCATACAAAGGTAAAACCACGTTCAAAAATGTAAAACCACGCCTTCAGATGTCATAGCCACGCCTACGGAGTAAAAAACACGACCGCAAAGGTAACTCCATGCCAACAGAGGTAAAACCACGCATGCAAAGGTAAAACCACGCCCACAAAGGTAAAACCACGCCTTCAGATGTTATAACCACGCCTACGGAAGAATAAAACGCCTGCAAAGGTAAAAACCATACCTACAGAGGTAAAAACCACACCTATAAAGGAAATACCACGCCCACAAAGGCATCACACGCCATCAGAGGTAATAACCTCGCATATATACATAAAAACCACGCCCAGAAAGGTTAAACGTCGCCTACTTAGTTAAAACCACGCATATGAAGGTCAAACCACGCCCACAAAGGTAACTCCTCGCCTACAGAGGTAAAACCACGCATACAAAGGTAAAACCACGCCCACAAACGTAAAACCACGCCTTCAGAGGTAAAACCACACCCACAATGGCAAAACACACCTTCAGAGGTAATAAACTCGCCTACAGAGATAAAACCAAGCACACAAAGGAAACACCACGCCTACAGACATAAAAACCACGTATGCTGAAGTAATGACACTACAACAAAGGAAATCCCACGCCCATTAAGGTAAAACCACGCCCACAAAGGTCAAAACTCGCCTACATAGGCAAAACCACCCCTACAAAGGTAAATTCACGCCCAAAAAGGTAAACCCACACCCGAGAAAGGTAAAACCACGCCTTCAGAGGTTATAACCACGCCTACCGAAGAAAAAAACGCAAAGGTAAAACCAC
Source organism: Oasisia sp. SBJ-2009 (assembly GCA_964017155.1). Taxonomy (NCBI): domain Eukaryota; kingdom Metazoa; phylum Annelida; class Polychaeta; order Sabellida; family Siboglinidae; genus Oasisia; species Oasisia sp. SBJ-2009. Next base: position 32,129,097 of record OZ024857.1, on the reverse strand, counting down.
GCCTACAGAGGCAAAAACCACACATACCGAAGTTATGCCACTATTACAAAGGAAATACCAGGCCAACAAAAGTAAAACCACGCCCACAAAGTTTATATCTCGAATACATAGGTAAAACCACGCCTGCAAAGGTAAAACCACGGCAACAGAGGTAAAACAACGCCTACAAAGGTAAAACCACGCCCGAAAAAGGTAAAACACGCCATCAGAGGTTACAACTACGCTTACGGAAGTAAAAAACGCTGGCAAAGGTAAAACCACGCACACCGAAGTTATGCCACTACTACAATGAAAATACCACGCCCACAAAAGTAAAACCACGCCCAGAAAAGTTAAGCCTCGCCTACATAGGTAAAACCACGCATACAAAGGTAAAACCACGCCCACAAAGGTAAAACCAAGCCTTCTGGTGTAATAACCACGCCTACGAAAGTAAAAACATGCCCCCAAAAGGAAAACCACGCCTAGAGAGGTACAAACCACGCCTACAAAGGAAATGCCACGCCCACATAGGTAAAACAACCCTATATAGGTAAAGCCACTCCTACAAACGTAAATGCACGGCTACAGAATATATATATGTTATAACCACGCCTACGGAGGTAATAACACGCCCGCAAAGGTAAAACAACGCTTACATACGTAAAAACCACACCTACAAAGGAAATACCACGCCCACAAAGGCAACACACCCCTGCTTTAATAACCTCGCATATATAGATAAAAACCACGCATGCTAAGGTAAAACCACGCCTACTGAATAAAACCACGCCCACAAAGGTAAAACCACGCCTTCAGAGGTTATAGCCACGCATAGGGAGGTAAAACACGCCTACAAAGGTAAAACCACGCCCACAAAGGTAAAACCACGCCTACAGAGATTAAAAAACCACGCCTACAAAGGTAAAACCACGCCCACAAAGATATAAGCACGCCCACAAAGGTCAAACCACGCCCTCAAAGGTAAAAATAAGCCTCCAGGGGTAACGCCATGCCTACAAAGGTATAACCCCGCCCACAAAGGTAAAACCACGCCTACAGAAGTAACACCACGCCTACGAAGTTAAATACACGCCTACAGATGAAACACCATGCCCACCATGGTAAACCACGCCTTCAGAGGTTATAAGGACGCCTACAAACGTAAGACCACACCCATAATGGCAAAACACACCTTCAGAGGTAATAAACTCGCCTACAGAGATCAAACCAAGCACACAAAGGAGAAACCACGCCTACAGACATAAAACCCACATATGCTGAAGTAATGACACTACTACAAAGGAAATACCACAACCACAAAGGTAAAACCTCGCCCACAAAGGTAAACACTCGCCTACATAGTTAAAACCACGCCTACAAAGGCAAAACCACGCCCACAAAGGTAAAACCACGCCCGCAAAGGTAAATCCACGCCTACAGTGGTAAAATGACGCATACAAAGGTAAAACCACGCCTACAAAGGTAAAACCACGCCTTCATATGTTATAACCACGCCTACAGAGGTAAAAACCACGCATACAGAAGTAATGCCAGGAGATACCACGCCAAGCAGATACCACGCGTACAAAGGTAAAACCACGCCCACAAAGGTTAAACGTTGCTTCCATAGGTAAAACCACGCCTACAAAGGTAAAACCACGCCCACAAAGGTAAATCCACGCGTACAGAGGCAAAACCACGCATACAAAGGTAAAACCACGCCCACAAAGGTAAAACCACGCCTTCATATGTTATAACCACGCCTACGGAGGTAAAAACACGCACGCAAAGGTAAAACAACGCCTACAGACGTAAATACCACAACTACAAAGGATATACCACGCCCACAAAGGCAACACACCCCTTCTTTAATAACCTCGCATATATAGATAAAAACCACTCATGCTAAGGTAAAACCACGCCTAGTGAATAAAAACCACGCCCACAAAGGTAAAACCACGCCTTCATAGGTTATAACCACGCATAGGGAGGTAAAACACGCCTACAATGGTAAAACCACGCCCACAAAGGTAAAACCACGCCTACAGAGATTAAAAAAACCACGCCTACAAAGGTAAAACCACGCCCACAAAGATATAAGCACGCCCACAAAGGTCAAACCACGCCCTCAAATGTAAAAATAAGCCTCCAGGGGTAACGCCATGCCTACAAAGGTATAACCCAGCCCACAAAGGTAAAACCACGCCTACAGAAGTAACACCACGCCTACGAAGGTAAAACCACGCCTTCAGAGGTTATAGCTACGCCTACAGACGTCACAACACGCCTGCAAAGGTAAAACTACGCCTATAGAGGTAAACAAACCACGCCTGCAAAGGTAAAACCACGCCCACAAAGGCATAAGCACGCCCACAAAGGTCAAACCACGCCCTCAAAGGTAACGCCATGCCTACAAAGGTATAACCCCGCCCACAAAGGTAAAACCACGCCTACAGATGAAAAACCATGCCCACAATGGTAAACCACGCCTTCAGAGGTTATAAGGACGCCTACAAACGTAAGACCACGCCCACAATGGCAAAACACACCTTCAGAGGTAATAAACTCGCCTACAGAGATCAAACCAAGCACACAAAGGAGAAACCACGCCTACAGACATAAAACCCACATATGCTGAAGTAATGACACTACTACAAAGGAAATACCACACCCACAAAGGTAAAACCACGCCCACAAAGGTTAACACTGGCCTACATAGTTAAACCACGCCTACAAAGGCAAAACCACGCCCACCAAGGTAAAACCACGCCCGCAAAGGTAAAACCACGCCTACAGAGGTAAAAACCACGCATACCGAAGTTATGCTACTACTACAAAGGAAATACCACACCCACAAAAGTAAAACCACGCCCACAAAAGTAAAACCATGCCTTCAGATGTTATAACCACGCCTACGGAGGTAGCAACACGCACGCAAAGGTAAAACCACGCTTACAGAGATAAAAACCACACCTAGAAAGGAAACACCACGCCTACAAAGGCAACACACCCCTTCAGAGGTAATAACCGCCTACTGATTAATAAACAGGGCCACAAAGGAAACCCACTCCCAGAAAGGTAAAACCACGCCTACGGAGGAAAATCCACGCCCACAAAGGTAAAACCACGCCTATATAGGAACACCCACGCTTACAAAGGTAAATGCACGCCTACAGAAGAAAAACCACGCGCACAAAGGTAAACCTCGCCTTAAGAGGTTATAACCACGCATAGGGAGGTAAAACACGCCTACAAAGGTAAAACCACGCCCACAAAGGTAAAACCACGCCTTCAGAGGTTACAGCTACGCCTACAGACGTCACAACACGCCTGCAAAGGTAAAACTACGCCTACAGAGGTAAAACACCACGCCTACAAAGGTAAAACCACGCCCACAAAGGTATAACCACGCCCACAAAGGTCAAACCAAGCCCTCAAAGGTAAAAACAAGACTCCAGGGGTAACGCCATGCCTACAAAGGTATAACCCCGCCCACAAAGGTAAAACCACGCCTACAGAAGTAACACCACGCCTAGGAAGCTAAATACACGCCTACAGATGAAACACCATGCCCACAATGGTAAACCACGCCTACAGAGGTTATAAGGACGCCTACAAACGTAAGACCACGCCCACACTGGCAAAACACACCTTCAGAGGTAATAAACTCGCCTACAGAGAGCAAACCAAGCACACAAAGGAGAAACCACGCCTACAGATATAAAACCCACATATGCTGAAGAAATGACACTACTACAAAGGAAATACCACGCCCACAAAGGTAAGACCACGCCCACAAAGGTTAACACTCGCCTACATAGTTAAAACCACGCCTACAAAGGCAAATCCACGCCTTCAGAGGTGTTAACCACGCATATGGAGGTAAAACACGCCTAAAAAGGTAAAACCACGCCATCAAACGTAAAACCACGCCTTCAGAGGTTAAAGCCACGCCTACAGACGTTACAACACGCCTGCAAAGGTAAAACTACGCCTACAGAGGTAAAAATCAGGCATACAAAGGAAAAACCACGCCCACAAAGGTAAAACCACGCCTTCAGATGTTGTAACCACGTCTACGGCGGTAAAAACACGCCCACAAAGGTAAAACCACGCACACAAAGTTATAACGACGCCCACCAAGGTAAAACCACGCCTTCAGAAGTTATAACCACGCCTACGGAAGTAAAACTACACGCCCTCAAAGGTAAAACCACGCCAACAGATGTAAAAACCACGCATAATGAAGTAATGCAACTACTACAAAGGAAGTACCACGCCCATAAAGATAAAACCACGCCCACAATGGCAAAACACCCCTTCTGAGGTAATAAACTCGCCTACAGAGATAAAACCAAGCATACAAAGATAAAATCTCTCGTACAGACATAAACAGCACGCACACGGAAGTAATGCCACTACTACAAAGGAAATACCACGCCCACAAATGCAAAAACCACGCCCACAAATGTCAATCCTCGCCTACATAGGTAAAACCACGCCTACAAAGGTAAAATTACGCCCACAAAAGTAAAACCACGCCTAATGAGTTAAAACCACGCCTTCAGAAATTATAACCACGCCTATGGAGGTGAAAACACGCCCTCAAAGGAAAAACCACGCCTACAGAGGTAAAAACCACGCCTACAAATGAAATACCACGCCCACGTAGGCAAAACACCCCTTCAGAGGTAATAACCGCCAACTGATGAATATACACGCCCACAAAGGAAAAACCACGCCTACGAAGGTAAAACCAAACCCAATAAAGGAATTACCATGCCCACAAAGGTAAACACCACGCCTACAAAGGTAAAACCACTCCCATAAAGGTAAAACCACGCCCGCAAAGGTAAAACCACGCCTACAGAGGTACAAACCACGCATACCGAAGTCATGCCACTACTACAAAGGAAATACCACACCCACAAAAGTAAAACCATGCCCACAAAGGTTAAACCTCGCCTACATAGGTAAAACCACGCATACAAAGGTAAAACCACGCCCACAAAGGTAAATCCACGCCTACAGAGATAAAACCACGCATACAAAAGGTAAAACCACGCCCGCAAAAGTAAAACCATGCCTTCAGATGTAATAACCACGCCTACGGAGGTAGCAACACGCCCGCAAAGGTAAAACCATGCTTACAGAGATAAAAACCACACCTAGAAAGGAAACACCACGCCTACAAAGGCAACACACCCCTTCATAGGTAATAACCGCCTACTGATTAATATACACGGCCACAAAGGAAAATCCACGCCCATAAAGGTAAAACCACGCTTAAATAGGAAAGGCCACGCCTACAAAGGTAAATGCACGCCTACAGAAGAAAACCACGCGCACAAAGGTAAACCTCGCCTTAAGAGGTTACATCGACGCGTACAAACGTAACACCACGCCCACAACGGTAAAACACACCTTCAGAGGTAATAAACAAAGCACACAAAGGTAAAACCACGCCTACAGACATAAAAACAGCGCATACTGAAGTAATGCCACTACTATAAAGGAAATACCATGCCAACAAAGGTAAAACCACGCCCACAAAGGATAAACCTCGCCTACATAGGAAAAACCACGCCTACAAAGGTAAAACCTCGGCAACAGAGGTAAAACCACGCCTACAAAGGTAAAACCATGCCCGAAAAAGTAAAATCCACGCCTTCAGAAGTAATAACCACGCCTACGGAAGTAAACATAACGCCCGCAAAGATAAAACCACGCCTACAGAGTTAAAAACCACGCATCCCGAAGTAATGCCACTACTACAAAGGAAATGCCACGCTCACAAAGGTAAAACCACGCCCACAAAGGTTAAACGTCGCCTACATAGGTAAAACCACGCCTACAAAGGTAAAACCACGCCCACAAAGGTCAAACCCCGCTCAATAAGGTAAAACCACGCCTTCAGATGTTATAACCACGCCTACGGAGGAAAAAACACGACCGCAAAGGTAAAACTACGTTTATAGAGGTAAAAACCACACCCACAAAGGCAACACACCCCTTCAGAGGAAAAACCACGCCCATACAGGTCAAACCACGCCCACACAGTTCAAACAACGCCCTCAAAGGTAAAAATAAGCCTCCAGCGGAAAAGCCATGCCTGCAAAGGTATAACCATGCCCACAAAGGTAAAACCACGCCTATAGAAGTAAAACCACGCCTAAGGTAAATCACGCCTACAGATGAAAAACCATGCCCACAATGGTAAATTACGCCTTCAGAGGTTATATGGACGCCCACAAAGATAAAACCACGGCTACAGAAATAAAACCACGCCTACGGAAGTAAATACACGCCTACAGATGAAAAACCACGCCCACAAAGATAAACCACGCCTTCAGATGTTATAAGGACGCCAACAAACGTAAGACCACGCCCACAATGGCAATACACACCTTCAGAGGTAATAAACTCGCCTACAGAGATAAAACCAAGCACACAAAGGAAAAATCACGCCTACAGACATAAAAACCATGTATGCTGAAGAAATGACACTACCACAAAGGAAATACCGAGCCCACAAAGGTAAAACCACGCCCACAAAGGCTAAAACTCGACTACATAGGTAAAACCACGCCCACAAAGGCTAAAACTTGCCTACATAGGTAAAACCACGCCTACAAAGGTAAAACCACGTCCACAAAGGTAAAACCACGTGAACAGAGTTAAAACCACGCCTACAAATGTAAAACCACGCCCGAGAAAAGTAAAACCACGCCTTCAGATGTTATAACCACGCCTACGGAACAATAAAACGCCCGCAAAGGTAAAACCATGCCTACAGAGGTAAACAAAACACGCATACCAAAGTTATGCCACTACTACAAAACAAATACCAAGCCCACAAAAGTAAAACCACCCCCCAAAGGTTAAACCTCGCCTACATAGGTAAAACCACGCCGAGAAAGGTTAAACGTCGCCTACATAGTTAAAACCACGCCCACAAAGGTAACTCCATGCCTACAGAGGTAACACCACGCAGGCAAAGGTAAAACCACGCCCACAAAGGTAAAACCACGCCTTCAGATGTTATATCAACGCCTACGGAGGTAAATAACGCCCCCAAAGGAAAAACCACGCCTACTGAGGTAAAAACCGCGCATACAAAAGAAATACCACGCCCACATAGGCAACACACCCCATCAGAGGTAATAACCGCCTACTGATCAATATACACGCACAAAGGAAAAACCACGCCCAGAAAGGTAAAACCACGCATACGGAGGAAAACCCTACAAAGGTAAAGCCACGCTTACAAAGGTAAATGCACGCCTACAGAAGAAAACCCACGCGCACAAAGGTAAACCTCGCCTTCAGAGGTTACATGGACGCCTACAAACGTAAAACCACGCACACAATGGCAAAACACACCTTCAGAAGTAATAAACTCGCCTACAGAGATAAAACCAAGCACACAAAGGTAAAACCACGCCTACAGACATAACAACCACGCATCCTGAAGTAATGCCAGTACTATAAAGGAAATACCACGCCCACAAAGGTAATACCACGCCCACAAAGGATAAACCTCGCCTACATAGGAAAAACCACGCCCACAAAGGTAAAACCACGCCCACAAAGGATAAACGTCGCCTACATAGATAAAACCACGCCTACAAAGGTAAAACCACGTCTGAAAAAGGTAAAACACGCCTTCAGAGGTTATAACCACGCTTACGAAAGTAAAAAACGCCCGCAATGGTAAAACCACGCATACCGAAGTTATGCCACTACTACAAAGGAAATACCACGCCCACAAAAGTAAAACCAGTCCCTCAAAAGTTAAATCTCGCCTACATAGGTAAAACCACGCATACAAAGGTAAAATCACGCCCACAAAGGTAAAACCACGCCTTCAGAGTTTGCAACCACGCCTACGGAGGTAAAAACACGCCCCCAAAGGAGAAACCACTCCTACAGAGGAAAAAACCACGCCTACAAAGGAAATACCACGCCCACATAGGCAAAACACCCCTTCAGAGGTAATAACCGCCTACTGGTGAATATACACGCCCACAAAGAAAAAACCACGCCCAGAAAGGTAAAACCACGCCTACGTAGGTAAAACCACGCCTAGGAAGGTAAAACCAAACCCAATAAAGGTATTACCACGCCTACAAAGGTCAAACCACGCCCACAAAGGTAAACCACTCCCACAAAGGTAAAACCACACCCACAGAGGTAAAACCACGGCTTCAAAGGTAAAGCCACTCCCACAAAGCTAAAACCACACCCACAGAGGTAAAACCACGCCTACAAAGGTAAAACCACGCCTACAGAGGTTGTATCCACGCATAGAGAGGTAAAAACACGCCTACAAAGGTAAAACCACGCCCACAAAGGTAACACCACGCCTTCAGAGGTTATAGCCACGCCTACAGATGTCACAACACGCCTGCAAAGGTCAAACTACACCTACAGAGGTACAAACCACGCCTACGGAGGAAAACCCACGCCCACAAAGGTAAAACCACGCCTACATAGGTAAAGCCACGCCTACAAAGGTAAATGCACGCCTACAGAAGAAAAACCACGCGCACAAAGGTAAACCTCGCCTTCAGAGGTTACATGGACGCCTACAAACGTAAAACCACGCCCACAATGGCAAAACACACCTTATTAAACTCGCCTACAGAGATAAACCCAAGCACACAAAGGTAGAACCACGCCCAGAAAGGTAAAACCACGGCAACAGAGGTAAAACCACGCCTACAAAGGTAAAACCACGCCCGAAAAAAGTTAAATCCACGCCTTCAGAAGTTATAACCACGCCTACGGAAGCAAAAAAACGTCGGCAAAGGTAAAACCACGCCTACAGAGGTAAAAACCACGCATACCGTAGAAATGCCACTACTACAAAGGAAATACCACGCCCACAAAGGTAAAACCACGCCCACAAAGGTTAAACGTCGCCTACATAGGTAAATCCACGCCTACAAAGGTAAAACCACGCCCACAAAGGTAAATCCACGCCTACAGAGGTAAAACCGCGCACACAAAGTTAAAATCACTCGTACACATATAAAAACCACGCATACTGAAGTAATGTCACTACTACAAAGGAAATGCCACGCCAGCAAATGCCAAACCACGCCCACAAAGTATAAGCCTCGCCTACATAGTTAAAACCACCCCTACAAAAATAAAACTACACCCACAAAGGTAAAACCACGCCTACTGAGGTCAAACCACGCCTACAAAGGTAAAACCACGCCCTCAAAGGTAAAACCACGCCTTCAGATGTTATAAGAACGCCTACGGAGGTAAAAACACGCCTATGAAGGTAAACCACGCCCACAAAGGTAAAACCACGCCTTCAGAGATAATAGCCACGCCTACAGAAGTCACAACACGCCTGCAAAGGTAAAACTACGCCTACAGAGGTAAAAACCATGCCTAAGGAGGAAAATCCACGCCCACAAAGGTAAACCATGCCCACGAAGGTAAAGCCACGCCTACAGAAGTAAAACCACGCATACAAAGCAAAAACCACGCCCACAAAGGTAAAACCACGCCTACATATGTAAAACCACGCCTACAAAGGTAAAACCACGCCGCAAAGGTATAACCACGCCCAGAAAGGTCAAACCATGCCCTCTAAAGTAAAAAGACGCCTCCAGGGGTAAAGTCACGCCTACAAAGGTATAACCACGCCCACAAATGTAAAACCACGGCTACAGAAGTAAAACCACGCCTACGGAAGTAAATACACGCCTACAGATGAAATACCACGCCCACAAAGGTAAACCACGCTTTCGGAGGTTATAAGGACGCCAACAAACGTAAGACCACGCCCACAATGGCAAAACACACCTTCAGAGGTAATAAACTCGCCTACAGAGATCAAACCAAGCACACAAAACAGTATTGTGTCCAGCGGGATGCAATACAATTTTGAGGGCAGCCCTGAGTTAGCTTGTGCGTCACACGGAGTGTATTTGGGCATTCTAAGGACAACTCTTGCCCGACAGCATCCGGGGAATTTGGCCAAGATCAGGCTTCCTTCTTAAATTGGGTCCGGTGATCTTAACCGGCCAGTCCCACGGTCTGCCTTGACTGGACACTACGGATTTTTTATTCTGCGATAGCAACTAACACCACGAGATACGTGGTGTTAGTTGGACACAGTTCTGCGGACCTCCCTCCACGTCAGGTGAGTTTTCTTTCTTCTTGCGACATATTCCACGTGTAGTGGTATGTCACACACGCTATATTCTTGTTCGCATGTTTGACGCCTTTTGGTGTTTGTTAATTGCGATCGCTCTCCGCACTTTTTCGGCTCACCTTGGCTTGGGGTGAGTCGGTACAAGATGTGTTATTTGCTTGTTGCCTTCGTGCCGGTGAGATGTTACGGAAGTGATACTTGCATTTACTCAAGTCACTCTGAAAGTTTTAGGCTGTCTGCACGTTGGTTTTTTTCATCGTCTCATGGGCGCGTGCACTCACTGTGGCTTCCAGGCTGAGGTGCGGTATGCCCCGGTCAGCTGGCGGCTGGTCAGACGGCCGCCGGCGATCGCTGCTGTCTGTCGTACGGCTAACGGACTGAGGGTCTCCGCCCCTGTTTTACGATGGGTAATTACCACCAGGAAGATGGCCGCGGGTGGCTGCCTTAGAGTTCTGGTTGGATTAATCCTGGCGGGTGGTAATGTCAACTGCCACAGGCTGCGACGCACGGGGGGCCCTGGTTTTGGTGTGTGGCTGTTCCATGCTGTGTTACAGGTCTTCTGTTTTCATTACAGCGGCAACTGGCAGCTTTCCCGTTGCATCACTTTGATACATGTTTGTATTTCTGACTGTATTGGCGTGGTGTTGCGTTTACGTGTTGCACGCACGACACACACATGTCTGTGTGTTTGTGTGTGTATTTGTAAGTATGTACTTGCGATGGCCCATGGTATAGGTTAACAGGAAATGATAGTGAGTGAAAAAACTTAGCAGAAAACATCCTGAGACCTGTACCTGGCTCCCGGCCTATAAATGATGATGAAAACGATCCCCAATCTCAACTTTCTGGTGTCTACCAATAAGATAAGATTTAAACCAGCTTAAAGCTGCACCATATCCAACGTACGACAAAGACAAATGATCCATGAGAATAGTATGATTAATAATAGAAAATTATTTGAATTAATATGAGATCCAGGGCATTTTGCTACAACCTTTTCAAGTATCCTGGAGATAAAGATAACATTAGAAACATATCTATAATTGTTCACGTTATCTTATTACAGAGCTGTAATATTAAGAAGTGGATTTACATGCGCTTGTTTAAAATCATCTGGAAAATACCTGTTTTTAGCATACCAACTAAAGAATCAATACATGCTTTCAACAGTACAATTATTTGGAGAAGATAGCTATTTGCCTCACTTCCTAAAAAGTAAATGGAGTTAAAGAAAGTAGAGATTTATATGCCTGGCCCTATATACAGACAAATATCAGTTATTTTGTAGCACGTGACAATATCAAATTCAAAAAGATAGTAAATGAAAAATATTTTGATGGTGACCTATATATAATTAATTTTTTTTTATATATAATTTGGTATTATATATATATATATATTATATAATATAATACATAAACAAATGTAATTAAATATGTATATATATATATAATGTTGTGCATTGTAGCTATGTCCGTGGTCATTAACCTATGGCTTTGTAGTTTAGAAATCACAGGTGTCAAGGACACTGGCTATGTAGTTGGGGTACGTCTGCCATTTCCTGATGATTGGAAGATGTCATGTACTGTATTACTGATGTTAGATTGGAGGCATATCTATTTAGAAACCACATGTGTAGTCCTTGCCATTTAGGTGTTAGTTCTGGAGAGAAATATTTCTTTTAGTGAAATAGTTACTTTGGGATTTATCCATGTTTACTATCACCTATATTTGCTAGCTGTTTCTTAGTTTAGAAATTATGCTCCATAGTCCAGAATGATTCCAGTTTAGAAACTGCCTAGCAGATCGAAGATGTTTGTGCATCTTTATCCTGGTGTTAGAGTCCTCTTGCCAGTCTCCTGGATTTCTAATTCCTTTTGCTTCGTTAAAATTATAGTTGTCAGTTTCTTTTGTATATTTTCTTAAAATCCTTACTGAACCATGGAAGATTGTATCTTGAAATAGTGAGATAGTGTGGTGCATACCTGTTCATGATGGTGATGATTTTTGTACTAAAACTAAACTAAAAGAAATGCTGAAAACTGCGGTGTGTGGATTTCATAAATTTATTGGCACCGTCTGTCATGTATTTGTTTCTCCATGTTAATAATCTTTATGTTAGCCTCAGCAAATCTTTGAAATTGTGAACTGGGACTTGCAAGACACAACAAATAAAATTGCTGTTGCCACAAATGGAATAAGAAGGCTTTTATTAATAATGTTTGCCTTTTGTTCAACTTATCTTAATTGTCCATGATTGTGGGTTTTTTTTAAACTTTTTTCATTTTCATTATACACTCACCTGTATAGTTCAGTGACCATTGCTGACATGACCGGATGGTGCACTGATGAACATCATTACAGGACAAATCGCTCACCCTGTCGTGAATGCGGATAATGCCGTCAGTCTTGGACAACGGGCGACGAGCAACTTGAAGGCTGGTTGGCCAGGATCTTTCTATAGTCCTCTCGGCAAACTAGTTGTCACCATGGATTTGAAGAAGAAACACGTGTTTGTCGGCAAGGAACGTGTCTATGACCAGACATTGATTGATGCACGTGTCATTGGTCTACTTGCAAGTTCACGGGAGATCAACTTTGGCCACTTGTTGGCATACGAGTTAGTTGCATATCCACCACCAATGTTCAACCCATGCGGTGAAATGAAAATCACGAAGTCAAAATCGACCACGAAACTGAAACTTCAAGTGGTTATATCGGAGGGTAACTGCTCCGTCTTTGGGTCCTCACTTGGGCGTCTGACGAACTCCAGGTGTATGTGGATGCCTTATTGTTCTTTGATCATCACGCTCTTCAAAAGTCAAATGTCACTCTCGTATTTGACAGATACTTCCCCAACAGCAGACAAAACTTCACGAAGATGCAGAGATGGTTCAAGCTGGATGCACAAGCTGACATCGGATATGCCTGCTCCAGCCAAATAAGTCATTCTCAACTGAATGCCATGCTCGTAGAAGGCCTGCTCACCTCCGAATACTACACGAATGCAACACAGAAGCATACTCTGACAATTGCTGGTGTCAGCGACGTGCCAGTGGAGATAGTTGGTGTGTACGGATTGACCGGCATGATCTCTGTTCCATACACGAGGAGGCTGATATCGTCATAACACAGCATGCCATCTCCCGCTCACTCTCAGGCAGGTGTGTTCGTGTTGTGTGCGATGAAACTGACATCGGTGCCACTGCAGCAGTACACACCGACATAGCAGATGATCTTCTGGCAATTCATGCGATCTCCGGAGCAGATAGTGTAGCTTCATTGCATGGCGTAGGCAAGGCAACTATTATAAAAATTGCCAAAAAGGGAACACTCTCCCTCTCTAAAGTTGGTGATGTAAAGACTGATATGAAATCAGTGCAAGCTCAGGCCACTAAGTTCATGTGTGCGGCATATGGCAAGGTAGCAGAGCCGTGCACATCCATGACTGAATGCAGGGTTAATATGTGGCGTTCAAAAACAGGGAAGAGTGGGGGCATCATCGATTAAGCTCTGCCCCCTTCCAATGACGCGTTCGTCGAAAACATTAACTGATGTCACCTGCAAGTCGCAACATGGAAAGCAGCATAGTGTAGGAGATAGCAGAAAAATCGTGCAAATGATGATACAAGCATCAAATTTGGCACACTTGTTCTCCAAGTGATACTAATCAAATCTGCCTGATTGACCAATAGAAAATCCAAGATGGTGGCCATTTTTCAAGATGGCCGCCAAATTAGCCGCCCGAAGTTGACGTTTTGCTTAGAAGTATTTGTAGTTGTCCGATTTGCATGATCTAGGTGTGTATTCCTATGTTTTCAAGCCTGCTGAAGTAGATTTTCCTATTTATAAAGCACACTGACACATATTTTTATCACTTCGCACATTTGTTTATGATTTTCATACGTTTGCATGGCTATGGGGTGTAGGGGTGTAGTGTTAGAGGTAGTACCTTTGTTTCAGCAGTCAGCCACATCCATTGGATGGACTACTGGCACTGGTCCTCACCACTAGCCCAACTCTCATCAATGGCTCCAAGAAGATGCTAGTGCACGGCATCGGCCACACCCTGGTAAACCGCGTTGGCTCGCGGGCTAAACTAGAATATTCTTGGTTGGAGGAAGTCTTCCTCACTGAGGATGTGGCTGATACAGTCAGCATCACATGGTCAACCCACCATGCAACGCACAAAAGGAGCCATCCATTTGAAGTGAGCATTTCAGCACTGATGTCTCTGTGGCGAGACCAGGCTCACTCTGTTGCAACGATCAAGCATGCCATGGCGAAGGTCCGTGATACAGTGGCTTTCCTGAACCCAGGGCACACACCTGTCATTGCTGCTGACCAACCGTTGTATGCTCTGGCAAAACAAATACAATGGAAGTGGCCCGAATATGGAGAGGACAAGTTCGTGATCATGTTCGGTGAACTTCATATAGAAATGGCTGCACTGAGATCGATAGGAACATTACTACGGGACAGTGGCTGGACCAGTGCCATTGTGGAAGCAGAGGTGGCCTCGTCTGGTACAACAGAGTCTTACCTGTCTGCATCCAGTGTCACCAGGACAAGACAAGCACACCAGATCACTGCATGCAGCTTGTACAAACTGATGAAAAGGCATACCATGATTACCGCTCTGAAGAGTCTAGCATATCAGATATAACATTTGAGGATTGGTGTGAACAACGGAGGAAAGAGAGTCCGCAGTTCCAGTTCTGGAATCTGGTGCTGGACATGGAGCTCACCATATTCACCCTGATCCGCTCATTTAGAGAAGGAGACTTCAACTTGTACCGTGAAGCACTTTCAGAACTGGTGCCTTACGTCTTTGCGAATAACAATGTCAACTATGCGCGATGGATCCCAATTCACCTCCGAGATATGATGTCACTTGAGCAACAACATCCAGATGTGGCCAGGGAGTTTCACAAAGGGAACTTCGCCATCCACAAGTCAAGAAGAGAATTATCTGCCCTGGCAATCGACCAAGCACATGAGCACAATAATGCAGTGATCAAAGGTGACGGAGGAGCAATTGGGTTGACCGAAGACCCGTCAGCACTTCGTAGGTGGATGGTTGTTGGACCCGAAGTTAGTCGTCTAGTAGCTGGATACGAGGCCATGTCTGGTACGAAAGATGCCACCTACAGCAGCAGACACCATGAGCAGACACTGAGTGCCCAGAAATCTTTCTTTGAAAAGGTTAAATCACTCTCTGCAGTGATGCAGGAGATGGGCAACCCATTCCAAGAAGAATCAGCCGACCTGCTGGTGCTAGACACGAAGAACATTGCAGACCCAACTCTAGCTGAAATGGTAGCTACACATCACCGGCAGGGAAAAGAGCAGTTCCAATCATTCATGGAGGGGCTAGAGGATGAAGGTGAAAGTCCTTTCTATCATCCAATCAAGAAAAACCTTGTTTCTTTCTTCAAACAAGAGCAGGCTGAGGGAATTTCTAAGGTGAAAGTCCTGAAAGACGACTGTCAGTTATTCTCGCGACTGTTTATCTCGTGCCAGAACAAGCAGTGTGACTTGCAAGAATTCTTCAAGCACGAGAATCGGTCACACCCTGCACCTCTCAGTGACAGCGGCAAGCTTCACACGTGTCAGAAGTCACAGCTGGTTGAAATTCTTGAAGCGCAAGTGAACATCCCAGACAGAGAACCAAAGGAAGATGCAATCATCATTGATGGCTCAGCACTTATCAATGCCTTACCTTCACGTACTTCACAGACATTTGATGACTATGCTAAAGAGGACATCATCCCAAAGGTGGAATCCTATGGTGCCAGGTACGAGCGGGTGGACGTAGTCTTTGATGTGTACAAGAAGTCAAGTCTGAAATCCGAGACGAGGTCGAAAACGGGGCAAGGAATCAGAAGAAGAGTGACCGGAACGAGTAAGACACCAGGTAACTGGCAAAGCTTCCTTCGTGACGCCAGCAACAAGACTGAGCTGTTTCACTTCCTTGCGGAAAAGATGTATGAAGCAGAGACGACAAGCACAGTCATCGTCACTAAAGGAGAAAATGCCATTAGCAACACAAGGAAGTCTCTGGATGCTGTGTCCCCATGTTGTCATGATGAAGCTGACAGTCGAATATTTGTACACGCCAGGGATGCAACGACTGGTGGGAGCAAGTATATTATCAGTAATGTTCCTGTAAGAAAGGTTGCAAAGGAAGATGCAAGTGCTTTCAGTCAGAGCTCCCCTGCACATCACTCTGCAGCTGCATATGTGAACAGTAGCAGCTGGAGGACCAGTGGCATGGTATGCATAACTTTGAACATTTACTAGCCGGGGCAAAACTTACGTAATGAAAAACAGACAATCTGGTGTCCATCTTGACAAATATGTGTCAGTGTGCTTTATAAACAGGAAAATCTACTTCAGCAGGCTTGAAAACATAGGAATCCACACCTAGATCATGCAAATCGGACAACTACAAATACTTCTAAGCAAAACGTCAACTTCGGGCGGCTAATTTGGCGGCCATCTTGAAAATGGCCGCCATCTTGGATTTTCAATTGGCCAATCAGGCATATTTGATTAGTATCACTTGGAGAACAAGTGTGCCAAATTTGATGCTTGTATCATCATTTGCACGATTCCTCTCAAAAAGTGCTGTTATCTGCCTCACTAGCACTTCTCGCATCACCACTGACAATGGACCTAACTAATCATGACTGGGAATTCGACCACCAAGGCATCCTGGTACCACGAACAGTGCCAACAGGCACATTATCTGCACCTGCAGATATACTGAAGCTAATACACTACACCTACAAGACCTCTGGGTGTCTAACTCCAGGTTGCAGTTGCTCCAATGTAGGATGCACAGCGTTTTGTCTGTGCGAGGGTGGGGAGGCCAACCATCTGTCACGAAACCAGTATGACGAAGAATCCTTTAAACCATACGAGGACACTGGTGAGTAAGGTGCACAAATCATGCTCTGGTTACTAGTCGTTTGCAACAAAAATGTCAATAAAGTTGTTTGTTTGAACGAATGGAATTTGGAGTTTAATTTCCATATCCGATCCCCATATCTAGCAGGTCATTTTGGACGGTTTAGCCGCCATATTGGATTTATACGATGATGCAGTTGTCAAATCATATAAATAACCCTTCCATTCGATTCTGTGTCTCTAAGCCTAGGCATAGAGCCCGCCATTTTCCACCCACATTTGTTTCTGTTTTCTTGCTATCTCTCGCTCCATAAACCGAGCAAAGCACAGCAGGCTCCCATTACCTTTACTTAGTACAGTACCGGTGAGGGAAGCAAAATATGGATTTAATCCAGCAGGGATTAAATACATTTTGCTCACAGCACCAACTAACTTGTAAACATTGTCCAGTCACGTGCATCTGGACAATGTCACCTTAGATGAGGCCACAGTGAAGCCGGGGCGGGGCTGGACACAGTCACCACCCGACATCGCATATCATGATACTTCAGTTTTAAATTCCTCTGTCAACAGAGGAAGTGCATTTCACAGAGCAGCCCGTTTTAAACCACAATTTTCCCTCCCACCTACCCCATCTGCTCCAGTTTGGCTTGGCCTCTTTCCTTCACGGCTTCATTTTGATTGCTGTGGTTCTTTTATTTGTCACTTTTTGCACTATCGTGTGGTTCCGTCTTCCAAGGGGTTTTAAGGCGAGGACATGTGCGCATGTACCTACCGCTTTCCCATTGTCTTTCTTTCCATGCACTTTTACGTGTTCTGCTGTTTGCATTAGGTGGTAGCAAGAGGAAGTGCGCCCCTACGTCAATTGGGGTTATAGGCGCCTTGAGCTACCTTGCGGTGCTTCCACTGTATTTTATATTGCATGTTTACTTCATTGTTTATATTGTAATATATTTGTGGGGGTGGTTTGTGGCCCCCACAATTATTTTGCTTAGATAGCTAGTTGCTTAGATAATTTCTCGTGCAATCCCCATTGTTGGCATTGACAAACATGACATCTATATGCTTTTTCTTTTAAGGGGATTTGCTTTATTTATCTAGGCCAACGGCAATGCTCATAGACATAGTCTTGTATACTATATGTCTTCTCTTTACTTGTGTAATTAAAGGGCATTGCCATTTTCCACATGTTGGCAAAGATACAGTTATAATGGCAACATGGATAAAGAAGGAAATGCATTTCGAGTACACCATGCACAAAGTATTTACGTAATGGTGAGTGATTCCATCATGCCTTGCAGTTGAGCGCCACCTACTGTTTTACTGTGAGCTATAGATTATAATTGCTTATTTAGACATTGCACATCATAATGTCACATACTCCCCCACATAAATGGCCCTCTACGTAATCACATATATGCTCTATAGAGCATATATGTGTATACACTGCCTACACGGTCGCGGCGCATAACTGAGTTAGTTAATGGTGTTTACTATCATAATATGTTTAAAAAAATTAAATTTGGCAATTATAAAAAAATTATATCATAATAACTGGATTACGAAACTATCCATGTGAAAATTAGTGAATGTATGATTGTAGTATAATGTACTACACTTGAATATTATAATTTCTATGTTTTACAATTTTATATATTAATAATGTTTGTGCTGCATGCACTTAATATGAAATTATGTAATCTGTTTTCTATTTTGTGTACAGTGGTATACAATCATTAGATTTATATTCGGTATACTCCTTTTTAACATAACAAGAATGTTATGCGGTAACATGTATGATTGTGTTGGAGGAAAATCATTTTTTTATTATTATAAAGACAATTATGAGCTATGGGGCAATAAAAAATGGTATTACCTGGGTCTATATCTATTGCATTTTAGCCCTTCTCCTCCATCATTTAGTTCATGCCTGGACTTCTAAACTATACGAATAAGCTATAGCTGCTCGCTGGCTAAAGCTGAGCAGCATCTAAGAGTAATTTTTTATTATACGCCCATCCTCGCAAGCAACGGGTCTTTGCTAAGGCGTTACGAAGAGAAGAGCTGACACTGACGTAATCAGCAGCAGCGACACCGGGGCGCGAGAATTATTATTACCCTTATTTGTGGACAACTGAATGGCTCAGACTGGAGTGGGCATTGCGTGTGTCTGTATTAGACTAGGAATCTTTAATGCGTAGTTCGCAGTATTTATTATGAGACATAGAGTATGACAGCTCTTAATGTAATACATGACGTAAAAATAACCAATTTTGGAACTAGCCCAAAAATAGCGGCATGATGGACACAGTAAAAAGAAGTCCAAAAACTGGCCGTGTTATTTTGACGCCCCCGAGTCACGGCCATGTGGCTCCCAGCCGCTGGCAAGCGGCCACCTTTACAATGTTAAATGGCTAAACTTCAGCTACCTATTTCTTAACATTAGGCTAGTATTATTTCTGTCTAACATTTTTATGGTACTATTAATTATTCATAATGGCAAATATGATGTTCAGAATCAAACCAGTTACACTAAGAATGTATTATTATTTGTTTTAAGTGAAGACAGGTACAGCAGGATTTGGACCAAAATGGGGTGCGAGGTTGTCACCGCTGCATGGCAGTAACAATGGAAAACCGACTTTGGGGATCGAGCCATAATTTACTTGTATAAAGCATATTACCACTGATCTCTATATAATAGATCATTGCCTTAACCCTAATCCAAATCCAAAACTCCACCCCCAATTTGGAATAGTGGTTTGGGTGCAAACATGATCCCAGCAGCTGCCTGTTGGCCTTGTTATTATGCTGTGGGATAACCTACGCATACATTAGCTTAACACACTTTTGCTAAGTTGCACAAATTCAATCTTGTCTGACAAACGTATAACACTAGCACAAACATAATGTCCAGTTAAAAACAGTTTTAGAAAAAATGGTAGCTACTATACAGCAGATTGATGGCTGACGAACTATCAACTTAAAGTGCCATTTTAAATACAGGATCCAAGAGGTTAATTTAATCTTCTACGTTCTATCATGTTATTATATTTTAGTACAGCACCTTTTATGTTAGCACATTGTCTTATTGATGACATTTGTTTAGCTATATTTGAAAATATTTACATTTTAATTATTATATGACTGTGTGTATTTATTTATGTTTTTGTTTCTTAAATTTATTCTTATTATATTTTTGAGGACCACATTGGAAACAAGTGTGCTATTGTGTGCTTTAATGTGTTTATCCTCGATTAATATTATATATATATATATATATGCTTATTTCGTTATTTGCTTACGCATCGAATACAAATTTGAAATGTGAACAGTGACACAAATATGAACATAAACATGAACATTCATAACAAGACAAACTAAACTGGGAAAGCACAACATGCACAAACATAAACTTTTTAAACACACATAACATGATGGTGAACCATAAACAAGACACATACCTTGCAATGTGAACAAAGCAGAACATGACCTCAGTGCATTTAATGCCAGGTATTTGTTGTGTAACAAGTACGTTATTTGAATCAGTAACCCACGGGTGTCTATGTAACCAGTGTCTATTATATTATATTATATTATATTATATTATATTATATTATATTATATTATATTATATTATATTATATTATATTATATTATATTATATTATATTATATTATATTATATTATATTATATTATATTATATTATATTATATTATATTATATTATAATACATGACATCCAATGTAATATTGTTTCAGTAAACAGTTAAGAGAAGTGAGAGTGTGTTTCTATCACTATCATAAAAAACACTCTCACTGATGATTAAACACTATTGTTCCACAGTTATCACTACACGGTGGTTGTACATTACAATATCAACACATAGACCTGAAACACACAAAACTGAATGGCATGTGGCATACATCAACATGGCGGCTGTAGGAGAGTGTGACGTCAAGTCACTCAAGTGACAGCACACGGGAAACACGGGAAAGGCTACATGTCCACGGCCCTAAGACTTTAAAAGTTAATTTTTACGTCGCATAGGCACCACCACAGAGGCGATTTATTTAGATTGCGGACATGTCCACGCCCTAAGACGGCATCCTTTATTATTTGTAATGATGATTTAATAAAAAAAAGTTTAACCTTTTTTTAATTACTATATGCAATGCACACGCAATACGCAATACGTCTGATTGAATTAAAACAATACCATATTTTTATTATATTAGCAATGACATGTAATATAAATTTCACAGAGAAACATGAAAAGTTGTATGTATGTATGTATGTATGTATGTATGTATGTATGTATGTATGTATGTATGTATGTATGTATGTATGTATGTATGTATGTATGTACGTACGTACGTACGTACGTACGTATGTATGTATGTAACTATGTATGTATGTATGTATGTATGTATGTATGTATGTATGTATATGTATGTAACTATGTATGTAGTACAACCGGCCACCACCTCAGAACCCTCCAGACATCGCACCAGCGGAAGAAGTACTCCAGATAAACTGCGAAAGACCAAGTAAGGCAGAAATTGAAAAAGCCATTCAGCACATGAAGAGAGGGAAAGCTTCCGGCCCAGACAAAATTCCTGCAGAGGCAATCAAGGCTGACATAGAGACCTCCACCGAGATACTGCATGACCTATTCGGGAAGATATGGGAACAAGAAGAAATACCAACGGAATGGAAAGAAGGGTACCTTGTGAAGCTCCCAAAGAAAGGCGATATGCAAGAATGTAAGAACTATAGAGGGATAATGCTCCTATCAGTACCCGGAAAGGTCCTCAACAGAATAATCTTGGACAGACTGAAAACAGGTGTAGATGCCAAGCTCAGAGACCACCAAGCTGGCTTCCGGAAAGACAGATCCTGCACCGACCAAATTGCAACACTGAGAATCATTGTCGAACAATCCATGGAATGGGACTCATCACTGTATATAAACTTCGTTGACTACGAGAAAGCATTTGATAGCCTTGACAGAGACACGCTGTGGAAACTCCTACAGCACTACGGCATACCTGAGAAATTTATATCTCTGATAAGAAGTAGTTATGAAGACATGGCATGCAGGGTCATTCATGCAGGACAACTAACGGACTCCTTCATGGTGAAGACAGGAGTGAGGCAAGGATGTCTTCTGTCACCATTCCTATTCCTGCTCGCCATAGACTGGATCATGAAAAAGACTACAAAAAATAGAAGAAATGGGATCCAGTGGACACCATGGAGCCAATTGGAGGACCTGGACTTTGCGGATGACCTCGCTCTCCTCTCACACAGCCATAAACAGATGCAGGAAAAAACAGAGCAGCTAAACACAGTGTCAACACAGCTTGGACTCAACATCAACAGAAGCACAAAGAACACAAAGAACAACAACCCCATTACATTGAACGGAGAGCCACTGGAAGAGACAGATGCATTCACATACCTGGGCAGTACAATAAACAAAACTGGAGGGACAGAAGAAGACGTCAAAGCAAGAATCCAGAAAGCAAGAGTGGCATTCATCATGTTGAGAAAAATTTGGAGAGCAAAACGAATCAAAATTAACACCAAGCTGAGATTGTTTAACTCAAATGTGAAGGCAGTTTTGCTCTACGGAGCGGAGACATGGCGAACCACACAGAAGACACAAAAGAAAATACAGACCTTCATCAACAAATGCCTGCGCAGAATACTACACTTGAAGTGGACAGACAATGTACCGAACACCACACTCTGGAAAACAACCAAGCAACTACCCATAGAAAATGAAATAAAGAAGAGAAAATGGAGGTGGATAGGACATACACTAAGGAAACCACCAGAATCAATCACCCGTCAAGCCATCACATGGAACCCCCCAGGGAAGAGAAGAAGAGGTAGGCCACGAAACACCTGGCAGAGAGGCACAGAAAAAGATACAAAAGAGATGGGGTACACCTGGAAAGAAATGGAGAAGATGGCCACAGACAGAAAACAGTGGCGTTCCTTAGTCGATGGCCTATGATGCTCCGAGCGAGCGAAAAGGCATAAGCAAAGCTAGCGCGCTGCTGGCCCAGATATAGATAACGATGCGCATTGACGGTTGCGCAGCCGGTTGTTGTCAGGTTTGCGCACGAGATTAACGGTTTGTCTTTGTTCGATCATAAAATATATTCAACCGTAATGTTACCTTAAAATATGCATGATTAGGGCGGTATTCTGTGTAGGCGTATCATTATGTTTGTTGTGATCATTCACGCAAAATTACAACTGTTTATTGATAATATGTTCTTTACAGTACGTTGCATTTAATATGGGTGGCCTAATCCGAGTGCCTTAATCCGAGTGCCCTAATTAAGTCCGGCCTCACAGTTACAGCCGTCGCGACAGTTTCGTCACTATGCTAGCGATCGTTTATTTACCGCGCCTAACTCGTTGATGTATGTTTATTTTATAAAGAACTATTTGCGTAGATATTACATTATGCAGCGATGTTAGTTAATTTGCCTTGCGAAATATTGTTAGTAATGTTATTGGTAATGTAGGTGATTTATCTACCCCGTTGCGGACTGGTGTTCCCGAAATGGTCACCAGGTGGCAGGACTAGTTCGCATTGCTATTGGAGCGATGACTTGGGTTATTTAGTTTTATGACGATGTTTCCAATGTTTACTTAATTGGTTCTTCCTGTTTACATGTTCATACGTATTACTATTGTATATTGACTATGTCCAGGATCCTGTTTTGGGGATAATATAATTAGAACATGACGTTTGATCGTTGCATAATAATGATGAGTGTTTTATTCATGACAGCTATTCCAAGTTACAGTCGCCGTTTTGGGCTAGGATTAGACGCCGTTTTTATTGGAGAGTTAATTACGGTTTGAATTATACTGTAAAGTGTAAACCCTATTTAACGTTTTGCTTGTTTCTAAACTTGTAACCTATTCGCCGTGTTAACTGGGACGTGTTAGCTTTTATTCCTTCTGTTAATAAATCTTATATTCTTATTCTGTTTGCCTTAGTTGTGTTTGATTATTTGGGGACCCGCGGAGCGCCGCAGGTCAATTTTGGTGTCCGGAAGTGGGATCAGGCATTCAGATAAATAATTTTAATTCTATCTTCTCTCCCTATTTTCTCTTTATCTTTCAAAATTCTTATTATCTAATTTAACGGCGACTGTGAAACGAACAAGATGGACGATCTCCGGAAGCAGCTGGAGGCGTTGCAACAGCGGAGTCAGGACGCCCATCGAGAACTGGAACAGTTACGAGCTGCCCAGGCGGCACCGACGTTCGTGGTGCAGCGAGAGAGGAAGCTTCTTGCCCAGAAGTTGAGCGGCGAGGCAGCGGCCAACTTCCTCCTCAACTACCTCGATGGCGCTGCCCGACTGGAGGTCCGCTGCCGGCCCAGCGTGGTGAAAAAGGATGCCGACAGTATTCTGGTGGCATTACAGGATAAGGAAACTGCCAACCAACTGCTCCGTCGCTTCTTCTACCGGAAGCAGTTACCCGGCGAGCCGATTGCGTCGTACTCCCACGGCTTAATTGACCTCGCTGTTCGTTTACGACTGGAGCCAAAGAGCGCAGCGGAACGCAATATGATGCTGCGCGACCAGTTCGTCGCGAACATGCGAGATGTGCATCTCCGGTGGGATCTGAAGAGGCGGATCGAGAAAGAGGCGGCCGTTGGTTTTCTGGCTCTACGGAAAGTCGCATTAAGGTGGTTTGACGAGGTGGAGGGTGCGACCACAAGCAGGGTGAAGGCGCAAGTGAGTGAGGCGCGCGCCGAACCCACATACACGCAGCGAGAGTTCACCAAACTATGGGGCGAAGTCGCCGAAAACAAGAAGCTGCTGACACAAGTGCTGGCACAGCAGAGAGAGAAGCTGACGATGTGTGCTGGAGCGCCATCAAATGTGCCTGCCATGCCGCAACGACCTTCCGCCCCTCCCCCACGTCGGGACACCTCCACCATGAGAAATGGCCCAGGGGTGGAGGAACGGGGCATCCTGACGACCGCGTCCTACGACTAGATGGTAGGCGGAGTTCCCGTAGCGAAAGTGACTGTGGGTGGACAGCCAGTGGACTGTCTGTTAGACACCGGCAGCCAAGTCTCGTTTGTGACAGAGTCGTTCTATCATGCGATACTGCAGCCCCAAGGACATCTGTTACGTTCTGCGCGCAACTGCTTAAGCATACGGTCTGCGGACGGATTAGAGATACCGTACGTTGGGTACTTCGAGACCACGGTGTGCGTCGCAGGTGTGACAGTCGAAGATAGAGCAATACTTGTTGTGCGCGACGCAGGACATAAACTTCCTGGGTTACTTGGGATGAACGTATTGTCACACGTCCCGGAAGTTGCTGGATGTTTGCAAAAGGTAACTGTTGCAGACAACTACCGATTCGCACGAGTGGCAGGCAGACCAGCTGTGTGCGTACCTGCCAAGTCAACGGTATTCGTACAAGCAGTTGGAGGGTGAATGGGACAGACCGCCGCATTCGAGCCACTCACCACCGGATGTGGACCGCTTCTCGCTACGAACGCTGTCGTGTGCGACCACTCGTTCATGGTGGCAGTTGTTAATTCAACTGAGGACGATTACTGGTTGAGACCGCGAACGCGATTGGAAGTGTTAAAGCCAGCGGATGTCCTCCCGGCTGGTGGAGTTCGAGTTGACGTGAGCGTGAAGGAGATTGTCGTTGGTGTGGCACCGCAACAGTCGTCCTCGAAGTAATCGTCTGGTGGAACAGATGACAATCTGATCGATCTGTCGCATTTCACCGGCACAGACGATGAGCGACGTGCAGTAAGGGCTTTGTTTAACCGACACCGTGTCGTGTTTGCACAGTCAGACGACGACCTGGGATGCACCAGTGCCGTGCAACACCGAATCCGGACAATAGACGACATCCCCGTCACCATGCCGTACAGACGGATCCCGCCAACACAGTTGGATAAAGTCAAAGATCATCTTCAGAGATTGGTGCGGACGGGGGCAATTGTGGAGAGCAAGAGTGACCTTGCCAGTGCTGTTGTGCTCGTGAGGAAACGATCTGGGGCCTTGCGCATGTGTTGCGACTTCCGTGCGCTGAACGCGAAGACGGTGAAGGATGCGTATCCACTGCCACGGATTGACGAGTCGATGGATGCGTTGGCAGGTGCCCGGTGGTTCAGCATACTGGATTTGCAATCGGCCTACACCCAGGTACCGATGCACCCGGACGACCAATACAAGACTGCCTTCACCACGCCATTTGGCCTGTACAAACACCGACGAATGGCATTCGGACTGTGCAACGCACCCGCCACCTTCCAGCGACTCATGCAGACAGTTTTCCGCGAGGAAATGTTCAGCATCTTGCTCTGCTACCTTGATAATGTCCTCGTTTTCTCCTCCACTATCGCTGAACAGCTCCAAAGAATGGACACAGTGTTCACGCGACTGAGAGAATACGGGCTGAAACTGGAACTGAAGAAATGCGCGTTATTTCAGTATGAAGTACAATACCTCGGACATCGCGTGTCGGCTGCAGGGATTGCGACCGATCCAGAGAAAGTCGCAGCTGTAGAACGTTGGCCAAGACCTGAAACCCTGTAGCAACTACGATCATTCATGGGGTTTGCTTCCTACTACCGCCGCTACGTGCCGCGATTTACCGCTATCGCGAGCCCACTGAACGCTTTAATCACCACGTGTTATCGTGACATCAAAGGAAAGCGAATAATAATAATAATAATAAATAATAAAATCATTTATATAGAGCCATAAATCCAAGTTACCTTGCTCGAAGGCGCTGTTACAACATATCATAGAAAGAAACTAAAAGTAAAAAATCATAAAACATGGCATCAAATATCGAAATAAATTATCATAAAAATACACATACTAATAATAATAATAAAAAATACTTATAATAATAATAATAGTACATATTATGATTGTAAAAATACTAAAAACAGCTCTGAATAATAAATAAATAAATAAGTAAGTCCTAAAAACTTAAAACGTCCGTCAGTGGTCAGTGTTCATGAGTAAAAAGCTCTTTTGAATAAATAAGTTTTAAGGAGTCTTTTGAACTGGCATAACGAATCACATGTTCGCATATTGCGTGGTAGATCGTTCCATAAGTGAGGAGCAGCGATGCAGAACGCTCGATCACCGAACTGGCGGAGATGTGCCCTGTTTACAACCAGTAGGGACTCTGATGACGACCGCAGTGTTCTGATTGGCTGGTAGAACTCGAACAGATCGGAGAGGTAGCTAGGCGCAAGTAGATGACTGGCTTTGTACGTTGTTAGTATGATCTTATACTGAATGCGATATCGCACGGGGAGCCAATGGAGAGTCTCTAAAATTGGTGTTACGTGGTTGTAACGACTAGCTTTCACCACAACTCGAGCTGCTGCATTTTGTGTTCTCTGCAGCTTGTCTAATAGCAGGTCCGGTATGCCGTAGAGGAGGCTGTTTCCGTAGTCGAGTCGCGATATAACGAGGGCGTGGACCAAGAGTTCAGTAGCGTGCTGTGTCAGGCAATCTCTTATTGCACGAATTCTATGTAGATGGTAATACGCTGCCTGGCACAACTTCGACACTTGGGATTTCATGTTGAACGCACTGTCAAACATAACTCCCAGGTTGCGAGCGACGGTAGTTGGTTTGAGGATGCTCTCACCGATGACAACATCAGTCAGGTTGTGTTTGCCAGCCGAACTTGGTGTGGTGAATACCAGTACTTCAGTCTTGCTGTCATTAAGCTGAAGCCGATGATGAATCATCCATGCTTTCAATTCATCAACACATGCTTGTATGCGTGCAAGTGCAATGGTCTCGTCATTAGTGTCATTGATCTTAAATGAAACATACAATTCAGAGTCATCAGCAAAGAGATGGAAGTCAAGACGGTGCCGTCTAATTATTTGCCCGATGGGTCCTGTGTAGAGTGTGAACAGAACTGGGCCAAGAACAGACCCTTGCGGCACTCCCTGGAGCAGCTCCAGTGTGTCTGACTTGGTCTGGCTTAGGCAGACAGTTTGAGTCCTTGAAGACAAGTATGACTGAAACCACTGATGCGCAACGTCTATGACACCTATCCTCTTCATGCAAGCCAACAAGAGCGTATGGTCTACAGTGTCAAAGGCCGCTGACAGATCGAATAGGACCAGCACGACACCTCTCTTGTTGTCCAGGGCCATCAGGATGTCATTCTGGATTCTCGTCAGCGCAGTTTCCGTACTGTGATTCGGCTTGTAAGCTGACTGGAATGTTTCATGTAACATGCCGGACGAGACGTGGTCGATAAGCCTCCTCAGCACAACCCTCTCTGTCAACTTTGAAATAAAGGACAACTTTGAGATAGGGCGAAAGTTGTTTATGACATCCTTGTCCAGGGAAGGCTTCTTCAGATACGGCGTCACGAGCGCACTTTTCATTGCTGTAGGAGCAATTCCTGTTGACATAGACAAGTTGACAATGTTTGTAATGGTTGGTAGGAGACAAGTTAAATATTCTTTCAGTAGCCAATTCGGCACTGGGTCAAGTGAGTATGATGTTGAGGGGCTCTTGTTGATCAGTCCTCTTATTTCATCTTCTGTTGCAGGCACGAGAACGCTTAGTGTATTGTCCACTGCGTCTGGATTATCCTCAGGCACGTAGTTGGGGTTGGCCTTGAGCGTTAAATTCTCCTGGATAATTCGAATCTTATCTTGGAAGAATGCACTGAATTTGCTGGCAAGTTGGTCCATTGAACCGCAATCAGACAGGCCATGTTCTGGTTTGATCAACAGGGCATTCACAACATTGTATAACTGCTTAATGTCACACGCTGCTTCTGTGATTTTTGCAGTGTAATGTGCAGACTTAGCGGAGGCGATGAGTTGATTGACGTGACGTCTCTGCTCTTTGAAGAGGTCACGGTGAATTGTGAGCCGTGACTGTCTCCATCTTCTCTCCAATTGCCTTCTCTTCTGCTTTGCCATCTTGATGTCACCATTAAACCAGGGAACTTTGGGTCGAATCGTGATTGTTCGTGTCAGAACTGGGGCATGCTTGTCTAACAGAAGTGACAGAGTAGTGTCATATTGTTCGAGGAGACTGGCTGCTGAGGTGGCAGGGTCAAGGCACAAAGTAGATGTCGCGATGTCGCCACGAAGCACATGTTTGTCTATGGCAGCATAATTTCTATATTGAATTGGGTGTCGGAGGGGCTGAGGTTTTGGCAGATGTAGACAACAATGAACAGCGCCATGATCTGTCAGGAAGTCAGAGACAGTGGTACTAGATACCAAATTGTCCGTTGATTTGGTGATAACCAAGTCTAGCGTATGACCATTCATGTGAGTGGGCCCCGACACATGCTGGCAGAGTGAGTGGGTCGAAAGGATGTCACGGAAGCGGGAAGCATCAGCGTTAAGTGGGTCCTCATAGTGGAAGTTAAAATCACCGACAATCAGGATGTTCCGGGATTTGATCATGTGGTGCTGAAGGAAGTCTTGGAACTCACTCAGAAAGAGGCCAACTGTTGACTTGTTTCTCTTTGATTTTGCTTTCCATGAAGACTTTGATGTCATTTTTATATTAGATTTGTGCATGATGGCAACCCCACCTCCTCTGGCTGTGGTGTTCGTGTGTTGTCTCCTCGGAACGTGGGTAAAGGTGTAGCCAGGCATCGTTAAGGCTCTGATAATCTGGCTATCCCCGGGAGTATCACGTAGCCAGGTTTCAGTTATAGTCAAAATGTCGAAGTCATGATCTGATATAAAGTCACAAAGGGACAACACTTTATTTCTAACTGACTGTGCGTTGATCAGGCAGATTGTCATGGTGCCCAGCTTGTCGCATTTTGTGGGGCACGGAAGCAGGTCCAGGAGATTGCCCCGTTGAGGATGTCGCGATTTCGTAGACACCATAGATCTTGTGGTTACAACAGTGCGAATGGGATAAACCGCTGCCATCACCGGCGCCGCTATCGCTGGCGCCGCAGCGGCTGTCGCAGCCGGTGTCGCTGTTAGTGTTACTATCGTCGGTGACGCTGTTGTTGTAGCCGGTGTCACTGATAATGTTGCCGGTGTTGTTATTATTGTCGCCGGTGTCGTTGTTGTCACCGGTGCCGCAACTGTTGTCGCCAGTGTTACAATATTCGTTGCCGGTGCCGCAGTTGTTTTCGCCTGTGCCGCCATAGTTATCGCCGGTGCCGCCGTGGCTGTCGCCGATGCCGCCATAGCTATCCCGGGTGACGCTGTTGTCGCCGGTGTTGCTGTTGTTGTTGCTGGTGCCGTTGTAATCGTTATATTATTGCCTCGGGAAGTAACTGGCAATTTTGTCAACGTTGTCGGACGAGACATTACAATAACTTGTATGTTTCGTTGCTTGTGGGCCCCTCGAGTGCTTCATTCCAACTAGCAAGCAGATGGAATGAGAAATGCGAAGAGGCCTTCTCTGCGATAAAACTAGAGTTGACGAGTGCTCCAGTCCTCGGATTTGCCGACTACGGCCTACCGTTTATCGTGGAAACGGATGCATCGGAACTTGGACTAGGAGCTGTGCTTAGTCAGATCCAAGACGGCAAGACAAGAATCATAGCGTATGCGAGCCGTGGCCTACACAAGTCGGACAAGAACAAAAGCAACTACTCATCTAAAAAGCTAGAACTTTTGGCTTTGAAATGGGCAGTGTGTGACAAGTTTCGCGATTATCTCTTGGGTGGCGAGTTCATTTTGTTCCCGACAACAACCCGTTGACATATCTGATTAGATCGTCGAAGTTGCCAGCAGTTGAGCAAAGATGGGCTGCGGCGCTGGCCCCGTTCAACTTTGAGATCAAATATCGTTCGGCAAAACACAACGCGAACGCGGTTGCGTTATCGCGCTTCACATCCGCCGCGATGGTCTCGTCTGACGTCGACAGCTGCTTCGAGGAGTTGACCAGAACGACAAAGCTGCCAGCAGAAATACACGTCAATGTCATGGAGGCTCGAGAGCATGCGCCAGCAATCGTGGGGGACTCTATCGGAACGTTACCATCCATATCACCAGCTGATATGCGTGAGTTGCAGAAGAGTGACGACGTCCTGCAATGTGTAATCTGGTATCGTAATCGGGGACGAGACCCAGACCCGAGGGAGCGATCGGAAGAGTCAAAGGCGACGTTGGCTCTCTTGGCTATGGTGTGTTGTATCGACACATAACCACCCCAGACGGCATTCGACGCGGCAGTTACTTCTGCCATCTTGCTTGAAGGAGAACACTCTGCGCCGCCTGCATGACGAAGCAGGGCACCAGGGAGTTGAGCGCACCGAGGCCTTGGTCAGAGAACGATGCTACTGGGTTGGACTCCGTGAAGATGTGAAGAGATGGGTTCACATATGTGAACGATGTGCCGTCTCTAAGATGCTTCAAGTCAAAACCAAGACTCCCATGGGGAGGTTATCAGCGACGCGACCTCTTGAGGTATTGGCTATCGATTTCACGGTGTTAGAACCGTCATCGGACGGTAGAGAAAACGTTCTAGTCATCACCGACGTATTCACGAAGTACACGGTGGCAGTGGCGACACGTAACCAGCGAGCAGACACGGTGGCACGCATTCTTGTCAACGAATGGTTCCTCGTGTTCGGTGTGCCATAGCGTATACACAGCGATCTTGGCCGTAACTAAGAATCGTCGGTGATTCGCAAGCTGTGTACCATGTACGACATCAAGAAGTCACATACCACTCCTGACCACCCCGCTGGGAATGGTCAGGTGGACAGGTTCAACCGCATGATGCACGGCCTGTTGCGGGTCCTCCCAGCTGCGAAAAAGAAGAATGGGCGGATCACTTGAAGGAGGTCGTGCACGCCTACAATGTGATACCGCATGGCAGCACTGGCTATTCGCCACATTATTTAATGTTCGGGCGAGATAGCACTCATAGCAGGCTACCCATCGACGTGCTACTGGGAGGAGAGGAGTCGTCCTGTGATGGTTGGGTTCAGCAACATCAGCGTCGGCTGCATGACGCGTATGCAAAAGCAGCGACACAGTTGAACAGCCACGCCGACCAGCGAAAGGCGCGTCATGATCGACACGCACGCGAGCTTCCACTCGCCGCCGGGGAGTGCGTGTATCTCCGCAAGCACGGAGTGCTCGGGCGCAACAAAATCCAAGATGTGTGTCAGCCCACTCCCTACCGTGTCGTGATGCGTCAAGGGACGAACGACGTCTATGTGGTCGAGCCCGCCGACGGTTTCGGAGAACAGCACACGGTGAATCGGGCTGCACTACGATTGTGCGTCCCGGGGAATACCACAACAGCGGCACAACCAGCGCGACGTCGTCGTCTGCCGTGTCCACCGAGTGTGACGTCTGCGGGAAGCGATGACACGTCAGACACATCGAGTGCTCCACTGTTGTGGACCGTGAGAGACCAGGTCTACCGCGAGGAAACATCTTCGTCCTCGCCCGTGTCCGACTCCAGCTCCACAAGCGATAACGAAGAAGGAGACGTTCGTCCTGTGACATTACGGCGCTCGTGCCGTACTCGAGCGGGAACGCACACGAACACGGGCAATTGGACGCGCTCAGCCAAGCGATAGTTTGAGCAACCTAGCTGAACATTTTAGGTTCGGAGCTATGCTGCTCATAAGTTGGGGAGAGTGTGACCCTGTGACTTGTACGCGTATGGCATCAAGCTCAGTCACTGACTAGTGATTTTGATTATAATTCCCAGCATTGCATGTTAACATTAACCGCGGCCTTATATGTTTTACCCCGGCCTCTAGCGCGTTGCTGGCCCAGATATAGATAACCCTGCGCATTGACGGTTGCGCAGCCGGTTGTTATCACCTTTAGAACGAGATTAACGGTTTGTCTTTGTTCGATCATAAAATGTATTTAACCGTAATGTTACCTTAAAATATGCATGATTAGGGCGGTGTTTTGTGTAGGCGTATCATTATGTTTGCTGTGATCATTCACGCAAAATTACAACTGTTTATTGATAATAATTTTATGTTCTTTACAGTACGTTGCATTTAATATGGGTGGCCTAATCCGAGTGCCTTAATCCGAGTGCCCTTAATTAAGTCCGGCCTCACAGTCACAGTTGCGTCACTATGCTAGCGATCGTTTATTTACCGCGCCTAACTCGTTGATGTATGGTTATTTTATAAAGAACTATTTGCGTAGATATTACATTATGCAGCGATGTTAGTTAATTTGCCTTGCGAAATATTGTTAGTAATGTTATTGGTAATGTAGGTGAATTATCTACCCCGTTGCGGACTGGTGTTCCCGAAATGGCCACCAGGTGGCAGGACTAGTTCGCATTGCTATTGGAGCGATGACTTGGGTTATTTAGTTTTATGACGATGTTTCCAATGTTTACTTAATTGTTTTTCCTGTTTACATGTTCATACGTATTACTATTGTATATTGACTATGCCCAGGGTCCTGTTTTGGGGATAATATAATTAGAACATGACGTTTGATCGTTGCATAATAATGATGAGTGTTTTATTCATGACAGCTATTCCGAGTAACAGTCGCCGTTTTGGACTAGGATTAGACGCCGTTTTTATTGGAAAGTTAATTGCCGTTTGAATTATACTGTAAACCCTATTTAACGTTTTGCTTGTTTCTAAACTTGTAACCTATTCGCCGTTTTAACTGGGAGGTGTTAGCTTTTATTCCTTCTGTTAATAAATCTTATATTCTTATTCTGTTTGCCTTAGTTGTGTTTGATTATTTGGGGACCCGCGGAGCGCCGCAGGTCATATATATATATATATATATATATATATATATATATATATATATATATATATATATATATATATATATATACATATACATATACATATATATATATATAAATATTATAGTAAAAAGGCAATAGTTTGGTGTTATGCACCTACAAGAGTTTACACAAGCTAATCTTTTGCATCTACAATCAAATTTTTCACATTAGTGGTTTCCTCAGAAAGTGGTCTTAAAGTGGGAAAATCTAGCTAAATCACCGACACCATGAACGGGCCCATCTTGGTCCTTGCAACCAATCACAACCCAGCTTCTATCTGCACTTTGGAAAAGTAATACGTCGCGGAGTCGTCTGTTGGTTCAGCTGTCATAACAGAAAGCCAAGCGGTTCGCTAAAAGTGCCTTACGTCGGTTTACAACAAAATCGCGACAGCAATATGCCATACGGTTCCTCATAAGCTTGTGGCAATAGTACAGTGAAAGACAGTATCAGTAAGCGCGGATGCCAGGCGACCGGGTTGGATTGACCTAACAATGAAAAGGACCACCATCAGCCGCCAAACTTCTCCTCACCTATCTTACATACATATACATACACTACGTTATAAAATAAAATCACTTGCATTCCTCTAACGAAGAAAATCCATAAAACAAACACGCAGATGTCGACGGCAATTTAGTCTGCCGCTGCCCGGTACCGTAAAATCGCTAAAATAAGTTAGCCTTACACAAAATGCCATTAGATGGCACGTTTGTGCGCGCGAATATTTACAAACTTTACTTACTGCATTCGCACGCGCAAAATAGTTTAATTAATTTTAAATAATATAGTAATAATTAATTATTATCATCACTATGATTTGCAGGAATTATAAGTTTTATTATAATATAATAATATTTTATTTATATAGCGCCACATCCATAATTGGTTATGGCGCTTCATAAAATACTGCTATTTAAAATACAATAAGAAGAATACTATCCACACATAATATTTCAAAATACATAATTAAAATATATGTGTCTATATAATTAACTAAGTGACCTATCAGTATTAAAAAGAACCCATACAAATTCCATAACAACAATAGTGATAAATTAATGTAAAGGTAATAAATAATTAAGATGGTAAAATAATTACGACGTAACAATAATTTTCATTCAGCACATACACACATTACGCATACGAAAATATTATTGAAGCTATATATTTTTCTACTTATGAATTATATTTCCACTACCAGATACGTAATAATAATTAGTTTTGGACAAGACACTGTATTAATTATCGAGACAAGAAATCACAGAAATTTAAACAGAATATGAATATAATATGGGAAATATATGGTGGTAGAAAAAAGAAGGTTTTGGTGCATTTAAAAATAATAATATTAATATGTTATTGTTTAGTTATTATTGTTAAAACTTCGTTTATATAATATAAGCTTGCAGGCTTGCAGTACACGCGGGATATTTATAGAAATATTCTTAAAATAAACAATGTGACATCATCGAACAACCCATAATTTCCATACCTCTTTTATGATTACCCGGGTAATAGACAATTAGTTAATTATGCAGACACATGCATTTTTTTAAATATTACCTGTGGGTAGCATGTATTTTAATAAAAAAATTCTGAAGATCTTAGTAATGATAATCATTAATTATTACTATATTACTTGATTATTTAAACTATTTCGCGCGTGCGAATGCAGTAAATAAAGTTTATAAATATTCGCGCGCACCACCGCGCAGCCTAACGTTATTTTGTGTAAAGCTAACTTTTATGGACCGAACTTTTATAGCGATGTTACGGTAACCGCAGTCTCCGAAGCGGAAGAGCCTGAGTTGCCATCGGGACCTGCGATCGAGTTGCTTTTGTGAATTTTCTTCGTTCCAGGAATCCAAGTGATTTTATTTTATAACATAGTGTATGTGTGACCTGCGGCGCTCCGCGGGTCCCCAAAATAATCAAACACAACTAAGGCAAACAGAATAAGAATATAAGATTTATTAACAGAAGGAATAAAAGCTAACACGTCCCAGTTAAAACGGCGAATAGGTTACAAGTTTAGAAACAAGCAAAATGTTAAATAGGGTTTACAGTATAATTCAAACGGCAAGTAACTCTCCAATAAAAACGGCGTCTAATCCTAGCCCAAAACGGTGTATAATCCAAACAAAAAACGGTGTATAATCCTAACCAAAACGGCGACTGTTACTCGGAATAGCTGTCATGAATAAAACACTCATCATTATTATGTAACGATCAAACGTCATGTTCTAATTATATTATCCCCAAAACAGGATATCCTGGGCATAGTCAATATACAATAGTAATACGTATGAACATGTAAACAGGAAGGATCAAATAAGTAAACATTGGAAACATCGTTATAATACTAAACCCAAGTCAACGCCTCAATAGCAATTCGAACTAGTCCTGCCACCTGGTGGCCATTTCGGGAACACCAGTCCGCAACGGGGTAGATAATTCACCTACATTACCAATAACATTACTAACAATATTTCGCAGGGCAAATCGCTGCATAATGTAATATATACGCAAATAGTTCTTTATAAAATAACCATACATTCAACGAGTTAGGCGCGGTAAATAAACGATCGCTAGCATAGTGACGCAACTGTCGCGACGGATGTGACTGTGAGGCCGGACTTAACTAGGGCACTCGGATTAAGGCACTCGGATTAGGCCACCCAGATTAAATGCAACGTATTGTAAAGAACATATTATCAATAAACAGTTGTAATTTTGCGTGAATGATCACAACAAACATAATGATACGCCTACACAGAATACCGCCATAATCATGCATGTTTTATGCATGGTAACATTACGGATAAATACATTTTATGATCGAACAAAGACAAACCGTAAATCTCGCGCGAAAACTGACAAGAACCGGCTGCGCAACTGTCAATGCGCATCGTTATCTATATCTGGGCCTGCAGGGCGCTAGAGGCCGGGGTAAAACAGATAAGGCAGCGGTTAACGTTAACATGCAATACTTGGAGTTACAATCAAAATCGCTAGTCAGTGACTGGGCTTAATGCCATACGCATACAAGTCACAGGGTCACATATGTATCTGTATGTAAGACAAGTGAGGAGAAGTTCGGCGGCTGCTGGCGGTCGTTTTCATAGTTAGGTCGGACAGTACATGTCATTGTTGACACCAGTCGATGCTGTCTCTGGAGGGGCAGTCTGGACTGGTGGGTCTGGTTGTTTCTCTTCTCGTCAATTTCCCTTGGGTCTTCACCACCACGGACATCTGGTCTGTCTGACAGCACAGGCCTTTGTCTTTGTAGCTGAAATCTATATCCAGCCACTTCTGAATCCGTGTTATTTCCGTCAGACGAAGAATCAGAAAATCATCCGTATTATTTACGCTCTTTTGTGAGCGCAAAGTCACAGCGCCACCCGACGGAGTTGCCAAGAAGTAGTACGACAACCACTGGCCTATCAGTGGCGGGTCCTCCGATACGTCACTGTTTTTCTAAAATGGAGTTTTCCATAGACTTTCTGTGGCTAAATGTTTTTCATTTCTTTTCTGCAAAACCGCGCACGTTAAAAATGTGACTGAGGTTGGAAATTGTTAGTTGTTCTTAGCTCTATTAGGTCCATATCACCAAACCGGCGCCTTATTTTTCACTTTAATACAAATTACAAGGGCTAGGACTTGACTGTGGCGTTTATCTTACTAGACAGTGGTACTAATAAAGCAACTTCTTCGCGTACCAAATATAGGTGGAGTCAGACCATATTTGCATTTTCCATAGGCGACCTAACGTTTCCTTCATTTCCTACTAATCATGATGAGATCTGTTATTGACAATTTCACAGCATATGTACCCTCCATATAGGCAGAGGTTCAGAGAAAAATTCGTGGACTTTTAATACCTCAGGATTCCACAAACTTCTTTCAAAACTTACACCCCTCCATTTGTGCTTGAACCACCCACGGATTGTCCCTGATTTCATCACCAAGCAAAATGACAACTGTATTAATACGCAGAAATGCACCAACTGACAGCTGGCATAATTTGACAGCTCTGGAGTCTGTAGTCTCGCTTAACCGACTGTCGGTCGGCTGCGGAACTATGCCGAGAAGACAGTCTGATACCATTTGTGGCTTTTGTTTGGTATCCGCGTGATCCAGAGCCTTAGATACATAGTCTGCAATAAAAGGGTAAACACCTCAGGTTAGGTTCATGCCTCTTTGTGGCGATGAAATTCTGCAGAAGCCATGAATACACATTAATTCTTCTGTGACTATGTACAACTTTGAAATCAAGTAGACACTTATCCTATAGTTTTGATCAGTATACGTGTGTGGCATGTTGATTTAGCATCAATCCTTACAGTAGTAATGTATATAAAAGTAGTAGATATAGGTAACAATCTGTTTTAGTTAAAGTCCCTTAAACGGGTGAAACCATGAGTATGCATGAAACATGTGTATGCATCGATTCATCAGTGACTATATAAGAAATAAAAATCAAATAAAGGTTCATCCTAGAGTGCTAATCATTGTGCACGTGTGTCATGTTGATTTGCCACCGATACCTTAATTTTGGGCATTAGTAGTGATTTTAAGTTCATGTGGACATATTTATTAAAGTTGCATTCTGACTTCCGCCATGTTTAAAATAAAATGTTCCAGTAAACCAGCATTCCCCATACACTATATATTGTTTTCCTCAACTACCTATCAACTTATTTTCACATAATATGCCATTTTAAGATAAAAAGCAGCAAAAGACGAAAACAAATTCTGGTGAGCCTCACCAGTTAGAATTCTCTGTTTGGTTTAGACCTCGATGAAGGGAATTCCGGTGAAAAGCGCTGTCAGGGGGGGCCACACTGCCCACATACAAACTATCGCTGGCTACGCGCCTGTACGGTCAATGGCTAATTGTCTAATTGAGCATGATTTAAATAATTAGGGTATTGTTGCCTAGTGGCGCCTCTAGCGACTAACGTGGATATGTGGAACCGCCTTTTAGTTTGCCCCATCGTTTACTTACATTGACCGGAGAGTTCCGATGGTAAAAATAGATCGACTTTTGGGAAACTCCAGAGCCGTTGTTTGTTGCAAACTTATATTTGATCAAATAACGTATAAATCCACAAAGTGAGACATGTGGTAGGAAGTATACTAATAAGCAAATATCGGTCATGGTGTACATTGACTTTTCTAAAATGCGTTAAAAAGGGGCAATTATGTCAGAATGCAACTTTAAAGTGAGGGCTGAAACAAAATAGCATGCAGTAATTAAGAAATTGTTTCAGGAAAGTAGTTTATATGTGTCCTCCGTCAATCCTTTCATTAACATTGTCAAAAGAAATATTAGATAAGTAATAATCTATCTATGTTTGGATACCATAAATGAATGAAGCCATGAGTATGCGTGAAGCCATGAGTATGCATCTTTTCTATGCCAGTTTAAGCCAAACAAAAACGCCACATCTGCTTTATTATCGCCCACAGTTGTAATGACACACCCCTCCTACATGAATATCAGCATATTGTACACTAATGCCCAGATAAAATACTGAACATGTGCTTAACATACACTTAAGTGTTAATTAATTTCACATGATTTCACAAAACTTGTTGAACTGTTAGGAAAAGAAAGTTACTTACGTTTTTTTGCAGTGCACCGTGGTAGTTGTAGCTCTTGTTGGTGTGTTGGCGGTCTTTAGTACCAGTACAAAACAGTAGACAGCGCCACAGGGCCACATCATGAATGACTGTTAATGCATACTCACGGCTTAATTTTTGAGAGAAATTGTAATAAATAAAAGGGTAATACATTTACAGATATAAGATTTGGCCTATAATATGGGAGTAGTTCGACAATCATCTGGTTTTAATATATGTCTTACTAACCTATACATATCTGGACACAGTGAATACTCAAAGAGCATACTCACCGGTTCACTCAAACCTACCCCAAATCAGTTATATTCAAATGTTTCATTTATTAATATTGTTTCCAATTTAAAACAGGGTTGATGCAAATGCCTAAGTATGTTACATAATGTTCACCGTGATAAACCTGTCGTATAGTTGTATTCTTTCCTAGATTGGTCCATATGAATGAGTGCATACCCACGGTTTCACAAAACTTCCCCATCATAAAAATGATACCCACAATCCAGGACCCATGTCAAATACATTAATTTTAGTGTTCCTATATCCATAAAACATAGGTCATGATAACTCTATTCGAACTGGGTGCCTTAATACTGTTGAGTACTTATAAAACACAATTTAAAGAAACAATTAGTAATAAGTTACACAAAAATACCCAATATATGACACATAATCTGCTATAGTAGGTATTAGTTTTCATTATAGATATACAAAACTAGGTATCCCCCGAAAGCTCTCCGCAAGAGCAATATGGGCAACCTATTTCCAGTATCATAGTGACTATATTGAAGGTAGTAGGGACCGAAAACCTGTTTGTCGACGTTTCGTAACCCCGAATCATCCCGATGTAGCCACGGTGTCACATGGTATCACCCCGGACTCCCGGAGTGTCAAGGATATGCCACGTGCGGTGTCGCCCCGGTTTGGTGCCGGTTTATCACGGTTCTCCTCGGTGTGGCCACGGTTCTCCCCGGTTTAGTCTCGGTCTGTTCCGGTCGTTTGGGACTGTATTCGGTTTTAATATTTTATGTTTCCCATCAAGGGCAAGGCGGTGTAATTCGAATTGGTTGGTTTCGAAGTGTGCCTGAAATAAAATAAATATACGCGACCATTTGAAATTATGCACATGTCAATTTTGTCTGTACTGTTATGTGATTTGCAGATTGAACTGTATTGATAGTTGATCAGCTTCATGTGTGATTATTGCAGTTTCAGTAGACTGAGAGATAATATGTGAAGTGATCTGAAAAAGGTGAAGTAATGAAATGTATAATTAGTGAGCACAAATACATATATGATTTACACATCAGAGACTGTTCGAATTGGGTTATATAGTGCTATCCTGGTGCAGTTTTTCATCCACGGCTGTGCTTAAATTAATGTATCTCTGAACATTATTATTTGCTCACTCCAATATTTTCAGAGACTTTTCTGCAATAGGATGTTCTATACAAAATATTAGTGCCGAATGTTTGTATTGGGCTATACAATGCTATCCTGGTGCAATTTTACATCCACGGGTGTACTTAATTTGATGTATCTCTGAAACTTATTATTTGCCCACTGTAATATTTTCAGTGACTCATTTGCAATAATATTTGATCCTGTGTACACAATATTAACAAAATCATAGATTGTGCTGTATGTTTTTTAAACAGCGCTACCGTGGTGCAATTTTCCATCCACGGGTGACGCTTGAATAACTGCTGAATATATAAAAGGAACTGTTGATTTAGTATAAAAAGGCAAGTTCTTATATAGCGCAGTATCCAGTCCTCAGGACCGCTCAAAGCGCTTTACACTTTACTTCCCTGACAGACCTGTTCACTCAGACACCATCTCGGCTTCTCTGGGAAGCATCCAGCCATATCATATGCTACAATTAATGCACGAAGGCTGCTCGTACACATATCCACCACTGTATATAGCCAGGTACTCATTTACTCAGTTGAGTAAACTGGAGCAATGTAGAGTGAAAAAACTTGCCCAAGGTTTTAACACCGCAGCCAGGATTCGAACCCGGGTTCTCGTAGTCGAGAGTCCGAAGCTCTACCCCTGAGCCACTGCGCTCTGTATAGTATATGTAGTTAAATTAGCCAATTCTCCTTTAACAGACTGTATGATAAACTTTAATAAAACTCGCAACATAGCATTATACATACATTCCTGTACCTCATCTATGCCTTTGCCACATAATCAAAACCAAAGTCAAAGAGCGAAGTAGAAAAATAAGATTTTTCTACCAACCCCATTCTGGCATTCATAATCACGACGCCTAGTAATTCATAGTCA
This sequence comes from Oasisia sp. SBJ-2009, assembly GCA_964017155.1. Classification (NCBI taxonomy): domain Eukaryota; kingdom Metazoa; phylum Annelida; class Polychaeta; order Sabellida; family Siboglinidae; genus Oasisia; species Oasisia sp. SBJ-2009. The sequence goes on along the minus strand of OZ024857.1, from coordinate 32,087,309 downwards.
ACCAACAAATACATCAATCAATATGTCTATTTTACAGTCACAGCGAGCAAATCAATGAACGTCTATAAACATGTAATAAAGTTAAAAACGAGGCAAACCGGTTTTTGAGAAGTATAAATACTTCACTGCGCCATAATCCGTGATGCCTGATAGTTTCAAAGTATAACTTGTTTATATCATTACATGAACATCAGGCATTTAGGCATCGCATGGAAACATGTGCCTTGTTTGTTTACACGAGAAATTTCGATTGACAGTGTACTAGATCCTACGGCTACGGCTACGGCTATGTAAAATTATGTCGACACCTACCTCGCACAATTTCGATATTCCTTGCTTCGCCTTCCACCCTTCACGATTCACATTACTTTCCTATGTTGCCAATCTTTTCTTATTAAAAGGGAATCCATATAACTTAAATTTGTTGCTGTTACTGGAGCATCCCCAAGCAGAACAGCAAGTCATTATATGCTATACTGCTTGAAAACGCGCCAAATGAGACCGATAATGGCGTCCACAAATCCATCGGCCAAACTCTTAGTCTCGCTTAACCGACTGTCGGTCGGCTGCGGAACTACGCCGAGAAGACAGTCTGGTGACATTTGCCGGCTTTTGTTTGGTATCCGCGTGATCTATAAAATGCTGCCACCTCACGGACACTGCCGTAATATTTTTTTTTATAAACAACTGCAAATTTGTATTTCTATTTATTTTGGGTTAATATAAGTTTAATTTTTAATAGTTTTTATAATACAGCATTATTTGATCAAAAGGTTTCCTTATTTAATTTGTATGCTATCCGTGTCGGGCTAGACAATGCTGCCACCTCACGGATACTGGTTAATCCTGCCGTAATTCTTATTTTATAAACAACGGTAAACTTGAATTTTTACTTACTGTTGTGTTAATATAAGTTCAATGGTGAATACTTTTCAAATGATATTATTATCTTGTAAAACTATATCGTTATTTAAATTTTTATTTCATAGTTGGCCTGAGAGCCAATCAGCGTCTCTACCCTATTCTGGGGTAAGGCTGCCCGGATGTAGAAACTTAAGCATATATACTGTCCCAGGCGTAGTTGAGGGGGCTTAAAAGTGCTGCCACCTCACGGAGTCTGGGTAACCGAGGCTACCAAACTCTATGTATCTAAGGCTCTGGCGTGATCTATACAATGCTGCCACCTCACGGACATTGCCGTAAAATATATTTTTATAAACAACTGCAAATTTGTATTTCTATTTATTTTGTGTTAATATAAGTTTAATTCTGAATAGTTTTTATAATACAGCATTATTTAATAAAAAAAAAGGTATCCTTATTTAATCGGTATGCTATCCATGTGGGGCTAGACAATGCTGCCACCTCACGGATACTGGTTAATCCTGCCGGAATTCTTATTTGATAAACAACTGTAAATTTGAATTTTTACTTACTTTTGTGTTAATATAAGTTCAATATTGAATACTTTTCATATGATATTATTATCTTGTAAAAGTATATCGTTATTTAAATTTTTATTTCCTAGTTGGCCTGAGAGCCAATCAGCGTCTCTACCCTAATCTGGGGTAAGGCTGCCCGGATGTAGAAACTTACGCCCATATACTGTCCTAGGCGGAGTTGAGGGGCTTAAAAGTGCTGCCACCTCACGGAGTCTGGGTGACCGAGGCTATGGAGTCTGATGCCACGCTGCACAGAAACATCATTTCTACTCACTCCACACTATATATGTGCTAAAAACCTGCATAATGCTGTTTTTATAGGGTACTCTTTGGTCGCACGGGTAATGGTGGATGAACACCTTATTGTGGTCTTATGTCAGGTTTAAAACTGCATATATTCAACGTCAGTGCTCTGCGAATAGCCAGTCGAATAACGCGGGGGATAATTTGCCTTGCCGCTAGGCGGCGAAATCGTTGACGTTGGTAAAGTGTACAACAGATACGCAAATTCGAAGTGACCCAAACTTGAAGAGAATTGGTTTTGTTTCTGTATTCGCAAAGAAAATGAGGCGGGCACATTTTGGTATGATGATTACTTTTAAGACTTACATGACCTTCCGGTTTTGCATCAACAATATGTTGTCGATATGGTACGAAGGTATAACGCGGAATTATCGCTCATTTCATGCGATAGAGTTTAGGCCGACTTCGATTAAGCTACTGGCGTAAGACCACAATAAGGTGCACATCCGCCATTCCCCGACCAAAGAGTACCGTATAAAAGCAGCATTATGCAGGTTGTTTGAATTTCTGTGAGCACATATATGCGCGCATCCTCTTCGTTGACTACAGTTCTGCTTTCAATACGGTCATCCCTCAGCAGCTGTACGACAAACTTCATTTGCTGTCAATTGACCCATCAATGTGTTACTGGCTTCTGGACTTTTTACTACAGCGATCACAGGTTGTTAAGATGAACAGTATAGTTTCCAGCACTATTATCATGAACACGGGGACTCCTCAGGGATGTGTCCTCTCCCCACTGCTATATTCTCTGTTTACAAATGACTGTGTTTCACATCACTCTTCTGTACCATTGTTAAAGTTTGCTGATGACACCACATTAATAGGGCTGGTGTCGGACTCAGATGAGTCTGAATACCGCCATGAAGTTAGCAGCCTGGTGTCGTGGTGTGACACTAACAACCTACAACTGAATGCGTCCAAAACTAGAGAGATGATCGTAGATTTTAGGAAGAGAAAAAGCCCACTTGCTCCCATTATTGTTAACGGCGACTCTATCGAAAGGGTGGATTGTTTTAAATTTCTAGGCACCATAATATCAAATGACTTAACTTGGGAAAACAACACAGATGCTGTCGTCAAAAAGGCCCAACAAAGACTGTTCTTCCTGCGCCAACTAAAGAAGTTCGGGCTGAGGAGAGAAATTCTTGTTCAGTTTTATCGTTCTGCTATTGAGAGTATTCTTACATTCTCAATATGTGTATGGTTCGGCGGCATCAGCCAGCGCCAGAGGGGCAGGCTTGACAGAGTGGTGAAAACAGCTTCCAAAATTGTCGGTAGTGAACTCACCTCTCTAACAGCCATATATAAAGACAGATCCAAAAAAAGAGCAGGCAAAATTATCTCAGACCAAACTCACCCCGCCCATCATCTGTTCGAATTATTACCTTCAGGGAAACGCTATAGGTGCATCCGTACGAAAACAAATCGCTTTAGAAACAGTTTTTACCCGAGTGCCGTAGCAGCCTTATCAGGAGTGAAATATAGAACGTAGCTGTAAAGACCCTGGAAACTTGGCTGTTTTCGCCTCTCTGGCGGAATTGTTATTTTTCTGGTGCTGGTTGGTGTGGCTGAGCTGTACGCGTGTGGGGTGTGGGTGTACCTATTCTCAGTGGCGGATCGGTGGTGCTGAGCAACAATCTTATCTTCTCCTGAAATGTTAACTTAACTTAATAATTGTATAAATATATATTTTTAAACAAAATTGGACGCATTCAATTGTAATTCAATTGTAATTGTAAATATAATTTTAAAATGATATTTTAGTCCTCTTATAGTGTATGTCTATTTTTAAAGGATATTTTTTTAATTATTTATTTATTTATTTTATTAACTAATTTACACCACAATTATTGTTAAATAGATAATCTATTATTTTAATGTTGTCTTTAGTTATTTACTATATTAAAATATTTTTTTTTATATTAAAATATTTTTTTATTTTATTTTAAAGAACATATCATGTACAATGTATATTTTATATCTATATTTTATATTTGTTTGCCGTGTTCTATTTTACTGTATATTTAGGCACTATGTAAGTCAACGCCAGACTACATTCCAATTTATCATGTAACTTTTACACGTTGAATATGGCAATAAAGCTTTATTATTATTATTATTATATAGTGTGGAGTGAGTAGAAATTATGTTTTTGTGTAGCGTGGCATCAGAGCTGTCAAATTATGACAGATGTCATTCGGTGCATTTCTGCGTATTAATACAGTTGTCATATTGCTTGGTGATGTAATCAGGGTGATTCAAGCAGAAATGGAGGGGTGTAAGGTTTGAATGAACTTTGTGGGAGCCTGAGGTATTAAAAGTTCACAAATTTTTCCCTGAACCTCGGTCTATGGAGGGTAAATATGCTGTGAAATTGTCAATAACAGATATTAGTAGGAAATGAAGGAAACGTTATAATGGTCGCCTAAGGAAAATGCAAATGTGGTCTGAGTCCTACTCGAGTTACTCGCGTAACCCCAACGTGGTATCCGGTTTATGATTTATTAACACTGCGCGTGCAGTACTATGTGCGTAATCCAACTGAACACCGATGATCGTGATCACGGACATAAACCCCTTATGTAAATAAATAAAATAAAGTAATATGTTGTTTAGTGTGTAAATTGTGACGTTCATCTTCTTTGTCTTAAATTATAATTCATAGATTGTGGTTACTTTAATTCATATTTAAATTATAATTCATAGATTGTGGTTACTTTAATTCATATTTAAATGATTGTGTCATATAATGTTTAATTAATTTCTTATGCAGTATAGGGGCCTACGTTCCCTGTTGGCTGTTACTGCTAATGATGTCAGTTACTCGAGTGAATCCTGTAAAACTCGCGATCGCCTCGAGTAGCTAATCTAGGGCAAAAATTGTCACGTTCTCGAGTGATCTCAGCTGTTCGATTGGGACTTGGGTAGCCCTCGGGTTACGCGAGTTACTCGCATAGCTCAATCGAAGTCGGCCTTATAGTTTCACTGCTGCAAAGCAGCGCGGGTAATGTCATAGGTCAATTGACATAACCATCTCACTTTTGCATGTTTAAAAGATACAGACGTTCGAGTTAGGATATCCCAAAATTATAGCAATGTTGGCAAATTTAACCCACCCCTGGGTTAAAGGCCTAAACTTAACCCGGGTAATCTTCCAGTTAACTGGCCTAAAATTATTAGGGCCTTTTCAAAACGATTTTAACATGTTTTTCGATGTGTATATATTTGGAATGTCATTCTACATAATTTCTGCTAAAAAGAAGACACACATATATTTAATGCTTTTGACTTGATATAAATAATCCGATGTCACATGGCACGAGCAGTTAGCGCATGCCAGACGCATAAGCCATCAGGGTCGTAAAGGCGATGTCTTGCGTGTGCACTGAGAAATCGAAATAAATAAAAATCAGTTCAACATATTTCATAAACATATGTTTAAAGGAACATGCAACCCAAAAAGTAAAAATTGCTCAAACCATTAAACACTCTTTACTGAATCATATCCCATATATTTTTTCTTAAACTATTTAGTATGTTTTAATGAGAATTACTGAACTTAACGTCTTGAACGTTTCGCCTGGTTGTGCGTGATGTCAAACGTCCACAACTGCTAGCACCTCTGGTGGGCAAAGCAAAACGAACTCTCCACCCACTGAGGTATGAAATGATCACAGCCAGACAGGATGTTGTGATCCTGGCCGTCGTAGTTAATATTCATTAGAAGACAGCGGTAGCTATGGAAGTACTTGACGATGTTGATGCAGTTAATATATTAGGTTTTGATGGCTACATGTGGGAGCCAGAATACCCAGATTCGGAACTGGCGGAACTGGAACTGGCGGCACATGACAGCATTTGACGGCTGCGCCGGACATTGACGAACAAAATTCAGTATCGTCGACTGTAAAATGATGACAAATGGTGCCGATGTGATCAGTGTCCTAGTGGGGCAGTAGAATGCCAGATCAACTAAGCAACAGGTAGGAAAGAGTAATGGGGGAACCCGAGTGATAGGACCTGAATAAAGGCAGATTCTTTTGTTTATACCATGTCAATTATTCTTGAAATGTGTATGTTGCTGGCTGAGAAGATGTAGACCACCCACTTTCATGTTTACTATATGCTAGTGTGTCGCTGTGAAATAGAACGTCATACCGATAGGGCCACTCGTCAATATTAATAGCTTCATGATGTTTGGTAATAATACTGTGTGTTTACAAAATGCACCGCCTGTATCGCCGAGAGTGGTGGACGGTCTACGTCACACTCATGCAATTTTTTGCGTTACTCTTCGTGAGTTCCTCATGAAATGGGCAACAATGACAGCGCCCATGGTCAGTGAAAATGTACGTTCCAAGATTAATTTTGTAATGTATAACATTCTTAAAAATTATAAAAATACATATGTTACAATATATGAATGGTATGTGGGAATTGGGGGTATTTTAACGCATTTTCAACATTATGGTTGCATGTTCCTTTAAAACAATTAAATCTGCGTTATGCTGAATACAATTAATGATGCAGCATTAGTTTTGGGGACATATTCGCAAATTGCAAGACATCGCCTATGTGGTCGTGATGTGTCATCGGCTTATTTACGTCGAGTCGATGGCATTAAATTGATCTCAAACACAATTTTAAAAAAAATATCTTCCTTCTTTTTAGAGCGGAAGTGATGATGAAATGACATTCTAAACACGAATCAGTGCTAGTTCTGGTAGCTTTAGATGATAGAATATGGAATCCAGTTGTTGGCAGTGACCACAAATGCTGCCATGGCAGATTGCCACCAAAGCTCTACATACCCCTGTTTCATAACCTGCAAGCTGACATCAGATGCTACTGGTATAGGTTATCTGACTACTCTTCTTCAGAAGACTCAGCCATATTTTATGGCTACAGCACACTGAAAAAAGTATATCTTTTGTTTGTACTTCCTGGCCTGATTTAAATACAGAAAACAATTATGGTCTGTTTGCAATGAGATCAGGTCTTTATGCAGGATAACATTATTGCCAGTCACACATGTTTTGGTGGACACATGGATTTTAACTGTTAAGCTAGTTTATAAACTTTCATATGTGCCTGATGACCTGAAATGGGCTACAAACACACATGACACCATTTACACTCACGTTCAAGGCATAACTAACAATATCTATGGAAGACCTTTTTTTGCTCCTTCATATTTTATGGCTACAGCACACTGATAAAAGTATATCTTTTGTTTGTACTTCCTGGCCTGATTTAAATACAGAAAACGATTATGGTCTGTTTGCATGAGATCAGGTCTTTATGCAGGATAACATTATTGCCAGTCACACATGTTTTGGTGGACACGTGGAATCGTGGATTTTACCTGTTAAGCTAGTTTATAAACTTTCATATGTGCCTGATGACCTGAAATGGGCTACAAACACACATGACACCATTTACACTCACGTTCAAGGCATAACTAACAATATCTATGGAAGACCTTTTTTTGCTCCTTCATATTTTTTACCCGTCCAACCCGTCCACCCATATTTTTACCCATCCATATTCGTTTTTACCTGTCCATATGACGGGTGGAAGGGTCTCTACATAAAGCTATGCATGAGATGGATATTAACTTGGTGGGTGTTTCTGGCTGGTAAAAAATACTCCCATCCCAAGGGAAAATATTGCAACTTATGCAATCGGTGTGCAGAAAAAATGTTTTTAGTCAGTAACAGAATGTCCTAATATCATCTAATTATCATAAAGTAGTACCTAGACACACCGAAAGATGTCAATTTAAAGAGCAGTTGTCATCATTAAATTACATCAATAAGAGTACAAAAGTGTTAAGCCCTCAGTAGTCTAACTGTATTAACATTGATAGTGTCCCTCTGATCATATCGTTCTCATGATTCTGTGTTCTCAGATAGAGTAAAGCTTACCGTATTGTCCTTAACACACTACCTAATAGACGCCCACCCCCTTTTTAGATGTGAAACAATCCATGAACATTTATTTAAGGAGAGACGCAAAAATGCAACAGTAGATACAATTATTAGCAAAGATGGCACACTGACTAAAGCTTTTTGAAAATAATAATTGTGGGTAGGGCAACTTTCGTAAGTAAATATACTGTATTATGTTAAATGTAAATGCTTACCACAAAGGGGGCTTTGTCATCCGTTTCACAACTACATTCCAGACGAATCGTCTGCAGACGCGGAGTGTGCGAGTGGCATCAACCAACTATGTTGATATTGTATGTATGTATGTATATGATGTATGTATGCATGTAAGATGATGGCCCATTGAAAATCACGATATACCACGTGACATGGTTACCATCAAGAAATAAAGCTTTTACTACTTCAATAACAAGAATAGGTCAAAGTAATTGTCATATAAATTTATATTCAGACATTTGTGTTTCAATTAATAAGCTTTGCTTCTATCGATAAGTCGGACAATTGACAATTTGAATAATTGCATCTGTTATTGACTCATGGTTCTATACAGATCTAGTCAGGACCACATACATCATTATAGAGATTGATACCGTGTGTCGACACTAATTTGCCTTTTCGGATGCACATAGCCAATGCAGCTTTTACATGCAATAAATCCACTCTATCACATTACTACATTTATTATTATTAAAGCAATTTGAAGAACACTTATATTGTACCGAAAGCATTACGCAGTAAAATGTTGATTTAAAAAGAAGTATTTCTCGAGTTATTCACTTGGAGGCATTGTACATATGCGTACTTCAGTGGCACCACATTGTGGATTAGTTGTCTACCCTGTTTAGAAGCCGATATAGCGGATGACCACATTTGACCCACTTTTGATAAATTAATAGACGCGCACCCAAACCTTCCCACTAGGCACTAGCGCACTGCACGTCTGTTATGGACAATACGGTAGTTTAATAGTCCCATTTTAACCCAGGTTAAACTAGTAAAGCCTAGGTTTTACTTGGCTTTAACCCACTGGTCTGGCCAAAACCAGTTTGAAGTACATGCTGGCACTGCCCATGCTGATCACCAGTGTCCTGTCAGAACCTGAACAAGGAAGTTCGCTGATTCCATGTAAACAGCGCAGTTCCACAAGTACATATTATTGTCATATAGCCTTGTCAAAGCTGGTGGCTGCAATGTTAAGCTGCTTCCACGGTCCTCAAGTGGAAGGCATTTTTTTTTATGTCCAGCATCATGAATGCTGCTACCACAAGAATGAATTTTAATACATTCAACACTATCTAGACTGTAAAGTACTCAATTATGGGCAGCAACAAGACTGTTATTCAGTACTTCCACAAATAGGACTCCCTGCATGAACCAGTGAATGGTCTCCTCATTCACAACATGAGTGGTGCATACAAAAGGTGCTCTACTCATCTTGCTGAGGAAAGGAAGAGGAGGAGGAGGAGAAGAAAACTAAGTTGAGCATGTCAGTGTGAAGAAGGCAGCCACCAAGCGCAAAGCTAAGGAAGCAACTGAGCTAGCAACAAAGAAAACTAGAATGGTCCAATAGCGGACTATTTTGACACAGCTGGCCAAGGAGAGAGCTGACCGTCAGTTAACTCGGGTTCAATCCAGAAAAGATGATCAGCAAGTGAGTTAGTACAATGACAATGGGTGAATGTGGTTGTTTTTGCTATTGGATATGCTAACATTTAATATTGCTCACGGTATGTTGTCTATAATTAAGAAATGTCGGAGGAGTCACTGACCCCCCTTCCCTGATTAATCATTAGACCGCCCTCTCAGGCTGAATTGTGGGTCACACAAAAATGTCAGGTGTTTTGTTTAAATGCCCTTATCCATGGTGCAGTGAAGATGTAGATGTGTCATATGAAGTTAGGTGACTGCATAGCTTTATGTAGAGACCCGTCCACCCATCATTAGGATGGTAAAAACGAATTTGGACTGGCAGAAATATGGGTGAACGGGGAAAAGAATGAAGTAGCAAAAAACAGGTCTTCCAAAACCATATATATTGTTAGTTATGGCTTGAAAGTGAGTATAAATTGTGTCATATTGTGTGTTTGTAGCTCATTTCAGGTCATCAGGCACATCTGAAAGTTCATAAACTAGCTTAACAGTTAATATCCATGTGTCCACCAAAATGTGTGACTGGCAATAATTTCATCCTGCATAAAGCCCCGGATGACTGTAAATGGCTTTCATGTTTATTTCTTTAGGTGTGAGCCAAAATTGCAAAAGTACTCAAAATATGTTCTAAATAATAGTAATATAATACTAGGATTCAAATAAAATTACCATTAAATAATATTAAGTCACAACAAAGTCTGAAAATTGTAACACTTTAGATGTTTGGACCAAAGGTTCAATGCACTTATGGCATCACTTTGTGTGAGCCATGCACTCTCAGATCTTCATTGTACACAGTAAATGTGTAGTTAACTATTTTTTTTGTAAGGGCATCTCAGGGCCCCCCAAAAAAGCAAAATGTTGCCAGGTTCTGCCTGAACTGTTGGCTCCTCTCAGGACACGGACCTCTTGTGGATATCTGAGCACTGTTGATTTTCCCATTGGCGGCCATGTTAATGTTTTGTCAGATTATGAGGAAACTGGACCTGAGAAAAAATTGAACACAGTAACTGCAGTCATGTCACTGATATGCTGATCAAATTTCGTCAAAAAAGCATATCTCAGGCTCTCTTAAAATGCATGCATGCCCCTCAATATTGACCAAACTGAGCACGCTTTTCTGTAACTGCAGAGTCATATAAGAAAAAATGGCTAAAAATCACTACGCCAACTACACTATGCCTAACAGCAGCACTGGACCTACTAGTATGCCTGTCCTACTGTACTAATTTTACATAAAATAGTTTTTTCAAAATCTCATATGACAATTATTAAAGTACTACATTCGCATGGGTCACACCAGGAAGTCTAACTGTGCTGTGATCCCTATAACACTAGTGGCCAGCCCTCGGTTAGAATGAAGCTGGACATTTCCAGTCTTCTGTTGTTAATGTGGGGACTGTGACTAATAGGGTAAAGTGGCAGCTGTGATAACAGCAGTAACACAGTAGATCCATGTTGAAGTGGACAGTACCCTGCCTGCATGTTTTGAGCAATATCTTCATAACTACTGATTTTCTATAAATGCAAGTCGTGTTTATCTTGATATTTGTTTAATTATCTTTAAAATTATGTGACTGCAGTGTTGGTTAAGTATGTGACAGACGTAGACAATTAGTATGTAGATTCTTCTTCGCCTATTCCCACTTGATGCGGTCAGCGGCCCGAATTCTTGATTTCCAGAATGTTCTGTCCTGTGCATCCTCCGGGATGATCCGCAGTGTCTGCATATCCCTTCGGACGCCATCCATCCATCTCCCTCTTGGTCTCCCCCTTGGCCTTTTTCCTGGCACTCTCATGTCACCAACTGCTCTCACTTCGTTGTGTTCTTCCATTCTCTGCATGTGTCCATACCAGCGCAGTCTCGTTTCTCTTTCTTTCTCTTGTGTGCTACTCACACCTAGCTCCTTTCTGATGTCCACACTCTTTACTCTGTCTTTCAATGTTACTCATTTTATTCTTCTCAACATCCTCATCTGTGTTTTCTCGAGAATCTGTTCCTCCTTCTTTTTAACTGTCCAGCATTCTGCTCCATACAGAAGTACTGGTCTAATGACAGTCATGTAGAGCTTGATCTTTAATTTCCTTGGCATTTTCTTGTCACTGATAACTCCAGATAGGTCTCTCCACTTGCCCCATGCTGCACTAACTCTTGCTCTTACTGCTTCCTCTGATCCTCCTTCTTCACTGATGGTGACACCTAAATATTTGAATTTATTCACCTGTCTGAGGCTCGTGCCTTGGCTGTCTTTGATGTTTACTTTTGTTCCTTTCCTGCTGCTGACCATCACTTCCGTTTTCCCGATATTGACTTTTAGTCCCTTGCTCTCCATCCCAATCTGCCACCCAAGCCATCTCCTCTGCATCTCCTCTGTATCTGTAACTATTGCCAGATCGTCAGCAAACAGCAGTTCTCTTGGCAACCCGCATCTGAACTCTTCGCTGATGACATCTAATACTACGATAAACAGGAATGGGCTTAGCCCTGATCCCTGGTGTAGGCCAACTTTGATGGGAAACGCATCAGTTCTGCCATGCGTGGTTCTCACTACTGTTGATGCTCCATGGTATGTTGCTTCTACTAGCCTCACTAGCTTCTCTGGGACTCCTCTCCTTCTCAGACACCAATACACCAGATCCCTGGGCACACTGTCATATGCTTTTTCCAAATCTACACATCCTTGTGCACTTCTAGGTGTTTTTCTTGCAATTGTATGATAAATACTGCATCTTTTGTACCTTTCCCTGGACTAAATCCAAATTGCATGTTGTTGACTGTGATAAGTTTTCTGATTGTAGAGTTAAAATTCATACACTTTATTTTCTGCTGCATTCACACAGTTTGGTGTGTTTCTGGTCATCTCGTAATTATGATTAACCAGATAAAATGCCAATTAGGTGATTATGGTGAAGAACCTAGGCAGTGACTATGAATCACCAAAACATATTTTCATTCATAATTACCAACTCATTATTATAGTCTTATGGATGCCAAGGCGACTTGACAGATTTTTTCTGAAACTAATTTTAAGTCGACATTGTTTCGTTTGGAATGTTTGTGAAATGGATATTAACTGTGATTCCTGGATGATTCATAAACTGTGACATAACCGTGTAAATTAGTCAAAATTGATAGTTTACTGTGAGCTGTCAGTATACTATACATGTATTACAAAAATATAACCTCTAACCTAAAACCATTTATTTTTTAATTGTCAATTGAATATTTATTGTGATCCAATAAATAAATAAACTGGCAAACTTGATATAAACAACTATAGATCTAGACAATACTACCGTCAGTGGTGATATTTGGTATTCAGATTCGTTTAGGAACTCAACAAATGATGAATGTAGCATTATAAATAATACTTTTTGTACTTATAAGTTTACTTGATAAACACGCTCCAGTTTCTTTTCTCTGGAAGAATTCGTTTTAGATAATTTTGTACATGAAATATCCTGAAAGGTGGCTCCTCGATAGTGACTAGCATGGTCTTAGAGGAGTCTCCTGACCGTACGTTGTATTGTTAGTTATTATACATTATTACCATGTTTGCCGTGATTTTTTTTATTTGTATTCTGAGTTGTTTGACATGGATATAGTGTATGCATCGTTTTTAAATACTGGTCGAATAAAACATAATTCTTCTTCTGAATGACCTCTCTAAAAAGATGCATTAAAAAAGACGACATTATCTTGTGTTTGCCGTAAAACAAATAAATTTGTCTTCTCCAAATAAATGTTGTGGTCTTGATGGCAATATTTGAAAGTGCTTATAACAAATACCATAAATATATCACTGAGGACACATATTTTTCCAGATGATTATATATATATATATCTAAATATAGACCTGTTTCTAATCTACGTTTGTAATATTGGCTTCATTTCCAAGATACTTGAAAATATATTAAAATGCCTTGGAACAAAGTTGGATGTGATGCTGATAAGACAGTGGTTTATTATTATTGACAGTGTTTGTTATCATTGTCACACAAAAACAGCGTGAAAGTATTACAAATGTTTTCCCTGTAACCCTACTTATTTAGTTTCTAATGCCCATAGTTAGAGTACAGAATTTAGGAGTAATCTTTTATGACAATTTTAAAGGACAAAAAAACGCAACTGTTTCGTGGCATACACCTAATAGAGTTAATATAAAGGAACAATTTCCACATATACTAAATGTTTTAATGCCAACGGTTTACCAGAAAAATATTTTTTAAACACCCAGTCATCCAAATACTATGCACTACTCCATCTTAGACGAAAAATGACGTCACGACGGTGAGACCCTCTCCACGCAGATTCCCGGCATGGGGTTTGGCTGTTGTCATGAAATGGCTGCAACTTGGCAACGCGCATAACATGCTGATGACGGTAAATATAAAGTTGTCTATTATTGTTATCACTGAAATCGTCCTATCAACTGATGGTACATGTCTACATGTCTACTTCAAAGCATTTCTCCTCAAAATGGACCGAGCAAAGTGAACTGTACTTGGACTGGAGGGATTCCAAACAGTACGCCCGCAAACGTGAATCCAGTGCTTTCTATACTACCGGTTGTTTCAACTATTATTGCAACCGTATGCTGAACAGTAAGGCATAATTACTAAAGTTTACCATAGATTTAACCACAGATTTAGACACAAGTATATGAGCAGCTGCTAGATGTCACGCCAACTGAACGAACTGTCAAAGACTAAAAGTTGTTGACCCTTAACAACGTCGCAGGAAGCTGACCGGCTTCAGCAGAGACATAGAAGGCCGCGTGCTGAATGGCCAAACCAAGTTAACCCTTCACTGATGGCGGCGTCTAGACCATCGTGGATTTCGTTAGAATTTTTGACTTGAAAGTCACATTCTGAGTAAACCGCTGACGTTAAAAAATTGAGTATATGTGGAAATTGTTACTTTGTATAAACTCTATTAGGTATATGACACGAAACCGTTGCGTTTTTTTGTCCTTTAATTATAGACAGCACATCAGATTTGTTGAACCCTGTTATAATCATATTCGTCTGTATTTGCCTCTTTCTGTTGGAAAAGTTATTGCAATTCTGTAGCTTTTCCTCTAATTTTACACAGATGTACCTGAGGGTATCTTCATTGTACACACTTGTAGTTTACTAGTTTTTTGTAAGAGTATCTGAGGGCATTCCAAAAAAGCAAAATGTTAAAATTGTGCATGTTTTTGCCTGGGGTTTAGCAAATCTCAGGACACTAACTTCTGTGGTAGTCAGTGACTGCTTAACTAATTACTTTTCCCAAGCAGTGATAACATCTGTATCAACAATACTCTTTCTAAGCAGTGATAACATCTGTATCAACAACCCAGTAGATCTATGTTAAACTGGACGTGTGCTAAGCTATAATATATATATTATCATCATTTAAGCTACAGATTGTATATGCAAGTTATGTTTATTTTGATGTTTGTTTCATTTTCTTAAAAAAACTATATGACTGGTGTCTACTGGTTAAAAATATATTGTCACCTGTAAGTGACAGTTGACAGAAATAGAAAATTTATATTTTAGACAACGATACAGTGAAAATTCATACACATTATTGCACAATATGGCTGTTTCTGGTTATCTCACATGAATAACCAGAGAAAATGCCACTTATGTGATTATGATGAAGATACTACAATTTGTATATGATTGGATGTTTCTAAAAGCACCTCAGGACCTCCCGAAAAGCTACATGTCCACAGGCTGGGAAAGAATACTTATTTATTCTGACTTGCCAATGGACTGCTTCCCGTTATAGCTACTTCCTGTTACAGCTACTTTTTAGTTCCAGCTACTAATTAAGTTTGACCGTTGAACTAGTCCCATTATAGCTACTTTTCTATATCTCCATTTCACAATGTAACAAGATAAGGGAGCATTAACTATTAAATTTTCATTTCCATCCAGCTGATGTCAATAAGGGATGGACAGTTTGGATGTGTGTCCCAATCCCACTGGGGAATTTCCAGAACTGATAACTTTTAACGAGTGCGTTGTGGAGATATGGCTTGGCGATTATTCAGAGATCTCCATGGACATATGGAATGTCTACTAAGGTCTTGCACGCGCGCACGTTTAACGAGTGCAGGACAAAATCCCAACCGGACAAAATCCCAACCAATTTTGGATGGACTGTTGGACTAGACTTTCTCTGTGTATGCATATATATATATATATATATATATATATATATATATATACGTTAGTGCTATCCAATCAAACAACACCTAAACGCACACTGTAAAGGTGTTATCTCAAAAAGAAAAATGTGCTCAACATCTTCAATTAGATCAGCGCAGCCCATTGTTTCTACAGATGTTTGTTGTGCCCAGCAGCCCAGGGCTTTATGCAGGATGAAATTATTGCCAGTCGCACATGTTTTGGTGGATACATGGATGTTAACTGTTAAGCCAGTTTACAAACTTTAAATGTGTTTTATGACCTGAAATGGGCTACAAACACACATATGACACCATTTACACTAACTTTCAAGCCATAACTAACAATATCTATATCTTTGACCTTTTTTTGCTCCTTCATTTTTTTACCCATCCACCCATATTTCTGCCCGTCCATATTTGTTTTTACCTGTCCTAATGACGGATGGAAGGGTATCTAGATAAAGCTATGGATAAAGCTATGGGCTTGTGCCCCTGGCTTCTGCTCTCTCTGCCATCTGCCGTGGCTTCGCGGCACCAACCCAATCGTTTTTCAAACCGATCTATTGTGTATCTAGCGCTTGGTTTGTGTGATGATTTTTGAAGTGTTTGCTTAAAACGTGACCAATTCCTTTGATTGCATTTAATTAACTTTAGGCCCATTAAATTTGGTGCAAAGCACTGTTTGTTTGTGCCGATATCAATCGCGTTTGTCTCCTGCCAGTACTGAGCTTTACAAATAGTCCACCACAGTGTCTTACCGATCCAATAGTAACATATAGAATATTGAAGATATATATATATATATATATATATATCCAATTTGGAGATAATGTGACACTACCAGCATTTCATATGATTTTATAGCATATCCCTAATCCTAGACTACTCGACACTGAACTACTCACAGATGCAGTTAATGTAGGATCACCTTAATGTTACCTGTAATTGCTACCATCTAAATTCAAAGGAAACATCAATAGCATTAAGATCAATAGGGTGTGTGTGGCCCCTAAAGACAATGCACTAGGTGAGAGAATGTACTTCCATGATGGCAGTGTTCTGAAGGGGAGTGTAAGGATGAGTTGCATTGTTGAGCACAAATGAAAGCAGTTAATACTGTCTTGCAGGTGTTAGTTTTGTTAGAATTTGTGTTTCAGTGAGAAGCAAAATCAACCAAAACAGCATAATAGTGTAGGGTGCATCAAGCTGCTCTGCATGGTGATAGTATGTATGTATACATGAACCATGGGACCGAACCATGCATGCATGTATAAATCAAGATAAACCAGTGGTTGGGATTTTGTCCGTTGGGATTTTGTTCATTGGGATTTTGTCCGTTGGGATTTTGTCCGTTGGGATGTTGTCCTTGCACAGTTCCCACTGCGTTTAACTGGTGCGAGGACAAAATCCCAGCGGACAAAACCCCAACGGACAAAATGCCAACCACTGGTTTTAGGTGTGGGTGTCCAGACTTTGAGGAAGTGTGACAGCTCAACTTGAAGGACAACCTGGAGGCCAGAAGAGCCTGGTGCCAGTTTGGAACCTGAACAAAGAACAAAGGGATATTGACATATGATCACTGTGATCCTCTGGCTCTGGCTATGAGCAAACAAAAGTTTTGGTCACTGCCAGGGTCATGGGGGACACCTGCTGTCAAGTGTCTTCTTCAGTAATTAGTGCTGTTGGGTGAAATCCACATTAAAGTTCAAAACAATAGGTATTTTGAAGGTTGAAAACAGTTGTTTTGGTGAAAGGTGATTTGCAGGGAAGGCATTTGGCGGGCATTACATGTGACCGTGAAACAGATGAAATGTTGTATTTGAAAGAAGTATTTGAAAATATTTGAAACTGTCAAATAGTTTATGAAAGTATATATAAATATTTTTACTTCCTAAACGTCAAATACAAACACAAATGTATTTGACTAATGGTGAAGAGTGACTGACTATGATTCACCAAAACACTTTTCATTCATAATTACCAATTCACTATATTATAGTCCAAAGGACTTCAGGGCCACATTGCCCATGTTTTATGGTGTGCCTGTTTTTTTTAATATAGTAATATGTTCTCTAAAGCCACTCACCAATGGCACTATGGTTCACCAACATTGCAATGGAGTCCAAAGGCCTTCAGTGCTTCTCAGCATATTTTTATTCTCTTGGGATCACACATACTCCCTGACTGATATTGCATATTAGGGTTTTGAAGTAATAGAATGATTGACCTGCCCATCTCTCATGGAACTTTTAAACTAGTTAGGGTAACTAGTTAGATCTTTAGTTACAACTGCTGATTGTGTGCGACTTTGTGATAAAAATTACAGTAAACTTTGAACAGAATTTGAATTTATATCGATATCCCAGATATATTGATACTGTGATCATTTTTTATTCCCTTGAACATCTAGGAGAAGGTTATGGTGGGTTCCCTGAGCAAACCCAAGGTTTAGAAGAAGAAAATGATCACTTGGAAAATAGTCTTCGAGAGAAAGTGAAAGAACTGAAAGTGGTATGTATGATGAATACAATTTGCTTACTACTATAAGCTCTTATCAAGAATATATTGAAAACAGTATCTACTAATTTAATATTATGGAAAGCTTTTTATGGTTAGGCCAGATCTTTTTATTTCTTGTTTTACAGGCACACAGAATGTTCCACAAAGCACTGTCAAGAATGGGAATAAAATACAATTTTTATTATAAATTGTATGGAATCAAAATTATAGAAAAACATAAGCAATATTTATTATTTAATTAATGGCATTTCTATAAGTTGATTTTAGTTAAATATAGAGTGGGGCCCTGTGGCCACATAGTTAGAGTGCCAGACTGCTGACCTGAAGGACCAGGGTTCTAATCCCCAGTTCACAGCTACTTGAAGGTGGCTGTGGTCAACTAGGGCTACATGCAGGGGTCAAGAAGAACCACTGAACGAAAATTAAATTCCCTAATTTCTTCTGTTACTCCAGCTTGAGGTTGAGGAAGGAAACAAATTGTCTTCTACAAATAAATGTTGTGATCTAGATCCAGTGCCAACTGTACTGCAAATGTTGACTCTTAACTTGGTGCGATAAAAATATCATAAATTTATCATTGAGGACAGGTATTTTTCCAGATGATTTTAAATAAGTGCATGTAAATGCATTTCTTAAAAAGGCAACTTTGCAGAAAGATAACTTGAAAAAATCATTAAAATATGCGCCCATTTCTAATCTCGGCTTTATTTGCAAAATACTTGAAATGAAAAGGTTCTAGCAAAACGCCTTCGATCCCATATTTATTCAAATAATCTGTCAAATATGTTCCAAACATTCTACAGAGACTGCTCTCCTAAAAGTGACTTTAAATATGGATAATGTTAAAGTTATTGCACTTACCTTGCTTGATTTGTCAGCTGCTTTTGTTACTATTATTTAATCATACTATTCTAATGGATCATTTGTCTTTATGGTACAGTGTATCTAGTGTAGCTTTCTGCTGGTTTAAGACACCAGAGAGTTAAGATTGGGGATATTTTTGTCAACACTTAATATTATTATGTGATCTTACTTTTTTGTCACCACTTAATATTATTATGTGGTCTTACACAGGGTTCTGTTTTGGGACCATTATTTTTTACACTGTACAAAACTCCACTGAGGTAAGTTATTAACAGACATCATTTAAGCCAATATCTTTATGCAGATGATACTCAAAAATTTATATATCATTATCTACTCCAGATGCTAATAGATCCTTACAACAACTTAGAAATTGTCTTGATGAAATTTGTTACTGGATGATTGAGAGTAGATTGAAGCTGAATGCTGGTGATACAGAGTATCTTATTATTGGCACATAGAGACAGCATTAAAAGACTCTCTTACATATGTATTCAATGCTGTGTACAAAATTAACATACGCCAAGGACGTTAGAACAGAATATTTATTTAAAGTACCACAAGTTTTGACCTGCTCCCAATATTTTGGACGTGACGCGCCCTCCGCAAGTACAAATAGGCCTATAATTTGACAGGTTACATGAAATAAAAGCCATGATTCTGATGTGAAATTCTCACAAGATTGCATCCGTACCAATTCATGTTTTCAATTTATAATCCGTCATCTTGAAATGACCATTACACCAGTAACACCACGTTGTGATTTGATAATATTGGATTCTTTATGTTTTCCATCTGGCTAAGCCTCAGACTGAATAATTGCTATCACCATGCTTGCATTTCCCTTAAACCTATTATCTCCACAAATTCCCATACAAAGTTTCCTCCTCACGTTTGTAACTAATTGTTGTAAAAAGCAAAGCTATCCAGTATAAAATATAATATCCTTAGTTTGTTTTGTAGAAATTATCAGCCAAATTAAAAACTATTTCAATTCGTTTTGATACCATGGTATAGAAACCAACAACACTTATTTGAACTTGGAAATAGACCTGGGCATGGTAATGTAATTATAACCGCTCTCGTGTTTAATGAGACTGACCTCTGACTCACAGTTCTCGTGCCTCGATCACTTTTGTTCACAAGTTATTAATTATATTTTACGCTTTACTCCCGTGATGTGGACATCCCTGGAAATTTGCCACAGACTTGGTGAAGAAAACGGCACACTTAATGAGAAAACAACAAATTCCATGCCAATTGGTTTATTTAGGAAAAACTGTGGATTTGTGGAATGACACCAAAACAGAAGCTGGAGTAAGAACAAATGCTGCGTTCGCCAAACTTCTGAGCAGGTTAGTAATTCCAAATTAGCTATAATCGGCCACGCATATTTATTAACATTAGTATAATATTATAATTCCTATAATGTACACAAAAATGCCATCCATCAAGTCTCAATATAAAATATCTGTGATGAATTAACATCCTGACAGAGGCAGAGCCTAACATGTATGATTCTGATTGTATCGATAGCTTGCGACTGATTAATGATTATGTGAGAGAGGAGTTATTTATTAAAACATAATAGTTTATCAATAACATATATTTTGTCATGTTAGGCTGAATGATATTTGAACAACATCACCTATAATGTAAGAAACACAACTATTAGGAACAATTCATGACCTAGCACAGACACAGAGGAGGGATCAAATGGACTGCATCCTCCTCGACTTCAGTTAAGCTTTCGATAAAGTACCCCACAGAAGACTACCCTGTGTTACTACATAAATTAAAATATTACGGAGTCCGTGGAAGCACCCTAAACTGGATAGCATCATTCCTCCAAAACCATACCCAAACCGTCCTTGTAAATGGCAAAATATCCAAAGAGACGCCAGTCCTATCAGGCGTCCTGCAGGGCACTGTGTTGGGACTGCTGCTGTTTCTGGCAGACTGCATAACATCACAGATCAAACTATTTCATCTGTTAGTGAATATATTGTTCATGGCTCCAAGAATGCTTTATTGTAGTATAATGAACTTACTTTGGAGCTTAATGTCGAAGATGAGTACGACGTTTCTATCCGTCAGCTACAGACCTTGTTCACGTACTGGTGTCACGTGTGTTGCCTCAGATTTTGGCGGGATAATTTGGTTGTAGATGGCAGGCAGATGGTATCCCTGGTCTCTGTTCATGGTATTTGATAAGTTGTTTGCCAGAATCAGTGGCGAGGAAGACCTAGTGCGCCTGCAGGAGTATTGTAGCAGCTCCAGCTAGATAAAGGGGAGGTATCAATTAAAAGAAGTCCAAACAAGATTAAATGACTACAATTATACCTTCAAATTACTACCAACTGAGGTAATCACATCTACATAGATGTCCAGTCAGTTACCACATGAGTGTGACCGCACACAGACAGGGATCCTGCAGGCTCAGCTCCTGCCTACCAACTCCCCCCCTCCCCCAACTTTCCTTTCACAATCTTCTAAATCTCAGCTAGCCTGATTACACATTCAAATTAACCAATGGGGGTCTTCATATTCTGCCAAACATACTTAAAGATAACAACACTGACTAGGCTACTGCTAATTACTGACATCACATCTCTGGTCCAGACACCTACTCACTAATTAATTCCTAACCTAATAATTTATAATAAGCCCTATCATTGGAGGACCTCAACAGGCTCCAGTAACTAGTGGGAAAAGACCTGGTTAATGAATCCAGCTAAATGTGAAATCATAAGGATTACAAATAAAGTTAAACCCATCAAATATGACTACTATATCCAAAGCAAGAGAAACTTAGACAAAGGGCAACCAATCTTGGAGAACGGCTATACAACACTGCAAAACACTTAGGCGTAAATATCAACAGCAAACTGTCCTGGAATCACCATGTAGATGCAATCACAAGGAAAGCAAATAGCACCCTCACCTTTCTTAGATGTAAAACTAGCAATTGCCCAAGACCAGTCAAGGCATACTGTTACCAAACCTATGTCAGACCTACACTAGAATATGCCTCTGCTGTCTGGGACCTCACCACCAAAAACAATATCAATAAACTTGAAATGTTGCAGAGGCGACCAGCCAGATATGTACACAGTGACTGGTGGCGCAACAGTAGCCCGACTGAAATGATCCAGCAAGTGAAATGGCAGTCCCTAGAACACTGCAGACACACAGCTAGGCTCATTATGATGTACAAAATTCAACATGGCTTAGTTGACGTCCCTCTTGGTAAGCACTCACTGTGCCACAGAACATCTAGCCGCTGGGCGTAGAGGCCACCCCTTACAACTAAGTGTTCAATGCTCCCAGACACAATGCCTATAAGCATTCTTTCTTGATAAACACAATAGAACCCTGGAACAAACAGCCCAAACAATAAACACTCCCTCCACAGAGGCTTTCAAACAATGCCTTGAATTTGACAGCACTGCCTGTGATTGTGACATAGCTTAAAGTATCGTGACCACTGATTTTAACACGCACTTGCACTTTTTATATATAAATTATTATTTTTATAAACATTTCATCACCATTATTATTACTTTTTAATCAGCCTATTTAATCTGTCAACAAAATCGTCATAATTGACGATAATGGATTATTGGAAGAAGAAGAAGGTGACCTATTTAATTTTGGACTGTGGACTGAGTATCAGGGTTGGTTTCAAATACGTATTTGTAATTGTGTTTGAATACAGAAATTTGGTGTATTTGTAACACATAAAAATTACCAACAAAAGGTAAAGCATTGCCTGACATAAACTGGCTCAGGAGTCCAGACAGAATGTTTTCACACCTGGTCAACAATGGGCTGGCAGCACTGAGAAAATTGGCCTACAGTGAAGCTGGTCCAAATGGGAAGCTGGTGAAGCTGATTTTATACATAAAATAGATACATATTATTTTTATTTATTAATAACATTAATGTAATACTAAAAATACCATGACATGGGTTGCATTTGGGAGGTGGTCATTCATACATTTAAGTACATTAAACTTTAAATGTATGTGTCATATTTTCGGAACTTGAGGTGTCATCACCACAGGGTATGCAGAAAAGCTTTTCATATCAGATAAATGAATGTTGTAATACACATTATGTTGTTAACAAACCTTTTTATAAAAGAATTATGTTGTTAACAAACCTTTTTATAAAAAATTATACATACAATATACAATCAACAAACCGTACAGATATATATCATTTGTGAATCCAAATATCCTGGGCTCCTGGGGATGTGCCTCCCATACCATAGGAATTTGGTATGCCTGTAAACCTTTTTATAATACTAGTGTGCCCCCAGACTGTTTGATAAGTGTCCCAGCTTAGGTGATACCCAGGTAATAAATATCTTAATAATAAATTGTAGCATTTTCCAATATCACCTCTACAGGTGAGATAATGGTATGGCTGAAGTTATGGTGGTGCTACACAATTTGGTTCATATGTTGGTGTTTTTGTGTGTGTCTAAGATTTGATTTCTGAAGAGAAGTTTATTGTTTTAGATCATCAAACAGTTTATACACATTTAATAGTTGCTTAGATGATCCAGGGATGCCTGAACTAAGATCTGAGAGATCGCTATCGCACAGGCTGAATCTGCCCCTGTATTTGATATTTTATTTGTCTGCATGACGATTTTGCAGTAATGACTGGGTGGTTAAATTGTATATTGTTGAAATGGCATGTGGACTAAATGTAAAAGTGAAGGTAAAAACATTGCATTGACACTATTTGATGGGATTGACTACAAAATAATGGCAAGCATAATGTAAGTACAACTACAGATACAATCAGTGCACTGCATATACAGTGTATATGTATTTATTTTTAATATCACAAGCACATCATATAAAAACAAGGCAGCAATAACAACATTAGGATAAGGTTGAAAACATATTTGGTACATATAAAAAGCAGTTACTTTCATAACAATTCATGTTACAAAAACTCCAGCACTAATGCATGGTATGTCAAATACTAATTACAGTACAAAAAATGAATCCCATTCATTAGGTTTTCGAATTATGCCTTTACCTAAGAAAACATTAGCTATAGCAAACATGTGCATGGTGTTATATATCATGGGCAAATTGTTCAATATTCTGAAAGAATTGTTATACGAAAAAACAATTCTGGAAATTAACTTTTGCAAAGTTCACCCATAACACACATATCATTGTTATAGAAATATGTTGTAAATAGCTTAATTTATAGCAGTAGAACATACATTTTTTTTTATTAAACATATTTCTCATGGTATATAATTCTCACTTAGACTTGAATGTCAGACTCATCTGACAAGTTATTAGAAAGGACATGTCCAAAATATTTACAAGAGGTGGCAAAGTTTAACTGGTTTACCTCCTAATGTAATTTCCTTAAGAGTTAACTTTCTAGAGACAAAGTACATAACAAATAAAGTAACTATATTGTACTTTATTAAAAATAAAATCGGTATGATGTAAAATAAAAAAATATCAACATAACTTTGTTGCTGTAATGCTTAGTATGTTTACAACTAGTTGGGGTTTGCCATTTGACTGAATGTTACCTGTGCAGTTGCTATGTTTACTCACCTGTATGAAGAATACCGGCTACAGATAGTGGTGGAAACTTTTCTTTTATACAGTTAGTCTTTGCATATTAATTTCAGTGTGGCTGAATGTTTCCTACATTAGCCAAGATATGGTGTTTGATTTAATAGGTCTGAATAAAGTATAACATGTGTGGCATGTAAAGTTTATAACATGAATACCAAAAAGTTATATTATTGACTTTTGTTAAATGTGTCATCAAATATAATATTATCATACATGTCAGAGCCATGCTAATTGTCACTTTGTTTCTTGTGTAGGTGTGGGTGTACAGCGAAATGTCAGAAAGCTGGTATGCCGTACCATCAAAGAGAGTGAACTCACACAGTAATGTCATCAATAGCCAAGCTGATGTAGTTCACCGAAGAATGTCGAACAAAAACAAGCATCATGTAGAGTTGGAAGTAAATAATTATCGAGTGTTCATTGCCATAATCAATAAACATATAAAATTATGTTTCATGTATGACCATCAACGTCTACAGGTTGATATTTTAGACATCTGGGTTGTTCCAGGGGAATGAGGGGTGGTTTGATACATGTGAGCAACTGGGCGTTAGGGGAATAATGAGCATTTTCAAAACGGTGTTGGGAAATTACAGTGATGCCTGATCTTAGATATTATTATAGAATTATTTGAATTCTCCAAAATATAGTGCATCTATTATATTTGTTTATTTTCAGTAATGTGTGTCAGGGTCTGTCATGTAATAACTACTACATTTATCATGTTCAAAATGTTTTGGTTCGGCCACAGAAAGGTTGAATCCATGTCAAATTGAATGTAAGAAATGACAACATTATGTGTTATTGTGATGCCAACAGTATAATTCCATCACCACATTTTTTTATTATGTATGTTTGTTTACCTTTTATAAGAAAATTTGTAATAATTGATTTTATAAATTTATTTCTGAGTCATCATTGTATGCTGAATACTTTTTAAACATGTATTAATATTTATACATTGTTGATTGTTAAACAAATTAATTATCTGGATTGATCAGATGTGTCTCCAGCAGACTGTATCCTTCCTGCTATTGCCCGACCCAGGTGACTGCCTTAATCTGAACCCCTCCTATGTCTCGTCACATTGTTGCATTGTAGTCTGGCCTGCAGCAATATCATAATTAAAATTCAGTATATTATGCATTCATTTATTGCTGTTATGAAAATTTTTGGTAAATATATAAGAGCAGGTGGCATATGTGAGTTGAAAGGTATCAGGCATTACATAGCCAAGCACCACTTACCACAATGGACACAAATGCAAGAAAGTTACGTGTAATACTTACATGTGGTGTACATTAGCTGTACTAATATTTTATGTTAATGTTTACATTTTATTATATTGAATAAATTCATCACCATCAATCATGGTTGTTAAAAAATCTAAATTATTTTGCATAAAATATAATGTAAATCAACAACATTCAGTATTAGTACTAAAATATGACTATGAGTCACAAAATACTGTTTTAATAATTGTGATAACCAATAATATAATTTTCCTGCTTTTGATGTTTTGTTGCACAAGACTTATTTATCATTTCGTCCCTAACGTCATCTACTTTCTCTTGATATGTACTTTCACAACGACATAGCAAGATCCTGCGTAATTAAATACATTGCCAGTACAAATCAACACTGGTTGTATGTTGTATCTGATTCAGCGACTGAGTGATGCCGCGGAATGCCTGGTGACTGTCAAACTGGCTAATCTTACGAGTTAGATAATCCGCATGGAGTAGGTCTATAATGTAGACGTTTGCTAGTTGCACTTGTTGAATTAATCCACGAGTACTCACTTGTTTGTTAGCGCCTTTGTTGCTTCTTACGCTAACAAGATTAGATATATACGATGAGCGGGATATAAGTAAGACTGAAGACTCTTCTGCGTCATAAACGGAGGGTGGTTTATTGTACGCTATTTTTAACGGTCACTTCCGTTGACATCACAGGCGTATGCAAATTACTGTCGGTGCACATAAACTGATCAGCATCATTAACATCCCCTCTTTGAGGATAAAACTAAACATTCAGCACAGGTTCATGTGATCAACTAAAGTTCGAAATGTCCTTTATATGTTTTCGCAATATCAACTTTAAGTAATCTACGACAGTTCCAAATGTTCTTTGCATGTTTTCGTAAAATAACAGTCTGTGTATGTTTCACCAACATTAGTCCAAGTATTTTGATTTTTGTTTTAAAGAGTAAATCAAATGCATCATTTTAGCATTGTCACTTTTTGAGTCACTTTTTTGAAAGTTCGTAATCAGACAGATAGATGGGTGGTCTTGACACGCGTGTTGATTTCCGCTCTGGCACGTTTTGACTTTTCTTTGGCCGATTCACGCCGGAGAGGGCTTGGCGGATTCGTAGGTCGAGGTGTCGCTGGTGGCATTGGAGGGCGGACTTGATCGTAGGCTTGATCGAAGTCGGGTGATTCTGATGTCTCTGCGTCGGGTGGATTATTACTCTTCCGCAGGTGCACACGGTTGCGCCTGTATGTGCCAGTAGGGGTGTCCACCTCGTACGACCTCTCATCCAGTCTTGTTAATGACTGTTCCTCTCTGCCATGTCTTCTGTCCTAGACGGAAGGGTTTCATTCGCACGGTATCTCCTTCCTCTAACACAGGTAGATCCTTTGCTCCTCTGTTGTAATGGTAGGCCTGCATTGCTTGGCTGTGTTTCAGCTTCAGCCTGTCGTAGTCTTGGTGAAGTTCTCCTCTCGGTCTCAGGAGAGTCTGAGTAGTCGGTAACATGGTCTTCGTGCGTCTGTTTAGTATGCTCTGTGTTGGGCTACTGCCTGCGCCTTGCGTAGGTGTGTTGCGTATCTCCAGCATCGCCATGAATGCGTCGGTGTGGCTTCTCTTGCATTTCTCCAACATGTGCTTGGCAGCCTTCACACTCGACTCTGCTTTACCATTTGCGTTGGCATGCACTTGTGCAGTGTTCAATGTCCCATTCAGCTGCAAATTCACGGAACTTGTCGGCAGTGTACTGCGGTCCGTTGTCACTGACTATGGTAGATGGAATTCCCCAGCGAGCGAAGTGTGATTTCAGAGCACGAATCACGGCAGTAGTCGTTGTAGAGTCGGTCAACTTCCCACCAACCACTGAAGTAGTCAATGGTGAGCAAGTATTCTTTGTTGTCCCAGGTGAACAGATCAGTCCCCACCTTTTCCTAAGGGCGAGTTGCTTCAATCGGCATGAGGGTCTCATTGGGTAGAGATTTAGCCAGGCTCTGGCAAGCTTCGCAGTCATTTGCGACTTGTTTTATGTCTGCTGACATTCCTGGCCAGAATATGCACACTCGTGCATGTCGTACCATGCTGTCAGCTCCCAGGTGTGACTGGTGTAGGCGTTGCTTTATTTCCTTTCACATGCCTTGCGGTACGACCACGCATTCTCCTTTGAAGATGAGTCCATCATGGATTGCCAGTTTGTCTCTCATGGCAAAGTACGAGGAGATTTCTGCGTTCACGTCTGCCTTGCTGTCTGGCCAGCCATTGAGGATCGTCTCTTTGAGTACTTGCATTGTGTGGTCAGCGTCAGTTGTAACACGTAGTTTCTGCAGTGTTGATTGGCCGATAGGCAGATGCTTGATGGCGTTGATCTCTGAGAACTGTCCTTGTCTGTCATTGCCGTTGGAGAGATATGCTCGAGATAGAGCATCAGCAATGTGCATCTCCTTGCCGCGTCTATAGGTGACTTCGATGTCATACTGTAGCAATCGAAGGAGCATGCCTTGGATTCGCTTCGGTGCTTTGTGCAAGGGCTTCTTGACAATTGTCTCAAGTGGCTTGTGGTCTGTGAGTACTGCTGTTTCTCGACCAAACGTGTATTGGTGGAAACGTTCGAGAGAGAAGACTATGGCTAGACACTCCTTTTCTACCTGAGCGTAGCCTACTTCTGTGTCAGAGAGCGCTTGACTGGCGTATGCGAGAGGCTTGCCTTCTTGCATCAGTGCTGCACCAAGACCAGTGCTCGATGCATCACACTGGATGGTCAGTTTCTTTGCTGGATCATAGTATGTCAGCAAAGGTGCAGTTGTGAGTAGTCTCTTCAGCTGACTCATCGCGGTCTCTTGCTCTTCTCCCCATTCCCAGTTGCAGTCCTGGCGAGTCAGTCGTCGTATTGGCTCCATGATAGTGGAGAGTCGCGGGCATTTGGCAAGGTAGGTAATCATGCCTTGCAGACGCCGCACTGCTTCTACGTCAGTGGGGTTGGGCATACGCAGAATGGCTTCCACTTTCTGCAAGTCTGGTCGCAGTCCTTTGTCGGTGACAACATGGCCTAGGAAGTTCAGTTGTGAGGTGTGGAACATACTCTTTTCCTTGTTGAGCTTTAAGCCGTTTTCTCTGCATCTCGTCAGTAGATTTCTGAGGTTGCTGTCATGTTGTTCTTCCGAGTCGCCGTATATCAGGATGTCATCTGCCACACAGACGACTCCCTTGAGGCCTACAAGATTATCATTCAGCCTTCGCTGAAATATCTCCGAGCTGACCTTCGTGCCAAATGGCAGACGTAGCCATCGGTACCGTCCATGCGGAGTAACGAAGGTCGTGAGGTAGATGCTTGCCTCGTCTAGTTTGCAGTGCCAGTAACCATGTGATAGGTCTACTTTGCTGAACACTTTTGCGTGAGATAGTTCTGGGAGGACGTCTTCAATTGTTGGCAGGGGGTACCTCTCTCTTCGTAGAGCTTCATTGAGCGGCCTCGGGTCGATGCATATACGCAGGTTACCATTTTTCTTAGTTTGAATGGAGATTTGGGAGCACCACTCAGTCGGCTCAGTGACAGGCGTGATAACTTTACTCTTCACTAGAGCATCCAGTTCATCCTTCAGTTTAGATTGCAGCGCTATTGGCACACGTCGTGGAGGACACTGCACTGGCCTCGCTCCGTCTTCAGTCTTCAAGATGACAGTGCCTGGCAGACATCCAATTGATGCGCCTTCAAACACCGTTTTGAACTCGTCTGTGATAGCTCCACAGTTCGCTTTACCAACTGCGTGCAGTTGCTTGAAGTTTGCGTAGTTGACTGTGATCAGGTTCATCCTCTCTGCAGCCTTCCTGCTGAGTAGAGGTGTGAGATTTTTCTCAACGACCTGGAACTCGACTTGATATCTGTGGTTGTTGACCGGGTTAACCAGATGCAGACGACACTTGCCCAGTGGCTTCACAGTTGCCTTGTTGTACATCCTCAGTTGGACGTCTGAGTGCATTAACTTAGCAGAGCCGACATGCTTCGCCGGCATGACATTGACAGTAGTTCCACTGTCAATCTGCATTCGCAGTGGCTTTCCGTCAGGAAGTAGCATTTCCGTATATAGCGGACCAGTCGGGTGAGTCGACACGGAGTGCATGGCCTCAGTCTTCACAGACAATATACAGTTATCCTCATAGTCATCGGCATGACTGCTTTGTGGATATTCTTCAGTGACGCCATGAGTCTTTCGGCGAACGTCCGGTGGGCAACACTTTGCGAAGTGGTTTTTTCCTCTGCATTTGCTGCAGACTTGTCCCCACGCAGGACACGACTCCTTTTTACGTTCATGGTGTCGTCCACAAAACTTGCAGTCAATGCGTGGACGAAATGCTTGTCTCGCATTTCTTGGTGCTGGTCCGTGTCGCATAGGCTTTCGTTCAACTCTGTGGACGTCCTCTGTATTTCCTGATATCACCTTCAGTTGTGATGCAGTGTTTTCATAGGTACGGCATATGTCTATATATTTCCGCAGGTCTAGGTTGCGCTCTTGCAATAGACGTTTCCTAGTGTTGCCGTCCTTTACGCCAAAAACAATGCGGTCTCTCAGCAGACTGTCCTGCAAGCAGTCGCATGTTTTCCGCAGGTTTTTCAGAGCCGCTACATACGTGTCAGTCGTTTCGTCCGGGTGTTGTGCCCGTGTGTTGAACTTGTATCGTTCAAAAGTTTCATAAGTCTGCCCCAAGGTGTGGCTATCCATCTTACCGATAATAATCGCGATCGTGTCAGTGTCGGCAGGGTCGCAAGCGTTGTATATCTGTAGTCCTTCGATACCCATCGTCGAAATGAACAGCGCTTTCCGGAAGTCATTGGTACGTGACGCTTCGTCGATATCGGCGACAACAGCGTAGCTGGACCACAACTGCTTCCACAGTTTCCAGTTAGCCGCTGCATCACTGCCAAGTTTGACAGGTTCAGGCGGGTTAGCGTTGAAGTGCGCCTGGGGCGGGGCTGGCGGAGCTGCGACGGACGGCTGGGCTGCGGCGGCTGGAGGCTGAGCCATCGTAGCGGACGTGCCTGTAATCAGTACAGGGCGAGGGCAGTGACCTGGGTAGTTTCCCCGCTAAGGTCACGCGAGTCCCGTTATCGTGCGGTGACAAACTTTACTCACTGTAGCTGTTCAATCATCGAGCAAAGTCCACGTCCCTAACTCAGCAGTTGGGACGACAAGTATGAGTGTACCGCTGCCACCATGTTTGTTAGTGCCTTTGTTTCTTCTTACGCTAACAAGATTAGATATACGATGAGCGGGATAAGTACGACTGAAGACTCTTCTGCGTCATAAACGGAGGGTGGTTTATTGTACGCTATTTTTAACGGTCACTTCCGTTGACGTCACAGGCGTATACAAATAACTATCGGTACACATAAACTGATCAGCATCATTAACATCACTCTTGCTGCTAATTGCGATAATGCACTTAATACATACTATCATAGAAGAAACACTTTGGAATCTTTGTCATGATGCGCAAAAGCACATGCGAGTTGTTATTGTGTCGTATGTAGTCCATTTGCCATTTTGTGAACCTATGAATTTTATATAGTATAAGGTTTTATGGTAGATTTGTCATCGCATGGGGTCACTGATGAATTCCAGTTGGGTTATCACTCCGATAACCTTGGGGAATTTTTTATATATGCAAATTAGTGCCTCCATTATCGAAAAACCTATTTTATTCAATATTGTTGAAAGTATGCATGATACTGTCACACAAATGGTGTCCATACATATGTTTTCAGGGTCAGTGATTAGAATAAACACTATTTGGAACCATTAGCATATATATTTATTCTGAATATGCAAATTAGCCACCGCCATTGTCGCAAAACCTGGATTGTTCAACATCTCTGACAGCATGCACGATAATGAGATAAAAGTTGTATCTACAACCACATTTTCATGGTGAATGATTATGATAAAGACAACTTAATAGTTATAAAATGCATATTTTTTGTTTTATGCCAATTAGCCAATAGCATCAATGTCAATTTTTTGAGTGGGCAACAAATGAAACACCACTGTATCTAAACAAGCTGCTACTCAGATTCATACTCTGCATGTTCGTCTCCATTCTTGTGAGCATCATCCCTCATTGCAACACCCATCGGCTGCTGAGGATGCACAATAGACAGTGTATGACATGGTATTTTTGTGGCAGTTAACTCTCAGTGCTGTATGCTTTCCCATCTGATTTGCAGCCACAGTTTAAGACATCAATGAGACTATGGGGAGCGGGAAGACCAGTGTTAACGCAGGGTGACAGAATACCGCCCTTCACCTCCCAACCAAACCGTGTGATGTCCACCTTTGGAGGTCCATGCTGATTAGCTGCCTGCCACAGCATCATGTGAAGTTGTGCTCTGCAAACATGGAGATATAGGTGCGCTTCTGTGGGGAGTAATGCCATGATGCACACAGGCTTCTCCGTCTTCCTTGAGTAAATCCTGTAACGTGCCTCAGTCATCGTGGTTCCTAGTGGCTGCGAAGAACCTTTGACCTGTTTCCATAAGGTCTGAATGTGTGGTATCCTCTTCACCCAGCACCTGGCACAACCCAGGCAAATTACCTGCCTGAAGAGTATTCAGTGTACTGATTTTACCCGTATTGGAGGGGTAGGACACAGTGTCGCATCCACTAAAACATGCATACCTATTAGCTGCAAACACTTAGGACCCAGCTCGGTACAGGTCGTGTTGATATCCACAACCACACCATTCCAGCTCTCCATCTGCACACTACAGTGCAATTGCATTTTACAGACCCAGTATACTAATATCACACAGACATCAGTATCATCACTGAGGATTCTGATTACATCCTTACCAAATTCTGCAGCTTGTAGCATGTATGCTATCATAGTGACATCAGCCTCATCGTGTGTGAATGCACCATCATCTCGACAGTCCATTGTTACATTAGGACTGAGGTTGAATAAGGACGGCACCCGTGAGAGTTCCCGCTTGTTGTGCTTGTTCTTGAGAATGGCATCCCGATTGGGTAGTGGACTGTTGTACCCTGTGGAACCCTCACCAGCACGTCGCATTCTTTCGTGATCTTTAGCTGACAGGTCATCATACCTATCGAGTACTAGGACCTGCTCTGTACCAGCACAGTAACAGGATAGACGGCGCTTGATATTTTCACTGAGGTCAGAGGCGTCTCCGCCATGTAGCCAAACAATGTGATAAAACATCTGTTGTATATCCACTATGACATTGTATGGAGCGGGAGCAGAGACTTGTTTCAATCCGAGACGATTGGCTAGGATAGACTTGTTTCCCTTCCATAAGCAGCCATACTCATCGATGAGCGAGGGAGGTATGTTGCACAACTCATATTGGAATATGGGTACCAGCTGCAACTGCCGCATTTGTCCAACCATAAGCAGACAAAGGAAGATTGTCTCCAAGTCAAACGCTGTCTTGTCACCAATGCCTCATATGCCTCGTTTAAGCTGCTCCATCGTCTTTACTTGACTGGAAATCTTGGCACAGAATTCAGATGGAAGGGGGTTGCAGTATGAAGGTGCCATCAATAAGTACGGCATCGCTGACACTGACCTCATTTGGAGCTACCTACCATTGACAATATTGTAAAGTACATCACTGTTGCTTGAAATGGATGGGAATGTAAAATGATAAAGTTCCATAATAATTATGGAAATTCATAATGGTAAAATGGTATTATCGGTCAATGTCAATTAGTGTAGTTGGCATTCTTTTTATATTGCATAGTTTAATTTTAATACAGATCATATCTTCACTTTTTCTTTAATTACTTTTGTTATTTCGGTATTATTTCTTATTTCTTTTGACGTTACTACTCCCGCTGTCTAGTAAAATAAATGCCAAAGTTCTACCCTTGGTATAACTTCAACATTGTACAGAGTTGTGGTAGAAATTATACTTTTCAATAATAGTGTTGCATAGTAAAATATATGCATGTGCTTGTATTACATTTATCTTTATCATAATCCTTGACCATGAAAATGTGGTTGTAGACAAAACATTTTCTCATTATCATGCATACGTTTAGAGATTTTGAAAAAAAGTAGTTTTTCTTTGATAATGGTGGTGGCTAATTTGCATATTAGCAATAAATATTTACATATTTCAACTTTTTAAAGGTGCCTATCATAATCATTCACCATGAAAACATCAGCATAAACATAATTGTTGTGACATTATCGTGCATAATTTCAGTTATTATGAAACATTTGTTTTTTATTAATGGCGGTGGCTAATTTGCATATTAGTAATATATATTTACATGCTACAACTTTCTAATGGTGTCTATCGTAATCATTCACCATGAAAACATAAGCATCGACATAATGTTTGTGACATTATCATGCATACTTTTAGAGATTATGAAATTTAGTTTTATTAAATAATGACGGTGGCTAATTTGCATATTATCAATATATATTTACATATTACTACTTTCTAATGACGTCTATCAAAATATTTCACCATGAAAACATAAGCATAGACATAATGTTCGTGACATTATCATGGATTCTTTCAGAGATTATGAAAAAGTATTTTATTAAATAATGACGGTGGCTAATTTGCGTATTAGCAATATATATTTACATATTACAACTTTCTAATGGCGATTATCGTAATCTTTCACCATGAAAACATAAGCACAGACATAATTTTTTTGACATTATCATACATACTTACAGAGATTATGAATTTTTTTTAATAATGGCGGTGGCTAATTTGCATATTAGTAATATATATTTACATGTTACAACTTTCTAATGGTGTCTATCGTAATCATTCACCGTGAAAACATAAGCATCAACATAATGTTCGTGACATTATCATGCATACTTTCAGAATCACTGAGTCTCTTCTCTTCTTACTTGGCACCGCCATTGTATAAGTCTCGCCTTCGTGTAGCTCCGTATTTATCAGTTTTATGAGCTGATATCATATTTTGTTTAAACGAAGTTACGGTTTATCGTTTTTAGTCTCACCTCTGTAATATAATGGAGTCTTTCAGACCACTTTTCAGTTGTATTTTCTATTAGCCGTTCTTCGACTTCGCCTTTTCAAGACAATTGTAACGTAATTGCAATGGCGGAACACTCAATGACACACGCTACCGCCTGCACTAGACTACATGCGCGGAGGCGATAATCATCCGAACAAGGGTCTCTTGTCACGGTATTACAGTCGACGACAAGTAAGACACTTGTTCAAAATGGACTGATTAAGTTGGAATAATAGAAACACCGCGCCGTTTCAGAAACGCAGCCGTCTGACATACGCCGAGTTGCTGCGGCCGACTTGCTACGCACTATTATCGACGGTTCAACCCACGTGCGCTCATGTTCAACCGTTGTTGGTGGTGCGATTAATTGGCCGTATTGTGCTTCCTGAGCTTAGTTAAAACCTAAGCGTTTGAAGGAACTGCCCGAAGCCGGAGACAAGGGCTCTATCATGAAATGCACAACCCTCCAGTCACTGATACAGTCCATGCAACAAAACAACCTTGTAGAGGTAGTCCGCGACACTACATCTCCCGGGTGTTACAGTCACCTCTTCCTTGTTGCAAAGAAGTCAGGAGGTTAGAGACCTCTCAATTCTCAACTCCTTCCTAGAGATTCCTCACTTCATGATGGAGGTTCCGGAAAGCATTCGGCGATCTCTCTCTCGAGACGTCTGGGTCACTTCCATTGATCTTGTGGATGCTTATTTCCATATACCCATCCACAGAGGTTACCAAAAATGTCTTCGATTTCAGACTCGGGACACAATATACCAATGCCGGGCACTGCCGTTTGGCCTTTCTCCAGCACCTTGGGTATTTACCAAGATTATGACAGATATCAAAATGCTGGTAAAAAAAAAAAAAAAAATGCTGGTACACGTGATGGGCATCAATCTCTGTCAGTACTTGGACGACTGGCTCATCTCTTCACCATCTCACGACCAGTGCCTCCAAGACACTGTACAAGTGCTCAATCTCTGTCTCACGATGGGCCTCCTGATTCATGACAAGAAATCGGAAATGATCCCAAAACAGAAATTCCTTTTTCTGGGATACCAGTTCGACCTAGTTTCCTTCCAGGTCACTCCAACTCTGGATCGATATCACAATATCAAAGCCCTAATTCGCGCATTCCTGCTAAGCCAAGTAGGATGTTCTCATATGTGGCAGATCCTACTCAGTCTCTTTGCGTACACAGAAAAACTGGTTACTCTGGGAAGGCTACACACCCACAAAGCCCAACATTGCATCTCTCAAGATTGGGAGTTTGTTACTTTAACCAGCAACTTGTGGATACCTCTTTCCCCACCGGCGGAAGAAGATCTCCAATGGTGGAAATCAGCACATATTGTTCTGAGGGGAGCTCCTGTTACCCTGACATAACCAGACATCCAGTTGTTCACAGATACATCGAAATAGGCTGCGGAAGGTTATGGGTCTGACAATCCTGGTTGCGTCAGACAATTCCACTGTGGTATCCTACATCAACAATCAGGCCAGAACACAGTCAATACAACTGTGCAGATGGACCTAGAAGCTACTTCTCAGGTGTCAGACCAACCTAATAGTGCTTCGGGCACGACACATCCCGGGGATATTGAATGTCCTTGCAGACATCCTGTCACGCCCTTCAGGTACAGAATGGTCTATACACCCATCTGTTTTCCGAGCACTGACTTGGGAATGGGGAATCCCATTATTGGATATGTTTGCAATGATGTGGAATCACAAACTTCCACTAATTGTGTCTCCCGTCCCAGACCATCAGCCATGGCAGTAGATGCTCTGTCAATGTGCTGGAAGACACAGTGGGCATACGCATACCACCACCAACTCTGTTACCACGGGTGCTCGAGAAAGCACAATGGGACCAATGCGAACTGATCCTCATTACCCCATACTGGCCCCAGGCTATCTGGTTCCCACTACTCTTAGGGATGTTAGTACAACCTCCACTCCGGATACCCAACATTCCTTGGTTACTTTTCCAGCCTCGAGGTCAGATCCATCGCGATCCATCCAATCTCCAGCTACATGCATTGAGATTATCCGGGATGCCCTCTGCAGCAGAGGCTTTTCGGTCGACATTGCCTCACGTGTCAGTAGACCCCAGCGAGAGTCTACTCTGACGATCTATGAGTCCAAGTGGACGATCTTCACTGATTGGTGTAACATACAACAAGTAATCCACTCTCGGCTTCTGAAAATGTAGTGTCGGAATTTCTTCTCCACGTTCACACGGAGAAACATTTGGCCATCTCGACCATTGCAGGTTATCAGATGTCAATCACCAGCACTCTTCGTACCACTTCCGGTGCGGAAGTAGGATGGAATCATGCACTGAAATCGCTACTTCGATATATCGAAATAGAACAGTCATTTTCCAGAGTGGAATCTTACCTTAGTTTTGTCAGCATTGACAAAACCACCTTTCGAACTGCTAGACCAATCATCAGATCAGCTGGTAACATCGAAGAAGAAGCTCCGTCGCTTCACCATATCACCCTCCCTCCTTCCCCGCTATAGGGAGATTACCTATCACAGTACGAGCCTTTTTGCCAAGTGGGTGGTGGGAGCTGTAGGGAGAGGTAATTGTTTCATTTTATTAATTATGGCGAGCAATTTGGGTGCGGCCAAGTGTATTGCACCTTGTGAAGCGACGGAGCCACGTAAGTATGTTACTTATAAATACATATTTTAATTCTAAAAATATAGATTTTTAAATAATGGTGGTGGCTAATTTGCATATTAGCAATATATATTTACATATTACAACTTTCTAATGGTGCCTATCGTAATCATTCACCATAAGCATAAGCATAGACATAATGTTTGTGACATTATCATGCATACTTTCATAGATTATGAAAAATAAGTTTTTTTAATAATGGCGGTGGCTAATTTGCATATTAGCAATATATATTTACATGTTACAACTTTTTAATGGTGTCTATCGTAATCATTCACCATAAAAACATCAGCAAAGACATCATTTTTGTAACTGTCGAAATTATGCATTATCATGCATACTTTCGACAGTATTGAATAAAATAGATTTTTCGATAATGGCCGTACTAATTTGCATATTATAAAAAAAATCCCCAAGGTTGTCGGAGTGATAACCCAACTGGATTTCATCAGTGACCCGATGTGATGATAAATCCACCAAAAAACCTTATACTATAGAAAATTCATAGGTTCACCATTATAAGCATAGGAGCGGCAAATGGACTAATGGTGCCGATCTCGCATAAAGCACACAACCCAAAAAGCGCTGGACGTTGACTGCTGCTGATTGTTTCGCCAGTTAAGCCTCAGGGTGTCCATATATCATGATACAGCTGTACTACAAATTAAAGGTATCATAGTGATACTGTAACTAAGAGCATGCAAGTTTTATAATGGGTGCCAATTTAGTGGTGGTTTGATATTCAACTACCAGGGGTATGTCAATGAAGTATCAAGATGAAAAAATTTCACTTACAGAAATAGTTCAATATTGTAATCATTCACCATGAAAACATAAGCATCGACATAATGTTCGTGACATTATCATGCATACTTTCAGAGTATCGAACCAGCAGGATATGTACTATTCACTAAATCAGTATTGTCTGACTGACTGCCAATAAAGAAATAAGATCTGTTAATGGAATTTAACACAAACGTTTATTTTTCTTCTTCAGCATAGCATTCAGCACCCACTGCCACTGAGTAAACAGCTGAGAGTCTTGTCATTATTTGTAATGTTTCTGTTAATTATATGCTCATGCATAATCCATCACGTGCAAGGACAGTCAAATGAATTTTTTTTTGCATTTGATAAATATCAAGGCTTCAAACTTTGCATCAGTCAGGCTGCAGTGTTCACACTGTCATTGTCGCACTGACATGATGTTTTCATAGTCGTAGGATAGCCCGATCCTGCTGTAACAGCTTTAGCATTTTAGCATTGAGGCTCGGGCACAACCAAAACCAAGAAAGCTTTTCATGTGCTAAAATACTTTTACCTTAAATGCTATTAATGTACTTGAAAATACGGACTCAGTCCTTAATGTTTTTCTGGATTTAAGTAATGCATTCAACACTATAAACCACAGAATTTGACTAAACTGGAATATTATGGAAAAAGCCTTACTCCTCTAACATGGTTTAAAATTTACCTTTCAAACAGAAAACAATACGTCAAGTCAAGCCAACATTATCATCAACAACAGTAGTAGTACATCAGTAGAGAAACTGGAATTCATCTACAAGAAATGAGACTTTGAGACAGTCAACGCTTTATCTGGACAATTATTGATGACATCCTAGTAAAACTGATATAAATGGATTTTAACTAAAAAAATATGCACATCAACATCAACAATGGTAGTTATCAAATTAGCGACATTTGTTAGCCCCTTATGACGGGATTTAGGTAGCGCCTATATGAAAGACCGTCTAGCCTCCCTTGCAAGTAGATTGCAGGCAGTAATCCACTGCCGCTTCAGTGCAGCTTCAGTGCAGTAGGCCAGCTTGACACTGTAGTCTATGGGGAAAGATTAATGATCTAACTCTGTGCCTGTAGGTGACATACTGAAAATTAATATTATGGACAACAAGAGTGACAATCTCATACATATTATTGATATTGTGTGCTGCATTCACACAATTTTACTGTTTCTGATCAGCTCATAACATAAACTAGAGATAAATAACCAGAGAAAATGTCAATTAGGTGATTATATATGGTGAAGAAACTCCAGGAACACATACTAGTATACAACTGTTCAAGCATAATTTTGTAGCATAAAACAAACCAGCACCCTTTGATTTTATCATATATTGTTTTTATAACACTAGTATGAATATGATTTTAATAAAATTAATGACATGGGACAAACATTATTTTCTAAATACTGGTTTGAGAAAAAGGCATATTTAAGATGTAATATATTTATATATATATATATATATATATATATATATATATATACATATATATAAACAAATGCATATAATGTATATATATATATACATTTTATGCACACACATACATACTATAAATATACAATTACATATATGTATGTCATATTGAATTACAGGTGTCTATACAAATTGGTAATGAAGTTCGATCACAGAATGACTTCCTTCGTGGTATGGTAAGTTTCCTTGACCATACTACTGTTACTGAGATTGCTGTTAAATTAGTTGTGATAAATGATGCATGCATACACACAAATACAGTACACACCTGATTATATCTATAACATCTGATATTTAAAGAGAGGTAATCAAAATGTTAGTGTTTTGGGCCGAAGGTCCAACAGACTAGTGTGTTAGCTCCATATCTCAAAAACAGTTGATAATCTATGTTTATGATTTGGCTTAGAGATACCTCAGGACATTGCTACTATGCATGGGACATTTCTATTTGATTGGCTCATTCTGATGGCGTCAAATGTGTTAAAAAAGGTTTTTCGGAACTCTTAGATATCCTTTTCTCGAATTTAGCGTAATAATATTTTATGGTACAAGCTGTACTGTTCATTATTATTATTATTAATCGTACTACACAATTACATTATCTAACTTATAACCGTATATCATTTTTATCTCCTCATATTTTATCATATTTAATTCTTAGACTATTTGTGTGTATGTATCAATTGTAGGTTTTTACCTGAAATAAATATAGTACCTGGTAGTATTCAATGTGTATCTAAAGACAAATTTGTTTTTAAATTATTTTAAACAGACAATAAAGATATTGAATCTTGAACATTTCTGTATAAAGTAAATGGTAAGTTTTATTATTCAGATAGTCTTATGTATGTATGCATGCATGCATGCATGCATGTCAAACCTTTTGTCAAACCTTTGTCAACCTTTTGTCAAATGCCATATCTCTGAACCACCTTAATATTAGAGTTAAAAATGCATAGCTTTGTTTGTAGTGAAATTTTGTCGGGATATCCATATCTTGTTGAGTACTTGCTCTCCCTGTCCTACTTCATTTCCTCTAAGACTTCTCCAAGCAATATAATTGTGCTGTTGATTCTCAATTCAGGGCTTTATGCAGGATAAAATTATTGCCAGTCACACGTTTTTGTAGACACATGGATGTTAACTCTTAAGCCAGCTTACAACTTTCAAATGTGTCTGATGACCTGAAATGGACTACAAACACACATGTGACACCATTTACACTCACTTTCAAGGCACAACTAACAATATCCATGGTTTAGGAAGACATTTATTTGCGCCTTTTTTTTACCCGTCCACAATGGTTTTTACCCGTCCAAATGATGGGTGGACGGGTCTCTGCCTAAAGCCATGATTCTCATGCATCTCACAGTGCAATGTCAGTGCTTAGAAGCCAACATGTATGTCAGGAGGCAGGGGAGGGGTGGGTGAACAGCGTGGGAGTTTGTTAGTTTTTAATATTTGAATTGGCTCTGTCCGTTTTTTCATCTAATAACATATATATTTTTACATCAGCTTCAACCTTTGATGATAGGTAGATCTTACGACATTAAATATAATAGGCTCTCTTAAGATTTGGGAATAAGAAGCTTTGATGGGCGCCATCTTTAAAAATGGCAGACATTTGTATGTCATTGAAATTCAAACATAATACAACATAACAATGCTTATAAAAAATATATTTAGACATCAACTGTTGTGTGAAAAGTATAGGTTTTGTCAGGAGTCATATTTTAAAATGGTGGATATTACAAAATGGCGAATATAATGAAAGTCGGTGAAGGTCAAAAGTTATACAATTTAAATAATCATGTCTAAAACCCAACACTTTTTGCATCGATGTTGTGGTTCTGGATTACCTACCCTGGTAGGATGAATATTTTATTATTTTTAGAAATTATTTTAAATACCAAATACATTATCTATTCATACATTTAGTTTAATTAATTTATTATTATAACAAATTGTTATTATTGTAGGATATTTTATGTGATTTTTATTTTACTATTTTTATTTGTGCATTTTAATTAGTAGCATTCTTAGTGGCATTTTATAAAAAAAAAAACGTTATGCATAATACTAATTCATGTATAATTTTATAAGAAATAATATTATATTTTAGTGAACTCTCAATAAGCCGAAGGCTTCTTTGTTCACTTGCCGTCTGGAGCTTAGCTCTAGGTGGCAACTTTGTTAAACCTATTGGTGGTACTGTAAATTATAGCGGGAAATATTGCATTGATCTGATAATCAAATTGATTTTTTTTAGGCTTCGCTTGGGAACGTAAAAACAACACGCATGCATTGTTGGTATTTCTTTCTTTTCAGGAGAACGATTTTGACAATACTGGCGGCTTTCTGCAGTCAACAATGAACCGTGTGGCAGCAATGGCAAAAGCTGGACATAATCGATACATCATATACTTATTTTTGTTCTCACTCGCTATCTTCTTTGTGATCTGGGTGATCTTGAAGTCAAGGTGATTCTAAGTACAGGTGAAAGTATAAAAAAGTGAATGAGCGCAATATCCAAGAGAAGCAGTTTCTATAGATACTTAATACTTACGTTGCCTATGTGCCCATGCTGTATGTAAACATACAACACACACAACACAAAGAACACGCACAACGCAGTCACTGATCATGGAAAGTCTGTCACAGGCGACGAAGACGTCAGTGACTCTTGGAGGTGAGAGTACAACCCAAACTCGGATGCACAGATGTGTCTGCACTTGGGGCAAACTACAGCAGAAGTGGGACATAGATTCCTCTGTTTGTGATCTTGGTGCTTCTGATCCAGGTCCTACAGATGTGTTTCTTCGTTGTGCACAGCCAAGCACCAGGAGTGATATTCTGCTGCAGTTGATTCCTAGACAAGGATGGTG
Source organism: Oasisia sp. SBJ-2009 (assembly GCA_964017155.1). Taxonomy (NCBI): domain Eukaryota; kingdom Metazoa; phylum Annelida; class Polychaeta; order Sabellida; family Siboglinidae; genus Oasisia; species Oasisia sp. SBJ-2009. The sequence continues at coordinate 32,044,640 of OZ024857.1, read as the reverse complement.
ATGGCACAGGTCCTCAGCAATGCCTTTAGACTGTCTTTATAGTGCATGGCTGGGCCTATATTTCTTGTACTAGATGCCAGCTCGGAGAAGACTGTGTTTGATAGTCACGAGTTGTCCATTTGACCACATGACCAATTATCCCATCGTAGCTGTGCTTTCATGATGAATGATTCAAATGTCAGATGGTTTCGAACACCAAACCATCTGACATAAAGTCATTCATCATGAAAGCACAGCCACGATGAGTCCCTTCAGTTTTTGGAATCCTGTGCTTTTAATATATGCCCATGATCTTTCAGAGACTGCGGAGGTGGAATTAATCAAGCACTTTCCCATACAATTTTTGGACAGTTTAACATTTCAATGTTAGGTAAAATAGTGGGACTTTAGAATTGTATAAACACTTAAGGAAGACTTGGAGATTGTAAATACAAACATATATCTAGTCATAGGTCCAATAACCAACATTTGTAGCATTGTAGGATATTGAAGTTACTATGCTTGTATATTTCTTAAGGGGAAGGGTGCCAATATGCACAAGAAATCTATATTTGATTGAATAATTCTAAAGGCCTCTTAGGGTCCCCCAGGGCCCCAAAATGGTCCATTTTCAGTTTGATTATTCTTTTCAACAACAATTTCAGTAACTTTCTGTATAGTTTTCTTGTTTTCCACCAAAAGGTAAATGTTTACATTTTGTCTGTTTTCTACCTGGGCTAGCTGACAGAGTACTGGAGAGTCTGTTGTGTGTTATGTCCATCCAACCCCCTACCGCACTTTGAAGTATGTGCTCCTAGTCCCTTATTGTTGCATGGGAACTAATCCGTATTTGTTCTATGGCAGACGTTTGTGTCACCAACCATTTAGACCTATGTGAAACTGGAAAGTTGCCTGTTGATTTCCTATAAATGATTGTTGGGTTTATTTTGATGTACATTTTTGTTAATTGTGTGACTGACTTGGCTAAAGATATATATTGTCACCAGTATGTCACAAACAGAAAATTAATAATCTTGATGAAACAATATTATGCGTACTGACCGCCCAAAAATGTTTAACGAAGCATAACAACTTTATAATGTTAACCGTCAAATGTTTGTAATAATCCTGATGCTATAACACTGAAATCGCTGCATAACAACAAGCCAATGCCACCAATGGGGACGGAGCGCTGACTAGATTATAGAGATCAGTGGGTTGAAGCTGGTCTAGCCTCGATTACTCAGGTTCCATGAGGTGGCAGCAGTTTTATCTCTTCAAATCCACCTGACAGGCAAATCACTGGATCACTTGGTAAATCGACATCACTGGATTATCTCCACTAGGCAGGAAGGGAGATAATCGCGGGATGCATGTTTTGACCACTGTTTTGATTCACCAGGTGGGTTCCGCCACAGCATTTTCTGCCAATGACGAGCATGTGTCCACATAGCCTCGGTTACCCAGACTCCGTGAGGTGGCAGCACTTTTGAGCCCCTCAACTGCGCCTGGGACATTAATGGGCTTAAGTTTCTACATCCGGGTAGCCTTACCCCAGATTAGGGTAGAGACGCTGATTGGCTATCAGGCCAACTAGGAAATTAAAATAACGATATACTTTTACAAGATAATAATATCATATGAAAAGTATTTAACATTGAACTTATAACACAAAAATAAGTAAACATTCAAATTTACAGTTGTTTATAAAATAAGAATTACGGCAGGATTAACCAGTATCCGTGAGGTGGCAGCATTGTCTAGCCCCACATGGATAAGCATACCGATTAAATAAGGATACCTTTTTATCAAATAATGCTGTATTATAAAAACTATTCAGAATTAAACTTATATTAACACAAAATAAATAGAAATACAAATTTGCAGTTGTTTATAAAAAATATATATTATGGCAGTGTCCGTGAGGTGACAGCATTGTATAGAAAAGCCATAAATGGTACCAGACTGTCTTCTCGGCGTAGTTCCGCAGCCGACCGACAGTCGGTTAAGCGAGATTAGTGTCCACATGGACAGCCTCTGTTTACCCGGTTCACGTGACAATGATACACATACACTCTGAGTGTGACACAAGGACAGTCTTGAATACAACATAATTAAACACACAAACACAATTTATATTTTGTTAATAATGACTGATTCTTAGTTTGCACATGCAGAAAATGACTTTGTCTTATAATGGTATTTTAGCATCAATTCATAACAGCAACATGCTACGGATATGTGCATATCGAACAAACATTGATATGACGTTAGATTATAATTACACCATTGCTATAAAACAAATGCATCTTCGGTTACATCTAGTAAAAAAAAACAATATGCTGTATCTAAGTAAGAAAATGGTATATGCAACAATGTAAGTAACTGTCCTTACAAAAAAGAGCCAATGGCAGACATGCCACGATACGGATTACCCGGTTCCGATCAGTGTAGTCTCGCTTAACCGACTGTCGGTCGGCTACGGAACTACGTCGAGAAGACAGTCTGGTTACTTAGTCGGCTTTTGTTTTGTGTAAGGGATCGTGATGTTGAACACTCAACACACTGACGATGTGAGACTGTTTATTTGGGTGTAATTGCCCGGTATAATTGACACCTATACGTGTTGTAACAATAAAACTAATGTTACATAGTGACTGAACCATATAATTATATTCACGTATATATTGACGTAGTACACGAACGCATAGTATTTTAATAAACACACGTACCGTTTACCAAGTCTAATACAAATACAGTAATAACAATAACATCAGTTAAACTAGTTACATTCATAACATTTGTGATTAGTCAAGCTAGTTACATTCAGAACATTTGTGATACAATCAACATACCTAGACCCTAGTGGTTCCCTCCACACGCTACACATTAGACCTGTCAACTCTGAACTATAATAGGTGACCGGCCGCTATCTACATCGCTGTCCATCTGCGTGGCTCAGCCGCAGGCAGGCGTTTAAAGTCTGGCCTGACCATGGCATAGATCTAACTCTGTGGGCCTGACAGATGACGCGCTCCTCCCACATGGCCCGACCGATGACGCGCTACTCCCTGTTTCGTGTTCTGTGATCACGTCTATCAATGATAATGACACGAATACATGACTAGGCTCCAACAGTTTTAATCTATGACAAAGTGTCTCCAGCAGACATGCATGTGCTCTTACGCGTAATCTCGAACCCCCAACTATCTGTTATAGTTGCGCTGCCAGTCGTTAGATGGCAGCATGTCTTGGACATAGTCACGTAACATCTCCCTCCTAATTATTCTAAAAAAAACATAAACTAACAAAATTGTTCGACTAAACACTATTGAGTGAAAGTTTACAGTAACTTAAACGAGTATTAAAGTTAGCATGATTAGACTACCATTATTACATTTAAGTTCAATTGCAGTTTGTCTACTGACTTGATCAACTACAATTAACTTCAGTCCATCTACATACTTGATACACAACAACGTGAGTTTGTCCATAGACTTGGTCTATTACAAGTTCAGTCTATCCACGGGCCTGATTACTCTCCCGGATAGTGTAGTCACGGGATCATGTTCTCGCGTGTCTTCTGGCACAACTACCTTACTTAGTCGTGTATTCTGTGTGACTGTTGTAGTTTCCTGTTGTTGAGTTGAGGCTGCGTTTGTCTCAACAGTGACCGTTTCCGGATCGTGTGCTCGATCTCTCGGTACGCCACTAGGTGGTATCATTCGTTCAGGTCTGTCAGCGTGTCACATGTGTCGTGTCGTGCTCGGATGGACGCGATGGTCTGAGGTGTCGGCGGTTTCGACGGTAATGGCGTCCAGTCGCTGTTATGACATCGTACGATCGACTGGACAGAGCTTTGTGAACCGTTGCCTCAGTCCATTCTCTCCTGCCGTGTTCTAATGGCTGCATTCTGATCGTTTCGCCGACATTCAAACGTCGTAAGTCACGTCTGGGGTGGTCTGAGTTCAGTACTGATTTGAACTTAGTTCGCCCACATCCGGATTGCTCTCTGACATCGGCAGGACCACCCGGTTTCAACTGGTTGTGTGTTGTTGGCAGCAACGTTTTGGTACGTCTACCAAACAGGCGCTGTGCAGGGCTTGTTGCCATTCCTTCAGTCGGTGTGTTACGAATGTTCAGAAGACCGAGGTATGGATCTTCCTTAGATGCCTTGCATTTTTTCAGCATCCTCTTAGCGATCTTGACCGCCGCTTCGGCTGCACCATTGGCTTGGCTGTTGCCTGGGCTGCTAGTCTCGTGCACAAACTGCAAGTTCTGTGCGAATTTTCTGAACACAGCCGATGCATACTGTGGCCCATTGTCACTGACAAGTGTGTGCGGTATGCCGTGTTGACTGAAATTGTTCTTCAGCTTTCCTACCACTGTTTCGGAGGTTGTGTCTGGTAGGTAGTCTAACTCGAAGAAACCGCTGTGGTAATATGTTGTTACCATATAGTCCCTTCCAGACCACGAGAACAAATCCGTCCCTACTTTCTGCCAAGGTAGGTCTGGTGTCTCAGTCATGACCATCGACTCTGCAGGTTGCTTATCAGCGTATGTTGCACACACACCACATGTTTCTACGTAGTGACGGATGTCTGTGGACATCTGAGGCCAGTAAATCAGGTCTCGTGCTCTCCTCAAAGACGAGTTGATGCCTATATGGCCGGCATGTACTTTCTCTTTCATGCTCTTTCGCAGTGAAGACGGTATCACGATGCGTTCTCCACGAAATATGATCCCATCCTGGATCGTCAGCTCGTCGCGGTAGCTGAAGTAGGGTAGCAAACGATCTGGCACGCGTCTTCTGTCATTTGGCCATCCTTCCATGATGACTGTACCCAGTTCTTGCAGGACAGGGTTCAACAATGTAGCTCCACGGATCCGGTCTAGGCGTTCCGGAATGAACGCTGTGAGCGTGATGTTGTTGATGGCTACCTCATCCGTGACCGGGTCGTCTGTGGGTGCTCGGGACAATGCGTCGGCGACCGGTATGGCTTTTCCAGGTTTGTACGTCAGCTGGTATGAGTACTCTTGTGATTTCAGCAGCATGTGTTGTAGCCGCTTGGGAGCTTTCCCTAGTGGCTTCGCGCGGATTGCAACTAGCGGTTTATGGTCAGTCACCACAGTGACATCTCGACCGTACGTGTAGTGGTGAAACTTGCTCAAACCAAACAACACGCTCAGCATTTCTTTCTCGTTCTGAGCGTAATGGCGTTCAGCTGAAGACAGAGATCGGCTTGCGTATGCTACTGGCTTGCCATCTTGTAGCAAAACCGATCCCAGTCCGTACTCACTCGCATCGTTCTCCAGCACTAGTTCTTTGTCCGAGTTGTAGAACGCAAGAACAGGGGCCTCTGCCAGCATCACCTTGACTGCATCGAAGGACGTTTGTTGTGTCGTGGACCACACGTAGGGCACGTCATTCTTGAGCAGGTTGTGTAGCGGTTGCATAGTGTCCGTCAGGTGAGGCATGAACCGCGCCAGGTAGTTCGCCATGCCCATGAATCGGCGCAATTCATTGATGTTGGTCGGTGGCTGCATCTCACAGATTGCCGATACTTTAGCTGGGTCCACGCGTAACCCTTCCTTCGTGATTCGGTGACCCATGAATGTGACCTCTTTCAGTCCGATGTCCAGCTTGTCTTTGTTGAGTTTGATGCCTGTCTCCAGACACCGCTCGAAGAACTTTCGCAGGTTCTCATCGTGCTCTTCCGATGTCTTGCCACAGATCACTATGTCGTCCGCTATGCAGATGATGCCTGGTAGGCCACGCAAGGCCTCTAGAAGGTGTTTTTGGAACACTTCACTTGACACCGTTGTGCCAAAAGGCAGGCGACACCACCTGTATCTTCCAAAACATGTCTGGAACGTAGTCAACAGGCTGGATTCGTCATCTAACTTGACGTGCCAGTAACCGGACGAGAGGTCTGCCTTCGAGAAAACAGTTGCTCCTTGCAGCTCATGTAGCACATCTTCGAGAATTGGCAATGTGTAATGCTCACGCTGCAACGCCTTGTTGAGTTCGTGAGGGTCTATGCACACCCTTAAGGCGCCTGATCTCTTCTTCACAACTACCACTTGGCTGACCCATGGTGTCGGTTCATCCACAGGAGCAATGACACCCATGGCTGTCAGTCGCTCGAGTTCGCTCTTCAGTTGCGGTCGAATGGCTATGGGTATCCGTCGGCTAGCCATGATCCTGGGGCACACTTCTGGGTTGACTGTGAGGTGTTGCACACCTGGAAATCCTCCCAGCTTGTCATCAAACAGTGAATTGAAACAACTATCATCTTGGACTGCTGCCACACGATGGAAATTGTTGTCCTGTATTTTCACAAGATGCATTTGCTCGCTGGTCTGCAAACCTAGAATCGGCTGACAGTCGTCATTGTCCTTGAAGACGATGAACTCAACATCAGGTGATGTCTCTGTTTTGGGATTGCTCAGCAACATTCGACACTTCCCAAGCGGTTTTATCATCGTTTTGTTCCACATTGTGAGAACGCCATTGTATGGGACAACATCTCTGGCGTATCTGGCTGGCAGCATATTGACAGTGGCACCTGTGTCGATTTGGAATACGAGCTGCTTCCCGTTTACAAGCATTCGACACTTCGCATATGCGCCCCGTTTTCGTGGTGTCAGTGAATGCACACAGGCGTCGCCACTGTCGTCGTCTTCATCAGGCCCATTGTTGTCACGTATGTTGTACACACGTCGTTGGTGCTGGTTTCCAGACAGCTGATTTGTGTTGCGCCCTTTCATGCATTTCCGTTCAAAATGATCTTTGGCCCCACAATTATTGCAGGTCTTTCCGTATGCGGGGCACATTTCTTTCTTGGGAGCGTGACGCCTGCCGCAGTATCGACACTCACGTTTGAGTAAACGACCATGATTTACGACGTGTACGGGTTCACATACATCATCCAGTACTGATCTGTGTGATATGGCCGACTCTGCAGCTCTGCAGACATCTACACACACGTCTAGGGAGAGTTTGCGGATCTTAAGCAGCTCTTGTCGCGTCTCCGACTGTCTTATGCCTAAGATGATCCTATCTCTTATCATCGAGTTTGCGCATTGATGACAGAAGTTGCAAGTTTTTGCCAACACGCGTAGATCGGCATGGAAATCTTCGAAACTGTCTCCATCCTCCTGCTTCCGGCTATTGAACTTATAACGTTCAAATGTTTCGTTTGCCTCCCCTATGGCGAATTCGTCAAACGCTGACAAGATTTCCGCCACGGTGCGGTGTTCTTGTGGTGTTGCGAACTGGAAACCGTCATACAGCCGCATGGCTTCATCTCCTAGTGAGTTTTCTAGCATCGCAACCTGATAATTTCGTGGCTTGGTAGCAATATCCGATAGTGTGCAATAATTTGACCAGCGCCGACGGAATATTTTCCACGATTCTGCCTTGTTTGGCCCAAACACGAGTGGCTGAGGGGGTCTGGCCGGTGCACCACTATTTCGCGTTTCAACGGTAGCTTGTGCGTCGTCGGCAGCCATTGCCGTTTCGTTGGATGCCGTCGCCATACGATCGAGTAGACTTCGGCGACAATGCCAGTGTGTGAGCGATAATTAGTAGGTCAATTAATGTGACAAATAGATGTTTCTCACGCACCTAATTGTTACACGTTCACCGCTGCCACCATGTTTCGTGTTCTGTGATCACGTCTATCAATGATAATGACACGAATACATGACTAGGCTCCAACAGTTTTAATCTATGACAAAGTGTCTCCAGCAGACATACATGTGCTCTTACGCGTAAACTAGAACCCCCAACTATCTGTTATAGTTGCGCTGCCATTCGTTAGATGGCAGCATGTCTTGGACATATTCACGTAACACTCCCTGTCAGGAAAGCTACAGTAACCACAAAGTAATGGCGGCCGCTCACAGAGTTAGATCATTAATCTTTCCCCTATAGACTAGAGTGACATGCTGGCCCGATGCACTGAAGCCGCTATGGACCACTGGCTGCCATTTACTTGCACGGCAGAAAGTGCTGTACTCAATTGGCAGGATATATGTAGAATAGAACTGTTGAGCAACGTAATAAATGTAAAAAAAAGTCCACTACGATGATATTTTTAACTTGGATATGTGTCGCTGTGTCCCTAGCCCTAGCCCTAGTTAAGACAGCTCATGCTTAATTTATGGTGTAGTCAAGCAGGCGGGCCAGCTGTTGAATGTTTTGAGTTGGTTCATTGTGTTGGGGTAGGGATCTAAATATTTGTCACTGCGGTTCCTTGGCAATGTGAATAATGATCCAGTGGGATAGGCTGTACCCTCCAGCTTAGTCATTAGGGGAAGGGCTGTGACTCGGATTATATATAGAACCCAAACACTGGACAGTTCGGTGGTTGACACCCCACGGACACTGCCGTAATTTATATTGTTATAAACAACTGCAAATTTGTATTTCTATTTAATTTGTGTTAGAATAAGTTTAATTTTGAATAGTTTTTATAATACAGCATTATTTGATCTAAAAAAGGTATCCTTGTTTAATTTGTGTGTTATTCGTGTGGGGCTAAACAATGCTGCCACCTCATAGCTACTGGTTAATCCAGTCGTAATTCTTATTTTATAAACAACTGGATTTGAATGTTTGCGTTATTTTAGTGTTAATATAATAAATATAAAAAAGTATGTTCAATTTTGAATACTTTTCATAGGATATCATTATCTTGTAAACAATATATCGTTATTTTAATTTGTATTTCATAGTTGACCTGAGAGCCAATCAGCGTCTCTACCCTAATCTGGGGTAAGGCCACCCTGGCGGGTCGAATATGCAGAACGTCTCTTTTGCCTTTCCCCAGGCGGAGGTGAGGGGTTTAAAGGCGCTGCCACCTCACGGAGCCTGTGTAACCGAGGCTATGACTGACGATTATAAAAACCAGTACACGAAATGGAACTCGACGCCTGGTTCAATGAAATCGCCAGCATTTCTGATTTCAAAATGTTGACGGTAACCAGTGAAACTTCGATATACGCGCGAACTGCTTAAATACATTGACATTATTTGATGACACTGTCTGTTTTGCGGTACGCAGTTTAAACGTGCTGAAGTGAAGTAAAACGTCGGTAATCTACCAGTTAACTGGCCCCAATAATCGAAAACACGGCGGAAAAACCGTGTTGAAAAGACCTTAAAATTTTAGGCCCGTTAACTGGAAGAGCTGTTTAATGATACAGATTAAAATTTCTTACCAAATTTTAGGTTAAAAATACGGATTGCCGTCCCAAAAATGTGGCAAGTCTGCAATGGTATATATATAATTGATTACCATTGAATGCCACATTCAGTATCAATGATATTTCAGCAGAACTCTGTGGTACTCTCAACGGTAATTTAAAATACCATTCAATACCACTGAACGGGTACAAAGAATCCAAAATATCATTAAAAAAACATTCAAATACCATTCAAATACCCTTGGCCCAAGCCTTGGCCATAATACCCCCTAGGACCATTCAATGGTATGTTTTGCTCTTTTTGCATGGTGATTTAAATAAATACTATATATATATCATGATCTACATAGAAGTCTCATAAAGAAATTATCTGCTAGCAGATGTTGAGGCACGAAGGCCAGCTATGAAAGCCTATTACAAAATGCTGCAAGAAACGGGAGTAAACGGTCATTTGTATGTAAACTTGGAATTGCATAAACACAGAATCAATGTTGATGTCCTTATTCAAAATAGAGGCGCGAACAAAATGGCGGATGATACGAGTGCAAGTGCTTTGGAAAGTAAGTTATGTTTAAACAGGTGCTTGTGTTCTGATTCTAGTTAACTGTTTTGAAAGAGTTATGTCATTTAGTATGTTTTGGAAGGTATTCAATTACAGTGTGTTGTTTTAATATGTACAAATATACGTATCAACTTAGTCTTAGACACAAGTCAACAAACGATCGCCGCTTCGGTTTGACTTGTCATGTCTCAAGTCATGATGATCGAATTAATTAATTTCCACCCAGACAAATGTGAAACCCTAAGGATTACAAAAAAAAGTTAAACCCATCAGCTATGGCTACAATATCCAAGACCACAAGCGATCTCTAGCCATAGACCACATTCCTAAATCGAAGCAAGAGAAATTAAACAAAGTGCGACCAATCTTGGAAAACGGCTACACAAGTCACGGTCACAATGTAATGTTCAGTCAACACTGCAAAACACTTGTCTTAGGCGTAAACAGCAAACTGTCCTGGAACCACAACGTAGATGCTATCACGAAGAAAGCAAATAGCACCCTCCCTTTCTTAGATGTAACACCAGCAACTGCACAAAACCAGGCAAGGCATACACTGTGAGTGTGACTGTCACTGGAATACACTTCTACCATCTGGGACCCCACCTTTCTTCTTCCAATAATCCGCTACCGTCAAGGTCAAGGATGACGATTTCGTGGATGGTGTACATGCGTACAGTTCAGTGCTGGGTAGTGCTGATTACAAATAAAAAATATAGCATTGAGATGTTTATAAAATAATATAGGTAATAGCCTGGTAATCGAAGTAAACAACGCGATGTCACAGTCGCAACTATAGCGCGAGCTGTAGGCACCTCCCAGAGGCACAGGAACCACGGAGGTGATTTCTTTCAATTTGGCATGTTTAAATTGTTCTAAATAGGCTTGGGCAAGGATTTTTCAGTCAAATTAACCATATTGCTGCATGACTTACACATAGAAATATTAACCGTTGTGGAATACAATTTATATGCATAAAAACGTCATTATGTTATCTCATTGTATACGAAATTTCGTTCTTGTTCCTAAAATATAACGCGTTCAGTAGCATTTTAAAACGACCCCCTACTCAACAAAAATCGGCCTGTTGCGACACGCTGCCTGTGCTAAGATGCTATGCTTGTTACGCTAGCGCGAGCGCCTCATCGCGTTTACCACCAGGCTGACAATTTAAGCGTAAAATAGGCTTTCTTCTCAAACGTTGCGCCGCGTCAATTTTTGACCAATTCAATCAGAATAAAGCTTATTTTGAAGAAACATTATTGCTCTATCGATTGGTGATACACACTACGCTGAACTAATAAGAAATCGTCCGCTAAAACGCAATTAAACATGACAACTTATGTCATGGTCGTATTTCGTGAGCAACGTCGCCGTTCCGCATCAGATCGCGTAGTGTGTGGTACCATTCGATCCGGCGTGAAATTTGCTATCCAGTACATATCATTTTATGAATATAACATTTTATTTGTGGGGGCGCACGCCTTTGAAAGGTGGTGGTACTTTTTCCCCGAGTCGCGACACTTCGAGTCTTCGGCAGATCGCCGCACGCGTTAGTAGTAAGTAAGTCGCTAATGTCGTATTCCACGCGTATGTTAGCAATTTCTAAACATCACGGCACATAACAGCTACCAATTGTCTTATGGTCAACGTATTGCATTTTATTGATAATTTATAGCGAATAATTCGTCTATTTGCCTGTTGCTAAATCTATGGGTTTGCCCTTGCAACGAAATAGGCTGACCTAGATATTAACATCACGGTGGGCGCCAGGACTAGTCGATCTTTGTTGTGAGGGGTGTCAAGGAAGCTGTCGAAGCTCGCCGTTTACTTGAGAAACGATCTTTATGAACATATTTTTCACGTTGTGTTGTTTTACTCGATGACAACTATTACAACTGTATTGTCCACACAACAGTAATTGATACGAAATTCGGCATAATGCGCCGCTATTTCAGCTAGACCAACGACAAACATACGCCGCTGCAATGTCTGCGCCGTTGCGATAAAGCCCACTTTCTACTTGTATTCGCGCAACACATGGATTATTACATTTGCAATGCCTTTGAAATAGTATACAACAATTTTATTTAAAAAAAGCAGAGACAAGAAATAACAATTCTTGGAGACGAATTGATCGACCTAGCGTCGTAATTCCATAACATCATAGTTTTTATATCTTTTTGTGTTAATATTATAATTATGTATGTTGTCAAATCATTTTGAAATTCATTCACCCACACGATGGAATGTATTTCGGAATTTATCAATATTACATATAACAATATTTGTTATTAAACTGATTAGTAGTTCAATTTAACACCAATTATTTTATAAATATATGTTATTATAATCTTATAATACTTTTATTACATTTGGACAAAATATATGTAATCAAATAATATACATATATATATATATATATATATATATATATATATATATATATATATATATATATATTTAATGGTTTCTAAATTATAGATTAGTTAATTATGTCAAAAGTTTACACAAAATAGAGAATTTTAGAAGAACTCTTATTTCACGTAAACAACACAATTATATGATTTATGTGAAAATCATGCAGTAGATATACATAATAACAATACCTGTGCTAAATTAAAAGTTTGTAACTTTAATATATGTTTGGCTAGAGCATGGCCAAAATATACCTAATTTTCACTGTCATGGCAGCCATATTGGATACCTAATTTGCATAATTTATGCCAAAAAAATTGAAATAGCTCAATTCTATTGAAAACTAATTACATGCCAAATTTGGTTGATCTGTGTTGAAAAGTAAAGATTTTGTTTGAATCTATACTATCTACCTTGAAGTTTTGACATTTTTCCCCGAGGTAATCAGGGAAAAAAGTAAAACGTCATATAAAACCCAAACGACATGACATGGCTGAATGAAATTTGTTTTACTATCGGAATATAATATGTATCTTTCACAAATTCACATTTTTATCGCTTTTAGTGACTTTTTTCAATTTTGTGCTTGTCTCTTGCCAAGTGTCAATTTGCTAAAATAACATATTCCCACATTTTCAATATGGCATATCTCTGGAAATATTAGTCATACCACTCCAATAATTTATGTACATGTTGACCATGTTGTTGTCATTGGATGCATGTAATATTGAGTTATTCTAGTAATAAGTTAAAAAGTTGTGTTAAGTCAAAAATGACATTTTATAATAAATTCCTTGCCCAGGCCTATTCTAAAACACAAATTATAATTGTTTAATCTGACTTCTTTGTACCGGAAGTGATGTAGAATCACATTGCGAATACATACACATCGATATAAGGTGAAAAAAATTGTTTTAAAAGGCCATAATAATTTAGGCCAGTTAAGTATAAGATTACCATAATATATATATAAAAGTGCATGTTAAAATTTGCAGTCACGATACTGTCTACATGCTAGCAGCGTCACACTAGCCCGACTGCAATTGATCCAACAATTGAAATGGCAGTCCTTAGAACACTGCAGACAACCAGCTAGGCTCACTATCATGTACAGAATTCAACACCGCGCCCGCCTGCTTAGTTGACATCCATCTCAGTAAATACACCCAGCCAGCGCGCACTCACTGTGCCACAGAACATCTAGTTGTTGGGCGTAGAGGCAACCCCTTACAACTAATGATTCAATGCTCCTGGGTACAAGCCTATGAACACTCCTCCTTTACACCCAACCAGTAATTTGAGTAAATGCTCCCTCCACAGATGCTTTCAAGCAGTGCCTTCAAGTGAAAAAAAGGCAACAGTTTAGTGTTATACACCTAAAAGAATTTACACTAGCTAATCATTTGCATCTACAATCCAATTTTTCACCTTAGTGGTTACCTCAGAAAGTGGTCTTAAAGTGGGAAAATCTAGCTAAATCACCGACACCATGAACCGGCCCATCTTGGACCTTGCAACCAATCACAACCCAGCAGTTTGGAAAAGTAATACGTCAGAGAGTCGTCTGCTGGTTCAGCTGTCATAACAGAGAGACAAGCGGTACGCTAAAAGTTGCCTTACGTCGGTTTACCACGAAATCGCGACAGCAATATGCCATAATGTTCCTCATACGCTTATGGTAACAGTACAGTGAAAGACAGTATCACTAAGATGTCTTCTTGTTAACCTTTGAATCGATCAGAACTGAAACAGTGTTTCGGTGGATTCGTTGGGACAGTCACAGACACAGCGCCGATCCAAGACGACCCAATTTGATTGACCTAACCATCAAAACGACCACCAACAGCCGCCAAACTTATCCTAACGTATGTTACATACATATACATACACTACGTTATAAAATAAAATCACTTGCATTCCTCTAACGTAGAAAATCCATAAAACAAACGCGCTGATGTTGACGGCAATTTCGATGACCGCTGGCCGGTACCGTAAAATCACAAACATAAGTTAGCCTTACACAAAATGCCATTAGACGGCACGTTTGTGCGCGCGAATATTGATAAACTTTACTTACTGCATTCGCACGCGCAAAATAGTTTAATTAATTGTAAATAATATAGTAATAATTAATTATTATCATCACTATGATTTGCAGGAAATTATAAGTTTTATTATAATATAGTATTTTATTTATATAGCGTTACATCCATAATTGGTTGTGGCGCTTCACAACATACTGCTATTAAAAATACAATAAGAAGAATACTACCCACAGATAATATTTCAAAATAAATAATGAAAATATGTGTGTCTATGTAATTAACTAAGTGACCTATCAGTATTAAAAAGAACCCATATAAATTCCATAACAACAATAGTGGTAAATTAATGTAGAGGTAATAAATAATTAAGATGGTAAAATAATTACAACGTAACAATAATTTTCATTCAGCACATACACACAGTATGCATAAGAAAATATTATTGAAGCTATACATTTTTCTGCTCATGAATTATTATATTTCCACCACCAGATATGTAATAATTATTTTTGGACAAAACACTGTATTAATTATCGGGACAATAAATCACTGAAATTTAAGCAGAATATGAATATAATATGGGAAATATATGGTGGTAGAAAAAGAAGGTTTTGGAGCATTCAAAAATAATAATATGTTATTGTTTCGTTATCATTGTTAAAAACATCGTTTATATAATATAAGCTTGCATGCTTGCAGTACACGCGGGATGTTTATAGAAATATTCTGAAAATTAACAATGTGACATCATCGAACAACACGTAATTTTATGCAAATACATGCATTTTTTTTTTTTTTTATTACCTGTGGGTAGCATTCTTCTTATTGCATATATTTTAATAGCATCATATTGTGAAGCGCCACAAACAATTATGGATTTGGCGCTATAAGAAAACAAATATTATAATTATATTATAAGAAAACTTAACATTTTCTGAAGATCTTTGTAATGATAATAATTAATTATTACTTGATTAATTAAACTATTTCGCGTGTGCGAATTCAGTAAATAAAGTTTATAAATATTCGCGTGCACCACCGCGCCGCCTAACGTTATTTTGTGTAAATCTAACTTTTATAGCGATTACGGTAACCAAAGAGTCTGAGTTGCCGTCGGGATCTGCGATCGAGTTACTTTTGTGAATTTTCTTCGTTAGAGGAATGCAAGTGATTTTATTTTATAACATAGTGTATGTATATGTATGTAAGACAAGTGATGAGAAGTTTGGCGGCTGCTGGCGGTCGTTTTCATGGTTAGGTCGGACAGTACATGTCATTGTTGACACCAGTCGATGCCGTGTCTGCCTCTGGACTGGTTGTTTGTCTTCTCGTCATTTCAATTTCCCTTGGGTCTTCACCACCACGGACATCTGGTCTGTCTGACAACACAGGCCTTTGTCTTTGTGGCTGAAATCTATATCCAGCCACTTCTGAATCCGTGCTATTTCCGTCAGACGAAGAATCAGAAAATCCATGTTAATATTTACGCTCTTTTGTGAGCGCAAAGTCACAGCGCCACCCGACGGAGTTGCCAAGAAGTAGTACGACAACCACAGTGGCGGGTCCTCCGATACGTCACTGTTTTTCTAAAATGGAGTTTTCCATAGACTTTCTGTGGCTAAATGTTTTTCATTTCTTTTCTGCAAAACCGCTGACGTTAAAAATGTGATTGAGGTTGGAAATTGTTAGTTTTTCTTAGCTCTATTAGGCCCATATCACCAAACCGTTGCCTTTGTTTTCCCTTTAAGTTTGACAGCACTGTCTGTGGCTGTTACAGAGTTTAAAGTATCGTGACCACTGATTTTAACACGCACTTGCACTTTTATATGTATATTTTATAATATTATAATTTGTTAATCAGCACTACCCACCCAGCCTTTCAACATGCGCACACAGAATCATCATCCTTGAAGGTAGTGGATTACTAGAAGAAGAAAAAGTCCTCAGCTGTGTTTGAGTAAACTAAATTCAAAAGCAGGGCATATCATTATATTCACAATGGATGTAGATATGCTTTAGCACTAAATAATTCAGGGGTAGAACTTCAGCATTTATTTTACTAGACAGCGGGACTACTAAAGTCAAAAGTTTACTATTCCGCAAAAATAAACAATCCAAATTTAAGTCGTTCCAATTTGTTTTTAAACTAAAAAAATAGTACATGTTGCAACCCCAGTTAAATAACAATGCACTTTTCATAAAGGTACCAAAGAAATAATACAGAAATAAAAAAGTAATTAATTAAAAAGTGGAGTTGACCCGCAACCCGCGTTTTCTGTTCAATGCGCATGCTCCGCGGAAAAGGGGTATTGCAGTATATAAACTGGTTATCTTCATACTAGAGGAGAAAAAATACATATATATTTACCATATGTGACACTTCATCTCCATCCTGATCCATTTCTATTGGTGAAATATTCCGTTTTCCTGGCACAAAAAAAGATTCTAACACTGCAACGTTTCAGTCACTCGTCTGGAGCAATGCAAAACTCTGTACTCGCTTCAGCCATTCGGGAGTTGACCCGCAACCCGCGTTTTCTGTTCAATGCGCATGCTCCGCGGAAAAGGTGTATTGCAGATGTAAAAACAAAAAACAGGGGTAGAACTTCGAGCATTTATTTTACTAGACAGCGGAACTAGTAAAGTCAAAAGTGTACTAGTCCGCCAAAAGGTTTACTAGTCCACAAAAATTAAAATAAACAATCCAAATTTAAGTTGTTCCAATTTATTCTTAAACTAAATAAATAGTACATATTGCAACCCCAGTTAAATAACAATGCACTTTTCATAAAGGTAGTACCAAAGAAATAATACATAAATAACAAAAGTAATTAATAAAAAAGTGAAGATATGATCTGTATTAAAAAATTCGCAATTGAAAAAGAATGCCGATTGCACTCATTGACTGGCAGTATCCATTATTAATTTTCTGTATCATATATTTATAATCATTTTGGAAATTTAGCTCACATTACAGTGTTATGGAAAAAAATGCTCTACTGGAAAATAAAAATATCACATGAGAAAATTTTAGACATCAAAGAACAGTTAATCTTACAAATAGTGCCCAGACAAGTTCATAGCTGGTGGCTGTGTCATCATTTATCAGAAAAGGAAGCTGCTGTAACCAGCTGCTCACTGGCAACAATTTATCAACGTTTTAATGACTTGGGATTTAGTTACTACATCCCTCAGCCTGTGAATGTGTTGTGGTTAGGGTCACTGTGACTACAAAGAGAATTGATTGATTGATATAGGGTGGGTTGGATGACACATTGACCTTTACTAGACAACCTAACTAGTTATTAGGCAGGTTTACTAGTCCGCCCTTATCTTTACTAGGGTGCGGACTAGCGGACTAGTGGGTAGTTCTACCCCAGACTTATGTAGAATTCGGACCCACCTCAATTTTGACATTATAACTATCTTTTTTAACAGCATCTCAATTTTTTCTCATGCATATCTGTTTTATAAAAAGCGCGTCTTTAGCAGACTTCTGAGGTCGAAAAGACAATGCGGTCAGCATAAACAAACTGTTTATCGTTCTTTCCATGTACACGGCACAGTAATACATCACATGCACTACTGCAGTTGCGACTGGCACAAATCGGAGTGTTATTTAGATCTCAAAATGCAATATTTGTGAAACATAAATACACCTAGGTAGGTACATCAGAATCCGCTAGGTGGAGTATTTAAATATCGCAGTTATTTCTGTTCCAAAATCGATGACCAAGAAATCACATGCAGTGTTCCAGCTAGGTCTTGAAAAGGACAGGGTGCAGTTGGCAGACGGAGGGCACTTTTATGCGTGAACGACATTTATGAGGGCACATCTTTTGAAATACGTTTATTTTACTTAACTCTTGTAATACCAGAGTTAAGTAAAAAAAACGTATACCAATGGTATTTAGTTAATTTTCATGAAATGAAGCTTGTGGCAGTATCATATATTGACTGATTACAGCTAGCTAAGTAACTCAGTGTTGCCCAGGGGAAATGCAGTCATGTGTACCAGACGTCCCAAACATGCATGATGTATTATAGTAATATTACACAGTCAAATGTACATTAGTAGGGTACAAGGTGTTTTATTGGTAACGCAACTATTGTACGGTGTGCAAACCATTGGATAACACTCCATTCCAACAATTCCTTAATCATTTATCTGTATATAAATCGCTAACTAACATTTTGACACAGAGTGGTAGTCTCTTCTCTGAGACATTGATGTCCACATACTTCTTTCTGTCTTCATTCGCCAATTTGCAACGCATTAAACACAGATGGTTAATTATAATTACTTATCTATATGACTATATCCACTATACCCTTCTACTGACCAGGGATGAATTTGATGAGCCACTCTTCAGGTGGGACCACTGTTGCATTATTTTTGTTTTATTGGGAAATATCAATTTAAGATCCTATAACTGGCTATATTAGAAACTTAGTAGTCAACTGCAGCACTTGTTTGTGGTTTCATGAAAAGGTATAAGCCTAGTGGACATTTATTATTAATGGCATTACTTGTCAATTAACATGCAATATATCAAATAAAACACTTGTCACTTTGTAATAATTATTATAATGTATAACAGAGTATATAGTTTGTTTTAAATGTTCTACAATATTTAACATGTATTTGTGAGTTTCCAATTATTGTGTTGATGAAAGTTTTCCATTAAACATGGCATACTGACATTTACAGAATGCATAATAATAACATTAACTCATATAGTACTGCACATGTATTCAGAAACAAAGAATTCAGGGACAATTTCTGTTTGAATACAACATTGCTGTATAAATAGCACAAATATCACTGTTTATTTTAATATTGATAGGCCTTCATATTGTATCCTTTTAGCACTTATTTTATTTAAACAGTTTACAATTTCCCAGGTCCAGATAAATTACCAAAAAAGTTTGTCATATACAACAGAAAAGGTTTCCCCATAACTAGTACAAGTGGATCACATAGAAATTGACTTTCCAGTACTTGGAAGTGCAGCCAACTCCCTTGCTACAATGTTTTAAACTACATCATATTGTCAACAACATCAGTTGATTACATCACCTTATCATAGAGCCAATAGAACAGGCTGGATCTTGGTGGTCTAGAAGGGCTCCTCATTTATTGCTCTTGTCCCACGTGGAAGTCTTTGAAGTGGTTAATTGGATACAATTGTTTCAAGCCAATGGGAAGCCAGCACTGAGCTGTTGAGCTGTCTCAGACACTTTGACCCCATTGGCAATTGCACCGGGCTACTGCTAAATGACAGGGCCCTAACAAAAGGCACAGGGCACAAGACAAAAGGCACATGCAAATGAGGGCAGGGCGTTGCGCCCTTGGGAAATGGCCTAGCTGGAACACTGAC
This sequence comes from Oasisia sp. SBJ-2009, assembly GCA_964017155.1. Classification (NCBI taxonomy): domain Eukaryota; kingdom Metazoa; phylum Annelida; class Polychaeta; order Sabellida; family Siboglinidae; genus Oasisia; species Oasisia sp. SBJ-2009. Next base: position 32,025,042 of record OZ024857.1, on the reverse strand, counting down.
ATGGTCCTGCTATTTAAGAAAACAGTGTTTTCTGACTGAAATCGACCAATGGATAGCTGTTTTACGTATTGAGCCATTTTTGACCTTGATCGCTTTTGTGTGCAGGTATTTGAAGTTTGATGTTTTCTTTACTTGTAAAATAAGCACATAAATCTAACTAGGTAGTCTACAAAACTTGGTAGGTAGTTAGGCTTCACGGTGATCTCGGCCTTTCGCGATCTCGGCCTAAGTGATCTCGGCCTGTTTCGGTGATCTCGGCCAGTGTGCAGCAGTGATCTCGGCCTGTGCGACAGTGATCTCGGCCTGTATAGGGAGTGATGCTCACCATACCCTCACCAATATAATGGAGTGATATAATGGTACAGCATATGTATCATGTTGCAAAAATATGCAATGCATAAATAATCTGTGACGATCAGTCGTTATTTCGTTTCGTTCTTCATGTTGCAAAAATATGCAATGCAATAAAGAAGCTGTGACGATCAGTCGTTATTTCGTTCTTACTTATTGACTATTGATAAATCTCCAAGTGTTATCATTGAACTTTTTGAGCCTGCAATGCAATAAAAATGTTGTGACGATCCGCTAAGTTTTGAGCAATGAACCAATCTGTTTGCATGGATTCTGTTTGATAGTCTTCTTCTAAGAACCCCGTATTACGTAGTTAAATTTTTAGCATTATAACTACGCAACTGAGTTATTAATGCAATACACATTAATAAAAAGGGTAGAATGCGTGGTAATTTAATTGTTTCGCAATAGTCCTTTTCTTATTGTTTCTACTTGATTTGTGTCCGTTGGGAAGGTGCGAACATAATCGACTCCCAATTGTTGCTGAGCTATATTGAGCACATCTTTTCGTTTGTCTTTGATTTATGGGCTGTGTGAACGTGTTTTGAGGCACGCCATAGTAATCAGCTGTCTACTTATGCATTGCGGTATTGAGCAGATTCTTTCTTTCATGATTTTTCTTTGATTTGTTGCAATGCATGGAAACCACGTAGAGTAATTGAGTTAACACCCTTGTTGTTGTTGCGTTGTTTATAGTTTTACAGCCGTGACTTTAAACAATGTAATCACGTCATGAGCACATATGAAATAAGGGCTCGACCGCAGAAAGCTTTCATTTACTAAAAGCTCTACACTTGGGTGAGAAATGCCTCCATTTGATGTTGGCAAGTATTACATTGGCGCACTCCTATCCTGGAATTGGTCGTTGCATAAACGTACGATACAACCATTCGCTTGTGTTAAACGTCAAAAATAAAGACGACGGCATGTACTTCGATACACGCAAGAGCTAGCGTAAGAGGCTGCACACCCTAGATACTTGATGATTACCCGTGAGATTCTGATCCTTCTGAGAGGTAATCCTTAAAATATACACTCACGCAACTAACAACAAAAGGTAAAGCCACTACAAGCGCTACAAGCCTCCGTTTACTCCACTTGAAAGACCTTTATTTATGCTATACGCTGTACTCAAGAAGGACAAAACAAAGGAAAGATGGAAATAGACAGAGATCGCTGCTGTACAAAATAAAAAAACAGACCGCTGATGAAAACAATTCTTATCAACCATGCAACGTTAGGTATACTTAACACAAAAACACTGGCCGAGTTCACCGAAAACAGGCCGAGATCACTTCCCGACAGGCCGAGATCACTGCCGTATAGGCCGAGGTCACTTGCCGAGTTAACCGAAAACAGGCCGAGATCACTGCCGTATAGGCCGAGGTCACTTGCCGAGTTAACCGAAAACAGGCCGAGATCACTTCCCCACAGGCCGAGATCACCGAAACAGGCCGAGATCACTGCCGCACATTGGCCGAGTTCACCGAAAAAGGCCGAGATCGCTAAAGGCCGAGATCACCGGGTACCGTAGTTAGTATGATATATCAGCTTTAAAATGATAAAAGTACTATGTAGCATTTTTGTGTGTACTTGGCCAGCGACACAGCGAGATGGGGAACTTTGGCATTTTGTGCGTTTATTTTCAACAGCCTCGGTTCGACATTGGGCCACCGGTTTTTAAAATCTACTGACCTGATGGGCCAGTGGTTTCAATCCGACCTGACCACCGTTGACATTTCGTAACCAGACCCTTCACAGAAAAATAGTACGACCTTAATATATTAGGCTATTTATTGACGTTTGTTTTGTTACATTTTCTTTATAACTTATTATTACACAACTGTATCTAAAATTGTAGTATAATTAACTTACTTTGGAGCATAATGTCGAAGGTGAGTACGGCATTTCGATCCGTCAGCTACGGACCTTGTTCACATACTGGTGTCATGTGGGTTGCCTCAGATTTCGGCGAGATAATTTGAGTGTAGATGGCAGGCAGATGGTATCCCTGATCTCTGTTCATGGTAGGAGCTCTCTGTCTGATGTATTGATGTTATAGATGGTTCCACATCAATCAATTGGTGTTCTTTAGGTGTTTTGTCTTTAGGGTGTACTACCATCGAGCGGAGGGTGTTCGCCGGCTTGTGGTACATGTGTATGTTATGTGACTTATAAATCCAGCCAAGCTGTTCTGATACTCCTGCCACGTATGGTAGTCCCAGCATAGATCTTCGTGTGTTGTTGCTTGTGTTGGTTGGTGTTTTTGCACTGGATGGTGGAGGTGCAAGTGCCCACTCTGGGTATCCATTGGCTCTCAGGGCATTGTGGGTGTGTGCCAGTTCTGATTTCCTGTCTTCAGCTGTCACCACAGCATACTGCTGTGCCCTGTTGGTGAGGGTGCGTACAACTGAACGTTTGTGGGTTAGAGGGTGATGCGAAGTTGAGGTACTGGTCCATGTGCGCCGGCTTCCGGTAGATGGTTAACTTCGTGGATCCATCATCCAGAATATGGGTGCTTAGATCCAGGAAGGGAAGCTTGCTGTCTTTTTCGGGTTCGATGGTGAATTTGATGTGTGGATGATCAATGCTGTTTATGTGTTCAGTGAACTCTTCCACGTCGTATTCGTGAAGTACAGTGAATGTGTCATCCACGTATTGTAGCCACAATGATGCGCCAGTGCGGTGCTGTAGAGATGGCTATTTTCTCAAATTATTCCATGTAGCAATTAGCTACTAGGGGAGATATGGGTGATCCCATAGCTGCACTGTCAGCTGCACTGTCGCTTTAGAAGACCAAGTTTCGGCAGCAGTTACATCATGAAGACTTTCAGAAGCTCTTACGTTGGTTTTAATGTTAATTTTTCAGATTGCAACAATAAAAAGAGAGAAATCAGTGTTAAATGAAATGTTTTAATTGTGGTGTCAGTCTGCAAATATAAAATCTGAGGCACTGTTCACACTACAATTTTAGCACGGAAATGACAATCCCACAGATAGTTGAGCTTCTTGACTTCTGCCTGAATACGACCTACTTCATATATGATGGGGCATACTACCAGCAAACACAGCTTTCTCTGTCATGCTCCTTTGCAGTGAAGACAGTACTACTACTAGTACTCCAGGTCTAATAGGGTAGCAAACGATCTGACACTCGTCTTCTGTCATTTGGTCATCCTTCCATGATGAATACTAGTGCTGGTTCAATACCAAGTTTTGTTCGATACCGATCGATACCTGAATTTTGTTCGATACTTACGTGATAAGTCTAATATTCATATAGAACACAGTTCCCAGTAGAACTAGAAGCACACTATGCAACAAAAGTAGTTCTGGTTCAATACCAGAATTCTTCGATATCAATCGATACCAGATTTTTATTTGATTCTCAAGATTTATGTTGTTAGTCTAATTCAGTACAGTAGAGATCTCCAAAGAAACACACTATCCACTTAGACTAATGCCACAGAAACACAATTACACACATACATTTTTACTTGTATGGAAATACCGGGGGTATGTGATGATTTTATAGTCATGCAAACAATGATTAATATGCAATTTTTATTTTAAGTAAAAAAACAGTTGTGACTGTTTCAATAAAATTGATTACTGTTGACTTGTAAAACTAAAAAGTAATTGGAATATAATATTAAAACAATAAAGATAATTGCAATAAAATACTTAGTGGCAAATTAATTAATTGCAGTGAATTATTTTAAATTAAAAACAGTACCTCACCCCAGCTGTTTGAAAATACACTATATAGCAGCTTACTTTCAATATCGGCTTGTCTCCTAAAGTTACCATCAACAAGTACAGCTGAAACATAACATACAATAACAAATAATATAATGTTATTGTTAAACACACCTATCACTTAGTCTTAGCACAGCTGAACACTCACTGTTATAACTGTTTTTTTGTTATACACTTCACTTGAAACCATTGTGCCAAAAGGCAGGCAACACCACCAGTATCTTCCAAAACACACCTGGAACGTCGTCAACAGGCTGGATTCCAGAGATGGAGTGATTACAATACAAATGTACTTGAATACGAGTACGATTACTAATCCAGGGGGTCATAATTAAAAGAGTATCCGATTCAAATATGTAGTATATAAGACATGGGGTAAAATATTGTAGTATAGTTAACTTACTTTGGAGCATAATGTCGAAGATGAGTACGACGTTTCAATCCGTCAGCAACGGACATTGTTCACATATTGGTGTCACGTGTGTTGCCTCAGATTTTGGCAGGATAATTTGATAGATGGTATCCCTGATCTCTGTTCATGGTAGGGGCTCTCTGTCTGATGTATATGGCCTCCTTCACTCTTGTGCCAGTTGGATTCACGGGTCAGTATTTTTGTGTTCTTCAAGGAAACTGAGTGTCCTGTGGCCCGGTGTCATATAGAATATTGACCCGGGGGTAAAGTAACCCGCGGGTCACTATTCTATATAGACTAATGACCCCCGGGTCACTTTTCCATAGATTTTCAGTTATAGAAAAATGACCTGCCCTATAGAAAAATGACCCACCCCATATTTTATGGATAAATATTTTGAAATAATGGTTTTAATCATAATAATAAATTACAGTACATAACCAACTATTTAATTTCAAAAGATGATATATAATCTTAAATTTATGTCACCAAATAAAAATGAAAAAGTTTGTTTAATTTCTGACAGTGTTGAACCTGTTAGCAAATGTCATTGATATTTTTTTAAATATCCAGTTCTTTCATACAAATTACAAGCCCATAACCATCCAAACTGTCAAAGCTTTGCAGTTTTCTATGTATAACAAGCCATGGGTAAATATACTATACATAGAAATGTGACCCCCCTCCCCCGTTGTAAATCATTTATTCGGTAATTATCAAATGGATATTTACTGTGATGCTTTTATGGATCATACAAGGTCACATAACCATATAAATTGGCAAATATTTTTATAACATTTACTATGACTGGAAAACAGTATTTTGGCATAACAATAATAATAATTATTATTAATGTGGGCTTTCTAGGGACTGTGGCAATATAACCTTTTACTACCAGAACTTCAGTAAGCAGGAGGGTCAGGAGATGTGGCTTCTCTGGGGTGAGAAGGTATTAATTAGGGAAATCTGACTGAATATTTATTGAAATGCTCAACAGTAATCGAAAATGAATAGCTCAATTATTATTACATTTATTAGATTACTGTTAATATTGCCATTTCTATCTGTCTAATATATTTGCTTGTAAAAGTTCATATGAAAAAAAAAAATCGTGAGAAGTAATCGTGAGTACGATTACTTTGGTAATGTGCTCGAGTACGAGTACAGAGTACGATTACTCCATCTCTGCCAGTGGATTCGTCATCTAATTTGACGTGCCAGTAACGAGAGATCTGCCTTCAAGAAAACAGTTGGCCCTTGAAGCTTGTGGAGCACATCTTTGAGAATTGGCAATGTGTAATGCTCACGCTGCCTTGTTGAGTTCGTGAGGGTCTATGCATACCCGTAAGACGCCGGCCTGATATTTTTTCTTCACAACCACCACTTGACTGACCCATGGTGTCAATTCATCCACAGGAGCATTGACACCCATGGCTGTCAGTCGCTTGTGTTCACCCTTAAGTTGCGGCGGAATGGCTATGGGTATCCGTCAGCTAGCCATGATCTTGGGGCACACTTCTGGGTCGACTGATGTTTTGCACAACTGGAAACTCTCCCAGCTGGTCATCAAACTATTTTAGTGAAACAACTATCAGACAATGAACTTAACATCATGTGATGTCTCTGTTTTGGGATTGCACACAATCATTCAACACTTCGGTTCCCCCATCATCCATATTGTGAGAATGCCATTGTATGGGACAACATCTCTGGCATATCCAGCTGGCAGCATATTGACTGTGGCACCTGTGTCAATTTGGAATGTGAGCTGCTTCCCGTTTACAAGCATTTGACACTTCGCATACATGCTTCCCGTTTTCGTGGTGTCAGTACACCCAGGTGTCACCACTGTCGTCATTTTCATTAGGCCCGTTGTTGTCACATATGTTGTATACACATTTTGGTGCGGGTTTCTAGACTGCAAGTTCTTGCTGCGCCCTTTCATGCACTTCGTTCAAAATAATCCTTGACCTCACAATTATTGCAGGTCTTTCCATATGCGGGGCACATTTCTTTCTTGGGAGTGTGACGCCTGCCAAAGTATCGACACTCACGCTTGAATAGACGACCATGAATCATATACATCATCCAGTATTGTCTTGTATGATATGGCCGACTCTGCTGCCCTGTAGACATCTACACACACATCCAGGGAAAGCCTATGGATCTTAAGCAACTCTTGTCATGTCCCTGACTGTCCTATGCCTAAGATGATCCCATCTCTTATCATCGAGCTTGCGCATTTATTGCAGAAGTTGCAAGTTTTTGCTAACTCGCATAGAGCGGCATGGAAATCTTCAAAACACTCTTCATCCTCCTGCTTCCAGCTATTGAACTTATACCATTCAAAAGTTTTCCCCTATGGCGAATTTCTTCAAAAGCTGATAACAAATTCCATCGTGGTGCAGTGTTTTTGTGGTGTTGTGAACTGGAAACCGTCATACAGCTGCATGGCTTCATCTCCTAGTGAGTTCTCTAGCATTGCGACCTGATAGTTTCGTGGCTTGGCAGCCATATCTGATAGTGTGCAAAAATTTGACCAGCACCAATGGAATATTTTCTATGATTCTGCCTTGTTTGGCCCGAATACGAGTGGCTGGGCAAGTGCACCACCATTTTGTGCTTCAACGGAAGGTTATGCGTCATCGGCAGCCGTTTCATTGATCGAATAGACTTTGGTGACAATGACAGTGTGTGTCCATTAGTGAAGGTAATCAGTTTGGCTGGTATTGCATGTGATCTAGAAACAAAAAAATGTCATACTGTATTTGAAAAAAGTATTTGAAAATATTAGAAAAAGTCAAATACATTATGAAAGTATTTAAATACAAATACCATTTTCATTCCTAAAAGTCAAATGCAAATACAAATACAGTGTACTTTGAAAAAAGTATTTAAATACTTTCAAATACAAATGTATTTGATCCCATGTCGGGTAAATACTAATGATCATTTCAAGAGTTCAACGGATGGTTGTTTCAAAATTTTCCTCTCAATCAGAGCTGCTGGAAAGTGACATCCTTTTACTGTTTTGGGCTCCCAGGTTTTGTAGGTGGCAACACCAGATGACCTCTTCCTGGCTCCACCGCACACCCACAACCCGCATTCATATTTTCTGTTTAATTTTCTATATACAATGTTTTGTCAATGTATGTCATGTAATAACTATTACATTATGCTATGTTTGACATTTTGTGGTTCAGCTGGAGGTTGTATCCATGTCAAATTGATTGTTGGAAATGACACAATAAGGTGTTATTGAGATGCCAACAGTATATTTCCTCAACCGAATAATCAAACATGCAAATTTTTTTGCTATGCATGTCTACCTTCTTCAAAATGAATAATTTATTTTATAAATTTATTTCCAAGTCATCGTTGTATGCTGAATACTTCTTAAAGGTGATGACTGCAGTGTGGATGGACAAATGTTATCCTAGTTTTCTTTGTCCAAGATATTACATGTATTATGAAAATGTGAATGAAAACAAATGTGTATTTAAATGGACATAGTAAAATGTTTATATATATATAGATATAATAATTTGAGTTATATATTATGCATTCACATATTGCTGTGATGAAAATGTTGCTAAACATGTAAGATTAGAACAGCTGGCACATGCGACTTGAACGGTATCAGGTATTACATAGACTACAGCCAGGCATCATTGAGCCAGAGACAGCCTGATACATAAAAAAAACACAACTACAATGGAAACAAGTGAAAAATTTTATGTGTAATACTTGCCTATGGTGTACACTAGCTAGTAGCTATACTAGCATTTTATGTTCATGTTTACATTTTTATATTGAATAAATTCATCACCATCAATCATGGTTGTCATAAAAATCTAAATTATATTCCATAAAAGTAAATGCAAATCATCAACATGCAGTAATAATAGTAAAATGTGAGTCACAAAACACTGTTTTAATAATTGTGATAACCGACATAATTCTTCGTTTGACGTTCTGTTGCACGAGATAATGGATGCTCCCTGTGATCATCCGGAGCCTACTGCCAAAGTTCCAAAGCCAATGATTTATCATTTCGTCCCTCACGCCATCTACTCTCCCTAGATATGTACTTTTGCAATTACATAGCTTATAAACAAGATCCTGCGTAATCAAATGCAACACCGGTACATATAAAATTATAAATACTGGCTGAGTCATGTGAGCAATGCCGGGCGATGCCGACTGTCAAACTGGTTTGACACTGTCAGACTTGTAATCTTACAAGTCGAGTAGGCCTGAAATGACGTTCACAAGTTGCAGTTCTCGTTGAATTAGCCCACGACTACTTGCGCTTGTTGCTAACTGCGATAATGCACTTAAGACGTACCTTCACAGAAGAAGCACTTTGTCTTCGGAATATTCGTCATGACACGCAGATCGAAGCATGTGTCATTTGTTATTGTGCCGTAGGCTGCCGATCTCGTATAAAACATGTGACCCAAAAAGCGTAGGATGTCTACAGCTGCTGATGGTTTCGCCAATTATACCCGGTGTAACAACGATTCTTTTTGCCGAATAAAAAAAGACAAGTACGCATATTAAACTTAAACTGACTGTGCGTAGTAGTTAAACTATTGATACATTACACATCAGGACATAAAAGAAAAGGATTGGCGATGGGCAAAACGGTATGATTAGGAAGCTTTAAACGCTGGTGTGGAATATGTTGACCAATAAAAATATATCCAAACAATGCTATCCAAATTCCAGTGAACTGTTACAAACAGGATGTGGTATATTTCCAGAATTTTCTCCACGGTATATTGAAGCCAAAACAACCCTCTTATCCTCCAAATTCATGTTCTGACACATGCATTAATTACAAAACATGCATGGGAAGCAAAGATAGTTGGTTTTATTCAAGTCACTGAAAAAAACAGACTTTTTGCTAGGTGGTGAATTTGGTTCAGAACCATCGGTTGTGGAAAGAACTCAAATGAAACATTGTAAAATTACTAATTTGTTGCTAGAACATGAATATGGTAACCTACATTTTTCTCAGATAAAATGCAGACATGCTTCTTTATATTACCATTCGGGCATTCAGATTCTAAAACAGAATCACACCATATCAGGGTGGCTGGAAAATAAGTCAGAAAATTAACAGGGAAGACTACTTAGCCAGGACAAAGTGTTGAAATGCGCAGGCGACATCTAGATAAAGAACGTGATGTAATCAGAAAGACGAGAGAAAAACGTGAAAACAATTCTGATAATAAAGCAAAGGAAGCCAAAATTATTTAAAGTCAGAACACATTTACAAGAACATAATGAACCTTGCCAAACAGTTGGCCAGCTTAATACAGCACTTACGAACTGCAAAAGTGATCCTATTGCGTTACCTGTATATTGAAACTTCACATTCAGATTATAATTACAGAGCTCTAGTATTTTTACCCAGGATGACTGTGTCTTGCACATATTATATGGAATTAATAAATATTTTCTGGTTATAGAAATCATAAGCATTAACACAATATACACCATAGACATTTAACGAGAGTTATTTATTATCTTATCCCAAACCCCGTAAGGTTTGTGTTCTTTATATCGCTGATCATGAATGTAATTTTAATAATATGTAAAAACTCCTCCGTGGATGTACCCCGTAGTCCCAATTCACATTACAATGTATTTTTTTATTTACTTAGGTTCCTCAGCCGAAGCACTGGTGACAATGAAGGAAGGTTAGTTGTTTTGTCACTTGATGCTAAACACTACAATATTGTTGATTGAATATTTCACCCAAATTGTAATCTTTGCAAAAAAAAAAAATTGTACTACTGTATGCTATCCTAGAAAATGTCTACATGGGTGACAGTATTTGTACGAAATGTTTCTTCATTTCAAGCTGATCACATATTTCTTGTACGTATATACCTGTATTTTTTCAAGACAAATATTACTCTCAGAGCCTTTTCAAGATGACATTTACACCTGATATCATAGTAGACAAGGCTCAGACTTTACACAGTATAATAATTGTGCCAGTCATAAATTTGTTGGTGGACTCGTGTATATTAAGTTATTAACTCACACACAAGCTGGTCTAGCTATGTGATTATGACATAACATCAAGTACAAACACATGTGTGACACCTGTTTTCATTCTGCGTAAGACATTAACTTTGTAGTTTGCTACTTTTTGGTAAGGGCATCTCAGGACCTCCCCAAAAAGCGAAATGGTAACATTGTGCCTGTTTCTCTCTGGGCTTTTAGCAGATCTCTGGACACAAACGCCTGTGGTGATTTGTATATAGGTGCGACTGCATAACTAATTGCTCTGGTAGGGGCTGTATCAGTTGCTCAGTAGAGATACATTGTCATATGTAAGTGACAATTGACAACAAATAGAACATTTATATTCTAGACAACTATAGAGTGACAATTCAAACACTTTATTGATATTGCCTGCCTCATTCACACAACATGGCTGCGTTTCTGGTCATTTCATATGAATAACAAGAGAAAATGCCAGTTATGTGATTACAGTGAAGGTACTACAATTTGTATTTGATTGAATGTTTCTAAGGGCACCTCTGGGCCTCTCAAAAACATGTCCACATTTTGCCAGTTTCTGCCTTGACCCCCCCCCCCCCTGCCCAAAGGGTCCCCATCCTGGAGATTAGGCAGCCTGCAACAAACCATAGAAAATTGGTTGTTGTGTATTCATGGCTCCCCACTTCCATGCACTGAATAGTGGACCAGCCAATATGTGATATAAAACTTTCATCGGCATTTTTTGTTAATAGGATGAAACTATGGTAGATAGATCACTCATAGCATGTGGGAAAAGTTGTGGGTGGATGCCACCCTTGATTTTGAATTTGAAGGTCATTTTCAAGGACGAGAAAGGTCAAAATTTGTATATTGTTTGTTTTGTATTAATTTGGACCACAATCAATAGATCTATCCAATGAAATAATTTTTATGTTCACATACTTGCATCTAACCAGTGTAATTGACAAGTAAACATTCACTTTACAATATTAAAGTATACGATAACGAAACACAAAACTACGTTTTTCTCAAAAACACGGTTTTTAATTAAGAACTGTATAGAACACTTGGTCGTTTTATTATAATGTTCCCATATGCACTATGGTGTCCAATAACGTGTCACATTCACTTCCTCCCATGTCTATTGGCCAGTTGGGTTGCAGCAGTCCACCCCCATCACACCCGCAAGCATACGTGCAGCTGAGGTTCGTTTTGAAGCAACTGCATCGGGCCGCTCTGCACTTAACCTTGCATCCACAAGTGACCAGTTCTAGACACGCATCTGGAATAGGAGGCAGTCTTGTCCATATAGCTATCAAGCAGTCTGACTACTCCATCATCCATGCAGAGATGTCGGTGGGAGAAGGGATGTCTATATGCTCCTGGTCTGCCTGCAGCCAGATCTTTGCTTGATAGTTGGCGCGAGCGGTGTGAAGTTCCAGGGCGTCTCTGGTTGGGGGTAACATCTCCAGACCAAGCTTGCCCTTACCGAAGAGTTGGAGTCTGGCATTGTCGACGGTTTGTTGCTCAGATGTGCCGTACAAGTGACATACAAATTGTTCAATTGGTGCGAGTTCTCCATCACGACCAATCCCCTGCACAAGATGCGGATGATTTTGAAATGTTTTCCAGCAAGACCACTTGCTATGGCCACTAAACGCTGACGTTGTGTCACAACCTGTAAACACCTGGAAGCCCAGCAGGTTATCCCTCAGAGGTTTTGCAAGTCTCTCAGACAGTGGATGTATTGGATAGCATTTCCTCTTCTTTGCTGTTCCAGAGATCATCCACACTTCTGCTGTTTGTGCTGGTATAAAGTGGACTAGAAGCAGCATGACATCAGTATCTCTGCAGATAACCAACACTCTTTTGTATCCCTGTTTGACTGCCTCACACGAATGGAGTACCAGCTTGGTGTCCACCTCTTCATGGTTTCCTTGAAGTTTTACTTCACTCCTCCTTGTTGACCTCGCATGTGTACCACAAAAGAATCCGCCTCCTGTTACAAGCTCACATTGTTGTGGTAGATCAGTACCCTTTGTCACGATGATCTCTGTCAAGAACCTGGCGAGGTCGGCCTTGTTCTCATCAAATGCAATAAAGTTGCTCCATACCTGTGGAAGTGGGACATTTCGTCCATCGATGACCTTACGAATTCCTTTTCTTCCCCACTCGCTTTGACCTTGTCACTGCCTTGATCGATGGTTGCCCGGTGTAGCGGTCAAACACTACATCAACTCTCGTTGTGTGACATCTGAAGTGACTTGTGACATTGTTAAAGAATACGTCGGCATAGTCGCCAAACGTCTGCCACCCATGAGGTTTTCCAAGAGCTTGGATCAGACCATGACCGTCAATCATCACACACGTCTTCATGTTGGCTTCTGGAATTGCCGAGGGTATAGGAATGCCATCCACCAGGACATTGATTAGCTCTGACTTTTGTGTCGAGTTCATGTCGCCTCCATGCTTGGCCAGAGACAGTGGGACTGGGGACAGCTCATGCTTCAGGATACTCCCCATTTCAACTGTTCGACCCGCGGTGTCAGCAATGAGTAATCGCTGCAGAAGCTTTCTGTCGGCTTTGACAGTCTTCTCTACATTATGTTTGGTAGACACGGTTGCTTTGTACAGAGTGGCAAAGGTTTTCGAGCGATGCTTCTTAAGCACATCATGAAACCCCACAGTTTTCTTAATTAGGCGTTGCTTCAGGTTGGTGATAACATGCAGTTTCCCCCGTTCTTCAGCTCTTAGGAGATCACTGACCACGTCAGTCGGGGCAGAATCTTTGGATGCCAAAGATAACAAGGGTATGTCGCCACTTATCGAATCCATGTCTCCATCTTCTTCTTCTCTCAAAGCAATGTTTACTCTGAATACGTCCAAACGTGTAAGTTGTGTGATAAGCTTCTTCACGTCATCAGCATCACACTTCATCTGGGAAGGAAGGCTGTCACTGCGGGTGAAAGTGGTCTCTTCCTCCTCATCTTCCAGGTTGAAGAGGTATCGCGTGTCCTGGGAGATTCGTGAGCATTCGGCCCAGGTGACACAAAGCTTGTCCCTAGTTTGGTCATTTCTTGTAATGCCTATGATGCCGTTCTGCATCTTGCATGGTTTGTTTATCCACTCAGTTGCCTGGTCAGCGGGAACTTGGTTGAATCGTCTTTTGGTTCTCTTCACAACGAAGTTCCCTTGCATGAACTCTGCGTAGACCTCTAGTGCTGTCATCTCAAGCAGTTTCATATCCGCAAGATACACAGGTCCCCATCGGGCATAGTTTGTGTGGTCATAGATTGTGAGCCATGGCAACATTGCAGCAAACGCTGCTAGATGGAGAGTCCAGTTACCATCCCTCTCACCTCTGATGAAGTCTAGCAGAATCTCCACCATGTTCATAACGTAGACCACATCAGCCGCCACCGCAAAACTACCGTAAACCTCACCATACACGCTATACCGCTCCTGATGAGCGGTTACAATTATTCCATACATTCGTGTGTAAATTCAATAATCAGCACATTATAACACAAACGATACATCTGTAAATCATAAAATATGTGGTTTTGTGCAAAGATGGTCAAGTGGATGTAAAATAATGGAAAACAATATTTTCACTGAAGTTGGTTTTATGACCTTCAAAATGACCTTCATATTTGATTTAATCCCAAATCATGCCAAGGAACGATGTTATGTATACTGACATACACACAATACGTGTTTGGTTTTGAAAACAGGATAACTTTGCAATAATGGGTATGCAAACAAATTTTACATACAAGAAAACAACATTTCGAGATAATCACATTTTTGTGTTAAATTAACCTATACATCTCTGTGTAAATGCAAAGTTTAACACCTTATATCTCCGCCAATACTTGGTATAACCATAAAATCGTTACTGATTTGTAAAGATCTACTCACATAGAGTTCAAATCATCACGAAAATAAAACCCGACATTTTGACCCCAGTTGACTTTGTGACCTTCAAAATGACCTTCATGTTCAAAATAATGGATGGTAATACCGCACACGGTTTTGTTATCTTACGAACGATCAACGTAGCAAAATTTTGTTTGTGTTTATTTGAACACTATCGATCGATAGAACATGGCATAGTTGGCCACTTGCGAAGCAGAGTTCTATTCTGCGGTTGTCACTTCACTTCTTAAACAATTTTCCCACATATTGGTAAGTTTGATTTAATCCCAAATCATGCCAAGGAACGATGTTATGTATACTGACATACACACAATACATGTTTGGTTTTGAAAACAGGATAACTTTGCAATAATGGATTTACATACAAGAAAACAACATTTCGAGATAATCACATTTTTGTGTTGAATTATCCTATACATCTCTGTGTAAATGCAAAGTTTAACACCTTATATCTCCGCCAATACTTGGTATAACCGTAAAATCTTTACTGATTTGAAAATATCAAATCATCACGAAAATAAAAACCGACATTTTGACCCCAGTTGACTTTGTGACCTTCAAAATGACCTTTAAATTCAAAATCGAGAGTGGCATCCACCCTAGTCATTTTCCGCATACTATGGGTGACTCATCTAGCATGGATGCCCGCTATTAACAAACAATGCCGATGAAAATAATTCTAGAGCACTTTTCAATGTTTGGCTGGTCCACTAGAAGGCCAGGTGGCTAATTGGTATTCCATAAAATTATTTATTGTCTGCTGTTTAAAAAAAATTGTGTTTCTGATACAACAAACTTATGGTATCACTCTGTGTGCGGCGCACGGTCCACCATTAGCTCACAGATTTTGGAAACTGTTGAAGGGCATTGGTTTTAAATACATATACCATGTTTTAACTTGATATATATTAATAAGCTTCATATTCTACACCAGGGATCTCCATAGGAAAAATCACCATGGGCAATTGGCCCATACAGACAAATTTGTCTAGGTCATTTCAGTAGTGAATGGGTCAATGTATTTAAGCTATATTAATGCTTTTACTTCATATATATGTGGCATGCATCATAAGTCTAGAGTACTGGTCTCCCAGTCCTGGACAATTTGGAGGGTAGACTACTAAGCTGTGTTCACACCTCCAGAATTAAACCGGTTCAGTTAATTGGTTTATGCTTGGAAATTGGGAGCGTTCACACGTACAAAAGCTAAACCGTTTTAAGGCGGAAGTTGATATGAAGCACATGCGCAAACCAGCATAGCAAAATGGCCTATGATTCCGTACTTGCCGCCAAGCAACTCGCTTTATTTACAACAATGACAGCATCAGATAGGAGATGTCGCTTGCTGTGGACTCTTTATTTGGGCACAGCAGGATTCTGCCTTCTTTTATGACCTCCCGGTCAAGCCTGCCCCTGCCTCCCCGCCCTCCTCCAGCACACCATTCGAAATGATCAGCAATGTGCTGATATGTTGTAAAATTTCGACTGGTGCCTTCCAAGTCCGATTGCACGTGATCGTCGGACCATATTTCCTACAACAGGCGGACATCCCCGTCATCCCAGTTATCTTGTCGCGTTTGTGCTGGTGAATCTTTCGTCGGAGACATGATGGCGCCAATTCCCCAAAATGTTTACAACAGGTAGCGACGAGACGCGAGGTCGAATGCGCATGACTGTGATGTACTTAAAACGTTTTGGCAAATAAATTTGTCATCACTCAAATGGGATTATGTTACATGCAGTGCTGCTACTGTAGGTGATAAACATCCAGCAGACTCCAGTCCCAGGGGTGAAACATCATGGGCTCAACAGCCAGTTGTGCACCAGTTGGCCCATGCATTGACATGGTCACACACTATTAAAAATCTTGGTGTGTGCCAATGGTCCAGGGCGCGGCTGAAGAGAGATCCCTGCTACATACACATTGACTAATATACAGTTTATAAATATTTGAAATGTTAGATGGCTGGGATGAAAAGAATACGTGATATGGTACTTTTGTAACTTTAAAAGTACCATTGATTTTGTAACTTTAAAATGTCAAAGAACAAAGAATTTTGTTTTTGTTTCTCAGACACATATGAATGTGGACAAGTGGAAGGATACTGTTATATTTAGATAATTAACCAAGTTTTACAGAGGAAATTTGTTTATTGCTTTTATGTGAGATTTAGTAGCATTAATTTATAGTTATTGTATAATGCACTCAAAACAGCATACACCCCATGAAATGTGCGAAATTGTCATACTCATTGCACAAAGTGAGATGGGTACTGTTTCAGGCTAGGCATTTATTAGTGACATACTGCCACCTCCCACAGTCTCACTGCATTCCCTTGAGGATACATGTTAATTGTTGATGATAAGATGGCCTTATTTGACACTACCATTATTATTACCATTGTTGAATTAATTTGTTGAATAAACTTGCATTAATTCACTTCTTTATTAATTAATCAATTAATTCATTCATGTGTTAAGTTAATATCTTTGCATAATTGTTACTGGATAATGATAATTCAGTTGAATAAAATAACATTTATCTTCAAATATCATATGTGAGCAGGAAAATTATGTGAAATATATTCTGCAGCTAGATGTAGAATGGAAATATAAGTTATAATATTGAATGTCAAATTTATGTTTTCCTTTGGTTTCAAGTAATATGATACAGCATGCATAATTAGTGATGTATTTAAATATAAAATTAATGTAAAAGCAAATTGAATAAACACTATTTTTGATTGAATTTGAAAAGAAAATATATATAATAAAAATAAAAGTGTAATGCAGATATTAATGTCAGAAATGAGATTAGTGTATTTATTTTTGAATTCTAACATTTCTACAGACGATAGTAGTTATATTGTAGGAACCCCTTTGCTACAGCCCAGTTCATCAAGTCCAACTAAGGAATTACATTGGCATCCTTTACACCTCTTTTTAAATAGACATGTTTTTTGTATTGGGTACATTGTTTTATTATTTATAAAAGTAGCTCATGAGATGATCTGGAAGAAAATATATGGTGAATTTTTGTTGTTGCAATTTTACTGTTTCATCTTCATCTTCATAATATGGTCTTTACTATCTGATAGTCAGTGTGAACACCAAGAAATTTGGCAAATATACAGTACTTCTTCAAGAGTTTTTGTCACCAAGAAGGCTGATGCACCATCTGTTGCTTGAAGTCGTGGATAGTTTCTGTTCTAATGTGTTTGGTATGGTTTGTTTGATCTCACATTGCTTGGACAGTGGACAATATCAACAGTTTGAATTTCAAATGTGTGACTCAACATTTATAGCCAGAGAGGATTCAATCTAAGCTCCTAATTGTATTTCTGGATACCTGATTTGGAAAATATCATCATAATTAATACTTGGTATGGTTATTTCATATGTGTACGTGTGACACCAAATAAAAGTATGTTTGGTGTCACATGGGGTCAAATAGATTGAAATGTATTTAAATACAAATACTTTTGAGGGATTCAAATACAAATACTTTTAAATGCAAATGTATTTAAATACAAATACTTTTGAAAAGTATTTCAAATACTTTTTCAAATACTTTTCATTTTCAGGATATATTACTATATAGATAAAAGAAACAAAACGATGAAGCCTGAGTTTCAGCATATGCTGCGTGATGCTTTCTCTAGAAATGAAAATAATTGTTTCAATAAAATATATATAAACCTGAGTAATTAACAGTTCTGCATAAAATTAGATTTACACATGTACTATCAATAAGTAATAATTTATCTACAAAACAGTTATTGGTTAACTTCACAATTATTTAATTATTATGTATAAATTTTAATGTTTGTTATTCAATATTTAAATAATGTAAAATAATATTCCACCTTTATAATTCTAAAATTGTCAGTTATATCACCCAGGATGGTGGAAGTTAGTACTTATATGGGATAGTGCAAAGTTCTGCTGCAAGCTAATTGAATGCAATGTTCCTTTTAATCATTCCTCCACACCCTTTTCACACAATCATGGCAATGTGGACAGAACCCACAGCCAAGCTTTCCATTCATTCACTGAGGATCACTTAACAAGATCTGACTTGAATTGGGTTCTCCATTTATCATCTGTATCAATTAGGCTGCCCTGCACACTGGGCTCAGTGATGTTTGAACAAAGTCCACTGTGGCTTATTTAATTGGGGATACCTGGCTTGAACAAAGGGCTTGATAAACCAGTGCCAGGCTTCTTCCTCTATCACACAAAGGGAATAGGGTGTGTAAGTATGTCATGATACTTCAGCAAGGTTCTGCCTGAGTTTAGCAGACGGCTTAATTGGCAATTAACTCCCACTTAGCTGCTCTTAGAGCATACTGCAGATGACCAGTGTAGCATTTTAATTGCATTACAAGGAGTTTATTTGGTTGGTTATTATCAACATTATGGCTTTGTCTCTACAATTTTACATCAATCATACATCGGAGAAAATAAAAATGCAAAGAAAAAGTCAAGCTTCAGTGGACTGTGATCACATATTAAAATTTATTTTTGACCCTGACTAGGCACTTAAAACCAATTTTTTTAAATCATCACAGGATGTTGCTCAAATGAAAGGTGATAAGTTACAGATTACATAACTTTTAATTTTATTACGATATCTGTATTAGATCCGAAGTTATTGCAATTTAAAGACGGAAAAATTGCGCAAAATTTGTGTATCTCTTATAATGGTAAAATGAGCTAATTTTTGTGTTTTCTATTGATAAATATTTGAATAAAAGTGACTTTAAAATGGCATAACTTTGTTATTTATATGACTATTAAAATACTATTTGCAATGTTTTGAAATGCATTGAATGGAGTAATAAATTGGCTACATTTTTTTTTTGCACTAATTAATTCAGTTAATTAGTTAAGTGGTATACAGTAGTAACAGACCAACACATTCTAATCAAGACCAGCAGAGTCCATAAATATGAATATATTTATAAATATTATGCAGTGTGCACATCCACATTGATATTTTATGAGAATAAATATATGTTAACTAGTAACTAGTGATGTGATAATAAATTAATTAGTTAATAGGTGATAATTAGCAGGCCACCTCGACAGACAGAAACCTTTTGGTAAAATACCACAATATCCATGAATATGTTTATATTATATAAACATGAAATATGTAGAACCACCTTACTATAAATTAGAGTTATGTAATATTAATAATAAACTAATTAATAAATCAATATATAATTAGTAGCTGTGCTTTGTATAGATATACACATGAATAAAAGACCGTAATGTCCATAATTATTAAGACATTCCCACATTAATTACAGTAGTAACTACACATTGGCCAGTAATTTCACATTAACACTAACTTAATTAATAATAAGTTAATATTGGTTAATGTTAGCATGCTAACTCGACTAATGGCTAGGTTTTGATGAAAGCCCGCAGTAAATAATTATGAATTAAATATAATTTATGCAATGTTTAGAACCACATGAAACATTATGATCAACCATCAATAAATACATGTCATATAGCATAAATAATAACTTTATTAATAATTAACTAAACAAACTCAACAGATCAATACATGACTATGAAGCACAGTTGTCATACTTCACTTGTTTATGGGTGACCGTGATGTTACAGGTTGGACAAATGCTGCAGGCTCAGTAGTGGCCAGTAATAAATTGTTATCGTTTCATAATATTCTGCATTTAAACATGAACTTGATGAAGTAATGTTTATAAACTGTTCAGTGTTTCATCACTGACTCCGACATCTTGTGTCAAATGCAAGACCGCTTTCTGTGATACACTCCACAGGGATAAAGTCCGAGGTGAAGAAGCTGCTCACATTATACCGCCTCACTATGTTCAGTGTAGATATGTGTATTATGTGTCACATTCAGTGAGACAAATTGTGTAATAAATTATAAATTAGTGTAAGCAGATGATGCATGTGATATATTGATGCCTTTATAGGTTCTGTGTCTTCACAGTTAATTGACAGATACAGTTTTGTTCGCGCAATAAAATAGTGTTGTATTATTGTCTATTAAAACTGCAGTGTACATGTCACGTTCACAGGGACTGTATCTTCAGAGAGCGTAGATATGTTGCTGTGTCATCTTCAGTCAAATGAAGCTTGTAATTATGCATACTCATGTGTGATTTTTTCAGGTGCGAGATTTCTGAAATAAAACAATTCAAAGTGCATGCAATAACTACAATAATTCATCAGGCACATTATGTCAGTATTATTGTATATTCATACCAAGCATTTAAATAAATAACAAATAAATAATTATTAGTAATGTGTAACATTTATAGAAGTAATTGTATTGTTATTAATTTTAATTAGCAATAGCAGTAGTGATATTTTATTCACAATGTCATAAAACAGGAGCACACTAAATAACATGAACTTTATCTTATTAACATAGTGGACCTGTAACAATATAAATAACACACAAATAAATTATTAAAGTAAATGGTAGTCAACATTGACAATACATAGCAATGCTTAATTAGGCCTATTTCTAACAATAAAACTGAGAATGACAGATCGGTCTCAAATAATGTCATGATATTTTAATGGCACAAAACCATATTTTGCATCGAAGCACGCCACAAATGTCTTCACCACTAACTAACATAAATCCCTTAGATTAGGTTAAACACAAAATATGTTCACATAAACACATATATATATATATATATATATAGACCATAAACCAATAATTTGGTAACACGCACACGATTCTATCGAGAGACGATACAAGTCACGTGACACAACGCCTATGCCAACCGGGTTAACAATGGTGTCAATGCCGGCGAAACTTCAAATTTTTGAATGGCTCAAAACCATATTGTGCGTATAACATATATCAAGTGAACAAATGTTACATAATTCATAAACTTTTTGGCACAACATAAATTATTTGTCTGCTCTATTCTACTGGGTATCCAATACTTTCTGGTGATTTTATCGTTATTATTACTGATGTTAGCTTAGCCTATGACAAGTTGTGTGTGAGATGTAAGCTAATTTTCGAAGTTGCAGAAATCATTGTCATTTGCATCTTAACATTTTGAAACATTAATTATTTTATGAATGACTGACTTCACGCCAACAATAATGTTGAGTAACATACCAGTAGCACAACTATTTTATTACTCAATACGCATATGAAATTATTTTCAGTTATAAAAATACTTATCTTAACTTGTTTTACAACGATATGCATAAACTAAGGTACTGTCAGAAATAAATATTTACACAAAGATACTCACAGGAGGCATGGAAAGAACACCGGGTCTGGATACCATGAAAAGATGGACGGATCGCTATCTTTACATCCATCTTTGAAGTGACAAGAACAAATCCTGTCCTCTCGATTGGGGACACGGTCCTTTCGCCTGAATAACATAAATAATTATATTAATTACAATTAAACAAATAACTAAGTACTGAGGGAGGAAGTCGATACATAATGATGAAAGAAATTATGTACCTGTTTAAAAAAAAGACACATAACTGTCAATTGCACAATGTAATCTCTGCAAATAGAATATTGGGACAAATAACATTCAACAAGGACAAACAAAATACGGTCGATAGCATAGAGGTAAAAGTTCAAATGGAAATGTATTGTTTTTGTCCAAGCCCTAGTTAGGCTAGTAGTAGCCTACCGCACCTACGGCTACGCTTTGCCAACATTTGATAACTCAATCATTTAGCACCATCTTGCGCATAGTTATGTTTTATAAACCGTGTGAATTAGCAGACTTTTGAGGTCGAAAAGACAGCGGGGTCGGCATAAATAAACTGTTTATCGCTCATTCCATGTGAACAGTGCAGTGACACATGCACCGCTGCGCTTGCGACTGGCACAAATTGGAGCGCTATTTCGGTCTCAAAATGCAATATTTGTGAAACATAAATATACCTGGGTATGCTGATTGATCATGTCTAGGATTAGAGTTTGTGTAAGGTATCCAATATAGGTATATACATGTAGTTATAATGGGAAAATCGAGGTGGATCCGACTTCTGCACCTTCGGCTTCGTTACGAATGTTGTACTGGGCGATAATACAGAGTCAAATGCAATAAATATCGTTTTAGAAAGAAAATGGTAATCGTTCTTACCTGCGAAGTTTCTCCCACAGCTTCCGTTTGACTTCATCTTTCGGAAACCGATACTGAGAACATTTACTGACGCTGCTGCGATGAGTGCAGCCAAAAACAAATCAGAGCCCCATCTCCCAACACTGCTAAAATGGCCTTTCTGCCCCCAACTGCCCCAAGCCTCGTTTTCGCGCGCGAGACTTACACGCCCTATTGGCTAGCTAGCTGGTGCCTAGCTAGCTGGTTTACTGGTGCCCATATTTGTTAAGCTGTGTAATTAAGTTCTTAGTCCCTGACTGTAGTATACACATTTGAAAAAGTATTTGAAAAAGTATTTGAAATATCAAATACTTTAGGAAAGTATTTAAATACAAATACTTTCAATTCCTAAATGTCAAATACAAATACTTTAAAAAAAGGATTTAAATACTTTCAAATACAAATACAAATGTATTTGACCCCATGTCTGGCGACACCAGACAAATTACTGTCTAATATTTCTATATACCACAAACTCTATATTTTTAGAATTAATTTATAAGTAACATTACACCTGGCTCCGTCGCTTCACAAGGTGCAATAGACTTGGGTGCGCCCAAGCCTAATAGACTGGGTGTGCAATAGACTTGGGTGTGCCAGAGCAATAAGAATTTTTCCGCGCTTATTGCCAGAGCAGCTCTGGTAATAAGGGCGGAAAAAATTCTTATTGCCAGAGCAGAAACCGATGCGCCCCTAGCGGATTTTCAGGGCAAATCTCAGAACAGCTCTGGCAATAAGGCCAGAAAAAATTCTTATTGCCAGAGCAGAAATCGATTGATGGTAATGTGCATGCGCGTCCAGTTGGCGATATGTTTAGCGAAAACATGTCAACAGAGTAATTGTTTCAGATACACACAATGCCCTGGTATCATTTTTTGACCGATTTAGACGATCGATCGTGGCGGGGAAACTGCGATAATATCGATCCGCAGAGCTGCTCTGGCAATAAGGGCAAAAACAATTCTTTTTGCCACAGCAGAAACCGATGTGCACCTAGCGGATTTGCAGGGCAAATCTCAGAGCAGCTCTGGCAATAAGGGCAGAACAAATCATATTGCCAGAGCAGAAATCAATTGATGGTAATGTACATGCTCGTCCGGTTGGCGATATGTTTAGCGAACACATGTCGACATAGTAATTGTTTCAGATACACATTGACGCCCTGGTATCCTTTTTTGACTGACTTAGGCGATCATGGCGGAGATACTGCGATGAGATCGAACCGCAGAGCTGCTCTGGCAAAAAGTGCGGAAACATTTCTTATTGCTAGAGCAGAAATCTATTGTTGGTAATGTGCATGCGCGTCCGGTTGGCGATATTTTTAGCGAACACTTGTCGAATAGTAATTGTTTCAGATACACATAATGCTGTGGTATTGTTTTTTGACTGATTTAGGCGATCATGGCGGGGAAACTGCGATAAGTTCGATCCGCAGAGCTGCTCTAGCAATAAGGGCAAAACATTTCTTATTGCCAGAGCAGAAATCTGCAAAAACAGACTTACCCTGTTTATAATGGTGTATGTCGGTAGTATGTATAATAGGTAAGAATATACCGTTGACATAATGTAAATATCGTCATGCAGTAAAAAATTATGGCAATATTTACTTTAAGAAAATGTAGCTACAATGCGTTACGTGTGATTTGTATGAAATTGTCAAGGTCATCTTACTAAATATTCATCTAAGTACTAACCAAACTTCAGAAAACTTTGTCAACGTGCTACTAAGATATAATTATCTGAACATATCGCATATTCACTCATCAAAATTAAATAACTCGCTTAACATTTTACAATTCACACGTTGGCATTCTCTGTCATCTTGGGTGTCAGAAAAATGTGGCTTCACTGTCATACGATTAATATGAGGCTCTTAAAAGGAGTTTCCCTGGGCCTCCCCCTCCCCCCGAGCAGAAAAGCCTATCGGAAACAAATTGCATCCCACCTACCGTGTGCCCCTAGCGAATTTTCAGGGCAAATCTCAGACCAGCTCTGGCAATAAGGGCGGAAAAATTCTTATTGCCAGAGCAGAAATCCGCAGAACAGCTCTGGCAATAAAGGCGGAAACAATTCTTATTGCCAGAGCAGAAATCGATTGATGGTAATGTGCATGCACGTCCGGTTGGCAATATGTTTATCGAACACATGAACAAATTTACACCACACAGTAGTTTTAGCAATAAATGCGGGACAATATTTATGACTTATGGGCACCAACCTGCTAATTAATTATATTCCATGGTAAGGGAAGTTTGCGTCAGATATAAAAACCATGGCAGGTATATGTAACTAAACAAGTGCAGAATAAAACCCCAACGGACAAAAACCCTGTGGACAAAACCCCAACGGACAAAATGCCAACCAATTTTAGATGGACTGTTGGAGTGACTAGACTTTCTCTGTGTATGCATACAGTAACACGCACTCACACAAACACACACACACATGCCTCTATATACAATAAATTTATGAAGAACTACATTTATTGCTCATTTCATAGCTTATTCAACAATCTTACATATCAAAAAGTCTCATGTGTCTTGGAGACAATATGACATTACCAGCATTTCATATGATTTTATAGCATATCCCTAATCCTAGACTACTCGACACTGAACTACACACAGATGCAGTTAATGTACCATCACCTTAATGCTACCTGTAATTGCTACCATCTAAATTCAAAGGAAACATCAATAGGATTAAGATCAATAGGGTGCATGACACTGCAAGAAGGCAGTGGTCTGAAGGGGAGTGTAATTAGGATGAGTTGCCTTGTGAAAAATGAAAACAGTTAATACTGTATTGCAAGTGTTAGTTCAAAGGTATACAAATTCCACTTTGACACCAAATTGTTAGAATTAGTGTTTCAGAAGCAAAATAAACAAAAACAGCATAATAGTGTATGGTGCATCAAGCAGCTCTGCATGGTGATAGTATGTATGTATCCATGAACCATGGGACCAAACCATGCATGCATGTATACATCCAAGAAAGTCTGGACACCCACATCTAAAATCAGTGGTTGGTGTTTTGTCCGGTTGGGATTTTGTCCTCGTACTAACTAAACAGGCCACCTTACAATGGATTTGGTTCAAACATGAAACAAGCCGCTTGAAAGTGCTGCTTGTTAATTGGAGATCCCAATTGAACCTAATTCTGCTAAGTTCGTCTCAGTGATGTAATGATACCCCATCATGGATGAAGGGTGTGTCCTCATTGCCAGGCGGGTGTGAAAATGGTTGATTGAAGAGGTTGTTGTATTTATTTAGCTGTGAAGTTGTACACAAATAACAATAGTAGTTATTGTATTAGTAGATATTAATGCATTTTAAATTAGGGTTATCAATTACATATTAGATAATTAATATTAATCAGACAATTTACTGCCTAACATAGACTTAGCCTGGCTCCGTCGCTTCACAAAGTGCAATAAACTTGGCCGCGCCCAAGTTGCTCGCCAAAATTTATGACAAAATGAAACCTGAACCATCCCCACGGTTCCCACCACCCTTCCCGTAGAGCGCAGTGGCTCAGGGGTAGAGCTTCGGACTCTCGACTACGAGAGCCTGGGTTCGAATCTTGGCTGCGGCGTTAAAACCTTGGGCAAGTTTTTTCACTCTACATTGCTCCAGTTCACTCAGCTGAATAAATGAGTACCTGGCTATAGACAGTGGTGGATATGTGTACGAGCAGCCTTCGCGCATTAATTGTAGCATATGGCTGGATGCTTCCCAGAGAAGCCGAGATGGTGTCTGAGTGAACAGGTCTGTCAGGGAAGTAAAGTGTAAAGCGCTTTGAGCGGTCCTGAGGACTGGATATTGCGCTATATAAGAACTGCCTTTACCTTTACTTCCCCATCACTGAGTCACCTCCTCTTCCCACTTGGCGCCGCCATCATTTAAGTCTCGCTTTCACGTAGCTCTGTATTTTTCACTTTTGTGAGCTTACATTGTAATTTGTTTAAGCTATTTTACGGGTTATCGTTTTATTTCTTACCTCCGCTAGATAGTGGACTAATTAAAAGTCACTTTCTATCGTCATTTATGCCTTTTTTTGCCGTTTTTCAACTTCGCCTTTTCAATTGTAATGGCTGACCACTCTCACCCACGCCACCGGAGAAATTGCTCCATCTCATGCGCAGCGGCGATAACCACCCAGACAAGTGTCGCTCTCGTCACGGCTGTACGGTGCGACATTTGCTCACGGTGGACCGACCAGGTCTGGGTGGGTATCGTCGACACCACCGCATCCCGCGCTGGGCGACGCACGCAGCCATAAGCGTGCTCGCTTGCAGACATCCAGCATGTCTAGCGGGAGCATTCATGGGTTTTCTCCAGTGCCTTCCCCAGAGATAACCCAAGACCGTGACCGGGAATCCGTGTTGGCGGAAATCCTGCAGTTACTCCGCGAACAGCGGGTGTTATGTTACCAACCGTGGTAAGTGACGCGGCTAATTGGCCCTGTGCTCCCGGAGACCCAGTAGCGACATGGGCGGCGAATTAAACTGCCCGGACCATCGTCCTGCCAGTTCAATTCCCCACAAGGGAATATGCACGCTTACCCGGCAGTCCATGTCAGTGGATATACTCTGACGGGCCTTCTCCGGGCGTAAAACCGGAGACAACCCTCCGCGCCCTCCGGCCCGAAGACGGAGACTGTCCTCTGGCCGAAGCCGGAGACACGGCCGACCCTCCGGAGCCAGAGAGAAACCCGCCAGTTGACCCCGTTCGGCTCAGGTCACCGATCAACCAGGAAACCTCGCAGCTGGGCGGAAACCCGAGCCTCCCCGCGGTATGGCTTGGTTGTCCGGGCGATCGGGGGAAACCCACGGTCTGTCTCCGGGCGGAGCCGAACCGGAGCGCCATTTGAGTTTGGCCGAATAGGCTACGTTCGGCTCCGTACCGAATCCCAAAACTCCATCGGTTGCGCTGAGGCGGCCGGGATTCCCCTCTCTGGTCGAAGCGCAGGCAGCATGACGTTTCATTCGGCACCCAGCGCGCGTCAGCTAGCCGGAGAACCGACAGGGACGTCGGAACCCGAACAACACTGCCGCGTCCAACCGGCGTTCATTCCTACTGTTCGAGATTACCTCCTTGGTATGGGCTCCGGTAACAATGGGCAGGCTCTGATTTATTTTTCACGAAACCCAGCCCCCGACAACCGCCGTTTGCCTTCATCGGCAGCCGCGGGTTCAGCTCGATAGCTGCCTAACGACCGCGGTCTTTTATTGCCATTTATAGATTCGTCTCGCGATGTTCCATCTTGGGATTCCGAACACGTGCCTGATCCGTCCCTGACGGACGACCGAATTTCGGACGCAGACGATCCCACGGAGACATGGTCTCACGCGGAACGAATCACCCTGGCGCGCTCGTTCCTAACCGACGAGCTACCAATTACGGACAGCGCCGCCGCTATCGTGCCACGGTTATCCGCACTAGCGCAGGCCGACTACGTTGTCCCGGTCACAACGCAACCAGGCTTCCCTCTTTCCTCGGCCATGGTAAATCACTTTCACCAGATACACTGTGACTTACAACCACCCCCAGTGGGCAAGTCACAACGTTTTGCCACCGTCCCTCGCTCTAGGGACACTCTCTATGCACCAGAGGTGCTCTCTTCTGGACACTTCCCATTCTCCAGGGAATCCCCTGTTGTTGACAGAGGTTTCGCGGATATTTCCCGCTCAACAGCAGGGCGGGTGACACAACACAGGTTGAGTCCTGAACAGCGCTACCTCCGAGACCTGGCAGTCACGTCCCGTCGACGTATCTGCATCACGTCCTTCCAGGACTGGTCGGGAGCAGCCCTGAATCGTTCAATTCAGGGCATGATCGACCACTTTGGTGCAGGCACGGCATCAGCAGAATCAATCCTGTGCCATGGCATACAACATCCTGTTGCATCAGCGTGACCTCACTCTTCGTGGTGCCTTTCCCCTCTTATCCCAGGATGAAAGGGAGAGCCTCCGCACTGCACCGTTTGGATCCTCATCCTTGTTTGATGAGTTACCGACTCGGTTGCAACTACGAGACAAGATCATTGGTCGGCAACGGGAGAATGCCTTGTACCGTGCCTCAGCACCCTATCTTGCGACTTCCCCCAGTTGTCGTTGGACAGCTCAGCGGCAGTTCGCCGCTCGATGACAACCAACCACACTCCCCTCCTCCTCCTCTCATCTGCGGCCCTTTCGTGGTCGAGGAGGGAGAAAACAGAGATTGTGACTGTCCGTGTCAGGACCAGTCACAAAACACCCCAACGTTCACCCTTCCATCCCCGTGCCATTCTCCAGAGTTACCTCAACAGGCGGTCGTGCTCCACCCCTTGATCACAACGAAGGTGGGAGCTCGCCTATCCCTGTTTTGCGATACCTGGAGACAAAAAGGATGCAACGCTTGGGTGTGCAACGTTCTGGAGTTCGGCTTTCGTCTGTGCTTCAGAGAAAAACCACCCATGACACGGGGCCCCGTCACACTTTGTGGACAAGGGTCCCATTGTGAAGAGACAAGCTCTCCGGACATTAGTTCAGACAATGCTGATAAACAGGGCAATCGAACTGGTACACGACACCTCAGCTCCGGGGTTCTACAGTCGTCTGTTCCTTGTCCCCCAAAAGTCCGGAGGATGGAGACCGGTGATCGACCTCTCGTCACTCAATACCTTCTTGGAGCTTCCACACTTCACGATGAAGACAACCGAGAGTATCCGGCGGTCGCTCCCTCGGGACGCCTGGGTCACATCAATCGATCTGGTCGATGCATACTTCCACATCCCAATCCACCGCGGTTACAGAAAGTTTCTTCGCTTTCAGACTCGAGATGCCACCTACCAGTTCAGGGCACTACCATTTGGCCTCTCCCCAGCACCATGGGTTTTCACCAAAGTTATGTTGGAAGTTAAAGTGTTGGTTCATGGCAGTACCTGGACGACTGGCTGATATACTCAACATCTCGAAATCAGTGTCTCCGAGACACAGGTCAGGTTCTCCAACTCTGCCACACAATGGGCCTGTTGGTTCACGAGAAGAAGTCAGACTTGATTCCCACACAGAAGTTCATCTTTCTGGGGTATCAATTCAACCTGACTTCTTTCCAAGTGACTCCGACATCGGAGCGCTATCACAAGATCGTGGATCTTATTCGATCAATCCTGCTCAAGCAGAGGGGACAGGCCCATATATGGCAGATGCTGCTCGGTCTGTTTGCTGCCACAGAGAAACTAGTTCCTCTAGGTCGCCTGCATACACGCGAAGCCCAGCATTGTGTTTCCCAACATTGGGATTTCAATCCGTTGTTGAACGACCTGTGGATCCCACTGGCCCCTCTTGCCGAGGAGGACCTCAAATGGTGGATGTCGGGGAGCAATATTCTGAGGGGTTCTCGGGTTACCCCCCAAAGATCCGGACACTCAGCTGTTTACGGACGCATTGAGCATCGGCTGGGGAGCACATTGGGACACGTTGACAGTCTCCGGTGTCTGGTCCCAACAAGAGAAAAACACTCCACATCTATGTGCTCGAGTTGAGAGCGATACAACATGCCATGCTCCACTGGCTTGAGGCAACTCAGTAGCCTCACAGTCCTTGTTGCAACAGACAACTCAACCGTAGTGTCCTACATCAACAAGCAGGGCGGGACACGGTCAATGTCGCTGTGCAGACAGACCAAGCAACTACTGCTTATGTGTCAGCAAGAGGGTATAACATTAATTTCTCGTCACATTCCCGGGAAGTTGAATGTACTGGCCGATGTCCTGTCACGTCCAACTCAAATGTCAGGGACGGAGTGGTCCTTACATCTGTCAGTGTTGCAGGCCATCACACAGGAATGGGGAATCCCCACACTGGATCTGTTTGCCAAGAGATGGAACCACAAGCTTCCCCTGTTTGTGTCCCCCGTCCCAGATCCTTCAGCCATGGCAGTAAATGCTCTGTCAATGAGCTGGAAGGCAGTGTGGGCATATGCCTACCCTCCGCCAGCTCTGTTGCCAAAGATCCTCCAGAAGGTTCAACGGGATCGGTGCGAACTTATACTCATCGCCCCATGCTGAGGCCTCAGCACAGCCAGCTATTGTTGACATGGCACCTTGACTAATTGCAGTGGCACGAACTGATTATAGCAGCTGTATCAATAATACAGTAGATCCTGTTAACCCTGAAACGTATACCCTACCCTGGCTATAGTTTCAAAATTATTGATTTTCTGTAAATGCAACTCAAGTTGTGTATATTTTTATGTTACATTGCTGGTTGTACGCTTGTTAGCAATGCAATATATTGTATCTACAGCCTGTATGGAATACTGTTTGCACTATATTAATTATGTTTTAAAGTTTTAAATATATTTATTATTTATTTTTATATAACAAAATTAATTCACACATTATATCTTTATAGAGTACATCTTGTGATCATGTGTTCAAGAAAATGTTTCGTCAAAGACAATATATTCTGCTGTGCTTCTTTCACAAAAAAACTATGCTGAAAGAAATTGACATGTAGTGTACCCCTTCCAAAGTTGGCCACTTAATAACTCTATTCACCTATGGTATTAAGACTGGTAGGTATATATACTGACAACAAACAAACAATTCCATTAATTAAGATGCAAATCTGGTATGTCATACCAGGTCACTGCACATAACAGAGCAAGACAGGAAGAAATCCTGTCTCCTATTCATTTATCCATAATCTTTCATGGATGGCTTATTTGAACGATTATCAGAAAAGAATGATGTGGGATGCTACAGAGGCAGCCACTATACACGCATACATGCATGCATGCATGCATGCATGCATACATCATCATCATCATCATGCTGTCGGTCGCGAAGCGACAAAGACTGCTTCCATCACTTGACTGTTGCTCTCCATTTGTCTCTCTGCTGTGAGATTGATGTCCATGAGTTGATCTTTATGTATCTCAGCTTCAGGTTTCTCTTGATGGTATCTTTGAACCGGAGACGAGGGCGCCCCCTCTTTCTGTGACCAGAAGACAGTTGGGAGTAGAGAACCTGCTTTGGTAGCCTGTCTGGTGACATCCTGATGAGGTGTCCAGTCCAACGGAGATTCTTTCTGATCAGAAGATCTTCCATAGATGGCAGCCCTGTCCGTTCAAGTATTTCCTTGTTTGTCACTTTGTCCATCCAGGTTATCCTCATGATCGAACGCAGATGTCGCATCATGAAGGCATGCAGCTTTTTCACCTGTCGTCTGTACACTGTCCAGGCCTTGGCTCCGTATAGGAAGGTGGACAGCACGATTACACGGTATATCTTGCCTTTAACCCGCATGGACACATGATGGTTGTTCCAGAGTCTCTGGCGTAGTCGGCCGAAAGATGCACTAGCCTTGGCCATCCTCCTCTGTATTTCATCGTCAATGCATCCGTCACTTGACATCGTAGGTGAATTCCAGAACAGAGTTCAGCTTGTTTCCATCAACCATGATATCCTCCTCTCGGGTTCTTGTAGAGTTGGGTTGGTACAGCATCTCGGTCTTCTTGATGTTAATCTTCAGGCCGAACTTCTTTGACGCATTGGAGAAAGCATCCACTATTTTCTGCATCTCTTCAGCAGAGTGTGCAACCAGTGCACTGTCATCTGCGAATAGCAGCTCTCTCCGAGTAGTCTTGGTCTTCGCTTTGAAGTGTGCGACGTTGAATAGGTCAGCGCTCTGTCTAGACTGTATGTAGATGCCATCCCCCATGTCTTAGAAAGCCTCGTCGAGCATTGCTGATAGGAAGATGGAAAAGAGCGTGGGGGCCAGTACACGACCTTGCTTGACCCCATTTGTGACCCTGAACGATTCCGAGACTTCCTCCAACACTAACAGTCGCCATCATTCCGGTATGTAGTGCCTCGATCATTGTTGTGAACATCTCTGGGCAGCCATACTTCTTCAGTAGCTGCCATAGTCCGGTCCTCCCAACTGTATCGAATACCTTACTGAAGTCGACAAATACCATGTACATACATGCATACATACATACATACATACATATATACAATTATTATGTCGACTAGTGTTCGCTAAGAATATCGCTAACCAGACGCGCATGCATATCACCAATCCATTTCTGCTCTGGCAATAAGAACTTTTTCCTCCCTTATTCATCTGTTCGAATCTCCTCGGGCAATGATGACATGCCAAACATCATGGACCTCCATACATGTTCTGATATATGCTGTTGTTTTGAGACTAGTATCTCGCAGGAGCTGGTCGATAAAAGTCAAAGACTGGCCGCCTCGTGAAGCTCGTCCCTGCGTCGGTTCCTATAGAACGGATACAGTTTCCTGCCATTCGAAGTCTTCTCTTCCCGATTTTTGTAGTGATTCGAGGGAGATCTCCATAGAGGACCTCATTCCTGACCCTATCCCTCCATGTAACGTTGAACACCATTCTGAGCAAACTTGTGTAGCAGCCATCGAGCTGAGCTTCTTGCACTGCAGTAAGCGTCCATGCCTCTGAACCATATAGCAGGATGGATTCCACCGATGCCATGAAGATTGCTCTTTTGCCGTCATCAGGCATGGCAGAGTGCCAAATATGCTTGAGGTAGTGGAGTTCTCTCCATGCATGGGCCTTCCATACCCGGATGTCCTTCTCTGTTGAACTGATGTAAGATCCAAGGTACTTGAAGTCCACCTTGACTGTGAGTATGGTGCCATTTTTGGTTGTGATCTTGGCCTTCTCGTTGACGTTGAATGTCATTACCTCGGTCTTCTTAGCATTCAGCTGTAGGCGCATCTTCTGGCACTCGCCCTCCACACTGAGCAGCAGTGCTTTCTCGATGGAGTCTGACACGAGTGCGATATCATCTGCAAAGTCGAAGTCCGTCTGTATCACTGGCCTGACCCGTCTGCTCTTCCCTGGGGTGATTGTGAACCCGAATTGTTCCTCTTTCCCTATGATAGCACGACGTAGGGCGTAGTCGAGGAAAATAATGAAGAGGTAGGGGGCAAGGGTGTCACCCTGCAGGACACCTGCGAGAATTGGGAAGGTATCTGTCTCACCATCAGGAGTCAGGACCTTGGCCGAGGTGTTGTCATATACATCTGACATATATACAATGCATGCTGGGATTCCATAGGCTCAAAGAATTTTTATGTAGGATGATTCTCAACAGTCTTCTGCCATAGCCTCATCATAAACCTTGAAGAGTTGCCCTTTCTTCCTGACATAGACGCCTTCATCCTGCTTTCCTTCAGCCACAAAGTTGATGTAGGCATCCTCCAATTCCTGTCTAGCCTTTGCAACCCTGGGGTCGTCCAAATAGAGTTTTGCCTTCTTCCCCTTGGGTACAGGTGTTAGTCATTATTGTCAGAGCAGCTCTGCGGATTGATATTATCGCAGTTTTCCCGCCACGATCACCTAAATCAGTCAAAAATTATACCAGGGCGTCATGTGTATCTGAATAAATTACTTTGTCGACATGTGTTCGCTAAACATATCACCAACCGGACACGCTTGCACATTACCATCAATCGATTTCTACTCTGGCAATAAGAAATATTTTACTGCCCTTATTGCCAGAGCTGCTCTGATATTTGCCCTAAATATCCGCTAGGGGTGCATCGGTTTCTGCTCTGGCAATAAGAATTTTTTCCGCCCTTATTGCCAGAGCAGCTCTGTGGATCGATATTACTGCAGTTTTCCCCACAATTGCCTAAATCAGTAAAAAAAAATTATACCAGTGCGTCATGTGTATCTGAAACAATTACTATGTTGACATATGTTCGCTAAACACATCGCCAACTGGACGTGCATGCACGTTACTATCAATCCATTTCTGCTTTGGCAATAAGAATTTTTTTCACCCTTATTGCCAGAGCTGCTCTGGTAATAAGAATTGTTTTCACACTTATTGACAGAGCAGCTGTGGCAATAGTCAGGCCGATGAAAAAATGACCTCTCCCTACAGCGCCCATCACCCTATCCAATCACTGAGTCTCTTCGCTTCGCACTTGGCAAAACGGCTCGTTCTGTGATAGGTAATCTCCCTATAGCGGGGAAGGAGGGAGGGTGATATGGTGAAGCGATGGAGCCAGGTAAGTATGTTACTTATAAATACATATTTTAATTCAAACAATATAGAATTTATTACCTAACATAGATTTAGCCTGGCTCCGTCGTTTCACAAGGTGCAGAATCTAGGTGAATGGATGGTGGGATATAGACAATATTACCTGTAGTCATTTTTTGGTGGGTGCAGAATTGATTCTGCAGGCACTAGCGGTCCTAGTTGGATGAGATTGGCAGAATAGAGAGATAGGTCCTTGAGATAAAAGTCGGTGAAGGTGTTATGACAGTGCCAGGTACCAGTTCGCAGAATCTGTTCCATGGAGGCCTGTCTGTGGAATGCTAGTGATGCAGCCATGGATCATACCTGGTGTTCCTTAAGCTTGTGGGACTCGAGGAAAGGTGTAGGGGATTTGTGTAGTACTCCAGAATCGTTTTTCGGATCCACCCGGAGATTGTGGATAGTACAATGTCTTGTCTATGTCCTGGTTTCCTGAACAACACAGAGAGGAGGCGCTTGTGCTCCCTCCACGGAATAGACCTTTCCCGGGTCAATATACTATACCATAGAAATGTAACCCCCCACCCCAAAAAAACTGGTTGCTATTACCAAGTAGACATTTCTCTATGAAGTTTGTATAATAAATCTACAAGCCCATAAACATCCAAATAGGCAAATTTGTGTAGTTTTCTATGTACAACAAGCCACGGGTCAATATACTATACCATAGAAATGTGAACCCCACCCCAAAAAAACTGATTGCTATTACCAAGTAGACATTTCTCTGTGAAGTTTGTATAATAAATCTACATTTAATATTATGATTAAAACCATTATTTAAAATATATATCCATAAAATATGGGGCGGGTCATTTTTCTATAGGGCGGGTCATCTTTCTATGACTGAAAATCTATGGAAAAGTGACCCGCGGGTCATTATTCTATATAGAATAGTGACCCACGGGTCACTTTACCCCCGGGTCAATATTCTATATGACACCGGTACTTGACACAGGAGTCTGACTTAAGCCATGCCGTTGCTCAAATGACAGTCAAGTGCTAGAATAGTGCATGAAAGCATGCACTTTGGGCCCTTGCTCAATACTTGCATCTTGATATGAATGATAGGCCTACTCGGAGACTCACCTGTGTCCAGCCTGCGGTCTGTTATAGACGGGCACGTTAGAAAGCATGGATTTCGCCCCGACATTTGCAGGAAGCAAACGCGACGAGGAAAACTCTTCCATGTAAGCAGCTGATCCGACGCTTGGTCCAGCAGTTCAAAAGGTGGTTTTTATCAATGCTGACAAAACCAAGGCAAGATTCCATGCTGGAAATATAATGTTGATGTTGCCCCTGT
Source organism: Oasisia sp. SBJ-2009 (assembly GCA_964017155.1). Taxonomy (NCBI): domain Eukaryota; kingdom Metazoa; phylum Annelida; class Polychaeta; order Sabellida; family Siboglinidae; genus Oasisia; species Oasisia sp. SBJ-2009. Next base: position 31,989,018 of record OZ024857.1, on the reverse strand, counting down.
TCCATTTCGATATTTCAAAATAGCGACTTCAGTGCAGGATTCTGTTCTACTTCCACTCCGAAAATGGCACGAAGAGTGCTGGCAATTGCCATCTGATAGCCTGCAATGGTCAAGATGGCCACTACAGTAGCCGAGAGTGGATAATGTGTTGTATGTTACACCAAGTAGAGAAGATCCTCCACTTGAACTCGAAAATCGCTATAGTAGAACTCTCATTGGAGTCTACTGATGTGGGAGACAACGTCGACCGAAAGCCTCTGATCCAGTCAGGGAATTCCCCATTCCCGTGTCAGTGCTCAGAAGACATATGGGTGCAGAGACCAATCTGTACTTGACATCTGGGTAGGGCGCGACAGGATGTCTGCAAGAACGTTTTATCTCCCGGGGTTGATGTCCTGACACATGAGGAGTAGCCTCTTGGTCTGTCTGTACAGCTGTATTGCCTTTGTTCCGCTGTCAGGCCCATAAACTTCCGCAGCCAGTGGCGCATGGCTCTTTGTATGTCTTCTAAATCGAGCATGTTGATGTGAAGTGTTTTCTGAGTTGTTGTCCATACACCGGACACTGTCAATGCATTCCAATGTGGTCCCCAGCCGATGTTCAAAGCATCCGTGAAGAACTGAGGGTCTGGTTTTGTCGGGGTAACTGGTGCTACCCTCAGAACATTGTGTGCTGACGTCCACCATTGGATATCTTCCTCCGACTTGGGGAAAAGAGGTATCCACAAGTTGCTGGTTAAAGCATTGAAATCCCAATGTTGAGAGATGCAATGTAGAGCTTCACAGTGTGTAACCATCCTAGATGGACCAGTTTTTCTGTGGACACAAAGAGACCGAGCCGGATCTGCCATGTATGATAATATACTCCTTGGCTGAGCAGGAAGAGCGAATCAGTGCTTTCAAGTTTGATTATGTAACACTGGTCCAGAGTAGGAGTGACCTGAAAGAAGTTGAGAAATGAGAGGTCGATGTCTGGTCTCCATCCTCGTGACTTCTTTGGGACAAGGAAGAGGTGACAGTAAAACCCGGGAGTTATAATGTCGCGGACTACCTCTACAACGTAGTTTTGTTGCAAGGACTGTATCAAAGATCGGAGGACTGTGTGCTTCATGATAGAGCCCTTGTCTACAAACGCAGATGAGTCACCAGTCATGGGTGGCATTCGGAACTGAACACGGAAACCGACTTCCAGAATATCACACATTCACTTGCTGCATCTCTTTCGTCTCTAGACATCATAGAACGGGGAATATTGAGTTGCCGCCTGTCTTGTAAATAAAGGAGGTAACAAGACCACTTGTCATGGTTTGTCTAGAGGGTCGAGGGTCAAAGGTCGTGCAACAGTTGGGCTGCCGGTGCCTAAGTCCTGGGACCCAGGTAGTCATGACCTGTGTCGTCGTTCCCCTAGTTGGTGAAAGTGATTTCCTAAACTACATCCCATACTGGTCAGAAAGGGATGTGGACGTGCGAATGACAGCGACATAGAAGCATGCCGTCATGACACGGATGTAACCGGTGCTGATCGATGTGGAGCAGCACGTGTTTACCGACGCAAAAGGTGCCGAGTCCTTGTATAGGGCATTGTCTCGCTGCCGACTGGCCACCTTGTCCCACAATGTTAGCTTGTTCATGAGATCATCAAACAGTGACGAAGCCCCAAATGGAGCAGTACGAAGGCACTCCCGTTCATGCGACTCTAGGGAAGAGACTTCTCATAGAGCTTGGTCCCGTTGATGTAGCAAGATGTTGTAGGCGATAGCGCAATCCAAGCTAACGTCATCGGACCAAGCAGTGCCACTGATTGCGACAACTGTAATGTTGTCTTCAACAGGTGTTCTGTGGACATGTTTCCGATGCCCACAATTAGTCCTAGTACGGACCGATTGACAGCGTTTCCTGTCCAATCCTGGAAGGAGGAGATACACAGCTGTCACATGTCATGGCCGCGAGTTCACGGATAAATCTCTGTTTTCCGTGCCGAGTCGTGTTCCCCCTAGCTGCGACCAACGAATCTTGTTGAAGCCCTTATCTACGACAGGGGAGTCCTGTGAAAACAGAAAACCTGTAGAAGAGAGCTCTAACGGAGAGCGCTCATTGCCTCAGAAAAAGGAATACCAGGCTGGGGAAGCGACCGTGATAGTATAATCGGCTTATGCCAGTGCTGACAGAAGTGGCACTGTGCGAGGGACAAGACTGTCTTTCGCCGGTAATTCTTCAGAGAGAAATGTGCGTGCTAGGATGATCCATTCTGAATGTGACATCTTGTCACATTGTTCGTCCGGTTGCACAGCAACTGATTGTGGAGCTGGATAAGTGTACTGTTTGTCGACAGAACTCCAGGCACCATCGTCATCCGAACAGGAATACTGAAGTCGATCATTAAGCGCCGCGTTTAAAGTGCCAGTCGCAAGTGCAATGCGCCATGCACATGGAATGAGCGATAAACAGTTTGTTTTTGTCGACCGCACTGACTTTTCGACCTCAAAAGTCTGCTATGACGCGTTGTTTATAAAACATAAATATGCGCAAGATGATGTTAAATGATTGAATTAACAAAATCAAGTATCAGATGTAAGCAAAGATACAGTTACAATGGCAAACTGAGGTGGGTCCGAATTCTGCATAAGCGCCAGAAATCGCCTCTGTATTCCCAGGACCAACGTTTCAATGCCCAGATAACCATTTCGGTGGAAACGGCTGTCGATTCGCCGGCTGAAAACCAGCTCTTCCAGTTTAGTCCAGTGGCAGATGGGTCGAACCTTGCAATGTCTGGTAACAATCGTTTCTTTGCATTTTTGAGTACTCTAGACCATGTAGTTCAAGAATCCATTGAGTGTAATGATTACCCCCGCTTGGCATTTTCATAATTCAAGATGGCCACCAAGATGGCCGCCAAATCACATTATTGGCTATACATTTTGAACCATACCACATAGAATCATAATTTTGGTGTCTAGGATAGGGTTTTTGTGGTCAAGGAATCCATTTATGATGTTCAAATATTTGTTTGACCATCCAGACCATGAGAAACGCAAAAATTGAAGCTTAATGGGAAAATTAGTATTGAGCTGAATGCATGGATTTAGGTTATGGCGGTGTACAGATTACACAAGAATATGGCAAGAAGAACAAACAGTAATAAGTTTTACTAAACAATGTGATTTATACAAGACCAAGTAAGCACTGGATAATAAAGAGGACTTCCTCAAACCCCCTCCTGTACCCCACCTTCTTCTTCATCTTCATCAGTTGGCTTGGTAGTAGTGAATTTGTTAAAACATGAAGGCCCAGCCCCACAGGCACAAAATATCGTACATGGACTTTGGCGACCTGTGCACCCACAGTTCCCCCTCTTGCATGATAATTCTGAGTCACAACCACAGCGAATGAGCTTGAGCACGTAATCTGGTGCCAGGCAAACACCTTCCGCCACAGTAGTTGCAGAGAGCGACTTGTTGATATCATCGGCTTCCCAGCCATAGTCCCGTGGATCGAGTGGTGGGGGATCTGAATCCAGTGCGGCATACCACTGTGCAACTTGGAAGTGTGCTCGTTTTGTGTTCGGCATGAACGCTTCTGTGGTCGGTGCCAGGGAACAGAGTTTTGGTGCACCAGAGGACTTAGCTGTCTTTTGTGCCCACAGCCGCTTACGGCACTCACTCATGGTCACACCTAATCCACCATATGCAGCAACCATGAACTTGGTTGCCTCCTTCTCCACATCATCCCAAGGGGCATCGATCACACCGAGGGAGTCCAGGACGAACCCCTTGTTCGATGTGGTAACAGCTGTCGACTTGCCAATACCATAACTGGCTGCTACCGTATCACAGCCACTGATAGCATGTATCGCCAGGACTTGTGGGATGAGAGTAGGGTGCTTCTTGACTGTTGCAGGAATGTCAACACAAACCCTACCATGGACCGATGGTTTCATCATCAAAGGAGCTGAGGAACCAGACTTATGGTAGTGGTAACAGAGTAGTGTGAACACGTCCGTATCATCTGAGATGACACAGACACGAGCCTCCTCAAGTTCATAGCTCCAGAGGGCGTGCATGATGAGTCTTATGTCTGCTTCCTCATGAGTTGAGTACAGCTGAAGCTCTGCCCTCTTTCTCCCCCTGTGCACCACAGTTGGCACTGGCTCTACTCCTGTCATGAATAGGCGGTAGTCTGATGTCACGTTGTCGAGGAATTCTTGGTCATTCATTATGAGCTCTAATATGAGGCGGTTCAGCTGTACCTTGTTGGCTACACATTTCAATACAGCATATCTTGTTGGGAGGGGAGTTTTCGCACTCAGTTTGTGAACTCGGCTAGGGGCCGTCTTGCCTGCACGAGCTACCCTTGTGCTACTCTTGGTAAAGTAGTCATAGTACCTGTCCAGTACCAGATGAACGTCGGCACTGTTGAGTTTGTTTGTGACCCATATCTTGAACTCATTGACAAAGGTGTGGACAGTTCCTTTTGTGGGCCAATTAATTGTCCACAGCACGGCAGAAACATCAACCACAATGACAGAGGGTTGTCCCCATACCCTGGCAGACGTTTCAACTGCAAGATTGTTCTTCAGACATGCTTTCCCAGTGGCGATCCGCATGCTTCCATCAGGGTGGAACATAGAAGGAGGGTATGCTGCTAGTTCGCAGCCAATCACATCATTCAGGTCCAACTCTCGTTGGCTCACCATCAGGCCAATCACTCTGGCCTCCTGGTCGATGACTGATATATCGCCAACTTTGATGGCATTCCTATTGTCAGAGAAGGTGACAGCCTGCCGTTTGATAGTAGTGTAGAAACCTTCTGGCCATGAAGACTCAAAAGTTTCAAGTTGTTCCTGGCCCAGGGACACTGCTTTCTCAATGTTTACATTTGCAGGTGCTATGGCACCAGTGACAATGTTTATCAAAGTACCATCAGGATGGCTGTCAGGATCCATCGGGTCAATACACTCAGACAGTGTGTGATGTAGAGACTCGCGATCCTGTTTGTCACTATTGATCCGTCCACTTGTCTCTTCTTTGTGCTTCAGTTTTGGCATGCTGTCATCCTCAGTCATCAGTTGTAGGTCCCCCATCAGTGTCACGACCGCATGTTGGCTGTAGGACCATGTTGCCACTGTCTGTGGGTTTTGCGTGTTTCTAATGACACCACTCGGACCCTTTCCTCGCTTCATCCATGTGGTTTTCGATGAATTGGTCTGATGGAATACCATTCCACAGCCCTTCCATGTGATGGAGAATCTGCTCCCCACGAAGGAACTGCTGCTCAACTTCAGATGGGAGCCAGGTCAAAGAGCGACAGAAGAAAAGACCATACCGAGCATAGTTGTGTTTGTGAGCAGCAAAAAAATATGGAAGCATCTTGTTCATTGTGGTGATCAGGAGGGCATAGTCAGGCTCATGAGTTGCTCGAGTGAACTGCATAATGAGCAGTGTGGGCTTAATCACTAGCTCGGTCCAAGCCTTCGTCGTTCGACTTTTAGTAGAGAGATCAGCCAATACGTTTTCCAGGTCAGCCATGTTGTTCAACTCTTTGTTCTCGACGATTGGGCGGAGTAGCTCTTCAGTGAGAAGGCGTAGTGCACGGATATTTTGAGGATATTTCTTCTCCTGCAGCATCTTGTCCACTGACCCAAAGGTTCCACACAGTATGTTGCTCAGACCACTGTCAGCCATGAGTGTACCAATACAGGATACGAAATCCATGAGGAAATGCATGAAGCCAAGAATGGGCATCATTTTTGTTATGAGATCAGGAGTGGCGAAGAGAATGTCGACGATGACCTTGTAGATTTGCTGGTCTGCTGTTATGACAAGGTACTCTTGATTTAGTTCTTGAACAATACGCAACCCATTGACAATGGCTGTGTTCACTGTGTCTGGGTCAGCTGGCTTCATGTATAACAAAGGCATGTAGCGCACAGCAGATTTGCTGGCAGGCATCATTCCAGTTTCCCTACAGATCCGAGTGTTGAACCCGTTGTATTCCGGTGTATTTGCTTCTTGGAGCACACTCGATAAGAAGTTGAAGTCCAGCTCTCTTGCTCTGTTCAAGGAGATACCGACAGCTTGTTCGAGCTCATCAGATGGCTTCAAATTTAAACTGAACTGTACTGGCATGTCTGGCTTCTTGGGACCCCTATATCTCACTACTGTTTGGTCCAAGTCAATTGGTTCCTTCATCTGCTCCTTGCTGAGTCTGGGAATGGTGACTTCATGAGTTATAGGTGTAGGTCGGGGTTGTGTCACGATCATTGCCAAGTTGTGGCAATCTAACCGACAATTTTGGGAATGAATGACATCATCAAAATTGTCAATAATTACTTGGACGAGACCACCAACTGATACGTCAGTCAGGCCTGCCAAGGCTGTGTCAGGTGCAGCCTGCACCGCAGCCGAGCGGAGGAAACGCCGCACCTCATCATAGCTACACGTGATTCGGAACTTATAGAGCATGTTAATGACAGACTTGTGCTCACTCATCAGCACACCAAGAGCAATCTGTAAGGGGGTGGGCTGGTTGGCTGTAACACTAGCGACAATGTTGCCAACCATGATGGAGGGCAGTGATGGTGATGAATCAGAAGTGAACTTTGGGTGGACTTTGGAGAGCAGCTTGTTGAGAAGATTACTAGTACATTCAGTCGCTGAGGGCTTGTCAATGTGGACATCATGTGATGTGAGCTCCCTCTTCACTGCCTTCAACTCTTGTGCTATCTCTTTTCCGAGCTTCTTGAGTGTGACTTCTTCATCCTCATCTTCAGCATTTACAATTTTTAGTGTATTTGCAACGCTGTTACTGAAGAGAACTAGAGTGGCAATCCCAGGTGAGTGAAAACTCAAAATGTCATCAACAAATTGAGACTCGACTTTCTCCACAAGTGTTCTTCGAGACAAACGGGTACCATCTTTCTGCACATACACATCCATGATCTCCACTGTGTTCCAAACCTTTGTACGATCTTGCTCAAGCACCTCGAATGTCTGGAGAAGAGCTGTATCCACTACAGAGTCAGAATAATCATCTATGCTAACAGCAGGTTTGTGAAAGAGACAATTACATTTGCGATGATAATGAGCCTCTGCAGCAACTAGATCACCATCAGCAGCCAACAGACGATCGTGGACAACTCGTCCAAGATCATCATTGCGCTCTATACACTTTTTGATGAGAGTATCAATGTAAACCTGTCCATCACACATATAGGTGGTCGTGACCATTGATGCGGGCACTCGGTATTGAGCTGGTGTTTTGGCATCGTACTCAGAGTCTAACTTGCACTCGGTGATATCGAGACAAAACATACAATGTTTTTTGAATTCAAATGTTTTGCCCTTCGTCTCACTATGTAGTCTTTTGGGCTGAGGTTTTGATGAGCTATGAGGCTTGCGCTTCTGAGATAAATGAGCAAGATTCTGCGGCGAGACATAGGTAGAAACACAATTCTTGTGACAATAAACATGAGTAACAGTGCCACTAGTATATCCTGCTTCCAGTGAGTCATGTATATCAAGATGATCCCGCAGTTCGCTTGCTTCAATAATCTTCTGTATACGGCTGCATTTTGACAACTTCTCTTTGGTACCAGGACAGCTGGTAATCTTGCCATTGAAGAAACACTCCTCCTCAGCAGCCATGACTATCTGAAACAATAAAAAGAAACTGTTGAATTAGTATATACAAAATGGATATTATATGTGGTATAGTTCTAAATGAAGAAACACTCCTCCTCAGCAGCCATGACTATCTGAAACAATAAAAAGAAACTGTTGAATATGTATTTACAAAATCGATATTATATGTGGTATAGTTCTAAAATTCTACCAACATTTTCATAACTTTGATCGCCATATTAGCTGCATTCTTAGATTTTGACCATGTGGGGTGGTTGAATGATTATTTGAACACCAGAAAGGGATTCCTTGACCCCAAAAACCATATCCTAGACACCAAAATTATGATTCTATGTGGTATGGTTCAAAAGTTATAGCCAATAATGTGATTTGGCAGCCATCTTGGTGGCCATCTTGAATTATGAAAATGCCAAGCGGGGGTAATCATTACACCCAATGGATTCTTGAACTACATGGTCTAGAGTACTCAAAAATGCAAAGAAACGATTGTTACCAGACATTGCAAGGTTCTGAGAAAAAATCGGCCTGTGCCACTGGACTAGTTGCGAGTTGGTTGCGTGTCTTGAAACAGGACCCTGTGTCATGGAGCCAGCGAAGGCAAACTCCGGTTTTAATGCACCTATAAATTTCCCCTTAATTGCAGCCTATTTGTTAGGTTGCTTTTGCCCCCCCCCCCCCCCCCGCCCCACCAGTTAGGGCTAAGGCTGTAGCTAGTAAATATGCATGCGGTGGTTTCTGATTGGCTCTCCGGTTCGGTCGGTGACCTGCGCCGAACGGATTTCCGGCGGGTTTCCATATGGCCGAACGGTGCCAACCTCCGGCTTCCTCTGGTCCTCCGGGCCTCCAGTGTCTTCTCCGTTCAATCCGGAGGAAAGTCACTGGTTTCCCGCCTGGGCCGGGCCCACCATCGTTAGTCCATAGACATGAACTGCCAGGCATGAGCTCGGATTCCCTGTTTTTGGGAATGCAACTGGCGGGACTATTTGTCCGGGCAGTTCCGTCAGCAGCCCAGGTTAAAACTGGGCCTCCAGGAGCACAACAGGGCTAATTATTTGCGCTATCAATGACGGTTGAACCATCGCTAATAGCGCTTTGGTAATATTCGCTGTTACGAAGATGGATGAGGATATCTTCCAACATGGACTAAAGGTCACGGTCTTGGACCATCTCCAGGGATGGCACTGGAGAAAAGCCAAGAAAGCTGCTGCTAGATAAGCTACAAGTCTGTAGGTTAGCCCGCTTGTGGCTGAGCATCTATCAGCGCGGGTTGCAGCTATGTTTACAATTACATGCTGTCAGATGCCTGCATTTCTGAAACAGCGCGGCATTTTTACTATTGCATTCCAAACTTAATCAGTCCACTGTGAACAAGTGTCGTACTTGTTGTCGACTGTAATACCGTGATAAGAGACAATTGTTCGCATGATTATCGCTGCCGTGCGTGAGTCTAGTGTAGACTGTGGCGTGTTCGCGCCATTACAATTACGTTAAAATTGAAAAGGCGAAGTCGAAAAACAGCTAATAATAGAAAAATACAACTGAAAAGTGGCCTGAAAATAGCCCCTTATATACACCTTTTTTACCCCCATCTGTCGGCAGTGGCAGAAACTAACAAATTAGGTAGAGACCCAAAACCCGTCTAGCCATGCCGCAGTTTTCACATGCTATTGATCGATATTGTTTTACATGAGAGTCGTCCAGAAATATGAACAAAATGCCGTTTACATATAGAATAATCATCATGTCTTTGGGTGCATTGGCAAGTTAACATGTCGCAGTTCACGAATTAGGAAGTACCTATCTAAACATGTTATATTTTTGTTGACTAAAAATGTGATTTACAAACGTTTATTTATATTTGTGATGTCGGTGCTTTGGGCTCAAAGCACGTGGCGGGATAGATCTGGGTCAAAGTTTCTGAACCCCTTGTACAGTCTAGAGTAATTTATGCACTTTTTAATATGATTATTTACATAAGCAGCGGACTGGTGAGGGAGACTCTGTTTTCACACAAGAGATGTCAGATTTGACAGCTTATTTACTTGCATGATACTCATCATTTGTTATACCATATAATGATGCAATCATGTACAGACAAGGCCGGGCATATAGATCTGTCTCCGTTTTAGTGTTTATAAATTTATGAATGATTATCACCTTGGTGTGTTTATACACACAATATATTTGGCTACTACGATAACGCGATGCTCCCTGTGCCAGCAGCCGCAGGAACCATGTGCTCATAAGCACACGTAAAAAAAATCTGCTGCAGCTTCTTAACTGGTCGGAATTGTTGACTTAAACTCATTGCGATATCAAAACAGATAATGTATCTTCTATATTCATAGACTTGATATAACCTTACGGATGTAATAATACCATATCAATTATCAATGAAAACTTACACAGCCTCTGGCGGCTCTCGGTGGAAGCCGCCAGTGGAAGTGCATTTGGCTCTTTTTATGGCTCTCTTTGATTTATGAAATAAACTGGTTATCTTCATACTAGAGGAGAAAAAATACATATATATTTACCATATGTGACACTTCATCTCCATCCTGATCCATTTCTATTGGTGAAATATTCCGTTTTCCTGGCACAAAAAAAGATTCTAACACTGCAACGTTTCAGTCACTCGTCTGGAGCAATGCAAAACTCTGTACTCGCTTCAGCCATTCGGGAGTTGACCCGCAACCCGCGTTTTCTGTTCAATGCGCATGCTCCGCGGAAAAGGTGTATTGCAGATGTGAAAACAAAAAACAGGGGTAGAACTTCGAGCATTTATTTTACTAGACAGCGGAACTAGTAAAGTCAAAAGTGTACTAGTCCGCCAAAAGGTTTACTAGTCCACAAAAATAAAAATAAACAATCCAAATTTAAGTTGTTCCAATTTATTCTTAAACTAAATAAATAGTACATATTGCAACCCCAGTTAAATAACAATGCACTTTTCATAAAGGTAGTACCAAAGAAATAATACATAAATAACAAAAGTAATTAATAAAAAAGTTAAGATATGATCTGTATTAAAAAATGCGCAATTGAAAAAGAATGCCGATTGCACTCATTGACCGGTAATATCACCCTACCATTATTAATTTTCTATATCATATATTTATAATCATTTCGGAAATTTAGCTCACATTACAGTGTTATGAAAAAAATGCTCTACTGGACTGTAATACTGGAAAATAAAAATATCACATGAGAAAATTATAGACATTAACAGTTAATCTTACAAATAGTGCCCAGACAAGTTCATAGCTGGTGGGTATGTCATCATTTATCAGAAAAGGAAGCTGCTGTAGCCAGTTGCTCACTGGCAACAATTTATCAACGTTTTAATGACTTGGGATTTAGTTATTACACCCCCCAGCCTGTGGATGTGTTGTGGTTAGGGTCACTGTGACTACAAAGACTTGATTGATTGATGTAGGGTGGGTTGGATGACACATTGACCTTTACTAGACAACCGGACTAGTTATTAGGCAGGTTTACTAGTCCGCCCTTATCTTTACTAGTGTGCGGACTAGCGGACTAGTGGGTAGTTCTACCCCTGAAAACCGTAACTTTGTTTAAACAAAATATGATATCAGCTAATCAAACTGAGAAATACGGAGCTACGCGAAGGCAAGACGTAAACAATGGCGGCGCCAAGTAAGAAGGGGAAAAGACTCGGTGATTGGATAGGGTGGAGGGAGCTGTAGTGAGAGGTCATTTTTTCGTTTTATTAATTCTGGCGAGCAACTTGTCGTGGCCAAGTCTATTGCACCTTGTGAAGCGACGGAGCCAGGCTAAGTCTATATTAGGTAATAAATACATAATTTTATTTGGTTTAGCCAACAGATTAATGTCAGTCCTATGGATATATGACATACTATTTGCAATGTACCCTCACACATCACAGATGTTTGAACATACAAGGGTGAACATTTTAGGTCTGTGTGAATACGTCCAACACCATGCATGTTTTCATTGTATGAATACAATGATTACAGGAGGGAACAAACTTTATATGGGACAATTATGTCCTGGTAGGTTCTTATAATATCAGACAGTACAAAGTCAACCTTTATAGCCAGAAACGATTCAATTTAAGGCCCTAATTGTATTTATGTTAATATGGATACCTGATTTGGAAAATATAATTATAACTACGTGGTATGCTGTATTTCACATGCATACGGCCAACACCAAATAAAAGTATGTCCGACACTGAACAAATTCTTCTCAAAAAATTTCTATATACCACAAACATAATTTTATTGGGTTTAGTCAACAGATAAATATCTGCCCTATGGATATATCACACAATATTTGCAATGTACCCTCACACATCACAAAGGTTTGGACATTTTAAGTCCAACACTGTGCATGTTTTTCACCATATGGCCAATTTGTTTATTACAGAAAACTCCAAACTTAATATGGGATAGTATGTTCTTATAATATCTGATAGTAAAAAGTTGTGGCATTTGATGCCTTGATGCTAACGTGTCCGAAATGTACGTTCAACAATTCTTATCTGTCACCATTCATGATTACATATAACAGTATGTTGCACCCCTCAGCTTGTATTTTCAAGGATATTGGTGTTGTGGAAGTTTTACTATTATTCTTATTATTACAGGTAAAGGACAAATGTTTCAAGCAGGAACACCACCAAGGAGAGGACACGTGAGTTCTTGAGAGTTTGTTTAGTGATATCATAAGAAATATTCTTCTTCTTCGCCTTTTCCCACTAGGTGGGGTCAGCGGCCCGAATTCTTGATTTCCATAATGTTCTGTCCTGGGCATCCTCCAGGGTGATCCACAGTTCCTGCATATCCCTTCAGACGCAATCCATCCATCTCTCTCTTGGTCTTCCTCTTGGACTATTTCCTGGCACCATCATACAATACAGTCTCATTTCTCTGACTTTCTCTTGTATGCTACTCACACCTAGCTCCTTTCTGATGTCCACACTCTTTACTTTGTCACTCAGTGTTACACCTTTAATTCTTCTCAGCATCCTCATCTCTGTTTTCTCGAGAATCTGTTTCTCCTGTCAACAGAACTTGTCAACAGTCATGTAGAACTTGATCTTTAATTTCCTTGGCATTTTCTTGTCACTTGATGACTCCTGATAGGTCTCTCTCAACTTGCCCCAAGTTGCACTAACTCTTGCTTTTACTGCTTCCTCTGATCCTCCTTCTTCACTGATGATGACACCTAAATATTTGAATGTATTCACCTGTCTGAGGCTCAGTGCCTTGTCTTTGATGTTTGCTTTTGTTCCTCTCATCACTTGCATTTTCCCAGTGTTGACTTTTAAGAAATATGACCTTGCAAAATTCATCTACCTATGCTTTAATTAAGTTATTCTCTTAGATGCCTACTGTGTCATTTCTCCCAGTGTAAGGTGTCAAATTATCATTTATGATCCGAATTTAGAATTCCTTCATTAACTGTTTTATCCAATAATAATATTGTGCTCTGAAAATACTAGCTAAAACAAATGTTTTTGGAGGATTGATAAAATGTAATGAAAGAATAAATGGAAGTTGTACTTGGCTTGTTATAAATGCATATTTCAGTTTGATAATCAATTTTATAATTTGAGTGTGATTTTATATCAGCCAGTGAGGATTCGTAAGCCAAATCCAAGGATATTTGGCACTGGTGAGGAGGACATAACAAAGGTTACTCCCAGACCCAAGAAACAGCCAAAGGTCACAATACATGTGAGTTCATACATACCACATTTCTTATGTTCAAACTGACAATTTCACATGTCCATGGATCTCTCTAGAAAAAAATGCCTTTACCATTTGGGCACATAAGAATTTTTTGAATTTCATTCCTTAGAATAATTTTATTGCTACTAATTTATTTGAATGGAGGGCATTAATTGAGTGGTAACTGGTTGGAATACTGGACTGCTGACTAGGTGGACCAGGATTTGAATACCAATGCTAGTTGGTCAGTGGTTCGATGGTTCCATACAGATACATAGTACGGTCTAGAACTGCAGTTTCGTGACCATTCTCTGGCTACTAAGATTTGATGATTGATTTGACTTCTGTGGACCATTTCGAAAAGATTTAGCCCCCCCGTTCCCTCAAAAAAATTGTGGCATTTTCCATCAGTGGACCAAATCCAAAATGGCCACTAGCACTATCTTGAAAAATTAACTTTTTAACCAAAGTGCCAAAAATCACGCAATGAAGACTTTTTGGGTAAGTCGTCCACATCAAGCTTCAAACTGATGTCAGAATCGGAATTCTGACATCAGTTTGACACTATGACATCATTTTGCCCCATAAATCCAAGAGGGCCACCATCTTGTTCACCTAGAAGCATGTATGAAGACACTTTTTCGGGTACATCGACCACCAGGATTCTGGTTTTGACATCAGTTTGATGTTATGACATCATTTTGACTCAAAAATCCAAGATGGCTGCAGAGCGAGACGGGAAGATGTGGGTTTTTGAATTGTTTTGGAGTAAATAAGTAGAAAAACAATACGTGTAAAATACGTCCAGTGAAATAATGTTATCGTCGAAACCTATATTACTATGGTATTGCTGTAGTTTAAGCAAACTACCTCCGTAAGGATATATTGCAGTAAAAACTAAAATAGTTGATGAATGTATGACAAGAAGACTAATTATACTTCAAGACAAGCTCTTTTGAATAGCTGTAACATGAATAGTTGTCACATGAAACCAGTTAAAGTGAAAAAAAAGGCTACAGTTTAGTGTTATGCACCTAAAAGAGTTTACACTAGCTAATCATTTGCATCTACAATCCAATTTTTCACCTTAGTGGTTACCTCAGAAAGTGGTCTTAAAGTGGGAAAATCTAGCTAAATCACCGACACCATGAACCGGCCCATCTTGGACCTTGCAACCAATCACAACCCAGCAGTTTGGAAAAGTAATACGTCAGAGAGTCGTCTGCTGGTTCAGCTGTCATAACAGAGAGCCAAGCGGTACGCTAAAAGTTGCCTTACGTCGGTTTACAACGAAATCGCGACATCAATATGCCACACTGTTCCTCAAACGCTTATAGTAATAGTACAGTGAAAGACAGTATCAGTAAGATGTCTTCTTGTTAACCTATGAATCGAGCAGAACTGAAACAGTGGTTCGGTGGATTCGTTTGGACAGTCACAGACACAGCGCGGATCCTAGACGACCCGATTTGATTGACCTAACCATCAAAACGACCACCAACAGCCGCCAAACTTCTCCTCACATATCTTACATACATATGCATACACTACATTATGTAATAAAATCTCTTGCATTCCTCTGACGAAGAAAATTCACACACAAAAACGCGCAGACCTCGAGTACAACTTGTTCGGCCGCTCAGCGGTACCGTAAAATCGCTTTTAAAAGCTTTACACAAAATACCGCTAGACGCCACGTTTCTGACTGCTAATATTTAATTGTTTTACTTCACACGCGCGAAATAGTTTAATTACTTATAAATAATATAATAATAATAATTAATTATTATCATCACTATGATTTGCAGGAAATTATAAGTTTTATTATTTTTATATTGATATTTTATTTTTATAATTGTTCATATATGTTTCTAGTATATTTATGTGTTTTTTCTTCTGGTGTGTATTTGTTGTTTAGCATTTTAATGTATGTAAAACGCCATGAACAAGTTTAAATTGGATGTGGCGCTATATTAAATAAACAAACAATTGTTTTTATTATAATATAATATTTTATTTATGTAGCGCCACATCCATAATTGTTTGTGGCGCTTCACAAAATAATGCTATTAAAAATACAATAAAAAGAAAACTACTCACAGATAATATTATTTAAAAATAAATAATGAAAATACATGTTTCTATATCATTAACTAAGCTGACCTATCAGTCATAAATAAACATACAAATTACATAACAACAATTGAAATAAATGAATATAAAAGTATGGTTAATAGTAATAAATAATTAAAGTAGTAAAATAAGTACGACGTAATAATAATTTTTATTCACCACATACACAACCATTATGCATAAGAACATATTACTGAAGCTATTTGTTCTACTCATGAATGACATTTCCACCATCAGATATGTAATAATTATTATTTTTGAACAAGACACTTTATTAATTAGCGGAACAATAAATCTCTAAAATGTAAAAAGGAATATGAATATATGGGAAATATTATGGTGGTAGAAAAAGAAGGATTTAAAAACAGTAATATTAACATGTTATTGTTTTAGTTATTATTGTTAAAACATCGCTTGTGTAATATAAGCTTGCATGCTCGCAGTACACGCGGGATGTTTATAGAAATATTGATGAAATAAACAATGTGACTTCATTGAAAAACACGTAATTTCCTTTTTCTTTTATAACTAATAGGCAATTTTGGATAATTATGCAGACACATGTATTTTTAATATTTATTTTTAAATATTACCTGTGGGTAGCATTCTTATTATTGCATATACTTTAATAACAGTATGTTGAATAGAAGAGAAGAGAATTGTAGATTTGGCGCTATATAAAATAAACTAATAAAATTATATATTTGTATATTAAATTGTTATTTTTGATCAACTCTATTAGACCCATATCACCAAAGCGTTGCCTTAGTTTGCCGTTTAACATTTTCTGTAGATCATAGTGATGCAGCTAATTATTATTATATTATTTATAATTAATTAAACTAATTCGCGCGTGCGAATGCAGTAAGGTTAATAAATATTCGCGCGCCATCTAGCGGTATTTTGTGTAAAGCTAACTTATAATAGCGAGTTTACGGTAGTCGAAGTTGTCGAGTTGCCGTTCGCCAAGATTTGCGTTTCTGTTGTGAATTTTCTTCGTTAGACGAATACAAGTGATTTTTTTGTAATGTAGTGTATGTATATGTATGTAAGAAATGTGGGGAGAAGTTTGGCGGCTGTTGGCGGTCGTTTTCGTGGTTAGGTTAGAAAGTAACAGATAATAATATGCATGCACAGTTCACGCCGATCAAGAAGACTCTCTGACGTCATTTTGTTTCTAAAATGGCGTAGTCTGTAGACTTTCTATGTCTATGTGTTTTACATTTTTTTCCTGGTAAACCACTGACGTTAAAAATATGATTGTTGTTGGAAGTTGTTACTTTTTATTCACTCTGTTAATCCCATATGATCCAAACATTGACTTTGTTTTCCCTTTAAAACATGTCACCAACAATTTTAAAAATTATGTGTCTTATGTACCACTAACCCATCAAAACTCTGAGGTCCCTGCTGGTACACCCGAAAGACAAGACAGACAAAGCGGCAAAGTGTGGTGTGGTATACAACATCCAATGCCAACACTACATATGGGAAACAGCAAGACCACTGGGCACATGAATTAAAGAACATCTGTCATGTCGCCAACCCCTATCAGCAGTAAGTGAACACAAGTTGAACACTGGCCACCAGTGTTCAATTAAGGATGTGAAAATCCTTGACAGTGAAGAGAACTGGCACAGGAGGAAAATGAAAGAGGCCATAAACATACACAGGGGTAAGCCGGTTTTAAACAGAGACATTGGTCAGGAATTCCCGCCGGTCAAGCTACAGGTTGTGTCACATGATGGAACTCATGTGACGCTACCGGGAAATTCAGTCCGCTGAAGAAGACCGTGAGAAACGGTCGATATATATACTGAAGAAAAAAAAAGTTTCTTGAGAGGTAATTTCATTTTATTTAACAGGAACCAAGAAACCAGATCTTTTCATTCGAATAAGATGACACATGTTTATGTTTCAAATGACATACAGGTTCTGCTATCTGGTGATGTTCAGTAAGACCTGGAAGATAAGATATGAAAGATAAGAAGTGAGTGGCCATGTTGTTGGTTTCAGAAAGTTGTGCTAAGCAGTCCAGATAAGAAGACAGCTCAGTCGATAGGTGTACGACTCCGCAACCTTCTCAAACTGCCAAAAGCACATAAGTGGGTGTGTTATGAATGGTTCTATTCCAACCTCGACAGGTGAGTCAGTTTATACAGGTGTGTTTTAGCACATAGGTGATTCAGTGTCAGAGGTATATTGATGCAGTGGCAGATGCACACAGGTGATTCAATGTGCACGGGTGTAATGGTACATACATGTGAATCAGTGTGCACAGGTGTGTTGGTGCACACTGGTGAGTAAGTGTGCACATGTGTGTTGGTGCACACCAAGGTGAGTCAATCTGCATAGGTGTATTGGTGCACACAGGTGAGACATTAAACATCAGCTTCTATTGGGTATTGTTTTCAGGTAAATTTTGCCTTGCAAATATGAGCCAGAATAAACACATACCTAACTTGCAGGTACTACAGCTCTGCTTTTCACCACTGACCCGACATAAAATAATTACGACAGGTTTAAATTACCCATGTCATTTAGTCTGTTCCAAATTGCATGGCTCTGTTAAATATTCACACTTTTTATGAGCCCCTAAATATTTTAATTTATTACCTAACATAGACTTAGCCTGGCTCCGTCGCTTCACAAGGTGCAATAAGACTTGGCCGCACCGAAGTTGCTCGCCATAATTCATAAAATGAAACAATTACCTCTCCCTACAGTTCCCACCACCCTATCCTATCACTGAGTCTCTTCTCTTCTTACCTGGCGCCGCCATTGTATAAGCCTCGCCTTTGCATAGCTCCGTATTTATCAGTTTTGTGAGCTGATATCATATTTTGTTTAAACGAATTTACGGTTTATCGTTTTTAGTTTCACCTCTGTAATATAATGGAATTTTTTCAGACCACTTTTCAGTTGTATATTTCTATTATTAGCCATTTTTCGACTTTGCCTTTTCAATTGTAACGTAATTGCAATGGCGGAACACTCGATGACACGCAACCGTCTGCACTAGACTACATACGCGGCGATGATAATCATCCGAACAAGTGTCTCTTGTCACTGTATTACAGTCGACGACAAGTAAGACACTTATACAAATGGACTGATTAAGCTGGAATAATAGAAACACCGCGCCGTTTCAGAAACGCAGCCATCTGACATACGGCTGATACGTGGAGATCATGCGACCGACTTGCTACGCACTATTATCGACGGTCCAACCGTTGTTGGTAGCACGATTAATCGGCCCTATTGTGCTTCCTGAGCTTAGTTAAAATCTAAGCGTTTGAAGGAATTGCCCGGATAATATATTGTCCCGCCAATTGGATTCCAAGCGAATCCGAGGACACCCCGGCAATCCATATAATGGATTTACGCCGGCGGCCCCGGCCCGGTAATTTCCTCCGGTTAACGGAGACGAAGCCGGAGGCCCGGAGAGCCAAACCCAGAGAACCGGAGAGAGCCGAAACCGGAGACCCATAGCCGAACGGCGGGAGCCGGACAACCGGAGGCCGGACAACCGGAGATATATCTCGTGGCCGAAACCCCGGACGGTTCTCCGGAACCAAAACCGAAAGTTGACCTCGTTCGGCCCATGTCAACGAACGACCGGAAATTACCGGAGCCGGACGACCCGAGACGTCACACAGTTCGGCTGGTGTCGCCGGAAACCCGGAGAAACGTTCGGCCAAACTCCGGGTGGAGACGAAACGTTCGGCCGAGCTCCGGATGGAGACGAAACGTTCGGCCGAACTCCGGACGGGGACGAAACGTTCGGCCGGCCTCCGTTTGGAGCCGAAATCATGAACCGTTCAGCCAATCAGAAAACGTTTCAGACAGATACCGCGGCCGTAGTCCGCTTCGTACAAGATACGAACTACCTATCTGCGTTCCGACTGGCATCCCAACCGGCATTACTAGAACTAGTTGGAGTCTCCCGTTATCTGGGGGCGATAGCCGAACAAACAGAACGCAGCTACGGAAAAGTGTAGGCGCATTAAACCCGGAGTTTGCTTTCGCAGGCGCCACCAGAACGACACGAGGCCCTGTTGCGCAAAACGCAACTACTACGGTTTTCGGCGATTACGCGCCTTGGACTTGCCTTCCGATGCGTTTGGTGGTCCATTCTTTTCCTGGAATGCACATACTATAGCCGGACATCACTCCACGGAAGGTGAGGCATATCTGCCGGCTCTGCAAATCAATGGGTCAACGAAAACAATTTGTTTTTACCGTTCTCCTGTTCGGGCGATAATAACACCGCTCACACAGCATATGGTGATCGCCCTGAAGATTCCGGTTCAGATGACGACGATGTCTGGAGTTCTGTAGATGGACAGTATACTGATCAAACTCCACAATCAGTTACCGTACAACCGGACGAACAATGTGACACGATGTCACATTCAGAACGAGTTATCCTGGCATGCACTTTTCTCTGTGATGAATTGCCAACGGACAATCTCGACCCTCGTACAGTGCCACGTTTATCAGCGTTAGCCCAAGCTGATTATACCGTTCCTATCACTCCCCAGCCTGGATTTCCTTTTTCTGAAGCAATGATCAATCACTTTCAGAAAATTCAGCGGGAATTACAAACCATTCCCAAGAGCAAATCACACTGATTTGCTTCAGTACCTCGCTCCAGAGAGACCATGTACTCTCCGTTAGAGCTTCCTTCTACAGGTTTTCTGTTTTCACGAGACTCCCCTGTTGTAGATAAGTACTTCACCGAGATTTCTCGGTTGCAGGTGGGGGGGGGGAGACACAACTCGGTATGGAGCAGAAGTATTTCTGTGACCTCGCAACCATGACACGCCGACAGCTGTGTATCTCCTCCTTCCAAGATTGGACAGGAGCTGCCCGCAATCGGTCCATACTAGGACTGATATATCACGTGGGCATTGGAAGTGTTCCACAGAACCACTGTTGGAACAGCTTAAGGCAACACTACAGTTATCTCAGTATTACAGTCGCAACTGCGTGGTCTGATGGCACTACATTTGATTGCGCCATGACCTCGCAACGAAACTACAGTTGCGGGACAAGATGGCCAGTCGGCAACGAGACTATGCGTCTATACAAGGGATCGGTACAGTTTACCATCGGTAAAACACGTGCTACTCCACATCGGTCAGCACCTGCTAGATCCGACCTCAATGGCATACTGTTATGCCACTGTCATTCTCACGTCAGCAGCCCTTTCTGACCACCAGAGGACTTGGTTCAGAGCGTCCCTTTCGCCAACGAGGAGGACGACGACACAGGTCATGACTACCTATGTCCCAGACCTTTCATTACACAACCTTCAAACATCTACCCTCTCGACAAGCCACGACAGGTGGTCGTGTTACCTCCTTGCTTACAAGGAAGGTAGGAGCTTGACTGTACCTGTTCTGCGATGTCTGGAAACGAAGGAGATGCAGCGAGTGAGCGTGCAATGTTCTGGAAGTCAGTTTCCGTCTTTGGTTCCGAGAGTGTCATTCCTTGACGGGTACACCATCTGCTTTTGTAGACAAGGGCTCTATTACGAAACGCACAACCCTCCAGTCACTGATACAGTCCATGCAACAAAACAACCTTGTAGAGGTAGTCCGCGACACTACATCTCCCGGGTGTTACAGTCACCTCTTCCTTGTTACAAAGAAGTCAGGAGGTTAGAGAACAGTCATCGACCTCTCAATTCTCAACTCCTACCTAGAGATTCCTCATTTCATGATGGAAAGTGCGGAAAACATTCGGCGATCTCTCCCTCGAGACGTCTGGGTCACTTCCATCGATCTTGTGGATGCCTATTTCCATATACCCTTCAACAGAGGTTACCGAAAATTTCTTTGATTTCAGACTCAGGACAGAATATACCAATTCCGAGCACTGCCGTTTGGCCTTTCTCCAGCACCTTGGGTATTCACCAAGATTATGACAGAGATCAAAATGCTGGTATACGTGATGGGCATCAATCTATGTCGGTACATGGACGGCTGGCTCATCTTTTCATCATCTCACGACCAGTGCCTCCGAGACACTGCTCAATCTCTGTCACACGATGGGCGTCCTGGTTCACGACAAGATATTGGAACTGATCCCAAAACAGAAATTCCTTTTTCTGGGATACCAGTTCGACCTAGTTTCCTTCCAGGTCACTCCAACTCTGGATCGATATCACAATATCAAAGCCCTAATTCGCTCATTCCAGCAAAGCCAAGGAGGATGTGCTCATATGTGGCAGATCCTACTCGGTCTCTGCGTCCACAGAAAAACTAATTTCTCGGGGAAGGCTACACACCCACAAAGCCCAACATTGCATCTCTTAAGATTGGAAGTTCGTTACTTTAACCAGCAACTTGTGGATACCTCTTTCCCCACCGGAGGAGGAAGTTCTCCAATGGTGGAAATCAGCACATAGTTCTGAAGGGAGCTCCTGTTACCCTGACAGAACCAAACACCCAGTTGTTCTCAGATGCATCGAAATAGGCTGTGGAAGCTTATGGGTCTGACAGTCCTGGTTACGTCAGACATTTCCACAGTAGTATCCTACATCAACAAGCAGGCCAGAACACAGTCAATACAACTGTGCAGACGGACCTAGAAGCTACTTCTCAGGTGTCAGGCCAACCTAATACTGCTTCGGCACGACACATCCCAGGGATATTGGACGTACTTGCAGACATCCTGTCACGCCCTTCAGGTAAAGAATGGTCTATACACCCATCTGTTTTTCCGAGCACTGACTCGGGAATGGGGAATCCCATTATTGGATCTGTTTGCAATGAGGTGGAATCACAAACTTCCACTAATTGTGTCTCCCATCCCAGACCCATCAGCCATGGCAGTATATCCTGTAGATGCTGTTTTCAATGAGCTGGAAGACACTGTGGACATACACATGCCACCACCAACTCTGTTACCACTGGTGCTCGAGAAAGCACAATGGGACCAGGGAGAACTGATCCTCATTACTCCACACTGGCCCCAGGCTATCTGGTTCCCACTACTCTTACGGATGTTGGTACAACCTACACTCATGATACCCAACATTCCTTGGTTACTATCCCAGCCTCGAGGTCAGATCCATCACGATCCATCCAATCTCCAGCTACACCATTGGAGAGTATCCGGGATGACCTCTGCAGCAGAGGCTTTTCGTTCGACGTTGCCTCACGTGTCAGTAGACCCCAGCGAGAGTCTATTCTGACGATCTATGAGTCCAAGTGGAGGATCTTCACTGATTGGTGTAACATACAACACATTAATCCACTCTCGGCTTCTGAGAATGTAGTGTCGGAATTTCTTCTCCACCCTCACACGGAGAAACATTGGCCATCTTGACCATTGCAGGTTATTAGATGTCAATCACCAGCACTCTTCGTGCCACTTCCGGTGTGGAAGTAGGATGGAATCATGCACTGAAATCGCTACTTCGATATATCAAAATAGAACAGGGACAACGTCAAACTTCATTTTCCAGAGTGGAATCTTACCTTAGTTTTGTCAGCATTGACAAAACCACCTTTTGAACTGCTAGATCAAGCATCAGATCAGCTGGTAATATGGAAGACAGTTTTTCTCATAGCGCTTACTTCCGGCAAACTTCGGGGCTAAATCCATGCTTTGGAGCATGCCCGTCTACAACGGACCACAGGCTGGACACAGGAGACTCTACGAGTAGGTCGGTCATTCATATTGAAGACGCAAGTATTGGGCAAGGACCCAAAATGCGTGCTTTCATACACTATTCCAGCCATTTATCGTCACTTGAGCAATGACATGGCTGAAGACCTACTCCTGTGCACAATAAGAGCACTAAGATTCTACGTAGAATGGTCCATGCTTTGGAGGGAACACAAGCCCTTCCTCTTTGTGTCGTTTCAAACCAGGACATAAACGAGACATTGTACCTTCCACTATCTCCGGGTGGATTCGGAAAACGATTCTGGAGTGCTACATAAATTCCCCTACACCTCTCCTTGAGTCCCACAAGGTTAAGGCACACCAGATACGATACATGAATGCATCACTCACATTCCATGAAACAGATTCTGCGAACTGGTACTTGGTTCTGTCATAACACCTTTACCGACTTTTATCTCAAGGAGCTATCTCTCTATTCTGCCGATCTCATCCAACTAGGACTGGTAGTGGCTGCAGAACATATTCTGCAGCCAACAGGAGATCATTAGAGATAGCATTGTCTATATCCCACCATCTATTCACCTAGATTATGCACCTTGTGAAGCGACGGAGCCATGCTAAGTCTATGTTAGGTAATAAATTCTAAATTAAAATATGTATTTATAAATAACATACTTACCTGGCTCCGTCGCTTCACCATATAACCCTCCCTCCTTCCCCGCTATAGGGAGATTACCTATCACAGTACGAGCCTTTTTGCCAAGTGCGAAGAGAAGAGACTCAGTGATTGGATAGGGTGGTTGGAACTGTAGGGAGAGGTAATTGTTTCATTTTATGAATTATGGCGAGCAACTTGGGTGCAGCCAAGTCTATTGCACCTTGTGAAGCGACGGAGCCAGGTAAGTATGTTACTTATAAATACATATTTTAATTCTAAAAATATAGATTTTAGCTCATCGCAACAAATCTGAATTTTTTTTACAAAACTTTGCACATACACTAAAATTTGGGAAATCAAATGAGGCAAACAAATGAATTCAGGATAAGCTTTTTTTATGTGTACTTTGACACATAAAAAAGTCATTCTACGATACCATGGTGAAAGCCATTTGTTCATCTCGTACAAAATGACTCCTGGGTGAGTTTTTGGCAGATCATTTAAAGAAGTAGAATTAAAGATAAAAGGCATAGTAAGTGTTTGTGTAATGTATTATTCTTTGAAATGATGTATGGATAAATGAGTAAAATTCTATTCAGCTTTTTATCTGTCGTGCAGGGCTTTGTTTGAGGGTGAAAATGACTTTTGTATCTGTCTACGTGAGTCATTTCCACAATTGAAGACACATAACTTGACACGCATGCAGTGGTGCAAGATCCGACGCCTGATGGGCAAACCTCGCAGGTCAGTGACCCATTCCTACTATGGCTTACTCTGTTTTTGTTTCACTAATCTAATTGTACAGACAAACGCACTGCTCTGTGTCACTTTGACATGTATACTTTGCTAACTAGATAGACCAGAATACTTCAGAGAACTTTGAGAAATTTTCAGTCTGCATTGGAGAACTAAGGGAATTTTTTTACCTCGGTTGTTGACATTAGGCAGCCAGTCAGTGGTCTCTCCGATGAGGCACTTTATTTTAAGTCATTAACCGTTACCGATTCATGTAAAAGAGTTTTCACTACGTATTGTGTTTTGAAAATGATATACACAGTACAGTCCAACTATTTACAGAGTACTGTAATTTTCAATGTTTATTTGTGATGTGGTGTTAAAACACATCTACACATATAGAATGTTTTATGTCAAATTTGAAAGTGCATTAAAAGAACATGATCTGAAAATACACTACCGGGGGTAAACAATAGTGTATTTTTTTTCATCTATCTCAGCCTCAGAAGTGACTTGCCACCTCTCACATGCCTGAATTTATATTTGACCGAATGTTTCCCCAAAAGCTACATGTCCACATAGGCTGGGAAGCAATACTTTGTGTATTTGGACTGCCTCAATTGACTCCAACTCGGGAGGCTAGGTGGCAAGCTATGAACCATGGCTAATTGACAATTGGGTAATGATAACTGCCCACTGTTGTGCACACAAGGCCAGTTGGCATGTTTGGAAGGCTTATTAGCAAATTGGGATTCCACATGTTTTATTCTGCAGGTTTTAATTAAGCTGTATCTTCATAATTCTTTATTTATGTTGACTCTTATTTAATTACCTTCAACATGGTGTGACTATATTGTCACATGGAAGTGACAAACTTAAATTAATGTTCTGAACAACTAGATAATGAAATATCATACACTTTATTAATATCAACTGCATTCTGATCTACTGGAGTGGAAGTAGATAATTCAATTTTGACTAAAAACCATTAACAGCCAGTCTTGCCATTGCATTCACACAATTCGGCTGTGTTTCTTGTCATCTCATATGGATAACCAGAGATATTATCTTTAGAATGATGTTAAGTAAAAGCTACGCCTAATGCTAAATGTCTTATTGTAGGTGTTCTGCTGCGTTCTTCTCTGAGGAGCGTAACGCACTCCAGCGCAAAAGAGAGAAGCTGCGTATCCTACAACAGAGGAAGAACTCTGACTTGGATGACTTCAAAGACCTACCAGATGAGATCCCGATGCCCCTTGTCATAGGAACCAAAGTAACTGGTACGAATAACATTGCCCACCATAATCTGTCTTCATCTAGTCATGTAGACAGGTTTGTTCACCTTAGTCCTTCATGTGTTGGGAGTCATATCACTCGATCTATTTTTACCCCTTTATGACATACACCAGCTCATCTTATCTGCCACCCTGTGCTGTTGATAATTTTCCTTTCAAGATATTTCTTTACACCCTGCATCTTAATTGTGCCCTTCATCGTTTCTTCATTTTCTTGGTCAATATTCACATACTCATCCTTTTTATGTGTGTTTTGTTCACTGTGTATGTTTTGCCTAACTTTCCTATAACACAGAGCTTGAGTATTTTTTAACTTGCAAGTAAAAACGCTTTGACCTGCTGTTACATAACTCAATATGTCATGTTTTAGCCCGCCTTCGTCGGCCACAAGATGGTCTCTTTATTGGCGTCATTGATGCACTAGACACTGTCAACAACACGTATCGGGTGACGTTTGACAGGCCAGGCTTGGGGACCTATTCCGTACCTGACATTGAAGTGCTGGTAAGTAACGCAGGCAGTGTGATTGTGTGATGACACGGATTCTTTAGAAAGCAGTCCTTCCTAATAATAATTTAATAAAGTTGAAGGGCACAGAGTACAGTTGATTTTCCTATTGGCGGCCATGATAATGTTTTGTCAGTTTATAAGGAAACTGTACCTGAGAAAATTTATTAATTTTCACACATCATGTCATTCACATTGACATTGACATGGTCATAACATGTCTTCAAAATCACATGTCTATGGGTCTTTTAAAATGCAACCATGTTTGTTGCCCATCAATATTGACCAAATTTAGCATGTTTTTCTGCATCCGCAGGGTCATGTAAAACAATTGCTAAAAATCACTACGCTAACTACACTGTATCCTGGATCCTATATATACAGCCAGCTCAATCCCAGCAGTGGGCATTCTTGTCTCAGCGATCAACAGAGACACGCTACCCACCCACCAACCCCATGCATCACCTGTAGTATTGATAGGTCGGTAGGTCTCTCTTGGGAGGGCTTGACACCCAGAGTGGACGCAGGCCCCAGGATTGTCTGGTAACGTGGCCACAGTCGCGTGTCCAAGACCTGTAACTTACCCAGGACCGGTCACGCGATCATATCCAGGCCTCGCAACCAGTCCTCTTGGTGTCATAGCTTGCCCCAGAGAGATACGGCCGGGCTGTCCCCTTTTTTCCAAAGTAATAAATAATGCTTATACCTTGACAAATGTGTTTGAGTTGTTCTGTCATAAACTGCAGTTATAATAATCATGTTACTGTGTGGTGAAATAAAAAAAATATAAAAATAGTTATGCCACTCCTACCCTAAATAACTTGTCTTATTTAGTGCTATTACACAGCCCAATTAGTACACTTGCTCAGAACAATCGAACAATAATTGCTTTCTCTTTACTGAGCTTACAAGCCAATATTAGATTAAAGGCTTGCCTGGTCACACTTCCTGTAAGCCTGTCATAAATCCTGATGCATCTTGGACTTTACTTTGAGAACAGGTGGGGACAGACATGTGTCAGTGGTACAGATAGACAGCTTACTTATTCCTCTTTCATTTCATCTATTCAGTCTTGACATATCTCTTTAAGCAAATGATACATAGCTGACAAAGTTACCCCACCCTCCATAAAAATATGATCTTCCAGGCACTCTCAATGAAGATTTCAGAATGACAAGATGTCTATGGCTTCTGAAAATGGTGATGTGATATTCAGTGACAACTCTAATTGGATTTACTCTGCATTTGGTGCAATTAAGGATGCCAAAAATAAGAACTGGGGGTGCATTCTGCTGTGCGGTGAAATTAAGATGTAATGTTGGTGGTTTAAGAATAAAAGCCATCCATATATCATGAACCTATGCCATAACACTTTATGTGTGAGAGCATCAAATATTACATTGGAACCTCACTGTATGAATAACAACTAGGGTTACTTTGACCATATGCACATTGCTTATAACAACTGGCATTGAAATGGTAAGTTTTCATACATTGATAAAGCAGGAAACACAAGGCCTAAAAAGGAATCTTTAATGTTAGCAGTGCTGCCTATGGTAAAAAAGAGAGAACATAAACAATTTTGGCAACACGGTGAGCCTCCTTACTTATCGTGTTTGACACAGTTGGATAATGACTGACACAACTACTCAAGGCAAATAATGACTAGACAAAACCAGAATGAGTGTGCATGTGTGTGTGTTTGTGAGTGCATGCATACACACGTATGTGTGCACATATACATGCACACCCACATTTAAATGCAAAGTGTCTGTACACTTGATATATAGTAGAGCCCTTTCAAACATGCATGATCAACTTGCCGATACGTACCGATACCTGCGACCATAATCGTGAAATGGCTGAGTTACATGACACATGCAGTTAAGACCATTATATCTGACTCATGCATGCAGAGAATATTCATCAACAAAAATGTCATCATCAACGTCGAAATTATATCAGTCTCTTCACTACATACAATCCAGAGCATTCTATACCATATATATTGAAAAAGGTAAATCTGACTGACCATTTCAAATTGCCCATGGCCAAAGCATATGTTCTGATGTAGACAGTAACTCCTGTTTTTACCAACACATTGTCTTTCCAAACTAATATGTGATGTTCTCATATATAGGTGATAGGTGGCTTGCATCGAGTCTTTTTTCTAGACCAGAGTCAGCATCAATGATTAGAACTGTTTTTGACAAATTAGCTGAACTATTGTGTCATCATAACTTTGTGTCCCTATGTACACGTATACAATTAAAAGTACCATATATTTAAGTTGCGCACCCTCTCTACACCTTTTCCACAGATAACACTGACCATTTGTTGACAAAACTACATTTCTCACTCCTCTGCACCAGCAACATTGTCATGTTCATCAAATTTCTTCAAAACGACATCTATGGCTCTTTTAAAATGCAAGCATGTATGTTGCTCGTCAATATTGACCAAATTTAGCACGTTTTCTGCATCCGCAGGGTTATGTAAAAAATGGCTAAAAATCACTATGCTAAGTACACACTGCCTAACATGTGTCAGTACACTGCAGATACCTCATAGCACTGAATCGACTGGTGGGCCTGCTTTATTGTGCCCATTTAAAGTTGCATTCTGACATAATTTCCCCTTTTTAACGCATTTAAAAAAGTCAATGTACACCATGACCGATATTTGCTTATTAGTATACTTCGTACAACATGTCTCACTTTGTGGATTTATACGTTATTTGATCAAATATAAGTTTGCAACAAACAACGACTCTGGAGTTTTCCAAAAGTCGATCTATGTTTACCATCGGAACTCTCCGGTCAACGTAAGTAGACGATGGGGCAAACTAAAAGGCGGTTCCACATATCCACGTTAGTCGCTAGAGGCGCCACTAGGCAACAATACCCTAGTTATTTAAATCATGCTCAATTAGCCATTGACCGTACAGGCGCGTAGCCAGCGATAGTTTGTATGTGGGCAACTGGGCATGCCGTAAATATGGAGCGTATCGAGCGGTGGCATCTTAGTGAATGAGGTATACCGTTTCCGTGTTGTCTGCCAATTGTGATCCGCCTTTTAGTGTGGCCCCCTCCTGACAGCGCTTTTCACCGGAATTCCCTTCATCGAGGTCTAAACCAATCAGAGAATTCTAACTGGTGAGGCTCACCAGAACAATTTTTCGTATTTTGCTGCTTTTTATCTTAAAATGGCATATTATGTGAAAATAAGTTGATAGGTAGTTGAAAAAACAATATATAGTGTATGGGGAATGCTGGTTTACTGGAACATTTTATTTTAAAAATGGCGGAAGTCAGAATGCAACTTTAACATAAAAATTGTTATTCAAAGTTTTAAATGACACAATTTTGGTGTAGATTCATATGGATCGGACTAGGAAGTCTAACAGCGCCCTGAAGCAATACCATTTTTTTACTGGCTGAACCTCTGAAGATTAGTGCCTGATATGCAGACCATCTAGGAAGAAAAACATTAAACATACAGACCTAAGTAGATACATTATCAACCACATACATACATACGTACTTGCATAGTTACATACCTAATATAATTACCTACATATCCGCTTGCCTACATATACACCTGCCTGCCTGTCTACTTATAATTCACCTGCCTGCCCTCTCGGCTGACCTACATAATTTACATATGTACATATGTACGTACTTATGTAGGTACGTACGTAATTTGATTGGGTAATTTGCGAATACTTAAAAGAACCATAAAAGTTATTTATTTTGTGTTGTGTTTTAACTAATTATTTTAGTCTCGGTGTTCTCTATAGAATGCTTGCACAGTAAAGTTGCGACAGTTCATTCACACAAATTCTCCAAAGGACAAACTTAGAGTGTGATAATGATATTCTCAAATTACCCCTATCAGGTGAAGTACCTTGTTTATACAGCAGTAAGGCCCATGAGACAATGTCCCTGTCAACCGAAGTACTGTCTTGTGTTGTTTTTGTAGAGCAATGAGGCCCAGGAGACAATGCCCCTATCAGCGTTTACCAGCAGACAACGCCCCCGTCAGAGTATCTTCACACCACCCAGGTTCCTTGCAGGCCTCAACTCTCTAGGCTTAGTCAGTGTAAGTATCACTGTTTTATTGTTATACCCTCTATTTAAACCCAATAATTATCACTATTCCAGTGTTCTGGCAAATTTCTGGTATCTAGAAGAATTATGTAATTTTCACAATGAACAGTACTCTAACAAGAATTATGTTTTAAAGTCATTTTTAAGGATCATTTATTACTCAGAAAGTCAGGGTACGTATTGTACATGGTGCTAAAAAAATCCTTTGACCATATATGAGCTATAAATCTGTGCCCATATATACCTTTGTAGCAAAGCATGGAACACATCACTAATCACTTTATACAATATACCATGCATTTTTAGTCCATTGGGCCAAAAGTCCAATGGACTCATGGCAGCACTTTGTGTCTGCCATGTGCCATCCGCCGTGCACCATTTGCTCTCGGATATCAGAAACCATTGAAGATGTTTTTCAAATTATGCTTAGATGTTTCTTAAAGTACTGTCACCAAGCACAAAACATCTACATTTAATTGGCACTTTGTTAAGCCTCCTGGATTCCTTTAGGGCCTAAAAACTGGTACATTGTAGGTTTTATTATTTTATACAAAACTTTTCTGAAGCTTTTCTTCAAATTTTGCACAGACATATTTGAGGTATGACATTTATAGTCACTAGTCTTTTGTAAAGGCATCCCAGGGCCATCCCAAAAATCAAAATGTTTATGTCTGAACATTTAGCTCCTCTCAGGACTATGGACCACCTGTGGATATCTGTATATTCCACTAGAGGCCAGGCCTAAATCAAAGTGAAGCTGGACATTTCCAGGTTTCTATTGTTAATGGGGCACTGTGACTAATTGGAACTAGTGGCAGCATAGGTAGGGGCTGTATCAATAACACAATAGATCCCTATTAAAGAAGACAATACCCTGCCTGCATGTTTTATGCTATATTTTGATAACTACTGATTTCCATAAATGCAAATTGTTTGTATTTTAATGATTGTTTAGTTATCTTTAAAATGATATATGACTGCAGTGTCTATAGAGTTAAAATTCATACACTTTATTTAAATTGTCTGGTGCATTCACATAATTTGACTGTCTTACTGTTGTTATTATTATTATTACTGGTCATCTCATGTTATGAAGGTTCTACTACCAAAACCAAGGACTACAACACACAATACACGATGTCGTACTCAATATTCTTTACCCAGAATAAAAACCAACAGGACCAAGAATTGTTTAATTAACTGGTGCCTGTTCAACCAAAAGAACTAACAGTGACTCTTAACAAACTTTCGTACATGCTGATACGGATATGTGTAAAATATTGTAAAGCCTTAATTTATTATATAGATCTATTTATTTTAATGTTTTAAAGTATTTATTATTTTTTAATAAGTTTAGTCAAATAATCACAGAAAATGTGTTTTAATGTCTTCAATTATTAAAATTAGTTGTATAGATACATATCATATATTCTCTACATTTTAATTAATTTATATTTATGCTAATAATGTCTTAAATTATATATTATTTCAATATATTTTAACAAATATACTTTGCATGTTTTATGTACCTATTTCAATCTGTATGATTTGCCCATAGTGAAATAAAACTATTGCTATTACTATGAATAAACAGATAAAAGGTCAATTAGGTGATTACGGTGAATAGACTAGGTGGTGACTATGATTCACTAAAGCTCATTTCATTTATAATTACCAACTCATTATATAGTCCAAAGGACTTGGTCATTTTTAGCATTGTGCATGCACATGTCATAAGAGTTAAGCAATCAGTTGTCACATTGCTGAGCAGGATTCTCGCCTACTGAACATCAAGTGCAGCCAGCCCTGGATGATTATTAATGAGCTACAATATTTGGTAGCGATGAAATCAAAGTTACCTGGGTCATGTCTCAAGCAGTGCCAGGCCACTCCCAGGCTGTCTTATGCTTGCGGCAATAGAACACAAGTTATTTTATTCAAAAACTTTTCATTTAATTTTCAAGACTTGTTTAGATACATCTGAGGGTTTCTTCATTGTACACAAGAAATATGTAGTTCACTAGTCTTTGGTATGGGCATCTTAAGCAAAATGTAAAAATGTTGCCTCTTTCTTCAGGTTTTTATAGCAGATCGCAAGAAACAAACTCTGTGGTGATATGCGGGACTAATAATTGCTCTGGTTGAGGGCTGCATCAATAACCCAGCAGATTCCTGTTAAACTGGACTGTTGCTGCCTGTGTGATTTAAGCTATATCTTCATTTAAACTACCAAATTTATATGGAAGTTGTGCTTATTTTGATGATTGTCTAAGTGTCTTTAAAATGATGTTACTTCAATATCTACTGTGTAAGGGATAATTGAAAAAAAAATATGGAAAAGTTGTATTCTAAACAACTATAGAGTGCAATTTCTTACACATTACTGATATTGTCTGCTGCATTCTCACAATATTGTATGGCCATGTTCTGATCATCTCATGATTAACAAGAGAAATTGCAATTAGGTGACTAAGGTGGAGATACTACAATTTATGTTTTATTTAATCTTTCTTAATGGCACCTCAGGGCCTCCCCAAAAGCTACATGGCCACGTTTTGCCAGTGCCTGCTTGAACAAGCTAAAAACGAATACTTGTTTATTTGGGAGTGCTGGGCTTAGCTCCACCTTTGGAGGCACCGTTCTAAACTGAAATTGCACTGAAAGGTGGCCTGCCTGGAAAACATAGTTGATTTGTATGATATCAATTAAGCTGCACCTTCAACAGTATTGATTTTCTGTACATGAAAGTTGAGTATATTTTGATGCTTATATAAAATTATTATTAAAAATGGTATGACTGGTATATTCTCAGCTGTAGGTGATAAACATTTAAAATTAATATTCTCAACAACTATAACATTATAACGATATTGGTATCGATTGCATTCTGGTCACTTGGCTGTCTAAGTGGATTGGAAGTAGATAACCCAGTCTTGACTAAAAACCACTAATGACGTCCTGTTGCTGCATTAGCACGATTTGGCTGTGTTTCTGGTCATCTCACATGGATAACCAAAGAACTTATTTTAACAATTATGTGGCATTGGTGTCTACTGGTTAAAAAAATTGTCACCTGTAAGTGACAATTGACAAAGATAGAAAATTTATATTCTACACAACTATAGAGTGAGAAATGTTATTGATATTGGCTGCGGTTTTAACAATGGCTGTTTCTGGTCATAACCAGAGAAAATGTCAATTAGGTGATTATGGTGAAGAGTCTAGGTAGTGACTATGATTCACCAAAACACATTTCATTCATAATTATATTGTGCAAAGGACTTGAGGGCCACTTGGCCCATCTTGTTTCGAAAATGCATACACCTGGTTTGTTAATACAGTGTATAATAGAACATCATATTGTTGTTTTCATGCAGGAATTAAGTTATTCAGAAAAATTTGAAAATTTACATTGATTATATATGAACGAATCAAACCAAATGCTGTCCAACTGTAATGATGGCACCCAACGCTAAAAGTGTAAAAGTTTAAAACATATTTCAAATATGCTGTTGCTCTATTCTCATCAGTTATTATCATAATGGTAATTAGTTGCTCAATTTGAGAATCAACTTCAATTTTTGCAGGCTTAGCTCAATGAACTAACTACCCAGGGTATATTCTGCAATGTTAATTGTAGCATATCTCTGTTCACAGGACAACGATCCACTACTGGGAAGTTCCCCCCTGAAGGAGAAATGTCTGCCGAGTGAATATGGCGGATTCCCCATCAAGTTCCTCGTTTTAGTTGTAAGTTCAGTGTTAGCGTCTTTTAACATTTATTTACATCATTTATTTTGTAGACTTGTGAACTTAACAATAGCCTTGCAGATTCAGTGTTCCAGCTAGGTGTTGAAAAGGAAAAGCTGCAGTTGCCAGATGGAGGGCACTTTTATGCGTGAACGACATTTATGAGGGCACATAATTGAAATACGTTTTTATTTACTTAACTCTGGTCTTTAGTTAATGTTCATGAAATGGAGCTTGTGGCAATAGCTAAGTAACTCAGGGTTGCCCAGGGGAAATGCAGTCATCTACCAGACGTCCCAAACCCAGCTCAAATGTATTCAGCCTACTTATATTGGCAACCATTTGTCACTGACATAGTTGTTATAAAATCAGGTCATGCATGATGTATCAAAGTAACATTACACAGTAAAATGAACATTAGTAGGTTATAAGGTGTTTAATTAACAACAAAATAATGTAGGGTGGGTAAACCATTGGATAGCACTCCATTCCAACAATTCCTTAATCATTTGTCTGTATATAAATCGCTAACTAACATTTTGATGCAGAGTGGTAGTCTCTTCTCTGAGGCGTTGAGATCCACATACTTTAATATTAATGGCATTTCTTGTCATTTAACATCCAATATATTAAATAAAACACTATTTAACATGTATTTGTGAGTTTCCAATTATTGTGTTGATGAAAGTTTTCCATTAAACTTGGCATACTGACATTTCCAGATTGCGTAATAATAACATTAACTCATATAGTATTGTACATGTACTCAGAAATACAAACATTCAGGAGCAATTTCTCAGTTTGAATACAACATTGCTGTTTAAATTGCAAAAACATCACTGTTTATTATAATACAGATAGGCCTTGATATTGTATCCTTTTAGCATTTATTTTATGCAAACAGTTTAAAATTTCCCAGGTCTAAATAAATTACGAAAAAAGGTTTTTCATGTACAACAGAAAAAGTTTCCCCATTATCTAGTACAAGTGGATTACATAGAAGTTGACATTCAAGTACTTGGAAGTGAAGCCGAATCATTTGCTACAATGTTTTAAACTACCCCATCCAGTCAACGACATCAGTTGATTACATCACCCAGTAATAAAACCAATAGAACACACTGCATCTGTGTGGTCTAGAAGGGTGCCTACTTTATTGCCCTTGTCACTCACGGAAGTCTTTGAAGTGGTTAATTGGATGCAATTGTTTCAAGCCAGTGGGAAGCCATGCTACTGCTAAAGGACAAGGTGCTAATAAAAGATATAGGGTGCAAGATAAAATGCACAGGGTGTGTCCAAATGAGAGCAGGGTGTGGCGTCCTTGGGAACTGGCCTAGTTGGAACACTGAGATTGTCTTGTTGGAGGATTATCAAATGAATGACTCTAATATAGTATTTGCTTGTGGTATATCAGGTGATGTGACTATCAGTTGACATGACTGACTGAAATCACTTGATCCATGTATTTGTATTTTGAAGTATTATCAGCTGACAATAATCTGAAATTACCTTAACACAATGTCTTATGGTATTATCTGTTAGCCTGACTTTGACACAGCATGCATGTATATTATCAGTTGGTGCGAATATGCGTTTCAGACACGTCTATCAAAGATCCTAGCAATCAAAAAGGACTGCATCAAGGACTTAAAGGAGATGAACACTCAAGCGGAGAAGATGGTAACCACTCCAGAGCTTCTGTCTAGCGATGACGTGTTTGGTAACATGGTAGGACTTGCAGATGACTGAAGGCTGTTTGGCATCATTTCTACTTATATGTACAATCATGTGACTACTTGGCTATGCCACTGTATGTTCAGGCTTAACTCAACTTTTTTGGCTGAAGGTCTAATGGACTCTAATGGACTTATAGCATCACTTTTTGTGTCTGCCGTGCACCGTTAACCCTCCGAATTTATTACCTAACATAGACTTAGCCTGGCTCCGTCGCTTCACAAGGTGCAATAGACTTGGCTACACCCAAGTTGCTCGCCATAATTTATGAAAATTAAAAAATGACGTATCCCTACAACTCTCGCTACCTTATCCAATCACTGAGCTTCCTCTCTTCTCACTTGGCGAGTAGCTCCGTATTTTATCAGTTTATTTAGCTGATATCACATTTTATTTAAACTGAGTTGCGGCATATCTTTTTTCTTATCACTTCTGTTATCTAGTGGACTATTTTCAGACCACTTTTCAGTTGTAATTTTCTATCATCAACCATTGTTCGACTTCGCAAATACGTCAATACAAAACCGTATTGTCGACCCCTGCATACGGCAATTGTATTGGATTTTTTTTTAATTGTAAACACAAAAGATATTTTTCTGTAGTCTGTGTTAAACAGCAGGGCTCGACATTGGCACTGGCCCGTTGGCATAGCACAACGCGTGTTTTAAAGCTGTCGGGCCAGATAGGGCCATTGGTTTTTAAATTCTACTGACCTGGTGGGCCAGTGGTTTCATACCCCTACTGACCACTGTCAATGTTTCTGTAACCCGACCTTCACAGAAAAATTAAACAACACCTGGTGACTTCCGACTTGTTTTCATGGGGCGCCACAGTCAGTGATAATTTATTTGTGTATTAAATGTTTGAGACGTGTGTTTCAGAAGTCATACGGCAAGCCATTTGACACACACTTCCAACAGCGGTATGCAAGTACAGTCCTCGAACTAGACAGACTCAACAAGGATCTCAACGAGTATCTCATTGGCATACAACAGTACTATGATGAGGTAAAGTACCTCATAGACATACTATGTTCCGGTAAAGCCATATTGGCCTACAATGGTACTATGATGACTTAAAGTACTTCATTAGTATACAAGAGTACTATGATGAGGTAAAGTAACTCATTAACAGCAGATGGGCCACTTTCAAAAAGGTTGGACAATTGGCTTTTAGTCGTTTGGGCCAAGGTCCAATGTACTTACGTCAATCTGCATTTGCCGTCGGTCATGCGCCGTTAGCGCTCAGACCTCAGAAACCATTGCAGCTCTACTGCTCAAATTTTGCATAGAAGTTTCTTATGGTACTGTAACTGCAGAAACACTGGTAGATGTTCAGTATTCCTGTATTTTCACAAACTGTTCTGCTTTTCCTCTTATTTTTGCATTGTCCGTAAGACGTATGTGAGGTTATGTTTATTGCACACAAGAAATTTGTAGTTCACTAGTCTTTTGTAAGGGCATCCCAGGGCCTCCCCAAAAAATTATAATGTTAAAATGTTATATATTTTGGCCTGGGCTTTTAGCAGATCTCAGGACATGACCTCCTGTAAATATCTGTATATTCTGCCAACTAAAGTCAGCCCACCCTACAGAATCAGTCTACCTGGACACACCCAGCCTTCTATTGTGCAAAGGGAACTGTGACTAATTACTCTCCAGGGGCAGTGGTAGGGGCTGTATCAATAGCCCAGTAGTTCTCTGTTAAACTGGACAGTAAGTACCCTGCCTGTATGTTGTAAGCTATAATTATAAGGTGAGATCAGATTATTCAGAGTCAGTCTTTATTAAGAAAGTTCCATACATGTAATAACACCAAAATGAAAAAAAGGCTAAAGCTATCCAAAAATATGTACGTAGCTCCATATTTACAAAAGTTTTTTATCAACTCATGAAGCCCTTTCTTGGATGGAGATAGTAATACTAAGTCATCTGCATACATTAAATGGTTCACTTTTATTTTGCCAGTGTAACAATTGAATCTTCAGCGATATAGCGATAGACTCGGGTCATCCATATCAAGAAGTATAGAGACAAAACTCCACCTTGATGAACACCATTACTTACAGTAAAACAGTTAGATATAAAATTTTCTCACTCCCACATCATCTTTCTTTGCATTCAGAGCATGTTTACCAGGATAACTTTTAACAAACGAGCGTCAAAATTAATTATTGTGCAATATTCTGATGTACCTAAAACACAACCTACGATGAATGTAAAGAATATCCAGTGTTAACATTAAACATAATCCATTTGAGAATGGGTGTGTTGGGAGCATCAACGAACTTGGGGAGCATCACGAAAATATTTCAACTATCGTAAAGTTATGCCTATTAAATTTGGATGCGACTTGTGCCGTTTTGGGGTATCGTGTCCTTTAGCAATGTATGGAAATAAGCCCTCCAGGAAATAAGCTACCACTGGAAAAGCCCCCCCCCCCCCCCCCGAAATAAGCCCTCCCGGAAATAAACTACCCCTGAATAAGCCCCCCCCCCAGAAATAAACCCTCCCGGAAATAAACTACCCCTGAAAAAGCCTCCCTGAAATAAGCTGCCCTGGAAATAAGCCATCGTGGAAAAAATCCCCCCAAAAAGCAACTAACTCAAGGATAGTTCAAAATTTATGTCACATACTGGTGAATCCTACAAATCCCTACCACAATGAAAGTGTTCATTGTCTTTGCAAGGCAACTTTTTCATGCGATTCCTGATCGTGTGTTTCACGGACTCATTTCTGCCAAAGACAAGCATGCACAACAACTTCTTTGTTGGCAAGTATTTGACTAGGTTTGCCCCTGGTAGGTCACTTAATGCAATTCCCCATCACAATTTCGGTCTTCCTTGCCTCCTTTTCCCTTCCACTTTCTGGTCATCTGCTCTCTTTGTCCGTTTTCCAACTGCCATTTCATCTTAAAACTTTCCGTTACTACAACCTCCATTCTCATTTCATCCATTCTTCTCTTATGAACGCTCTTAAATCCCGTGATTCTTCTTACCAGGTTGTTTTTCTCAAACCTGGTGTTTCACTGTTAGTGCCATCGTCTCTAGTGCATTCATGTATACCGGGATAATATATGAGGGAGCACATTTTCTTTAAGTTGATATGATATGTGTCTATCTCCCCTCTGTAATCCTTGTTGCAACCAAAGTCATTAATCTATTAAATCTTGCACTGGATAAATGGAGTAGTGAATTTATAAATTGTAATAAGCAGTAACATACATGATTACTGGTTGTACACCCAATTCCACATCATCTGTGCTAAGTTAGGAATGATTAATTATTGTTTCTTTATAGTAAGTGACTATGTTGGTATTTGGCGTGGTCTTTGTTTGTAGGTTTGGTACAAGTAATGTGAGGAATGTAGTGGCCGGTTATAGGTGGATATTTTGTAGGGGATTTGGGGTTTTCTCTCTTTAATAATGATTCGTTTCCCTCTTACTTTCTAACTTTAAAGCCTTCTGTGAATGGTTTTGCTGAATTGCCCGCTACACTCGTTAGTGAACTTGGCTGTCATCTTGGTATTCATATTAAGCGAGTTGGGTTTTGCGAGACCGGGATGTTTGACTGGTGGACTTGGTCCGGGCCAGCTAGTTCACCAATCATGTGACTGCGATCACATGACCAGAATCCCGGTTCTGCATACCTCTGGGTGTCAAGCCATGCCACAGGATGCGAGACTGGGATGTTTGACTGGTGGACTTGGTCCGGGCCAGCTAGTTCACCAATCATGTGACTGTGATCACATGACCAGAATCCTGTGTCGGCATTCCC
Organism: Oasisia sp. SBJ-2009; assembly: GCA_964017155.1. NCBI lineage: Eukaryota > Metazoa > Annelida > Polychaeta > Sabellida > Siboglinidae > Oasisia > Oasisia sp. SBJ-2009. Next base: position 31,949,325 of record OZ024857.1, on the reverse strand, counting down.
CTGGACCATGCCTATCAAACCAGGATATTGATCGATGGAGATGTGATTGCGATCGCATAACCAGAATCCCAGGTTTGAACTCATCAGAGTATCACACCAACCCTTTGAGATACTAGCTGTCCTATCATTTACACTGGTGGAGAAATGGGGCTGGTCGGTGGGTGACGTGCTTCTTGGTACGTGTTCAATAGAAAGATGGCGTTGAGCAGGGAAGATGTTAATTCTATAACACAGGGTAAATGTGTGGTTGATTGGGTAGATTCACTTCCCCTGCCCCAGGGAATATGTTATGATTGGAGAGCTACCCCCTGCAGAGGGGGTGTAGATGGTGAGTTGAAGGGGGTCTTGATGGTGACTTATTTGTAATTGGTTAGTCTTTGCTGCATAGGGGAAACCTGGGGAATGCCCTGAAGGGACACTCTGACCCTGCTTTGAGTTGACCGTGCTGTGAACTTGTTGTTGTGTGAACTTGTTGCTGTTGTATATGGCATAAACATGCACAGTGTTAAACACTATGCTTTCATGTGTATATATATATACATGTATATATATATATATATACATGTATATATATACATGTATATGTATATATATATATATATATATATATGCATAAATATATATATATACATATATATATATATTTATATATGTATATATATATATATATGTATGTGTGTGTGTGTATATATATATATATATATATATATATATATATATACTTCATACCCAACTCGCTTAATATGAATATATATATATAATGTGTATATATATATATATATATATATATATATATATATATATATATATATATACACACACAGAGTTTTCTTGGTTGTCAGATGACCCCTCCAATGCAAAATCCTGGCTATGCCACTGTTTGACAGATCACTGTAATGCTTGATGGTATAACAGTGGAATCTGTATATTTCCTTATAGTCAGTGTGCGTATTATACATTGTAATATAAAACTGTTATCAACAGTTTACAAAAGTCAGGGTGCATATTATAAATGGGGCGTATTACACACGGAAATTGGTAAGACAATACATTGTGTAAAATGTTCATCATGCCAAAGCCTTAGCAATACCATACTCAAAGACTTGTAAATATCAGAATCGCACACTCTTGAAATTGATATACAATGTAAGTTGTCAATAGCAAGAGATACACACTGAGGTGCTAAGCCATATTTAAAAGATAGTCTTCACAAAACAGTCAAAAAAGATTATATTGCCAGCTGACTTGTTGTGAGTGCGTGGGTGGTTGGTCGAAGGAGTGTTTGGGTGGGTGAGAGACAGGGAGGGATGGAGGGCTCATTAGGGAAGCACTGAATACAGAGGAGCTGTAATATATGTATATGTATATATATATATATATATATATATATATATATATATATATATATATATATATATATATATATATATATATACATATATAAATATATATATATATAAATATATGTATGGACTCGACCACATTTGCATTTTCCATAGGCGACCATTATAACGTTTCCTTCATTTCCTACTAATCTTGATGAGTTCTGTTATTGACAATTTCACAGCATATTTACCCTCCATAGACAGGTTCAGTGAAACATTCATGAACTTTTAGTACCTCAGGCTCCCACAAACTTCTTTCAAACCTTACACCCCTCCATTTGTGCTTTATCCACCCTCGTATTGTCCCTGATTAAATTGAGAGCACGGGTGGTATAGTTATTACCACACCCGCCAGTGACGCCGGCGGCACGGGTTCGATCCCCGGTACCGGCAGTTGTGATATAAAAATCTGGCTCTCAACATTGGGGACTGTGTATCCCTCGTGAATCGGAGAATCACGTTAATGTCGGTCCCGTCTCAATTTGGGATGTAAAAGAACCACTGAGGACGACAAGCACCCTGGCAGTGACCATCCTCAGTGACTCCTGCGTTAGCCCAAGTTTGGGTTGTTTGGAGTAAATAACCTAAGAACTAAGAACCAAGCAAAATGACTACTGTATTAATACGCAGAAATGCACCGAATGACAGCTGTCATAATTTCACAGTTCTGATGCCACGCTGCACAGAAACATCATTTATAATCACTCCACACTACATTTGCGCTCACATAAATTCAGACAACGTGCATAATGCTGCTTGTATAGGGTACTTTTTAGTCTTATTGTGGTCTTACATGATATAACTAATGGTACTCACTCACCCACTCATTTACTCATTTCTCAACATACTAAGGTATGAAGATGTTTGTTTGGGATGGTTGTATGTTGTTTCTTAGATCCCTGACCATAGTGGGACTCTCATGCCCCAACCTACGGAGGTGTGGAGGACCTGTGATGCGGAAGCTGAGGAGATGGTGAAGAGGGCCAACCTCATACAGGTGAGGAGTCTTACATTTCAAACACACTCAGTATATTTATTACCTAATATATAGGCCTGGGCAAGGAATTTATTATAAAATGCCATTTTTGATTTTAACACAACTTTTTAACTTATTACTAGAATCACTCAATATTACATGCATCCAGGGACAACAACATGGTCAACATGTACATAAATTATTAGAGTGGTATGTCTAATATTTCCAGAGATATGCCATTTTGAAAATGTGGAAATATGTTATTTTAGCAAATTGACACTTGGCACGAGACAAGCACAAAATTGAAAAAGTCACTAAAAGCGATAAAAATATGAATTTGTGAAAGATACATATTATATTCGGATAGAAAAAAAGTTTCATTCAGCCATGTCATGTCGTTTGGGTTTTATGTGACGTTTTACTTTTTTCCCCGATTACCTCAGGGGAAAATGTCAAAACTTCAAGGTAGGTAGTATAGATTCAACCAAAAATCTTTACTTTTCAACACAGATCAACCAAATTTGCCATGTAACTAGTTTTCAATAAAATTGAGCTATTTATCATTTTTGGCATAAATTATGCAAATTAGGTATCCAATATGGCCGCCATGACAGTGAAAATTAGGTATATTTTGGCCATGCTCTAGCCAAACATATGTTAAAGTTACAAACTGTTAATTTAGCACATGTATTGTTATTATGTATATCTACTGCATTATTATCACATAAATCATATAATTGTGTTGTTTATGTGAAATAATGTTTGTGTGTGTAACATTTTGACATAATTAACTAATCTATAATTTAGAAACCATTAAATATATATATATATAATAATGTATAATAAATTATATACATATATATATATATATATATTTATTCATGTAGGCTTGGGCAAGGAATATAATTATAAAATGCAATTTTTTACTTAACACAACTTTTTAACTAATAGCTAAAATAATATATAATATTTCGGGTTTCCATGGACAACAACATATAGTACAAGTACACTAATTTTTACAGAGTCGTGAATGATACTTCCAGAGATATTTCATCTTGAATATGTAGAAATGTGTTATTTTGGCAAATTAGCACTTGACAAGAGATGAGCACAAAATAAAAAACCTAACTAGAAGCAATGAAAATATAATCGTGTGGAAGAAAAACTTGACATTTGGACATTTAAACAAGTTTCATTCCGTTATGTCATTTAAAAAATAGTTTATTTGCCTTTTTATTTATTTTCCCCAATTACCTTACCTCAGGGGAACATCTCATAACTTCTCAGTTAAGAGGACTGTTAATAAATACAATTAATATTTATTCCCACACATATGATAACAATGATTAATAAAACATAGCGTACTCATGTATTGGGGTAGATGCCAGCTTGATTATCTATCAGTCTAATAAGTATATCAAGAACTGTATAAAAAAAGCTTGGGCAAAAACTGTTCACTCAAATTAACCATATTCCAGCATCGCTCATAAATAGAAGTATTAACTTTTCTGGAATACAATTAATATGACTAAAAACACCATTGTGTTGTCTCTTTACACGCCAAATCTTGTTCTGATTTCTCAAATATTACGCATTCAGTAGCATTTCAAAACAACCTACAAATCAATAAATAACTGCCCATGACTATGTTGTTACGCTAGTGCGAGCGCCTCATCGCGCGTACCATCAGGGTGAAAATTTAAGCGTAAAATAGGCTTTCTTCTCAAACGTTGCGCCGTGTCAATTTTTGACCAATTCAAACATAATTAAGCTTATTTTGAAGAAAAATGATTGCTCTATCGATTGGCGATACACACTACGCTGACTTAATAACATAAAGCCCGCTAAAACGTAGGTAAACACAAGCATTTCCATCGTTATTGTTTTTTTTTTAAATAACTTCGCCGTTCAGCATAAGTCATCTATGTTAAAACTGAAATGTCACGGAATTACGTCGATCCTGGCTATACAATTCACCACCTTATTATCTATTGTCTTTACTTTAATAAAATCATTGTATATCGGCATCGTAAATTGTAATAATCCATGTGTTGCGCGTAGAAAGTCAGCTTTGTCGCAACGGCGGCCGCGCAGACAATGACCAGACATTGCGGGAACGATTGTCGACGCCCGAGCTGAAATAGCAGCGCATTTTGCCGGATTTCGTATTATATACTGTTGTGTGGGTAATATAGTTGTAATAAGTACGTTTATGATATGAATAAAAACATCACCCCGTGAAAATAAGTTCATAAAGATCGTTAACTAACGTAAACGGCAAGCCAACTTCGACCGCTACCTTGACACCCCTCACAACAAAGATCGACTAATCCATGCGCTCATCGCGAAGCTGACATCTAGGTCAGCCTATTTCGTTGTAAGGGCAAACTGTTCGATTGAGCAACAAGCAAATACACGAATTATTCACTATAAAGTATCTATAAAATGCAATACGTTACCCATGCGATAATTACTAACAGTTATTTGCCGTGATATTTAGAAATAGCGGCCATACGCATGAAATACAACATTAGCGTCTTACCTAACAACGCGTGCGGCGATCTGCCGAAGAATTGCGACTCAGGGAAAAAGTAACATCAACTTTCAAAGGCATGCGCCCCCACAAATAAAATGTTATATTAATAAAATTACATGTACTGAATAGCAAATTTCACGCCGGATCGAATGGTACCACACACTACGCGATCTGATGCGGAATGGCGACGCTGCTCACGAAATAAGTTCGTGACATAAGTGTTCATGTTTACTTGCGTTTTAGCGGACGATTTATTATTAGTTCAGCGTAGTGTGTATCGCCAATCGATAGAGCAATAATTTGTCTTCAAAATAAGCTTTATTCTGTTTGAATTGGTCAAAAACTGACACGGCGCAACGTTTGAGAAGAAAGCCTATTTAACGTTTAAATTTTCACCCTGATGGTAAACGCGATGAGGCGCTAGCGTAACAACATAGCATCTTAGCACAGGCGGCGTGTCGCAACAGGCAGATTTTTGTTGAGTAGGGGGTCGTTTTGAAATGCTACTGAACGCGTTATATTTGAGGAAAAAGAACGAAATTTGATGTATAAAGAGACAACATAATGACGTTTTTAAGCATATAAATTGTATTCTACAAAGGTTAATACTTCTATGTGTAAGTCATGCAGCAATATGGTTAATTTGAGTTAAAAATCCTTGCCCAAGCCTATGATATAGACTTAGTCTGGCTCCGTCGCTTCCCAAGGTGCAATAGACTTGGCCACGCCCACGTTGCTCGCCATAATTAATTAAATGAAAAAAAAATAACCTCTCCCTACAGCTCCCACTACTTTATCCAATCACTGAGCTTCTTCTCTTCTCACTTGGCGCCGCCATTGTATAAGTCTCGCCTTCGAGTAGCTCCGTTTTTGATCAGTTTATTTAGCTGATATCACATTTTTGTTTAAACTAAGTTCCAGTGTATCGTTTTTCTTATCACTTCTGTTATATAGTGGACTATTTTCAGACCACTTGTCAGTTGTAATTTTCTATCATCAACCAGTGTTCGACTTCGCCCTTTCAATTTTATCTAATTGTTATGGCCGAACACTCGCGACGATGCCACCGAAGCAAATGCCCCGTCTGTACTATACTCATGCGCCGGCGATAATCATCTGAACAAGTGTCGCTCTTGTCATGGCTGTACAGTCGACAACAAGTGCAACACGTGTTTACAGTGAACAGACATAGTTTGGGCTGGTATAGTGCAACATTCCCAAGCCAGACTAAATAGAAAACGCCGCGCCGTCTCAGAGACAGAGACGCAGGTGTATGACAAACCGTCTACAAAGCTGAAGCCCGTGCTGAGAGATGAACACAGTCACAAACGGGCTCGTCTACAGACATGTAGCATTTCTAGCGGCAGCTTCCTGGGGTTTTCGCCAGTGCCATCCCCGGAGATAGTCCAAAACCATGAGTCCGTGTTAGAGGAAATTCTCAATCTTCTCCGGAAACAGCGAGTACCGGGTATTACCTTACGTAGTAAATAGCGCGACTAATCGGCCCTGTGCTCCCGGAGGCCCAGTTTTGAACTGGGCGATGACGAAACTGCTTATTGGATCTGTTTGCAACGAGGTGGAATCACAAACTTCCACTATTTGTGTCCCCCGTTCCAGATCCATCAGCCATGGCAGTAGATGCTCTGTCAATGAGCTGGAAGACACTGTGGGCAGACCCATACCCAGTTACCCACCACCAACTGTGTTTCCACGGGTGCTTGAGAAAGCCCAACGGGACCAGTGTGAGCTGATCCTCATCCATCCTCCAGGCAATCTGGTTCCCACTACTCTTAGGGATGTTGGTACAATCTCCACTCCGGATAGCCAACATTCCTCAGTTACTATCCCAGCCTCGAGGTCAGATCCATCGCAATCCCTACAGGATGGATCCCTGGAGGCTTTTCAGTCGACGTTGCCTCCCGTGTCAGTAGTCAGTACACCCCAGCAAGAGTCTACTCTGGCGATCTATGAGTCCAAGTGGAGGATCTTCACTGCTTGGTCTAACATACATGACATTAATCCACTCTCGGCTTCTGAGAGTGTAGTGTCGGGTTTTCTTCACACAGAAACATTGGCCATCTCGACCACTGCAGGTTATCAGATGGCAATCAAAACCACCTTTTCGAACTGCTAAACCAAGCATCGGATGAGCTGCTTACATGGAAGACAGTTTTCTTCTTCACGCTTGCTTCCGTAAATGTCGGGGCGAAAGCCATGCTTTTGAGCATGCCAGACTACAACGGAACACAAGCTGGTCACAGGTGACTCTACGAGTAGGCCTGTCATTCATATCAAAGACGCAAGTATTGGGCAAGGGCCCGAAATGCGTGCTTTCATGCACTATTCCAGCACTTGACCATCATTTGAGCAATGGCATGGCTGAAGACCGACTCCTGTGCCCAATACGCGCACTAAGATTCTACCTAGAAAGGTCCATGCCTTGGAGGGAGCACAGGCGCCTCCTATTTGTTTCTTTTAAACCAGGGCATAAACAAGACATTGTACCATCCACAATCTTTTCATCAAGGGATTTGCTTATGTCATGGACAGTTTGAATTAATTACGTTTTTGTTGATCTTTTTGCAAGCCATGTTGGTGGTCTAACTGATGTGATGTAGTTCAATGTGTTTCATAATGTGGCTATGAATTATGTGTTCAGGAAGTTTGGAAATTACAGGTGTCAAGATAATTGTCTGTAATTGGATATTTTGCCGTTTCCTTTCTAAAAAAATTGCTGTTATGTTTGTTTGTTTCCAGGCTTTGGGGATTTGACGAGAGTCAACTGATGATTGGCAGATGTCATGTATTGTTTGTGTTAGGTGGGAGGCATATCTGTTTAGGAACCATGGTGGAATGCCTTTAAGTGAAATGTTTAGTTTAGCTATTTTCCATGTGGGCTCTGGTTCATATTTGGTAATTTGGAATGTCCTTCATGTGTGAAGACACTTTTGAACTGATTGCCCTTTAGACCTCAGGTCGGCCGTAGCCGGCCGGCTGGTTACTTCTCAAGTCGGCCGTACCCTGCCATATATATATTAGCGTCCGAGTTTGATCTATTCTAGAGGCGCTCTCTGGAGGATACCTTTGAAAAAAATTAACTTGAAGGGTTAACAAATCGGCAATGCATTGTTGGTAGTTATGGCTACCGGTGCTATTCAAGTTTACAGAATTTCTTGCATTTTTTCGAAGTGCCCTATTTTTTGAGTTAGCAAAATGGCGTCGGCAGGTCCGAATCATTTAACTGCAGAAGAAGTCTTCCAAAGTATTTGCTATTCATGACGTTTTACGCATCGAATATGTGACTTCAGTCGATGTTTTATTTCGAAGATCGTTATTGTTAACGTTGTCGGGGAAGTTCGTCAGTCAAGCTTATTTTGTAAACACACTATGTCTATGAGACGAGTCCCATACTCGGGTGTCCCATATTCTTGCACAAAGACAGTATGCTCAACTCAGATATAATTCAATGATCGGGTAGTTGTATTATAATTATTGTAGTATTTATAACTGGTGTAACTTGCAGGACTGTTCTGTTGTTTATTTGCTGGGGTTTCGACCGTGGCTGGCCGGGGTGGTAGCGGAAACACTTGGCCGCTGTACTGTGACTGGGCACTAGCTTCTCTTGTTGTTGAGTAGGCTTCCATTGTATTCGAGTATATGTAACATTAATATATAAGGTATAATATTGGTACCAATGTGTAGGTAATTACACTGTCTTTCAAATAAACACAACTTGTAGCAGTACAAAATGAAGCCTTAAAAAGTTACGTCACGTAATATGTCATGTTATAGTAAAATATTGATATACTGGCACATCTGTTGCATTATGGTCAACTTTTGTAATTAATGAGAAAGCATATCTACATCCAATGTGAAGGTAATTATATGCCCTTTAAAATAATGTTAACTTGCAATGGAAATTCAATAATAAATGACCTACGCCCCAAAAACTGACACCCCTGTAATTTTTCGGAATCTGACCTGCTTTTCTTAGGAACCAGGGGCTTTACACAAAAAATGGCTGAGGTCTAAAGGGTTAAGGCTTCTGCTTTTTGTATGTCATCGCTAATGATGCTTCCCGCAATGTTTGAACTCCCCAATACCATGGTTATCCTGTCAAAGTTTTGAAATGAAACTCCAGAATGCTTTCGGTGTGTCTGTTATTGCAGTTGTTAGGAATTGATTTAAATAGGACAGTCTAGCAGAACGATGGTGTTTGTGCATGCTTTTAAAAGTATGTTCATTCATGTGCTTTAAGATTGTATGTCTGTGTACTCGTATGACACATGTATCCAGCTTGGCATTTGTGATCTGTAGACACATTTTCTATTTCAGGGTCGGAGAATGGTGAAGAAGGACCGAATCCTTACTCTCATTGGAAAGCTGAATTCACTTCTTCTTCAAATCAGGGTGTGTATTCACTTTGTTACCTAATCATACACATTTCTTAATAGGTAGTGTAAATGAAATTAACAATACAAAATGTTAATTATTTTATATACATATATATATATATATACCCTGGTATATATGTGTGTATATGTATATATATATATATGTGTGACCCATCTTAACAAAAGCGGTTGGATGTCGGTAACTCTGATTTTCCGTAAATGCCGATTTTGTGAAAAAATCTGGCATTCGTCAATTTTGAGATTTTTCCTGAAAATGATTCTTTAGTATTCGTTTTATCGATTGCCACACTTGTTATCATCTAACTAACTCTGTTTCGTGTATTTTAAAGACATTTGCGTAGAGTTGTGCTAAGAAGACCTTACTGTTCCACTCCATTTCCATAAAACAAAGCCGAAAATGCCAGTAATTGCGCGCATTCTTTGCCGCTAATTTTGGGACGATCCCTATCATAACGGATATCACAGCGTAGCTTAACACGTCGTCTGTCCATATATGGTCATATTTATGCTAATGCATGCATTCTCCGGCCTCCAGACAGCTTGGAATAGACCCCCTATCCCGCCAGCTGTGTAAACAAACCGGGGTCACATGGTAGCAACAGCCCCGGCAACCGTTCTCATTGGTCCAGCGTGGAACATTTGCATAATTTCTGAACAACCACATGCGCACCGTGTATTTCCTTAGCGTCACTACTGACCTAGTTATCGAGCAACACGAAGCGAAAAATGGCGAACGTGGCGAAGTTGTTAAACTCGGCTCTGATGCATGTGATCGGGCACAAATAGATAGTTTGATTGAGGAGTACTTTTTGGAGGAAGTTACTGATGAAAGCAAGGCGGACGATGACGAGGATGACAATAATGCGAACTACATCACTGATAAGACGACGATTTTGACTTTCGTGAGAATGATTACGACACAGCACGGTTATGCCAGTCGCTGAACGATCCGTAGAGACGGTGTCAGATTCTCCGGATGAGGAATTGGGAAAAAACAAATGCAATATCACGAGAATGATACTATGTTTGAATGTTCCAAATTTCAGCCAGATATGTCCATTCTAACCAAGGCATAACAGCAGCAGAGTTTGTTCGCTTTTCTTAACAACGGAGGTAATTGCATAAAATATTAATTAATCTGGAATTTGTTTCTAATAAACGTTTTGTGTTCATATTAACACGGTATCTTAAGAATGACATTATCTTCCCACATGCCAAATTTCAACAAGATCGGTCCATGGTAACTATGGTACATTCCATGAAATGTAAGAAATAGTTTGCATCAACTTTGAAGGCCATTTTCTTACTTTGAAGGTTTCTACCCCACACATGACGTTTGTCAAGCTGTAACTTCGGCTAGAATCGAGATATCTTCTAGCATGATATATCATATGAAAGCAGATATTCTGCTCTTTCCAGTGGTACTAATCACTCAATTAAAAAAATTACCGACATCTGACCGATTTTGTTAAGATGGGTCACATATACACGCACGCACGCACGCACGCACGCACGCACGCACGCACGCACGCACGCACGCACGCAAGCACGCAAGCACACCACACACACACAACACACACACAACTGTATATACTAAAAATTTGCTAGGGATCGCTATTGCAGATGCCCAGAAAGTAGAGGGGAAATGGAGGCGAGGAAGACCGAAATAGCGATGGGTGACATAGAAAGAGTGGGAGAGGTGGGTTTAGTCTTCTCCCACTCTTTCTATGTCCCGGTTAATGCAAACCCCATTGCTAGTAGTGTGTGTGTATGTGTATATATATATATATATATATATATATATATATATGTATATATATATGTATGTATATATATTATGCATATTATAAAATTATGTATATTGTAGTGGTAATTTTTCAGACATTTGCTGAAAATGACATGCATTCCTTTGAGTTTGTGTCACTGCAAGACACGCTCAATGACATCAAGTTGTCTGTTGACCCAAGCAACATAACGTGAGTACTCAAGTAGAGTCTGAGCCAGACCTCCAAATTTGGACATTTTTATGGACAAATATTCATACTGATTTTTGGATAGGCCTAGAGATGGGAAGTATGTGCATTGCATGACTGCTCTTTCCAGTGGTACATGACTCACAGCTTTCTGTGAGAAATCACCCTTTTAAACATTAATCCCATTTCCGCGACACCAAATTTTCAGTGAAATTGGTGAAGGGTTAGCCTTGCACAAATAACTACAATATAATTAGTATACAAAACAAATATAAAATAATTAGTATTCAACTTAGGAATACGAACATTACACAAAATGTGGGCAAATTGTTCTGCTTCACAGCCATATTATAATAAATCCATTACTGCCAGTGGCACAGTCTGTATGGCACAAAAGAGTTCTTAAAACGTTCCTTCCTACATCGAGGAAAGTTGTATACACATGAATTGCGGATTGCATAATTATGTGTCCTAGTGGGAGGACAGGAGATGGTGAAGCTTGTGATTGGGTTGCTGCATGCTTGTGAACAAAGTTCTGCAAAGGATCTCCCTCTGGTCTGCCAGCGTTGGTATCTTGCTATGGCGATGGCTTTGTTCTGATTAGACATGTTAACTAATGCAAACTGCTATATGTGTATTTGTAGACAGGTGACTGGACGTTGTTTCTTGCGGCAGTTTCTAGAACTGTGTGAATGTCGGGTGGTTATCAACAGAGATTGACTAGATGTATTGTGTTTGTTACAATACCTTTCAGAACTGTGGGTGTCAGGTTGTTATAAACAGAGAGTGACTAGACTGTGTTGTGTTTGTTACAGTACCTACCAGGACTGTGAATGTCAGGTTGTTATAAACAGAGGGTGACTAGACTGTTTTGTGTTTGTTATAGTATTTTGCAGATCTGTGAATGTCAGGTTGTTATAAACAGAGGGTGACTAGACTGTGTTGTGTTTGTTACAGTACCTACCAGGACTGTGAATGTCAGGTTGTTATAAACAGAGACTGACTAGACTGTCTTGTGTTTGCTATAGTATTTTGCAGATCTGTGAATGTCAGGTTGTTATAAACAGAGACTGATTAGTCTGTGTTGTGTCTGTTACAGTACCTTCCAGAACTGTGTGGAGATCCATGTGAAGCACATTGAGAGTGGTCTCAGTCAGATGGGGAACCTGCATGCCTTTGCATCCACACAGTCAGTTGCTACACTCTAGATACATCCACATCACCGCTCACCTATACCTTGCCCAAACGAAGATATCTTTGAAATTTGATGTCTTGGAACAGTTCCAGATATGTGTCTACTTGCTTCTCTTTCAATACTGCGTAGTCTTTTTTTAATCCTCTTCGTGCCCACTGGTACATGTGGCAGAAACAAGGTTGCTCCATTTGTTGCTCTGTCTGTAGCTTTTTTACAGCCTGACCCCAGCTCAGATGCAGCTACTTGAATTCTTCTTCTACAGTCTTCATCCATATTTTTTGGGTTGTCCACTTTTTCCTTTTCTTACAGGTGTCCATCTAAGTGCTGTTTTGGGGATAATGTCACCATTCTTTCTTAAGACATGGCCAATCCTTCTCCAACTTCCAATGGTATCTTGTTCATACATTGTGTCGGGTAATACTGAGCAGTTCTTTGTTTGAAATTTTATGTCCAGGATATCCTCATATATCGAAGGCATTTTGTGTCGAAGGTAGAAAGGGGTTCGAGGTTCAGTTCTGTCATACGCCAGCATTCTGTGCCATATAGAAAGGTAGAGAGGACACAGCTTTAGTATCGCTGCAGTTTTGTTCTTCTAGAATATATTGTTGATCTCCAAACACGTTTGAGTCTGATGAAAGCACCTCTGACCTTGTTTATGCGATTCTTGATGTCAACATCTTTGCATATAATGCTTCCCAGGTAGGTGAAGTTGCCTGGCGTTAGCAGTTTTTGATCGAGATAGAATAATATCGGATTTCTGTGGTTTATTCCCATCACCTAGGATTTCTTTTTTGTTTATTTTTAGTTTGAATAGTTGGCTGGTCGTATTGAGCTTTTTTGTCTTCTGTAACTTAGTGTAAGTTTTGTTGCATATGAGATAGCATGGATATGCCATCTGCAAAGTCAACATCCTTAAAGAGCAGTGTCCATCTTATCCATCATGCTGATCCTTCTGTAGTTTTCTTCATAATCCAATCAATGACAAGGTTGAATAGACCACTAACATCACGCGCCCGTGTCTGACCCCTAATTTTACATTGAATGCAATATCTAACTGTCCTATGGAGCATGAAGTGTTTTTTCATAGAAGAGCTTGATAAAGTCCACAATATATGGTGGAATTCCATACGCATGTAGCATCCACCAGACGTCTCTATGGGTACCGTCAAAGGCTTTTTCAAAGTCTATCAAGTTTATTCATAGTTCTCTCTGCCATTCTGTGCACAGCTCGATGATGTTTCCGAGAGTGAATATGTAGTCTGCGCAGCCTCTTCCTTCTCGAAATTGAGCTTGTTGTTTCTTAGCACCGTTTTTGTTGCCGCTGATAGTCATTTCAAAATAATCTTGCAGAAGATCTTGCTGGCGATTGAATATAAAGTAAAGCCTCATCAGTTGTTACAGTTGGTCAGGTCACATTTCTGGGGAATTTTCAAAATTGTACCTTTGCTCCAATTGTTGGAAATGGTTTGGTTTGTTTTTTTGGTTTGGAATGGTAGACACATAACGGTAGACGTCTGGCTGCCAGTTTTTGGTCTGTTTTCAAGCTTCGAATAGCTCTGCATTTTGTTGGTCATGACCAGGTCACGGTGCCTTTCCATTCTTGAGTTTCTTGACAGCAGCAACAATTTCTTCTTTAGTGGGTGGCTGTATTTTGATGACCATGTATTGGATGTGTGGTAGATCTGATGGATTGTCTGTTTGTTTGTATCCCCCGTGTCTCCTGGTAACAGCCGTGTCGATGTACTGGTCATATTTGGCATTGTCAATGCTTGTTCAGTTTGCAACAAGACTGATATTTTTACTGATTATGTGACCGATGTGAACATTGATCTTGTAGCCAACACCAAGATATGGCTGGGCACTGGTGAAAAAGATAACAAACCCATAAAAGACCTGACACTAACCGACTATAACATCCGATGCGTGCCGACTATAAGTTTGTACATCTTCCTTGGAAAAATCGCCCCAGTACTGTAAAAAAAAATTATTTGTGGTATTTCAATACATCTACACATTAAGGCAATGTAAGATTTTGTGTCAAATTTGAAGATGTTTTACAAGAAAGTAGTGTGAAAATGCACTAGGTTGTATCACAGGCAATGGTGTTTTTGTTTTTCTGTTTGACCCACATCTTCCTCAGCTAGCTGTGCCCTGTGCAAATGTTCCTCGCAAGATACTTACCTCCTCTCACATCTCTCATCTATATCTTCTAGTGCTGCAAAGCATTTGTGCACCTGCAGGACAAACTGTTTTCTGATTTTTGGAAACATCAAAGTGCTTCAACATCCTAACTGGTATTCCGGTCCTTTTGAGCTTCAGTTTGACACGTGCTGCAACAAGGTGGTAATTGCTGCCAATGTCTGCTCCTTTTCTGAGACGTACATCTTGTAAGGGTCATCTCCACTAGCCACTTATGTGAAAATGGTCAATTGGGTTCATGTCCTTTTGGTTAGATGAAGGCCAAGTCAGTTTGTGAATTTATTTGTGTGGAAATACTAAACAGAGTGCCTCCCATGGCCACACCGTTTAGGCCACAGAAGTGAATTAGTCTTTCGCCATTGTCACTTACAGTTCCAGATCAATGGTGTCCAATAAGTCTTTCATGTCCTGCATTTTCTTATCCTACTTTTGCATTCAGATTCCACATGACGATCACCAGGTCATGGTGTGATATTGTTTAACCTAAGCTTGGGTTGAACAAGTTTTCCTCGTTTTCTCCATTGTTTGTTGGAGCATATCCCTTTAGGGTGTTTATGTTTACTTGTTTCCCTTTAAATGTAGCAGTCTTTCACTGACAGCTTTCCACTCCATAAGACATTTCCATAGCCATTTCTTCAAAATCTAGGCTACACCTGGTGTTGGCTATCATGTAAAAACAGGGTTAAAATTGGGTCAACAACAACATGTCATTTTGCTAACAAATGGTCCTGCTGTACTACTATGTATGTAACACATGTCACTTTGGACCACAAGGCATAGTTTGATATTGTATAGTTACATCATGTTTGGAAGACAATATTTTGTGGTGCTGACATGCAATGTTACATAATAATAAACTGTCTGAATCTCATTTATGGTTAATCATATACTAAATATCAGATTGTTGAAAACAAAAACCCGATTAAAGAATAATGTATTAGAAGATGGTTTACAAATATCTAATCACACTGCTTTCACCTAGAACAAGCAAAAAAGAAAACAAACGAGTTCAAACAAAACATTAGTAAATTAGCTTTCCTAAAAATGCAAAGATCCCATATTTATACTTTCACCCTGCGTGTATTAGATTTGTTGCAGTATACACAACATAACTAATTGTCGAATCCTACGTGTCACATATTGACGTAACATTCCTAACCCCTGACATCTGTCTATTGAGAGAGACATGAAGACATTGGGCCTTGGAAATAATCATTGTTCTCTGCTGCAAATAAAAAAAACAGTCATTTCATTGTGGTGTAGTAAATGTATAATATAAAATTGTTTGCAGGCTGGAAATACATCGTGGTAACGCTGACCTGATGGGCAAATATATATGTACACATGGGCCAAAAAACAGACGGTTGATCATAAAACATTAACAAATAATAATAAAACAGTAGTTGAGAATTATTCTTTATGAAACTATAAAATTTAAACCTATTTTAGATGTGAAGCTCATTTTATTGTCATTGTTAGTAGACCTACTAATTAGGCTTGCTTTTAAGTGTCTCCTGGATGTATTAATTGTGGGCTGGGACAGTATGAACTGTGTTTGGAGCTGTTGTACTCAACTGTTGATTTGACAGTTGATGTTTGTAAGAGTTAAATGACCCACTGAGTTATTATGTTTGTATATAGACAGCAGATCAGTAAATGTATGTATGTATATATTATAATGTCATTATGTAGACACAACTTGTAAGTCAGATGTTGTATAGTCCACTCATTGTTATGTATGAAAAATATTTGCATAGCAAATTATTAAATATACCACAACCTATATTGGGTATTGTAATTTACTTGTATAGTAAACTTACATTGGCACACAGACGTGTATTAGAGGAAGTATTCAGTGAATATGTATTGCAAAAATCCGGTAATGCTACACAAACACATGCAAATTTAAGCGCACACGCATCAACTTACTAGTCAGCATAAAAGAAGTTGGCCCACTGCAGTCTGTTGGTGTGCGAGCAAATTTATAAGTTACCCCGTACACTTAGTAGTGTCTAGAATCGTAATTCTGTGACCATTGTCTTGCTATATCATGGTTTGATAATTGATTTTCTAAATTATCCTGAAATGTTTGCAAGAGGCCACTCACACCAGCTTGAACAAATTAACTTGAATCAGAACATCTAGAATCATGTATGAACTATGAAAACACTTTCAGGGCAGTGTGTAAAGCGCAGACCGTTTTTGCGGAACGCTTGTTTAAGTCGTCATCAGCTGCATGACTCCGAAACCGCACACAGTTAAATATGGATATAGTATAACAGGTTCGTTAATGTGAAGGCACGGGTCGCTAGGTGGCGTAAGGTGGTACATGTTTCTATTTCACTGCTCGTTCAAATTACATTTTGTAATCAAAATTCTGCATTTTTGTGTTTGACATTACTGCAGTTTCAAGACCAACACACTACTATATTTGGACACATAGACATTTTTATACATTACACCAGTTACGTCGCTAAAATTAATCATTTATAATACAGTGGGGATAATACAACGATTTAACTTTTCACGCTACAGTAGTCATAAATTATAAATAGCATACAAAGACGGGGTAGCCCTTATAAACTGTTAACTAACAGGCCTTTTCATAAGACATTTCTTTATACCCAGAATGGCCCTGGGGTGAAGACTTCTATATGTTTTATTTGCACTAAACGTCTTATTACTTTTGTTCAGGCTTTGCTGAGCGCGAAAATTTAAACGATCTGTATTTAGCGTTTTAAACCGATTTGTATTTAGCCTTTTAAAAATTCATTCTATATTTAGCATTTTACAGACTTATCTAGCATTTTATAAACTCATTTGAAACTATTGATTTGTTTTATTATTAATTTTAAATACCACTTGATTATGTCTACAGGGCTGCCTACCATTACGGATGTTCCGTAATCACTACGGAAATTGACCTCAGATTACGGTAGTACGGAAACTGCCCCTGCATTACGGAAATAAGCATATCAGACTTTCAGACTAGTATACACAACAAAGAACTGCAACACTCAAGTTCATACCCAGTGGTTTGCCTAAGAAAATGTAATAATTCATTTGTTGCAATTTATCAGTAAATGAAACCGGTGGCTGCTGTGGCAGGGGGAAAACTAGAGGGAAAGAAACAATTCATCAACGTTTCAATGACGTGGGATTTAGTTACAAACCCGACACATCCACCCGCGTGACCACTACGGAAAAATATTTTGTCAAGTAGGCAGCCCTGTGTCTATGTAATATTTTATAATACATTTATTTATTTTTCTCGCTAGACTTTTTAGTCTTACATCTGATAAACTATTGCAGTTTTATAATTAGTGTGATCTTATACCCTTATCTATTTATTTATCATATATTATTTATTAAGTTTTACTGCTGTTGACCCGTGCCAAACATTAAAACATCTACATTATTTTAGAACGACTGGCTACTCTCAGTCACCAATTATTTTATGATACATTAATTTTATCACTTGAGCAGATTTTGTCAAATGTCACCATTGTTCTCATTGTGTGTTTTATTTTGATCCTGTTCTGCAGCTTCTAGAAACCATGATTTCACCTTGTGTAACACACTGGCACAGGGGTCGGATGTAATTTCACCTTCCAAATACCTTACCACACAAGAATCCTTAACATATTTACACAGTCTGCCAAGCCTTAATCCTTGTAAAGTTTCGATAGCCCCAGCCGTGTCCAAACACAACGTGTTTTACAGAGCCATTCACAGTATCAACATTGCATCATTTATGACTGATATAATCACGTCCGACCTTGTCACACATCCTAAAGAGCATGTATCATACCTATACAAACAGTACCGTCAAATACTTGCTTGACAAACATGCACCCATTAAATCCAAATCTGTGTCACAAAAGCCGCCAGCTCCTTGGATGACCCAGAAAAAAAATCTAAGCGGCGCCGTCTCTATCTGGAATGTGTTGGCGTAAATCTCGTTCACCCTTAGACGGTCACGCTTCACACGGCAATGTCATCTATATAACCGACAAATGTCAAAAGCAAAGTCGTATTATTACGAAAATATGGTCTCAAATAGCTCTGCTACACCAAAACAGCTATGGAAATGCAAAAATCACATCTTACACAGGCGGCCTGCTCCTTCTCTACCAACCCATGCATCAATCAAGTCACTGTGTAACTCTTTTTCAAGTCATTTTAAAGACAAAATCAGCCTCATACATTCATCCTTCACAGATCAACCTCAGACATTGTAAATGCTGACTCTCCAAAACTAAATTCTCAACTCGCATCGTTTGAACCAGCCACAACTGCTGAAGTGAGAACAATTATCATGTCGTCCCCAAATAAATGATCTTGACCCACTTCCGACCGTACTACTGAAAGCATGCCTTGACGTTTTAATTAAACCAATAACAGACATAATAAATGCATCACTCTGCTCTGGCTTATTTCCTGAAGATTTTTTATGTGCGCATGTAAACCCAGTTCTTAAGAAGACAATTGCCAAAAGAAGAACTAAACAGCTATATGCCTATTTCTAACCTTAGCTTCATTTCAAAAATACTTGAAAAAGTTGTAGCAAATCGTCTCAGTTCTCACATCTACATAAATGGTTTAACCAATGCGTCAGTCTGCGTATAAATAATTTCACTCTACATAAACTGCTCTTCTAAAAGTACACAATGACATAAACCTTAACATTGATAATGGCAGTTACTGCACTGACCCTGCTTGACCTATCCGCCGCTTTCGACACAATTGACCACGACATTCTCATTACACGCTTATCAACGTGGTACGAGATATCTGGCACAGCCCTGAGATGGTTTACTTCATACCTTACTGATAGACGGCAAGCCATTAAAATAGGTAACTGCTTCTCAGACATGCTGTGTTGTGTCCCCCAGGGTTCTGTTTTGGGGCCGTTGCTTTTCATTCTTTCCTACAACACCACACTAAGCTCTGTTATCCAGAATCACAACCTGGATCATCACCTTTAAGCAGATGACACACAAATCTATGTTTATTTGACCACACCAGGTACTTGTGGCTCCCTAAACCAGGTCAGGGATTGTCTCCAAGATGTCTCCCTTTGGATGAAAAACAGGGACCCGAGCTTTCTCGATTGCCGCACCAACGGTGTGGAATTCGCTTCCTGTCAGTGTTAAATCAGAATGTAATATAGTTTCATTCCACCGACGCCTAAAAATCTGCTGACGCCTAAACACCTATCTCTTTAATGCTGCCTATCCTTAGGCTTAGCCTCCTAGCTTATTTATCCATCCATTGACGACTCACGCATTGTTTTCGATTACGAGTTTGCTTAATCCCTTGGTTTTTTTCGCGCCACTGAGCTTGATCTTCGAGGATATTGGTGCAAAAGAAGTGATTATTATTATTATTACAAAATGTACATTAATGTACATTGACAGTTCAGTTGGCTGGGCAGGCGTGCTGGAACGGTTCCGGAACGGATGTGTAGTCATATATAGGGCGTGTAAGTCTCGCGCGCGAAAACGAGGTTGGGGGCAGGAAATCCATATTCTCCATTTTAACATATATGAATTTGTTTTGTTTGTAATAATCGAACTGTTCCCAAATAACGTGTTTCAGTCACATTGTCCAAAGAATTATTACAAGCAGAAGCAATGAACACTTTGCCGGGAACAACGATCACGGAAATCATGAATTTTAATCGATTATTATGGTAGTTGCCATCATTTCAAAAGTGTTATACAGATAGATAGACTTGAATATTTATGTGTCCTAGACTATTTTGCCAACGTAAATTAGATAA
Organism: Oasisia sp. SBJ-2009; assembly: GCA_964017155.1. Classification (NCBI taxonomy): domain Eukaryota; kingdom Metazoa; phylum Annelida; class Polychaeta; order Sabellida; family Siboglinidae; genus Oasisia; species Oasisia sp. SBJ-2009. Next base: position 31,928,861 of record OZ024857.1, on the reverse strand, counting down.
CTAAAATGTCTTTTTTTCAATTAAATGTATGGTTGGTTATACATGTAAATAGTGTTGTCGCACCTTCTATTGCACTGTTCAGGTGCTTTATGTATGTCGTAAGATGTTATTCACTTATTGTATTGGACGACATTTTCAGCAAATCTTCACAGTAATCATCACAGGAGAGAACAAACAGCCCGAGGCATTTATACAAAAAATGCTTTGTCGTTTCGCTGCACATTGATGATTTTACATTTATCGCGCATGCGCAGAAACGTCAATTGGAAAGTTTATAACGATCACAAAATGTAAGCGCGACAACGTCACTGTCTTGGTACTGGCTCCAAATGTGTGACACGTACCTTCCAACCGAAAGTGGTAGCAGTGGTAACGTTAGAACAGCGACATGCGCACGCTCTTGTGCAATGGTGGTCATCATATGTTGCAACTGGCTGCCGCTGTTCTCGTGAGCTTTCTCAGAAGTCACGTTCTGACCAATCAGTCATAAATACTGTTAAAGACAGTTGTCATGCTGTTTGTCGTGGCCCTTGCTGTATATTTATAAGTGTAAAACGTATATGTGGCAGTTCAGTAATAAAAACATCATTTACAACTTGTTAAGTGTGTTTTGTTAATGTTTGTGGAATAGCTATACATAATAATTATTAATTTATCAATATAAATGCGTAGTTGCGCAGGACTTCTGATGGCAGTGCTTATTATATACTGGGTAGTTTTCTATTTTCATTTACATGGGGGGTTGAGGTGGACACCTCGTAGTATTTTTGGTTACCCTGTTGTTTTTCTAAACTTCAAACCTTCCTTAATAATATATTCCAGAGGGCAACCCTCTCAGATCAGTGCACCTCACTCCGAAAATTGAACTTACATTCAGGCCTACGCGTTGCTTTTATTTCTCTTTCCATCTTAAACAATGACACATTCATATTCAAGACTTTCAGCGACCTGTGCGAACCGTGATTAAAGAAACTACTAACCTTTCTGAAGGCTGAACCTGTTTGATGCCCGCATTGTAAAGAACCACCGCTATAATTTTATATAAAGCGTATATAATTATTTATGTAGTGTAGAAAAGCATTATTGTAGACACAAACAAGTTCGACATTCCAAAGTATAATCTACAGGTTTATACTTTCGGTAAACTTTCATATAATCAACAGGATAAGATTTAAGCCGTCGGTAAACGTTCATCAGAGTTGATCGCTTCAACGTTTCAATCAGATTACGCTCGATTCCATGTTGATTGTTTCCGTAAATATCATAAGAATCGATCAGCTTGAGAAGGCGGACGTCATTAGAGATTAAGATAGGGAGAGACGCAGCAGAGAGAGGCAGAGAGAGAGAGAGAGAGAGACGAGGAGGAGGACCAGAGCCGCGCAAACATGACTCTGGTCTACGATTTTGGCTTCTAAATTATTATACTAATATGGGACGGGTGCTCATATGTTATTATGCACTTCTACATTAACCAGCGAACTTTAAAACATGTCAACTTGTAGGAACTTGTGAAAGCAGTCCTGAAGTATAGTAGGGAACTCAGAGTTTCGATGTTATAGAATGAATTGCCAACGCAGTACGATGTCAATTAATTCGCGTGTATTACTTGAACGCCATCATGAATAAAATTCGACGTCGAACCTTGGACAAGCGTTAATTCTTCATCTTTGAATCATTACTGATTCATGGCGAGCGCACTTAAGACTACACGACAACGGCTACAATTACTCAGCACGTTCTTCACAATACGGTGAGAGTGACACCCCCCACGCACGCGACCCAACCGGGGTTCACACTTACATTGGCCGAGCGCGCCAGCTCGAATCGCCTCATCAATGAGGGTGCCAATTTACATTGGCCGGGCGCGCCAGTTCGAATCGCCTCATCAATGAGGGTGCCAATTTACAGCATGTAAAAGTGGTGACAGGACAATGTTATTGTTAGTGGTGAATGTCGTATTAAACGTTTTTAAACGATGCAATAAACACATTTTACTTCTCCAGGACTTTGTTGCTAGAATTACACTAAAGACAAGAGTTTATTATGTGTTCGTGAAATTACTGAATTGATTTATGTCATATTTTCTTTACCGTCTGGAATCAGTAGTTTTTGTGTAAATGGATGTTGTAGTAAACATTTCTTAAACATGACGCAACATGTTTTGAGACATATTCTCGCGCAATTCCGACACAATCGAGCCAAGAAATGTGTTTGTTTTCGATTCTTCAAGTATAAATGGGCAGTTCCAGCACTTGAAGACCATTGTCATATCATTTTTCTCTGACCAAGTTGGATGTCGTACGTATTCAACTGCTTTTTGGAGACATTCTATAAGCTTGCATTTCGTAACTTGAATATTAATTTGGAGATCAAAGTGATTTTATTTCGCGAAGTATTCCCAAATGTTGGTTCTAAAATTAGAAACGGTTAAAATTGATATACATGTTCCCGAAAGGTGTATTTTTAAAGGGTGCCTGCACTTCTACCAAAAATTGGCAGAGCAGTAATTTGTTACAGGACGTCTGCTGTCTAGAACGTGGAAAATCAAAGGGTGAACTGCGCCAATCAATTTTCATTTGAAACTGGATTTTTTTTTACCATTTTGACGTGTTGCGGGTGGAATCGTTTAAATTCCGAACATAGTTCGGAGTTTAATAGAGTAACTAAACACAATTTGGTAGGCAGTAAACCCTCAACATGTATGCTGTAGTCATAACAACATATTAAACGAAACAGTAAAACTGTAGCTGGCACACTCGTTTTAAACTTAGTTGCTATATTAAGTATGTTGCTGTGGATATCGTTTTTGTTTGCAACATGGTTCTGACAAAGGTCCACGTCTCACAAATGGTAGTATAATTATGTAGATGTACATATTCAAACTCAGATTATCAGTATGTGTTCACATAAATATTAATTCTGACGAATGATGTAATAGGGTTTCAAAGTGTGAATATACCCTTTTACATTAGTACATAATTATTTTGTAATTTCTGGCCCATAAGCAGAGGAAGCACACAGCCAAATTGGACATAATTCATACATTTATACATACATACATACATAATTCTACAAAACAGCTTCATTATAGAGATCAGAGAGTAAAGAAAGGTGGCAACACCCTGGCATGTGTAAGCAGTTGAAAACGTATTCTATATTACAATGTAAGTAGTCAGCAACATTGGCTGTATACCTAATCAATAGCAAAACATGCCTGTCTCCTCTTCCTTTTCCTTGTCAGTCACACACCAATTTTGGCACGGCAGTTACGGCTACGTATATTTGTTTTTACTATCATAACATATATAATCAGGATTACTTTTGATTCTATAGTCAACAAACACCCACAAAAGGGTAATAATCAGACATAATTTATATCTTGTCCCTGCGGGCTTGCAGATATGAATATAAACACCATAGTCTATAATGTGAACAAGAAGGATGATTACAAGTCCTATTGCTTTTCCTGCCATAAGTGTGGGAATGTGTGCATGGCAATGTACATATATCAACAGTTGAGAAGTACACTATAAAGGTACTACCTCACGGGGTAGTCACAGCGTGCTTTATGCTGTTGATAACTGCTTTGTACAACGTATACTACTACATCATTTAACTTTGCAATATTACTTGATATTAATAGAATACAATTCCACCAATTAAAGCATAACATGATATTTTGCATTCAATGCAGTATTATTAAACATTCTGCTACAGGAAATAGAACATGATTGTACATTCACTATATTCACACATCACATTGAAGTCATTCTTTGTGGATGAAATGACAAAATCAAAATGTCAGTCATCAAATACAGCTAATAAAACCTGACTATATACTGGTATATAAACGTGTAATATATATATATAATACATATATATATATGTATATATATATATGTTTAATGGCTATATATAGTGACCGTTTGTTATATTTTGCCAAGGGAGGCAGGCCTCAATTTTTAAGCAGACCAAAGTGGGTGCATGGCTAATGTTTACTTTAAAATTAAACCTGGTACTAAAATTATGTACTACAGCGTGTATGGCCTAAATAATAATTTTATACAATATATCTTAATGTAGTTTTTTTCTAGGATGTTGTATATCCTATTCGATATCTAATAATGGAACGGTCAACATAAGCTGCCTTTAGGATTTCATAATTTATATATATATACATATATTATATGTGTGTGTATATATAATATATATATATATATATATATGTACTTACATACCTACGCATATATATATATATATGCATATAATTATAACGGGTTTCAGAAAAAACATGATACATCCGTGTTTGAAAAAAATTCACTTCAGTGTTTTGCCATTGGAGCTTAAAATAAAATATGTTTCTTGACATTAGAATATCATAACCGAGAGCACTGACTAAACTATTTCTTATACATTTACTTTATGAAAGTTTGCTCAGTCAAACATTTCATCTAAATTTGCTCTGAAATCACATATAGTATTATATCCATATGTATTTATACATAGAAATACACATACTTATTGTTGTTTTCTTCATTTACTGCAGAATATTTCTACATATATGCACATATACACAATTCCACACATGCATATTCATGCAAACTGATGTTCATACTATGTGGCAGAGAAAAGTGATGACATATTAGTTGTGGCATTTGCTGAACTAGTTTTCTGTAATGCGTTTAAATTAGTTACTTAACATTTCATCACACAAGTTATCTGATTTGACTGATCAACGTAATATATTCAAGGAAAAATAAAACCCCTGAAGACAGAACAATGTCACCCTAAACGTTGGTGAGAAGCAATGGATGCAAAACATAATTATTCTCTTTGTGGGATATATCTATATTGGGGGACACACATATATATATATATATTATATAATATATATATATATATATATATATATATATATATATTACACACACATATATATATATACTGCTTTAAGCAAATAAGTTTAATGAGAAGTGTAGCTATCATGTAAGTTGTGATGGCATATAATAACATTGAAAGCTTGCACCAATTTATTGGTGAAGATTATCATTACAACTGGATAACGTCCCATATTGTCATTCAATCGTACGATGATGAGACACAGTAACCATGATATAGTACCAGGGATGCTACTATTTCACAACTGTGATACAGGAATGAATGTGATCTATCAAACAACTACAGATGTCAATTCTATAATAGCCACATGAAATATTCCAGGAACTTACAACTGCTACAAATGTTTGTAACTTCTAAAACCCTTTGGCATGAAGAATAATCCCAACTGGAGGATGGCCTAGTGTACTGGCTATAAATTATTTCATATGCCATGTTTTCTTCTTGTGCATGCCTGGCATGAGTGGCTTGTCAGAGTTTAGTGTCCCGTGATCCATCCATATGGACCGGTGTTTTGCGGCCGTTCACAGAAATCTGTGGTCCATATCTCAGATTCAGCTGTTCTGTCACTTGAAATACCTGAAACAAAAGTTACATTTATTATGTGGCTAGGAGATTTATTGGTGTAATAATATCTTTATTTCATTTGTTTATTGTGTGTTAGAATGTGCTGCAATGGTAGGCAATATTTTGCCACACTGCATCTGCAGTTTGCAACTGTCATCTAATATATATATATATATATATATATTGCATAAATATATATTATATACATTGTATATATATATATATATATAAATATATATATATATATGTATAATTATATATATTCATGATACACTCATCATCGGTCTCTGTATATATGTACGTACGTATGTATGTGAGTACATATAATTTATTATGTGCAAACGGTATGCAGGTATTGCAGTACCTCAGGTATTGCAATACCTGATGATGCCCCAGTTTGATGCCCCTGCCATGCAAAGTCTTAAACCACTGCCTTGTGGTACAGGTTCTTGACAGAACCGAAGGCTAAGGGAGCAAACCCTAACCAGAAAACCATGTCACTGTGGCAGCATCAAGGGTGGTTGATGTATGGAACTCACAACATCTCTCGACAAGCCACTGAAGGGACAAATAGTTTGCGCTTGTCTTGACATGTTCTTGCCAGTGTGATACCTCTATTTGCTCCCTGAGAGAGTGTCGCTAGTAACTTGCAAAAGCCAGTGGCACTTCAACACTTTTTGCTGGCTGCTTCCATGAAATGTACAACTGCACGAAACACCATACCAGATCGGTCGTCACCCGGGTTACCAAGGACCACGCTGCTCGACCTCATCTTCCGTCGACAGTGGAAAATCAGCTAGGAAGAAGAAGACAACTACTGACTGGCATAATGGAATGTCAGGACTCTCCTCGACCGAGAAGCAGCTGACTGACCAGAAAGACATACAGCACTAGTAGCAATGGAACTTGCCAAATACAACATCGACATCAGACTATTGGAATACTCTTTCTTCTGGAGTGGCAAGCCCGAAGGAGAAGGAAGGGAGGCCGGAGTGGGCTTTGCTATCAAAAAGGATATTGTCACAAAGCTGACAGAAATGCCACAGCCAGTAAGTGACAGAATCATGATGATTAGATTACCTCAAACAAAGTTCTCAAAGTCTGGTAGTCTCAACGACTTGGAATACTCTTTCTTCTGGAGTGGCAAACCAGAAGGAGAAAGAAGGGAGGCCGGAGTGGGCTTTGCTATCAAAGAGAATATCGTCACAAAGTAGACAGAAATGCCACAGCCACTATGTGACAGAATCATGATGATTAGCCTACCTCTGAGCAAGGACAACTTTGTTACAATTATTTTCCAAAAATGACAAACACAGATGAAAACAGGGAGGCCTTCTACAACCAGCTGGCATCTCTCGTACAGATAAGCTACTTCAATGCGAGGATAAGAAGAGAGTGGCCCTTGGTCATGGGCAAACATGGGATTGGGAAATGCAACTCCAATGGCGAGCTTCTACTGGCTCTGTGTCCGAACTGATAGTGACGAACAGAAGGATGAACGCAAGACAACTTGGATGCATCCTCGTTCCGGACACTGGCATAAAATCGACTTCATCATCACGAGGTGTTGGGATAATATAGACATCCACAGTACCCGAATCATGCGTGGAGCTAACTACTGAACAAATTACCAGATGCTGAGGTGAAAAGAGGCTTTCAGAATACGATAAAAGCACAACAGGCAAGGAACAAGTAAGCCGGCCAAGCTCAACACAGCAAAACTAAGTACCATCAGCCATACAGAGAGTTTTGAGCAGGAGATGGATAGTGCTCTCGCACAATGGGAGAAGGAAAGCTCAACACCAGACGAGGAATGGGCAGCTCTACAGCAGGTCGTATACAAGTAATACAACACAGCCAGGACATATCTTGGCAAGCCAGACAAAAAACACCAGGACTGGTTCGTCCACAATGACCAGGAGCTACAGACTCTTATGAGCAGAAGAGACCAAGCCCACCAGAGAGTGTTGCAAACCAGGAGCACTAGATCCACCATTGCAGCATACAAAGATGCCTGCAGACTGCTACAAAAACATACCCGTGCAGTGAAGTCAGACTGGTGGGAAAGAAAGGCAATGGTGCTGCAGAGAGCTGCTGACAGAAACAACATGAAGGGCTTCTATAATGGACTGAAGGAAGTGTAGGGACCCCAGAAGAAGGGACCTATTCATCTTAAATCAACAGATAGAATGGAGACCTTCTCTGACAGCAAGAGAGTTGTAGCAAGACGGGGGTGAACACTTCTAGAAGCTACTCAACGTCCCTGGTGATACAGATCATGAAGCTCTGGACAACATCCCGCAGCGCATTACCAACAGAAGCGTCGATGAGATTCCAACCATGGATGAGATGGCTAGAGCAATCGCTGGCCTGAATGATGGTAAAGCACCTGGGGGAGATGGAATTCCTGCAGAAGTATGGAAGCATGGAGGAGTCAATCTGTTCAGCAGACTGCACCAACTAATCACCAATGCCTGGGTGGTGGGTTCTGTACCACAAGCATGGAAGGATGCTTGCATCATTGTAAACATCTACAAGAAAGGTGATTGAACAAACTGTGGGAACTATAGAGGAATCTCTCTTCTTTCCATAGCAGGCAAGATCTTTGCCAGGATCCTCCTCAACAGACTATCTACCACGTAACACCAGAGGTTGTTCTGGGGACAATGTGGCTTCAGCGGTAATTGGAGCATCGTGGATATGATATTTTGTCTCTGACAGCTACAAGAAACATGCATTGAGCAGGACCGACCACTGTACATGGTATTTGTCAACTTCAGTAAGGCATTCGATACAGTTGGGAGGACCGGGCTGTGGCAGCTACTGAGGAAGTATGGATGCCCAGAGAAGTTCATAACAATGATTGAGGCTCTACATACCGGAATGATGGCGAATGTTAGTGTTGGAGGGGAAATCTCAGAATCGTTCAGTGTTACAAATGGGGTCAAGTAAGGTTGTATACTAGCCGCCATGCTCTTCTCCGTCTTCCTATCGGCAATGCTCCATGAGGCTTTCCGAGACATGGGGGATGGTGTCTAAATACAGTCCAGACAGAGCACTGACCTATTCAAAGTTGCACACTTCAGCGCGAAGGCCAAGACTACTTGGCTACTGATGACAGAACTGCTATTCGCAGATGACAGTGCACTGGTTGCACACTCTGCTGAAGAGATGCAGATGTGTCAAAGAAGTTCGGCCTGAAGCAGGGCTTTATGTAGGATAAAATTATTGCCAGTCACACATGTTTTGGTGGACACAATGGATGTTAACTGTTAAGCTAGTTCACAAACTTTCAGATGTGCCTGATCACCTGAAATGGGCTACAAACACACATTTTACACCATTTACACTTACTTTCAAGGCAATATCTATGGTTCTGGAAGACCTTTTTTTGGCTCTTTCATTTTTTACCCGTCCACAACCCGTTCTCCATATTTCATATTTCTACTCGTCCATATTCGTTTTTACCCGTCCAAATGACGGGTGGACGGGTCTCTAGATAAAGCTATGGCCTGTAGACTAACATCAAGAAAACCGAGGTGCTGTACCAACCCAATTCTACAAGAACCCTCGAGAAGGATATCAAGGTTGATTGAAACAAGCTGAACTCTGTTTTGGAATTCCCCTACCTCGGTAGCACTATATCAAGTAATGGATGCATTAACAATGAAATACAGAGGAGGATGGCCAAGACTAGTGCATCGTCCAGCTGACAATGCCAGAGACTCTGGAACAACCACAATGTGTTCATGCAAGTTAAAGGCAAGATATACCATGCAGTTGTGCTGTCCACCCTATTATATGGAGCTGAGGCTTGGAGAGTGTACAGACGACCGGTGAAAAAAATGTTTGCCTTCATGATGCGACATCTGTGTTCGATCATGAGGATAACCTGGATGGACAGTGACAAACAAGGAAATACTTGAACGGACAGGGCTGCCATCTATGGAAGATCTTCTGATCAGAAAGAATCTCCGGTGGCCTGGACACCTCATGAGGATGTCACCAGACAGGCCACCAAAGCAGGTTCTCTACTCTCAACTGTCTTCTGGTCACAGAAAGAGAGGGCCCCCTCATCTCTGGTTCAAGGATACCATCAAAACAAAGCTGAAGCTGAGAGACATAAAGACCGACTCTCACAGCAAAGAGATAAATGGAGAGCAATTGTCAAGGGAATGGAAGCAGTTTTTGTTGCATCGCAACCGACAGCATGATGACGTATGTGTGTATGTATGTATGTATTAAGGTCCTGCACGGGGCAGGTTTCGGCCCGCAGCCCACGGGGGCCCGCAGGATTTTTTATTTGGTGCAGGGCGAGCTGCGGGCCAGACCAGTGCGGTGCGGGCCGGGCTGCAAGCCAGGATATGGCTAAATATGCGGGGCGGGCTGTGGATCGAATGATATAGTTGCAGGGTGGATGTAGGCTCAGCTTTTACAATCCATGCAGTTTCTCTCAAAATTTGCACATTCTTTGTGCCTGTTAGTTGGGGGATTATCTGATAGCCCTTTGTGTGTGTGCGTCTAATGCTGTGCATGCATGCGTGCATGTGTTCATACCTGTGTTCATACCTGTGTGTGTGTGTGTGTGTGTGTGTGTGTGTGCGCGTGTGTGTGCGTGTGTGCGTGTGTGCGTGTGTGTGTATTTGTGTGTTCTCACTGAAGTGCAGTGAAGCATATTGGCAAAACTAAATTAAGCTTATGAGCCAGACACTTGAAGCTAACCAGTTATAAGTGGGTGCATGTATGGCTACTCAACCATCGTTCGTCTCAAATTCGTGGCACAGTTTACACTAACACATAGAAGTTGACAGTTGTATGAAATCCTATGATATCATATTATACACTGTTTGTGGCCATGCCGACTGCTACACTGACTTAATTGTACATTATTTAGCCTAATATCAATGTGTTTTGTTAATGACTTTATTTATACTTGTTATCACTAAAATAATAAAATATGTTTAACTCATGTCCTAGGTGCGTGAATGCCATGTTTTTATCAGTTAAATGTTATGTCACAATATCGTAGTCTTGGCCATAGTTTGTTTTGTCACAGTACATTTAAGTGATACTGGGAACCAACATCCTCAGAGTTTGAACACAGTTACCTTCAAAACAAAAAATTGCTATGCTCCTCTTATCTTTGAAATATTACCAACATTTTGCGCTACAGAATATCTGTACAGGAGATCATGTTATTCCATACCCATTGTGAGCTACAGTGTAAAAGAAGCATGACAGTGTCATGTACCCTTGCTGACTCATATTTGGTATGTGTAAAGAAAACAATGTAATGAACCTCATCTGGTGTTGGGGATACTCGGTCCATAGAGCTGTACGAGGTTGATGATGCATCACTTGAAAGATCTGTGCTGATGCGATGTCCGACAGACATCACATGGTTGGGACTCATGATCATTGATTGAATGAGGTCACACAACCTCTTGAACCGTCGTACAGGTCCTGCAGAAAGACCACATACATTTATCATTTGTAAACATAATACATTAATGATTAAATAGATACACTGAGTGGGCAAAGATTATGCAAATCATGTCATCAATTCCCGTCATCTCCAAGCATCCACATGATACACCCTTCCTGCAGCTCCACTCACCCCCACCCATCCACATAATACACCCTTCCTGCAGCTCCACTCATCCCCACCCATCCACATGATACACCCTTCCTGCAGCTCCACTCATCCCCACCCATCCACGTGATACACCCTTCCTGCAGCTCCACTCATCCACACCCATCCATGTGATACACCCTTCCTGCAGCTCCACTCATCCCCACCCATCCATGTGATACACCCTTCCTGCAGCTCCACTCATCCCCACCCACCCATGTGATACACCCTTCCTGCAGCTCCATTCATCCCCACACATCCACATAATACACCCTTCCTGCAGCTCCACTCATCCCCACGCATCCACATAATACACCCTTCCTGCAGCTCCACTCATCCCCACACATCCACATAATACACCCTTCCTGCAGCTCCCCTCATCCCCACCCGTCCATGTGATACACCCTTCCTGCAGCTCCCCTCACCCCACCCATCCATGCTCCTTAGTCCTCCTTAGGCTCCCTGTCCCGTGACAATATTTTGCATGTTGCTGGAGTCAACCCTGAAAGGATCGAACATGTGCTATTCTATGCATGGTTGATTGATCATTTCCTGGTTTCCGTGTTCGTGGTATTGTTAGCCTTTGAAATGTAATGATACCTCAGATGACACTAGCTTTATGTAAAGCCACTAGGCTCATGCTTTAGCATCCAGGGTTATTTATGTAACCCCACTCGTATCAGAGGTGACACCTTTGAATGACCCTGCTTTTTTCGCACACCATGTTGACCTTTCGTGAAGTACTGATATACATATGGTGTTTGGTCCTTCAATTGGTTCATTTCCGTTAGGCACAGTGGCAGCGTATAAAATAGTTGTGGTGACCAGCAGCAACAACAAATCAGAGCATGTTATTAGACTAAACACATTTTTTTTGCAATTGCCTTCACAGTGAGATACCATGAACCTGATAAGAATGTCAATCGTCTTGCTGTAGGTTCTACAGAAGACCTGGGTAGGTGACGTCTTGCTTTCTTCAATGTAGATGACCATCTGATCATGTAGTTTGAATAAGGAGTCAAAAGAAAGCGAGTTTCATTAGTGTTTGATCCATCGTTTTGCAATATGCACAGTCTGTCGCAAATGTTTTGCAAGTCATCAGCCAGTCCACTGTGTTGTGCATCATCATTTCTTTACAGATGCCATTATTCAATTGCATCCGTGTATAGGTTAGCCATTGTCTCCCGTGGTAATTTGTGTTCGCATATACTCTGGTAGTAATCCTTTGCTGAAGCAAAGCCTTTAGCCGTTCCTTGCTTACACAAACCAGTTTCTATAAGGATGTCTTCAGCATTACTTCTTCTTCGCCTTTTCCCACTAGGTGGGGTCAGCGGCCCGAATTCTTGATTTCCAGAATTTTCTGTCCTGTGCATCTTCCGGGGTGATCCGCAGTGTCTGCATATCCCTTCGGACGTGATCCATCCATCTACCTCTTGGTCTTCCTCTTGGCCTTTTTCCTGGCACTCTCATGTTACTAACTGCTCTCACTTCGTTTTCTTCCATTCTCTGCATGTGTCCATACCAGCGTAGTCTCATTTCTCTTACTTTCTCTTGTATGCTACTCACACCTAGCTCCTTTCTGATGTCCACACTCTTTACTCTGTCTCTCAATGTTACTTCTTTTATTCTTCTCAACATCCTCATTTCTGTTTTCTCGAGAATCTGTTCCTCCTTCTTTCTAACTGTCCAATATTCTGCTCCATACAGAAGTACTGGTCTAATGACAGTCATGTAGAGCTTGATCTTTAATTTCCTTGGCATATTCTTGTCACTGATAACTCCAGATATGTCTCTCCACTTGCCCCACGCTGCACCAACTTTTGCTCTTACTGCTTCCTCTGATCCTCCTTCTTCACTGATGGTGACACCTAAATATTTGAATTTATTCACCTGTCTGAGGCTCGTGCCTTGGCTGTCTTTGATGTTTACTTTTGTTCCTTTCCTGCTGCTGACCATCACTTCCGTTTTCCCGATATTGCCTTTTAGTCCCTTGCTCTCCATCCCAATCTGCCATCCAAGCCAACTCCTCTGCATCTCCTCCTCTGTATCTGTTACTACTGCCAGATCGTCAGCAAACAGCAGTTCATTTGGCAACCCGCATCTGAACTCTTCGCTGATGACATTTAATACTACGATAAACAGGAATGGGCTTAGCCCTGATCCCTGGTGTAGGCCAACTTTGATGGGAAACTCATCAGTTCTGCCATGCGTGGTTCTCACTACTGTTGATGCTCCATGGTATGTTGCTTCTACTAGCCTCACTAGCTTCTCTGGGACTCCTCTCCTTCTCAGACACCAATACACCAGATCCCTGGGCACCCTGTCATACGCTTTTTCCAAATCAACGAAGGTAAGGAACAAATCCTTGTGTACTTCTAGGTGTTTTTCTTGCAGTTGTAGTATAGTAAATACTGCATCCGTTGTACCTTTCCCTGGACTAAATCCAAATTGCATTTTGTTGACTGTGATAAGTTTTCTGAGTCTGCACTCTAGGATCTTCTCAAACATCTTCATCGCATGTTCCAACAACTTAATGCCTCTAAAGTTCCCACATTCTAGTGGGTCCCCTTGTTGCTTGTATATGGGGACTATCTCACTTTTCTTCCACTCTTCCGGCATCTGTTCCTCTTCCAAAACTCTTTTCAGTATTTCATGCATCATGTCCACTCCACTCTCCCCTAGGTGTTTGATAAGGTCTATCGGGAGGCCTGAGCATCCGGGGGCTTTTCCCTTCTTCATTCTCTCTATGGCGTTCTTCACCTCTTCCCTTGATATTTCATGGACTGGTCCTTCTACTGCTGGTACTTCTCCAAGCTGTTCCCTGGCGTTTTCTACATTGAGTAGGTTGCTGAAATACTCTCTCCACCTCTCTTTGATCTTTACCTCATCTGTTAGCATATCCCCTGTTTGGTCTTTAATCACATTCACTTCCCCAATGTCTCTTCTTGATCTTGCCCTTTGTTGTGCCACTTTGTAGATCAACCGCTCACCTTCCTCTGTTCCCATCTTGTCATACCACTCTTTGTATACCTCGTTTTTAGCTTTGGCCATAGCAGCTTTTGCCTCTCTCTTCATGTTCTTATAGGCCTCCTTCAGTTCGTTTCCACCCTGCATCTGCCATTTCTTGAATGCATCCTTTTTCCTTCTCAGGCTCTCCTGTACCTCTTCATTCCACCACCAGGTCTCCCTCTCCAGATGTTTCCCTCCTTTGGTGGCTCCACATATCTCTTCTGCTGTCCTCATGACGACTTTCTTAAATACTTTCCAACTTTCTTCTGCATTAGTGTCTGCCTCCAGCTGGTATTCCTCTTCCACTTTGTCTCTATATTCCGCCACTTTTTCTCCCTTCAGAGTCCAGATCTTAATTCTTTTTTCTCTGTTCCTTCTCCTACGTTTTGCTTCTTTTATCCTCAGGACTGCACATAGCAGCCGATGCTGAGATACAACCTCCTCTCCTGGGAGTTAACCCTGAACGGAAATCCATGTGATGGTGTCACAAGAGAAAAACACCTCTGCTGCCTTACGGGTTCAACCTCTGGGTTTGGCTTCGGAGAACCGGCCGGGGCTTCTGGTTCGGCCCGGAGGTATTTCTTCGGTTGTTCGCCTGGAGCGGGCCCGCCAGCGTAAGTCCATTGACATGGACTGCCGGATAAGTGCTCATGTAGCCTAGTAGGTAATCCAAATGGCGGGACAATTGGACGGAACTGCCCAGACAATTGTCCCGCCAGTTGGATTACCTACTACGTTATCCAATCAAAAATAATTGTTCCGGACAGTTCCGTCCACCGTCCAGGTCGAAACTGGACCTCCGGGAGCACAGGGCCGATTAGTCGTGCTATTTACAACATTAGGTACTCTCTGTTCGTGGAGAAGGTTGAGAATTTCCTCTAACATGGACTCACTGTTCTGGGCTATCTCCGGGGATGGAACTGGAGAAAACCCCAGGAAGCTGCCGCTAGAAATGCTACAAGTCTGTAGGTGAGCCCGCTTGTCATTGTGGCTGTGTTCATCTCTCAGCGCACGTTTCCGCTTTGTAGACGGTTTGTCATACGCTTGCGTTTCTGAGACGGTACGGCATTTTCTATTCAAACGGGCTTGGGAACGTTCCACTATACCGGCCCAAACTAGGTCTGTCCACTGTGAACAAGTGTCGCACTTGTCTATCCATGACAAGAGCGACACTTGTTCGGATGATTATCGCTGCTGCGCATGAGTATAGTACAGACGGGGCATTTGCTCCGGTGGCATCGTCGCGAGTGATCGGCCATGGCAATTAGTTAAAATTGAAAAGGCGAAGTCGAACAATGGTTGATGATAGAATATCACAACTGAAAAGTGGTCTGAAATTAGTCCACTATATAACAGAAGTGATAAGAAAAATGATACACTGTAATTCAGTTTAAACAAAATGTGATATCAGCTAAATAAACTGATAAAATACGGAGCTACTAGAAGGCGAGACTTATACAATGGCGGCGCCAAGTGCGAAGAGAAGCAGCTCAGTGATTGGATAAGGTAGTGGGAGCTGTAGGGATAGGTCATTTTTTCATTTAATTAATTATGGTGAGCAACTTGGGCACGGCCAAGTCTACTGCTCCTTGTGAAGCGACGGAGCCAGGCTTAGTCTATGTTAGGTAATAAATGTTTATATTATTTGTATATTAGATGCAAAGTATGTAAGTTATTCCAGAGATGCTGTAAAAATCTAATGTCAAACCAAAATGAGGGGGTGATGTACACACTGAATGATGATTCAAGAACATGTGATGTTGAGATATATTTTACAATTATATGGTATAAATCAACCGGGAATGAATGGGGATAATTTTGATATGTTAATGGTATATTTTGAATATGTAGTAAGGTAACTACGGTACATTTATATGAAATCGACGACAAAACGAAAAAGAAATTTCTACATATTGTTCAATTGTTTATTTCTTGTTGCCTTAAAAATATATACATTTCCATAATATATTTGTTTTCTTTATTCCTCTCATCATTCCGGATATTTAATTACAGAAACTAACTAAATAAACTATGAATATTTCATAATTAGCCATTGTGACTTAACGGTCATTCAGACACCTTCAGGTCTGAATATAAGTGTAATCTTCATGCGATGGGAAAGATATCAAATGTGGGCAAGTAATACCTGTTTGGAATCTTGTTGAAAACAATGGCTGTGACGAGAGGGACACAGATGACTCAGAACAATGTTTAAAATGTGATCGAGTGACACGTTGATGTGGCCCTGAGATGCACTTACAAAAGACTATTGAATACAAATTGTATGTGTAAAATAAACATATCCTCAGATACATATGCCAAATTAGAGGAATAGTTACGGAACTGTTGTGAGAATAGCTTTTGAATAAAATAGAACTTAAAATGTACCAATTTTTTTTAATAATCCTATGCCACTTAAGGAGACCAGCGGGTCGAGAAATAAAAAAAATACGGTTTTCAGATCATGTCATTTTCAGATGCATTGGTATCTTATACAGCTCTGTGCAAGAGCATATTTCAATATTTCAAGAATGAATACCAATAAAAACATCATTTATAACATGCCCCTCATTCTTCAAGAAGCAAAATCCACCGTGGTAGCCATTTTTAAATGTCCGGGAATGACTAAAAAGAACGTTCGAGTCCAGAGACACGCCGCTTAGTAAATCCGCCATGTTTGTAACCGTCTTGTCCGGAAGTTTACACATAACCGGATGTGGTGTTCTGGGAGTTCTAGAATATAATTATATGCATCTATTTCGGGAAAATGTATGCGACCTCTACTGCCATATAAGGATTTGTTACGCGATCCATGGCTCATTATAATATCGCGTAAATATCTAATCCAATGAACGCGCCCGGCACACCAATGATCGCATCATCGCCCAATCAGCGCCGTTTCCGGCAGCTGCAGGATGAGAAAGCAAATGGCGTCGACCGGCAAAACGTTAACAATTCGTCACGCATTTTGGGTCAAAAACACACTTATAAATAAGGTTGGCACAATAATAAAATGTTGTTCCTATATGAATCTGATGCTTGGTAGTCATGTTCATTATGCAGACACTTATAAATGATTTAGTTAATGGTTATTAGTGGTTTCTAGGTGTGCTGTCAATATTATATGACATGCTGTCGTTTTTTGTCATTTTCTCAAAATCACGTTTTTGCACATTTGTGAAATTTCAAATAATTATTCCCAAAAAACTGTGAAAGATAGACATCTGAAATTTGTTCCATCTGTTCACATGTTAGTGACACACACAATAAGACTCATTTGACCATTGCAGCTGACTACATGGAGTTGTCAGATATGAAACATTACAGTTGACCAACGTCCAAAAAACGTTATTTCTGAAAAATCATTTTACAAGCATAGAACACATTAGATCTTTCAAGCTCAAACCACCTTATTGTATGAAGGGACATTCTAGCTAATGAATTTGAGCAGTTTCATGAATCCACATGAAACCATTGACTCAGAATAATTTTTTTTAATTCACCCCTCTGTGTAATTTTAAAATGTCGGTTGCTATGGCAACACATATGCTAATGAGTTCAAATTTTACACACTAAGTGCTGTTCACATAACGAACGTGTATGCCAAATTTGGTTGAGATATATTGAGTATTAACATAAATATGGCACATAGCTGTTCTCGAGTAGTTGGTACCCTTAAAATGTGTCAATTAAATTTAGATTTCTTGCACATAGTTACAGTACCCTAAAAACATGTGCATAATTTTAAAAATTCATCACCAACAGTTTCTGAGATCTAACAGCTAACTGCACATAGCGGACACAAAGTGATGCTATAAGTCTATTGGACCTTTGGCCCAAAGGACTAAAAAAAATTATGTTTAACCAAACAGTCATTGACAGTCATGGTCATTGACAATTTCTATTGGACTACAAGACTACATTAGGCAATAAATTGTATTTTTCTGAAATAGTTCAAATGAGATTAAACTACATAAATTATGTAAAGTCCAATTAATAAACTGACAATCTGATTTTTCTCTCAAAGAGAGTCTAACATGTTTCAGTGATGTGATATAATATAAACTTACATAAGAAATAAGAAAATATATAAAATGAATAAACAGATCACCAATTGTGAACACATATTGGTTTATAAAATAATTCATTTAAAAATATGCTGATCACATTAAATATATATAATTTACTTTTGTGCGGTGTCTCCCACACTAGGAATGTTATGTCTTAATAAGAATATATCGATCTTATTTTTTATTTAAATTATTTGACACAGGTATACTGTTTTAACAGGTCAAAAATGCTTTCTGAGTTCTGATGTGTCTGACACATAAACAAGTACTTGGCTCACCAGCAACAAGAGTGAATGTGACACAATGCATCTTGTCACCAGCAGTGTCACTGTGAGTTGATGCGATGTCCACTTGGAACTTGACATTGCGAGAAAACATGCTCACACTCCCTGCACGCCTGTACTCAGCTCGGAATGATGTTGGCGAAGCAACGCTGTGGCTAAGGTCAGGCGTCTGAAAGAAACATAATTTAGCATTCAGGACATCTCATATGTATGCCAGCCTGCCAACTAGCACTTGCAGTGCAGATCTGTCTAACAGTCATCATATGATTGTAACTCAACAGCAACCTGGTCCAAAGTTGATAATGCTAACAGGTGGAGGGTGTCTGCTGAGGATACAGCCCACCAAGTAAGAGAGAACTGTGGAGGGTGTCTGCAGAGGATACAGCCCACCAAGTACTGAGGATACAGCCCACCAAGTAAGAGAGAACTGTGGAGGGTGTCTGCTGAGGATACAGCCCACCAAGTACTGAGGATACAGCCCACCAAGTAAGCGAGAACTGCAAAACAGCACACGTTATTGTTCTTATTATATGTGAAACCCAGCAATGTTTCAAAACTTGACCTACAAATTACACAACAGTGTTACTGATTTGTTTTTAAATCTGAAGCAAGAGATGTTAAGCTCTCAGTTGTCACAGATAACTTGTAGCCACCACCTGGCAGCTATGATGTAATGAGGGGATGTTTAGATCCACTCTTGCTTGTTTTTAATTTTGTTCACACCAATGATCCTGAGTTTTGTACTCTGGATAGAGTCGAAAAATTTAAGTGTGGTGGTTGAGGCAGTTATCCAGCATAGTGTAGCATACTCTATGACTTTGGGCCTTGTACAATGTGGCTCTCTCTCCATGACATTCAGTTTGTTAGGACCTTCGTTAGGGCTCTAAGTTTCTGTCCAGCTCTGGCTGTAATGTTACAAATAGCTTAATCCAGGTAAGCTTCCTATCAACAGTGATACCTAAAATGTCCAGCTCATCCAGCAGTTTCATATTTCCAAAGAATAGGTCTGACCATGGACCTTCTTGGATTCCTCTTTCTTGAGATTGTCATGACTTTGCACTTGCATGGCTTAAAAGTTACTTTCCATTTGCCTGCCCTGTTTCTCATTCTCTTCAGGTTCCTGTATATATTTGCTATTACAGACCCGCTATCATTGCTAGATATGATCTCACAGAATAGGGTGGAATCAACTACATACAGATAATAAGGGTGGAACGAATCTGGAATTTCACTTGAACTGAATATGAAATTGAATATCCTCACGATGTCAAATCGAATATGAATATTTCATTGGCTTCGAATTCGATTAGAATATTGAACGTTGTCAAGATGTCTTGTCAGGACCTGCAGGTGGCATCATCCCATGGCCATAGGCCCAAGAACGAGCCTGATTCATCGGCATCGTGGCCATATTTATCAATGTTTTTGTTTATTTTCTAAGCTAACCATGAAAGAACTTCTTACAGCAACCAACCTATACACATCTGGTGCATGGCAATTCGTTTCTCATAGCAATCCCAGTTCATATCCTAGTGTAACAAAATAAGATTTTCTGACAGAAAATATACTAATTATTATATTCCATGCAAAACTAAAGCATCAATCCTAACCCTTATTTGTCAAAACTGCCATCTTCACATAATTGCCTATAAATCTACCAATTACAGAGGTACATGGATGATTTTGATATCAAAATGTTAGGGAAGGAAATATTTGGATATATTGTTGATATGAGTGCAAATATTATAGACCTATCTGAAAGAAATGGACAAAAATATGCTTAGATCACAACACAGACCTGTCAAATAAATCAAACGCTTTCTTAAAGCACATTAAAACCTTTTTTGTTGATGAGATAAACACAATTCAACTAGAGTGAAAAACCAATTTATGATCAAAGGTGAAATACCCCTCTCTGAACTTTACCTGTTCTTCACCTATTATATTCGTATGTATGTTCACCTATTATGTTCGTATTATGTATGTTCACCTATTATGTTCATATGTATGTTCACCTATGATGTTCATATGTATGTTCACCTATTATGTTCATATGTATGTTCACCTATTATGTTCATATGTATGTTCTCCTATTATGTTCGTATGTATGTGGCCATTTTTGCATTATTGGAGGCTGTGAACAACTTGTCTATGTAACTTAATAGTGCAGTGCCATGATAATCGTTTGAACTAAAATGGAAGTGACTAAAAAACTAGCCTGAAAGCGGGCGGGAGTCAGGAGGGGGTGGGCTGGCAGGCAGAGAAACCCTGTTTTATAATGTAGATCTAAATCTAAGCAGATGTTATCTTTGACAGCTTATTAAACAGATGCTGTAAGTGTAAATGCATTAACACATATCCCATACAGCACAATGTTATGTTTTTGTAAATGACTGCATGAGAGAGATGACAATAAAATTGACTTACACAGAGGAAGGCATGGATGAGGTCCGACTTAATTTGACTGATCGACTTCTCCCTGACCATCACAAAGTGGTGCTCCTCTCGCTCAGAGCCCATCAGCATACCAAACCATGACCTCTTTGTCAGTCTGTCATTGGCAAACAAAAACGTCAACATGATACACAGTTGTACAATAATGCTACTGGTTACAAGTACTGGCATTATTTTGGGGTTTTCATCATATATAACATTTCATCACAATCACCATCTCTTGTGAAACACATCTTTATGGTGTATCTCTGTATGCGCTGTATTATATTTATACTCTAATTATGGGACATAAAAATGCATCACCTACCAGATGCCACCAATACTTTGATTTCCTTCATAACCTTTGTGAAATCCCAACTGGTAGATGGCATTCCGAGTATGGTACCGAAGGAACTTTCGGTAACCCCGATGAATTGGGATGTAGAATTATGCATCCACTAGATCGATTAATGTTATCCAGGCTTCCTGAGGCAGAGATCATTGCATATTATCTGCTGTCTCCATCATGAAGTGTGGAATCTCCAAGAAGGTGCTGAGTGATAAGAGGTCGCAAATGAGCCTCCATCCTCATGACTTCTTTGAAACAAGGACACGATGACTGTAGAACCCAGCAGCTGTGGTGTGATGCACAAGTTCAATTGCCTGTTTATCAACATTGTCTGAACTAATGTCAAGAGGGATTGCCTCTTCACGAGGGGATCCTTAACCACAATGTGTGAAGGGACACGAGTCAGGGGAGGTCACTCCCTGAAACGAACACGGAAGCCAATGTCCAGCACATTGCACACCCAATTGTTGCATCCCTTTTGTCTAATGACATCGCAAAACAGGGATAGGCGAGCTCCCACCTTTGTTGTAAGCAATGAGGGGAGCACAACCACCTGTTGAGGTATCCCTGAAGAAGGCATAGCAGTTAGAAGTGTAATTGTTGGGATGCTTTGTGACTGATGTGCCTGACATGGACAGTCACAATTCATGTTTCCTCCCTCCTCGACCATGAAAGGAACGACCTGAGCCGTGTCCTCTGGTGGTCAGAAAGAGCTGCTGTGTGAGGAGGACGACACATGACAGATTCTGCAGATGCTGTGCATATACCAAAGCTGTCGATCATGCCATGAAACGAATGATTCAGGGCTGCTCCCAACCAGTCCTGGAAGAATGTGATGTGGAGGCATTGACAGGACATGGCTGCCAGGTCCCGGAGATAACACTGGTGTGCACACAAGTTGTGCTCTGCTCCCCCTGATGATGAGCGGGAAATATCTGTGAAATGTCTGTTCACCACAGGGGACTCCCTGGAGAAGGGAATGTTTCTGGAAGATCACACCACCAGTGTGTACAGAGCCTCCCTAACGTGGTGCCACACGGTGGGCTGGAGACAAATTAATGTCTCGTATGGAGACAAATTAATGTCTCGTCGCTGCAACCATGCTGCATAGTGTAAACATGCAAGAGATGTTGCATGCAGCAATGTCGCAATCAACATCGTTCGGCCTTGACCTTCCTCAATCATCTCGTTGCTTGCAGCGGCGTTGCATAGTGTAAACCTGCCTTAACCCATTAGCACGCAGCTGATTTTATCTTGAAGCCTGTGGCGCCTCAAATAGTTTACCTATATGTTTAAAAATACTGCTTTGGGCCATTTTCTTTGCTCTAGGGCCTTTATTATTCAATTCTCGCAATTGCATGTTGTATGCATGTTGTAGATAATAAAAGTACCTACACAGTGGTGTCAAAACTGTTGTTATAACTTTAAAATATGTTGACCATTTCTTGGTTGACACTATGACATTTTGAAACTTTTGGTAATATAAATACTTTGTTGCGGTGTAACTTTTTTATGCTTGGATTTCTACTGCTACAAGTTTAGTTTATTTAAAAGAACATTAAATTATCTACATACTGGCATAAAACTTGCTACAATATATTACACATTTTAGCTGTACACGTGACCAACTCCTGGCTGAAGGACATTTTTAAATGTCCAAAAACAAAAACTATTGCTGTTAAATTTCGAAAATGCGGTAAATATTTTTGAGAACTGAAGTATCCAAAATAGTCACAATTTAATGTTATATATCTAGATAGGTGTCGCATTTGTGTCATCTCATGTATTTGCTGGCCGGCTATGGCCGACCTGAGGAGATTATTGGTGACTGTCAATGCCCGACTTGAGTGCTAATCGGCTAAGTAAAAGTAAAAATAAAAGTAACCTCCCAAAAACTACTTAAGTAAAAGTACCTGTGAAAAAAAAGTACTTCTCTTTAGCTCCACTAAAAACACTTCAATAAAAAGTACAAAAGTAGTCGGTCAGTGCCACTATATATATATATATATATATACTGTGTATATATATATATATATATTATATATATATATTATAATATATATATATATATATATATAATATATATATACTGGCACTGACCAACTATTTTTGTACTTTTTACTTAAGTACTTTTTGTGGAGCTGTACTTTTACTTAGGTACTGAGAGCCAGGTTATTATTTTAGATCTCATGTTATCATTAATCTTAATACATCGTGGTCTCTTGGTGCATAATTTATTTCAAAACTGTAAGTAGATGGTCAGTGCCAAGATATATATATATATATATATATATATATATATATATATATATATATATATATATATATATATATATATATATATATGTACTGACTAAAAGTTGACAATTTTAATATGTTCAATATTTAAGATATGTGGATATTTAAATGTACCGTTCACATTTAATGCGATTCCATTCTGTACCTACCACCAAGGGCAGTTGAAAGACCAAAGCAGCCAATGCACCACTCAGGCGACAGCACATCCAACTGTACTGCATGTCGACTGCGCAGTCTAGGCAATGTTTATAAAACATTGTTACACACCGTTGAATGTTTAACTGAATAAAATTCACGAACATTGTACAGTTTTGAAACAAATTATGCACCAAGAGACCACGCTGATGAACGATAACATGAGATCTAAAATAATAACCTGGCTCTCAGTTGCTGAACATGCAAGAGTTGACATGCACAAAACTAAAATTGACTATAGGTTAAAAACTAAAATAAATAAGCTCACTAGTGATATAACTTCCTTCGTCTTTCAGTTAACGTTAAAATACCAATTTATAAGGCGCAATTACCAAGCTGAAAAGACTGCGACTCCCCATTTCATAGGCAGTTGATGAATTTATAAGTTTATGCACCAGTAGCATGTTTTGTGTGGCCTAACATTTGCATTTACGGTACAACCTAACATTATAGTGATCTTTTCAAATTTTTCTATTTGTTCGATTTGCAAACAAGAAATATCTATGAATCTCGATTGCAATTTGCAAGCTATTGACTTAGGCGCGTTCGAAGTGCTGGTCTTACCTAAGTGCCTATGAGCGAAGCCAGGACTGGCAGCTGGGAAATGTGTTTGATCATTGATGTCAGTGCAAGACAAACAATGCATTGCTCCATGTTTACTCTTTAATTGACCTTAATCCAACATACTCTTCATAGGTTTTAACAAACGCTGGGACGTTTCGGAAACCAAGCGCCACTTATATAATAGATCAGTATGAAACAGGATTGATGCCCTGACCGCGGCCCGAGTGCAAAACAAACAATGGCTACAATATCATGGGTGGAGGGTTGATACAGTGCTATAGTGACACACATCAATCTAAACTTGTTGTTATTATAAACGCTGAAATCCGAAAATCTGTAATGCAAAATTTAGAAGTAAAAAGTCAGAAAGTAAACAAAAAAGTACTTTGTTACAAGTAAAGGTAATTCCCCAAAAATGTACTTTGTTACAAATACATTTCAAAATAAACTATTAAAAAACAATGTAACAAAGTAAATGTACTTTGTTACATCCCACCACTGTGTGCAATAATAAAGCTTTTTTATTATCATTATATTCTATGTTTGATGTCAGTGATAACATGTTGTTGTTGATTTACTTTATGTGATATATGTGTCAGTGATAACATGTTGATTGTTTTATGTGATATTTTTTTACTAATTATTTCACATGCCAGTCTATCACACCAGTCCAAACCTTTCATATAATACACAGCACATCACCAATCAGCAGACATATCATGTACTCTTTAAATGTTGTGATCCACACACATAGAAGGGGCTATTTGTAATTACATACTACAATTCAGAAGAAAACTTACTCGGGAGATGAATCTGACAGCATTGTGACATCTTCACTTGTTGGCACTGAAACCGAAACTTGAGTTTAAGAGAACATATTGATTGTACAGTTTATGTGTTTAAAAATAGTACAAATAAAAGCATATTCAGACAGCCAACCATGCGCAAACACTCAAACCCAACCAAGTGCATGCAAACCATTCACACCACAACTACCCAATAATCAATAATAATGATTATTCATATAAGATGACCAGAAACACAGCCAAATAATGTAAAAACAGCACTGGTTATTAGTGATTTTTAGTCAAGATGGAGTTATCTACTTCCAATCCATTCAGCCAGCAAAGTAATCAGAATGCAGTTGGTCAATAAAGTGTGTGTAACATGTGTGTCACCAACAGGTGACAATATACCACAGTCACTCCATTTAAAAAATAATTATAGAAGCATAAAATAAACTCAACTTGCACTGAGTATACAGCTTAATTGATGGCATACCAATTGGCTATGCTTTCCAGGCAGACTACATGCCTGGCCTTCAGTGAATGGTAGTGGGTACTCATGAAATGGACAATAATCAATCAGCAATGGGTCCCGGCAGGCCACCTAGCTGCCATAGTTGAGGTCAAGCCACACAAATTGTAGTACAGGTGCCTTCACCGTAATCACCTAATTGACATTTTCTCTGGTTATTCTTATGAAATGACCAGAAGCACAGCCATGTTGTGTGAATGCTGCAGACAATAAAACTTATCAATAAAGTATGAATTTTCACTCTAGGTATCAAGAATAAAACATTTGGCAATTGTCACTTACATGTGACAATAATATATCATTAAACGGTATACATCAAAATCACGTCATTTCAAAGATAATTAAACAAACATCAAAATAATAAGCACAACTCGCATACACAATTGGAGTTAAAATGAAGATATAACTTAAAACAAACATGCAACAACTGTCCAGTTTAACAGGGATCTACTGGATTATTGATATAGCCCCTACCACTGCTAGAAGAAGACAAAGAAGACAACTACTGACAATTGGACAATGGAACGTCAGGACTCTCTTGACCGAGAAGGAGCTAACCGACCAGAAAGACGTACGGCACTAGTAGCAATGGAACTTGCCAAATACAACATCGACATCGCCGCCCTATGTGAAACAAGGTTCTCAGAGTCTGGTAGTCTCAATGACTTGGAATACTCTTTCTTCTGGAGTGGCAAACCCGAAGGAGAAAGAAGGGAGGCCGGAGTGGGCTTTGCTATCAAAAAGGATATCGTCACAAAGCTAACAGAAATGCCACGGCCAGTAAGTGACAGAATCATGACGATGAGACTACCTCTGAGCAAGGACAACTTTGCTACTATTATCAGCGTGTATGCTCCAACAATGACAAATCCAGACGAAAACAAGGAGGCCTTCTACAAACAGCTGGCAAGTGTGCTCAGTGGCATCCCTCGTACAGATAAGCTACTGCTGATAGGAGACTTCAATGCGAGGATAGGAAGAGACAATGACAAGTGGCCCTTGGTCATGGGCAAACATGGGATTGGGAAATGCAACTCCAATGGCGAGCTTCTACTGGCTCTGTGCTCTGAGTTCGAACTGATAGTGATGAACACCATGTTCAAGCAGAAGGATGAACGCAAGACCACCTGGATGCATCCTCGTTCCAGACACTGGCATATGATCGACTTCATCATCACGAGGTGTCGGGATAAGATGGACATCCAAAGTACCCGAGCCATGCGTGGAGCAAACTGTTGGACCGATCACCAGATGCTGAGGTCAAAAGTGGCTTTCAGAATACGACAAAAACACAGCAGGCAAGGAACAAGTAAGCCAACCAAGCTCAACACAGCAAAACTACGTACCACCAGCCATAGGGAGAGTTTTGAGCAGGAGATGGACAGCGCTCTCGCCCAATGGGAGGAGAGGGAAAACTCAACACCAGACGAGAAATGGGCAGCTCTGCAGCAGGTCGTGTACAACACAGCCAAGACATATCTTGGCAAGCCAGACAGAAAACACCAGGACTGGTTCGACTCCAACGACCAGGAGCTACAAACTCTTATGAGCAGAAGAGACCAAGCCCACCAGAGAGTGTTGCAAACCAGGAGCACTAGATCCACCACTGCAGCATATAAAGACGCCTGCAGACTGCTACAAAAACACACCCGTGCACTGAAGTCAGACTGGTGGGAAAGGAAGGCAGTGGAGCTGCAGAGAGCTGCTGACAGTAACAACATGAAGGGCTTCTACAATGGACTGAAGGAAGTGTGGGGACCCAAAAAGAAGGGACCTGTTCAACTGAAATCAGCAGATGGAATGGAGACCTTCTCTGACAGCAAGAGAGTTGTGGCAAGATGGAGTGAACACTTCCAGAAGCTACTCAACGTCCCTGGAGACATAGATGACGAAGCTTTGGACAACATCCCGCAGCGCATTATCAAGACAAACCTAGACGAGATTCCAACTATGGATGAGATGGCCAAAGCAATCGCTGGCCTGAAAGATGGCAAAGCACCTGGAGGAGATGGAATTCCTGCAGAAGTATGGAAGCATGGAGGAGACAATCTGTTCAGCAGACTGCACCAACTAATCACCAATGCTTGGGAGGTGGGTTCTGTACCACAAGCATGGAAGGATACCAGCAGTGTAACCATCTACAAAAAAGGTGATCGAACAGACTGTGGGAACTATAGAGGAATCTCTCTTCTTTCCATAGCAGGCAAGATCTTCGCCAGGATCCTACTCAACAGACTATCTACCCACATAACACCAGAGGTAGTTCCAGAGACTCAATGTGGCTTCAGAGGTAACCGGAGCACCGTGGATATGATATTTTGTCTCCGACAACTACAAGAAAAGTGCATTGAGCAGGACCGACCACTGTACATGGTATTTGTCGACTTCAGTAAGGCGTTCGATACAGTTGGGAGGACCGGGCTATGGCAGCTACTGAGGAAGTATGGATGCCCAGAGAAGTTCACAACAATGATCGAGGCACTACATACCGGAATGATGGCGAATGTTAGTGTTGGAGGGGAAGTCTCGGAATCGTTCAGTGTCACAAATGGGGTCAAGCAAGGGTGTGTACTGGCCCCCACGCTGTTCTCCATCTTCCTATCAGCAATGCTCGATGATGCTTTCCGAGACATGGGGGATGGTGTCTACGTACAGTCCAGACAGAGCGCTGACCTATTCAACGTTGCACACTTCAGAGCGAAGACCAAGACTACTCGGATACTGATGAGAGAGCTGCTATTCGCAGATGACAGTGCACTGGTTGCACACTCTGCTGAAGAGATGCAGAATATAGTGGATGCTTTCTCCAATGCGTCAAAGAAGTTTGGCCTGAAGATTAACATCAAGAAGACCGAGGTGCTGTACCAACCCAACTCTACAAGAACCCGAGAGGAGGATATCATGGTTGATGGAAACAAGTTGAACTCTGTTCTGGAATTCACCTACTTCGGAAGCACTATATCAAGTGATGGATGCATTGACGATGAAATACAGAGGAGGATGGCCAAGGCTAGTGCATCTTTTGTTCGACTACGCCAGAGACTCTGGAACAACCACCATGTGTCCATGCGGGTTAAAGGCAAGATATACCGTGCAATCGTGCTGTCCACCCTCCTATACGGAGCCGAGGCCTGGACAGTGTACAGACGACAGGTGAAAAAGCTGCATGCCTTTATGATGCGACATCTGCGATCGATCATGAGGATAACCTGGATGGACAAAGTGACAAACAAGGAAATACTCGAACGGACAGGGCTGCCATCTATGGAAGACCTTCTAATCAGAAAGAATATCCGGTGGACTGGAGACCTCATGAGGATGTCACGAGACAGGCTACCAAAGCAGGTTCTCTACTCCCAACTGTCTTCTGGTCAGAGAAAGAGAGGGCGCCCTCGTCTCCGGTTCAAGGATACCATCAAGAGAAACCTGAAGCTGAGAGACATAAAGGTCGACTCCTGGACATCACTCTCACAGCAGAGAGATAAATGGAGAGCAACAGTCAAGTGATGGAAGCAGTCTTTGTCGCTTCGCGACCGACAGCATGATGATGATGATGATGATGATGATGACTGCTATGGGAGAGCAATCATGGTAGAAAGTTAGAAACATTGACGGATCTAGATCATTCAAAATTGTTGGTGTACAAAAGTTGAAAAACAAGTGGAAATATTGATTGATAAATATTATTCTTACATTAATGTCATTCTCAAAGTAGTACTTGACATATATTAAGTAGCAGTTTTGCTTAAAAATTGCTAATTAAAAGCATTTTTGAGGAGTTTATTCTAATGGGTGATATAATAGGGCAATCTAATCTGTATCCGCTAGCGAGCGGTACATTGTATCAGTAATTCAGTATTTAATTTTACCTTGTCCGGATCTGGAAATATTGGACAGAAACAGTCGAGGAAGGTTTTACCTTTCAGTTACAAAATACTGAAAAACCTTCAGATACGTCTATGCAAAATTAACGGAAAAGCTTCAGTAGTTTTGGAATAAAATAGGGAAACTTAAATGTACCAGTTTTTAGGCCCTTACTAAAGGACCCAAAAACAGATTTTTCATGCATCCCTAATAATACCCCTATAAAAATTTAGAGAAAGATTTGCTGAACAGTTTCTGAGATGTGGTTGCTAATGGCGCATGGCAAACAGTGCTTGGAGGATGCAGAGTGAAGCCATAAGTCTGCTGGATCTTAGGCCCATTGAACTAAAAAGCAAAACATTACTAACCCGGTGGCAAAGTATGTGGTCAATGACCACAAGGTCAGTGTATATTCCGAACACTGGTGCAATCAGCAATCATATTAAGTCATCTACAGTGTACATTGTTTAAAACGAAATGTGACGGGCCTTGACATTAAACCTTTGCCTCCACTGGCCTGGGGGCCAGTAGATTTGAAAAGTTACTGGCCCGCCCAAAAAGTTACTGGCCCGAATATTGTAAACAAACTATACTGCTACCGAGGTGCTCGTCACTTTAGAAGACCAAGTTTTGACAGGAGTGATATCATGAAGACTTTCAGAAGCTCTTATATGTTGTGGTTTTTTTTAATGTTAACTTTTAAGATTTCAACAATAAAAAGACAGAACTCAACATTAAATTAAATGTTTTAATTGTGGTGTCAGTCTGCTAATATAAAATATGAAGCGCCGTTCACACTATACAATTTTATCACATTTAGTTATAGACTATTACATGGATTACTACATATTACGAAAAAAATTAATATCAACCTCAGTGACAAGTCAGTATTCTGTCAGTGTTGTCTATTCTACATAACGCATAATAAAGTCAGTTTAAATTTGAAAAATAATGTAAAACCAAGACATAAAATTACAATAATTTTTTTATATTTAATATTGACAATTGATTTACTCATTGACACTTTCTATTAATATTTTGTTTTGCATAATTGCACTGAGACTAAACTAACATCCGCGAAGTCAAATTCATGATTTTGACTACATTTTGACAGGTATACAAGGGGTAGGGCTTGGGGCTTGAAACTGTAGCTATCTGTCATGAAAAATATTTCTTGGTTTTGGTTGTGTCTGAAGCTCAACACTAAAGGTGTTACTGCAGAATCAGGCATATGTGATACCATGAAAATTAGTATTTGAACGCAGATAACATGTGTCCATTTAATGACAGGCTAGCCTACGACTACGTAAACATCGCGTCGGTGTGCGAGGCTGAGAGCGCACATGCAACGGTGACAGAATGAATGCTGTCCAAAACACTAGCCCTCTCTTCCAATATTGTTTTATAAAATCCACCGCTGCCGGAATGGTCTTTTGCAACACTGTCAAATATTTGGCATTATAACAAATTGCGTAGATGTCTTTCCATTACGGAATGTGCACTGGCGTTTTATTCTTCATGCAGACAACAACGATATCGCCTAACACCCTTAGCCAATGGCAACGTGTAAGATCGCTAATTGGGTGAATAATGAATGATTTCTGCCATACGACAATCAGTAGAAGTCTTCGTGTACATATGACAACATTTTAGATACAGTTGTGTAATAAGTTATTAAATAAAATGTAATCAAACAAATGTTAATAAATAGACTAATGTATTAAGATTGTACTATTTTTCTGTGAAGCGTCGGGTTACAGAAACATTGACGGTGATCAGTTAGATTGAAATCACTGGCTCTTTGGGCCAGTAGAATTTTAAAACAGGTGGCCCGAACTGGCCCAACAGCTTTAAAACACGCATCAGGCACAATTATAAACTGGCATTGATGTAGTAAACATATCTGCAAACACAATTATGACCATGTTGCCAAATACATTAACATGTAGGTACCTTGCAGTTTGCGGCGATGGAATCGAGGAGAACCAAGGAAGCTGTTCTTGATGGTATGTAGCCTTGTCCTCCATGGCGACAACTGGATAGATGGTGAACCAGGGGGCATAGGCAAACAGTTGCTGCTCCCCATCGCTCTGTGGATGGGGCGTGGACTACCATGTGGAGAGGGCGGAGAACCTTCACTCACAGTGCTGTTTTTGCGCCTGTAAGAATATATATACACCCATATATATATTGTCCAATTGCATATACACACACATATATATAATGCATATTATATATATATATTCACACACATATATATATATATATATATATATATATATATATGTATGTATGTATGTATACTGTCGCTACACCTGGAAATTGATAGTCTTAAAGTGGAAACTGCTGGCAACTTTTCAGTGTAACATTGATATTGTGTTGTTGACATAAGCATCAGCTAGCCACTAATAACAGCACAGTCAAAGGTCAGATAGAGTCCA
The DNA here is from genome assembly GCA_964017155.1 of Oasisia sp. SBJ-2009. Classification (NCBI taxonomy): domain Eukaryota; kingdom Metazoa; phylum Annelida; class Polychaeta; order Sabellida; family Siboglinidae; genus Oasisia; species Oasisia sp. SBJ-2009. The sequence continues at coordinate 31,896,942 of OZ024857.1, read as the reverse complement.
CCTACAGTAGACAGCTGGTAAACTAGGGCACACAGTGGACGAACACACAAGCCATGGAATATAAAAGTTAGTGATTCCAAATGATCTTAGGCAGGACCAGGCAAATGTGAACATTTAGGTTTTGTGGAAGGCCTGGAGGTGTCCTTAAAAACTTCCAAATGCAAATTTCTTGTGTATATCTATGCAAAATTTGAGGAAAAGTTAGTTCACCATTTCTGAAAGAAATAGGCATACAGAAAACGTAAATTTTTGTGTGCCCTTGAAGACTTTAGGGTACCTTTCGAACGATCCAATCAAATATAAATTTCATGTGCACCTAGTCGCGGTGTCCTAATATACATCTACCCCAAAATAGAAAAAATAGATACCGAACAGTTACTGAGTTATGGAAGCGTCATAAGTCCGTTGAACCTTTGGCCAAATACACTAAAAATGGGCCAAGAGGCCCTGGAGTGAGTTTGTAATTTTGAATGAAATATCATTTGGTGAATCACAGTCACTGCCTAGTTTCTTCACCATAATCACCTAATTGATATGTTCTCTGCTTATCCATATGTGATGACCAGAACACAGCCAAATTGTACCTATGAAGCACTATATCAAGTAATGGATACATTTATGATGAAATACATAGGAGGATGGCCAAGGCTAGTGCATATTTCGGCCGACTATGCCAGAAGCTCTGGAACAACCACCATGCGGGCTAAAGGCGAGATATACCATGCAGTCATGCTGTCCACCCTATTATATGGAGCTGAGGCCTGGACAGTTACAGACGACAGGTGGAAAAGCTGTTTGCTTTCATGATGCAACATCTGCGTTCGATCGTGAGGATAACCTGGATGCACAAAGTGACAAACAAGGAAATACTCGAACGGACAGGGTTGCCTTCTGTGGAAGATCTTCTGATCAGAAAGAACCTCAGGTGGACTGGACATCTCATGAGGATGTCATCAGACAGGCTACCAAAGCAGATTCTCTACTCTAACTATCTTCTGGTCACAGAAAGAAAGGGCGCCCTTGTCTCCAGTTCAAGGATACCATCAAGAGAAACCGAAACCTGAAGCTGAGAGACATAAAGACCGACTCATGGACACCCCACCCCGCTCAAAGCAGAGATAACTGGTGAGCAACAGTCAAGTACAGTAATAAAGTCAATTGCGTATGTATGTGTTTTGTGTGTTTGTGTGCATGCGAATGCGTATGTATGAGTGTGTGTGTGTGTGTGCGTGCGTGCGTGCGTGCGTGCGTGCGTGCGTGCGTGCGTGCATGCGTGGTCAACTGCTGTGCGGATGACAATTGGATCAAGGAAATCTGTGACTAGGCTCGTGAATGAACATTTCTCCTCACCGACAAATAACTCTGTGAATACTATTTGTGCACTTCACCACAACAAAGTGCTGCTGTGTAAATGTTGTGTGGTCGTGCATGTTCGCGCGTTCAACCGTGGAAGTGATAGCGAACACCTGGGCTCCCATTGATGTAAACAAATGTGGCAATACTTATACCAATCAACGAGATTACAGACTCACAAACAACCCCTTTCAGAACATGACTAACGCTCCTAGCATGCAATCAGTGATCAGTGTATGGAACATTGGTTCCTATTGATAACATTAATGTCTTGACACATACGGCTATCACGGGTGGTCAAATCAACAATCGTACATTGAGACATCTTACATTGAGACTTCCCTTCCATCTTACATTGAGACTTCCCTTCCCCTCCCCTCCCCTCCCCTCCCCTCCCCTCCCCTCCCCTCCCCTCCCCTCCCCTCCCCTCCCCTCCCCTCCCCTCCCCTCCCCTCCCCTCCCCTCCCCTCCCCTCCCCTCCCCTCCCCTCCCCTCCCCTCCCCTCCCCTCCCCTCCCCTCCCCTCCCCTTAGGCTCTTCACCGTAATCACCTAATTAACATTTTATCTGTTTATTCATATGAGATGAACAGAAACACAGCCAAATTGTGTGAATGCAGTAGACAATAGAGGGTATGAATTTAACTACAGTTGTCCAGAATATTAATGTTCTACATTTGTCACTTACTTAAACAGTAGACACCACATTTTAAAGGTAATTAAACAAACATCAAGATAAACACACCTTGCGTTAATAGAAAATCAATACTTGTGAATACATAGCTTGAAACATGCAGACAGGGTGCTGTCCACTTTAACAGGGATCTACTGTTATTGACAGACATGTCCATGCAAAATTAGAGGGAAAGCTTCAGAAAAGTTATTGAATAAAATAGAAAAACTTAAAATGTACCCTGGTGGCTTAAAAATATGCCAATCAAATTTACATTTCTTGTGTATACCGACAGTTCCCTAAGAAATGTCTATGTAAAATCTGAAAAACAGATCTTCAATGAACAACAGAATGATCTACAATGATTCAACAGAATGATCAACATCCTAAGGATGTGGAAGAGAAATGGATCCATCTCAGACAAACTGTACTGGAAGCTATACCCAGAGTTGGAAGAACCCCCAAAATTGTATGGGACACCTAAGATACACAAAAACAACACACCCCTTAGGCCTATAGTATCCAGTTGTGGCAGTATTACATACAATGCAGCCAAATACCTGGGGAGCATACTCACCCCTCTTGTGGTTAAGGACTGTCACACCATCAAAAACACCAAGGAACTAGTCGACAAGCTAAGAGGCCAAGAAATACTACCTGCTCAGAAACTGGTGTCATATGATATCACAGCACTCTTCACCAGTGTCCCGGTAGATAAGGCACTGGAAGTCATCACAGAGAGACTACACGAAGATTACACCCTACCCAGCCGCACGGAAATAACAATCCCACAGATAGTTGAGCTCCTTGACTTCTGCCTGAATACGACCTATTTCATATACGACGCGGCATACTACCAGCAAACACATGTTGCAGCTAGGGGATCACCTATATCTCCCCTAGTAGCTAATTGCTACATGGAACAATTTGAGAAAGTAGCCATCTCTACAGCACTACACCCTCCCCCCCCCCCCCATCATTGCAGCTACAATACGTGGATGACACATTCACTGTACTTCACAAATATGACGTGGAAGAGTTCACTGAACACATAAACAGCATCGATCCACACATCAAATTCACAATCGAACCTGAGAAAGACAGCAGACTTCTCTTCCTGGATCTATGCACCCATATTCTGGATGATGGATCCATGAAGATAACTATTTACCAGAAACCGACACACATGGACCAGTACCTCAACTTCAAGTCACATCACCCTCTAACCCACTAACATTCAGTTGTACGCACCCTCACCAATAGGGCACAGCAGTATGTCACCACAGCTGAAGACAGGAAATCAGAACTGGTACACATCCACAATGCACTGAGAGCCAATGGATACCCAGAGTGGGTGCTTGCACCTTCACCATCCAGTGCAAAAAAGACCACCTAACACGAACAACAACCCACAAAGACCCATGCTGGGACTACCATACGTGGCAGGATTATCAGAACAGCTTGGCCAGATTTACAAGTCACATAACATACACATGTACCACAAGCCGGCGAACACCTTCCGCTGGATGGTAGTACACCCTAAAGACAAAACACATAAAGAACGCCATCTACAACCAAATTATCCCGCCTAAATCTGAGACAACACATGTGACACCAGGCCCGTAGATAACGGGTTGAAACGTCGTACTCATCATCGACAATTAAGCTTCAAAGTAAGTTAATTATACTACAATAAACCTTTCTTGGAGCCATGAAGATCTATATATTCAATATAGATCTTCAATGGTTTCTGAGAGGGCATGGCATACAGCAGACGGCAGTCACAAAGTAATGTCCTAAATCCACTGGATCTTTGTGTCAAAGGAATAAAAGTGTATGATATTTCATTATATAGTCATTCAGAATATTTATGAGTTTCCACAACAATTACTGAAATGGGTGGGGAGTGGAAGACAACGTTGGTCCTCTGCAGGTTTAATTTTTGGGTTTTCCTTCCCCTAGTCAGAGCCTTGTTTGCCCATAACCACAAGGTAGTCGTTGCCCAGAGTGAACCACAAGGTGGCAAGGAGGACTTGGACATTCTATGGTTTACTGGCAGGCTACTATTTTCAGTTTTCACCCTCAAAGGGCTAGCGAGCCCCAACGCCACTGGCTGTTGCAATTCCTTTTTTAGGTGGACATTTTTTATACTCCTGTGCAAATAAATTAATCTGATGTTATAATGCATAAGAATATTTATGGTTTAAAAACGTGTTTTCACCATACATAATGACTTGATAAATATTGAACAAATCATGCATGGCTCCAAGAATGGTTTATTGTAGTATAATTAACTTACTTTGGAGCTTAATCCGAGGCAACACACGTGACACCAGTACGTGAACAAGGCCCGTAGATGACGGGTCGAAACGTCGTACTCATCATCAACAATTAAGCTCCAAAGTAAGTTAAATATACTACAATAGACTTGATAAATGTTCTATACAATTGCATTGACATAATAAATGGCCCAATGTGGAGTAGCTAGGCCAAATCCCTGTACACTGTATACCAGTGAGATTGATATACTGTCTCGGATATATATTTAGTAATTGTTTTATAACTTATGCAACTTATTAATTTATTTATTTTAACTACCAGGGGTATTCATTTTTTATTTTGAAATGGTGTTTATGTACATGTATAAACTGCATATGTATCAATTGTACAGTAGGTTGCATTGCTCATTATCAGTTATACTAATCTATGCTTTCATATTATTTTACTTATGGCCAAGCCTTATACAATATTTATCTACTTATATTTGTACCATAGTTACTTTTTAAAGGCTATCCATGTGTATTATGTTTGGGTTTTTACATGAAATAAATGTATCCTTACTCATTGTAAGCTGACCCCAGGATCACAATTTTCAAACATTTCAATATGGCTGACTTGGCTAGTATATACATATATATATATATATATATATAATTGTGTGTGTGCGTGCGTGCGTGCATGCGTGCGTGCGTGCGTGCGTGCGTGCGTGTGGGTGTGTGTGTATGTATGTGTGTATGTGCGTATGCATATTTTTTTATTATAGTGGAACTAAACGCATTGTTATGACAACAGGTGCCCAATCAAATTTGAGACTGCAGGTGTATTAAAACAACTGGTCAATATTATGTGCATCAATCACTACATGTGAAGTACTATTACTTTTACACAGCAAATGCACTTACTTTAGATAAAATAAAATAAAATAAAAATGAAAGAAAATTACTTGCGATACTAAATAATGATATATTAAACTTTTTCAGGATGGTTATCATAACTGTTTCAGTTACTGTCTATTAACTTGTGACTTACACATGGTGGATGGCTAGAGCTCTTCTTGATGCAATGGGTGAACCCTCACTGATGTCTCCTAGTGATAACCTGTCAACATACAAATGAACACTTGCTTTTATACTAGCTCATACAGTAAGGATTTACTTACACAGTAACAGTTATATGGCACGTCAGCACCAGTTATTATGACAACTGCAGTTTTACACCTTGGCACCAGTCAATATGGTGACTGTAGCCAGGGGTCAAAATTTAGAAATTTAACCACATGCCCTGTGGACTAGTAGCATTAAAATGTTATTCATCCACATGAAAAATCACAAGTCCCCATTTTTAGTGAACATCATCAAATAAAAAGGGCATATTTAGGGGATGGCAATTTTTCAAAATGGCTGCCAAATTCAATTTCCTCATATCTTAATAGCTGCACAATATAGACCAATAATTGTAATATGTAGATGCATATTTTAGGGGACAAGGATTAAAAAAAAACATGGGACTACTCTGGGATTTGTCTGTCATTTTTAAAGAAGGCTGTTATCAATACAAATTTCACAATATCCCAAACACTATGTTACATACAGCAGTTCCGTTTAAGGTGTTGGACAGTGGTGGATAGCGATGTCAAAAAAGTGTTTTTTAACTTCAACAACTTTCATTTATTCGCCATTTTTTAAATGGAGTCTGGATATGCCTATTTTTTTCATCAGAATTACATATCTAAAGCCACAACATTGATGCCAAAATTTAAGGCTTTAGACATGATAATTTGAAGTGCATTACTTTTTGCCTTTATTAACTTTAAAATATCTGCCATTTTGTAATATCCACCATTGTAAAGATGGAACCTGATAAAGCCTATAGGTACTATTTCCATACCTTAAGAACTGAATTGATGAATTCTAAAATGGCCCAACTCCATCAGAATAAATTGTGCAGGAGAACATATTTTATAATTATTTTCCTGAATGTGTATGACCTTTGCGCTCAGCCCCTTTGTATCGACATATTATTTTCCTTCAGCATTCATTCTTTTTCTTTTGTTCTTTACCCACACTGCTTCATTTGTAATTTTTACGGTACTTTGGCAACCCAGTCATTATAGCAATAAAACTTGCTACCCGCCTTATACGTAGAGGACTGGTGGCATCATCTATGGAGTATTCTTAGGTTAATTCTAAAGGGCCCAATTGCTAGACTTTGGACCCTTTAGCCCAGGCCCAGCCGATATGTGACAAAGTACACGTATGGCCGAATTGTGCGTTTTATGATACAAGCATGAAATTTGGCACACACTTAAATTTCATCATTACAAAAATATTTGCATATAGGACCATCTCAGATTTTGCCTTTGAAGTCGTTGGCTGCCATTTTCAAAGATGGCCACCGTAAACAAATGTTCTCATATCTTAATAACAACGTCGCGTAACTCAGTCGTTTTGGTATATAAATATAGGTTATCGGGGACCACCATTTCAAATATATATATTTGACCTTCTCCAACATTCACATCGGCCATTTTTAAAGATGGCGGCTGCCAAGACTAATGATCCTATATCTCATGATCTACGCCACCTAGAGCAGTATTGTTGGTGTCAAAATATGGGTATCTGCACAGGCGATTTCAATGTTTCAATTTGACCTTCGTTGAACTTCGTAACCGTTATTTTATTAAATGACGGCCGTTAAAACAAATTTTTTCCATACCTTTAAAATGCATCAGTCAAAACCGCTACATTTGTGCCAAAATGTAAGTTTTTAAAGGTAAAGATTTCCACTGTGTTACGTATGACTTTCTCAAACTTTAACATCCGCCATTTTTTAAAGATGGCGCCTTTCAAATCCAATTTTCCTCACATCTTAAGACCTAAACCACATAGAGAGAAAACGTTGATGTCAACATGAATGTTTTACGTGCTGCTATTATAAAAGTGTCCTTTATTTATTGTGTCGGACATTCATATTAGTCTTTGTTTCAAGATGACGACTAAAATGGATTTTTTACAATTAACCTTAAATCCGTCAACCGTCGTATTCTGGCGTTAAATTTCGTCCAACTAATGCCAATAATTACAATAGGTGATAGCACATATAAGAAATGTTATGGTTCAGATCGTAAAAGGTTTAGCTGCTGATCATGTGGCTGCGAGGATGTCACGTGAAAAAATGTGTGGAAACTGCGCTTCGTTTTGAATATTTTGTTCTGTTAGATGAAATAAATGCTGAGTGTATTAATAATAACACACACAAATATAATGGAGAATGTACGATAGCAGTCTGCATGCTATTTACATCAGAAGAGTGTAGTAGTCATATATGAATGGTCATAGTATATAAAGTGGCGGACCAGCCTGACCCTGTGACATCCAATGTACAATGTCTGACGACAAATGCGTTCGGTGCTTCGCTGCCATGCTTATTGAAAATATGACGCAGAGGTAGTTACAAAACTACCACTGACAATATCAATGGGTTTTGTTAGGGTTGGTTGCTTCCCTAAGACAATCAACCTGTCATGGTTAGATGATGGTGTAGGCATTGAGGTAATTTTCAGGCAGCACAAAGCCGAATGGCAAGACTGTTGTAAATTGCAATTCTACATGACAAGGCAACACTTCAGTGAGCAGAGAATAGGAAATCTCACATTGAAGACAATACAGATGTTTCTAAAGAAGTTCTCCCATCAGTCTGTAGAAGAAGCACATCCTTACACGTAAACATGTTTTTCTGCCGCATGCCTCCAATGCATCTATCTTTCAGGTTGATGTTCAAGTCAGACAGTAAGCTGTCATACTGCCCTTCTTGCGAAACTAAGTGCTAGGGACTTGATCGCATGAGGCCAAATATCATACCCAATGCCTGGTAACGTTGTATAACAAAGCTCGCGAAATGACAGCATCTGATGAACGTGAAGTAGACTCTGATCTGGGTGGCTGCTAGGAAGATCTCATTCCTGCACAAGACAATTCCCCCACTCCTGTCGTACAAGTTGTCATTCTTGATGGGGCTGCAATCATCAACAAGTTTCGATTTTGCAGACATTTTCTTATTTATGATCCAAGTGTTCCTGCCATACATCACACCACAACTGCAACATGTGAGCCGACTAATTGTGTGGGATGAACATCTTGAAAATAGCTGGAAGGCTAAAGCACGAAGGAGAGGGAAATGTATCCGCCGATGTGTAGAGCCATCCAACTGAATTCCTGGGACCTGGCATTTCTCTGCATGGACAAGATAGAGTTTTTCTTCATTTTTGGCAGCTAGTGCAGCAACCATTGCCCCTGCAAACAACGTCGTCAGCACATATCACACTAATGTGCCCCGAGACATATAAGGCACTCATGAAGAAGCAGATACACGAATCCTATTCCACCTGGGAGATGCTGCGAAACAAGGGTATGACAAGATACCCATTCGCACAGTTGACACGGATGTGGTAGTTCTTGCAGTGACATCAGCCCATCTGTGGATTGCATTTGGTGCTCGGAATAACTTTTATTATTTACTGACCCACGAGATGGCCAACGCACTGAGTCTGGACTATTGTGTTACTTTGCAATGTCTCATCCCTTAACTGGTTGTGACACGCTGTCATATTTTAGAGGCAGGGGCAAATGGACTGCATGGGACAGGAGTGCCTATGACGAAGTCACACCAGCTTTCTGTGCTTTGGCTGCTGCCCCGAAGACCGTAGATAATTGTTTGTGTCCACTGGAATGATTGCTAGTCTTGTTGTATGACTGTACTAGCAGCCAGGAATGTGTCAATGGAGCGAGGTAGCAGTTCACACAAAAAGGTAGAGCTATTGTCCTCCGACACAAGCATTACTTCTCCAGCACATGAAGCGGGCTGCTCATCAAGCCGGTCACTGTTGGGCACAGACGATGATCGCGACTCCGGAGCTTCCACCTCCAAGTGAATGGGGGTGGAACAGGAATGATAATGTTGGATGGAAAATATGCTGGACAACTCTTTCTGAAACGACACAAGCTTGTCGTGAACTACTGCGCTGTGGCTGCAATGAAGGTTTTGTAGGACTATGCAAGTACCTCAAGGGAGGACTTCATTGCACTCATCTTTGCTACTGTGGTGGACTGTGTGCTCGTAGTTTATATGTGACACACTAAACATTAGGACGTGTAGTAACTAGGAACTGTTACATTTTGCATAGGACGTTTTAATTATGAACAATGTGTAAACACTTCTCTTTTGATGTGTGTGTGTGTGTGCGTGTGTGTGCGTGTGTGCGTGCGTGTGCGCATGCGTGCGTGCGTGCGTGCATGCATGCGTGCGTGTTATATGCATATTGAACTGTCACACCGACACAGTTGGTTTCTGCTGTGGAATGTGTATGATAAAATGATCCAACAAGATTAAAAGCAGCATATTTAAAATAGCAGCACATAAAACCTTAATGTTGACACCAGCGGTGTGTCACTATGTGGTTTATTCTTACGATTTGAGGAAAATTGGATTTTAAAGGCGCCATCTTTAAAAATGGCGGATATTGAAGTTGAAGGTCATATGTAACACAATGGAAATAGCTACCTTGAACAACTTACATTTTGACACAAATGTAGCAGTTCCGACTGTATGGACAAAATTCATTTTAACAGCAGTCATTTGATACAATGGCGGATACGAATGTCAGCGAAGGTCAAATGCAAAATATTTCACAACACTGAAATCAGCTGTCTACATACTTATATTTTGACACCAACATTACTGCTCTAGGTGGCATAGATCATGAGATATAGGATCATTAGTCTTGGTGGCCGCCATCTTTAAACATTGTGGATGTGAATGTCGGAGAAGGTCAAAAGTAATATATTTGAAATGGTAGTCCCCAAAAACCTATCTTAGATACCAAAACGACTGATTTATTTCAATCAGTTGTTAAGATACAAGAACATACGTTTCCGGTGGCCATCTTGGAAAATAGCCGCCAACACCTTCCAAGACAAAATCTGAGATGGCCCTATATCGAAGTATTTTTTTAATTATGTGTTCTACATTTGTGCCACATGTCATGCTTATATCATAAAAAAGCACAATTCATGCACATATCGGCATATTTTGGGTGACTTAAACACTGAAACTGGGCCTGTTTATTATGTAATCACATACCTTGCTATATGAAGACTACAATTCGTGCAAAACGTGAAAATCGGAAAATTGTGGAGTTGGGCCTTTTTAGAACTCACATGTTCTACTGTGTAGCTTATAGACACAAAGTTGATGTCAAAATGTATGATGATGTTTAGGTCCGATGACGTGTGTGTTGTCTTACTTTTGCCTTTCACTGACATTCATATAACCACCATCTCTACAAATAGCACTCGTCAAAAGATCTCCATATATTAAGAAACATATACAGTGTATTTAGATGAGCAGTAGATCTCCAACAATAGGGGTAGGCTTCACTATTACATCAATAAAGTAATGTTAAAAATGGCTCTGTCTGTTTCATAGCATATCTAACTAACACCTCATCTAAAATACAGGAATAATACGTTTTAGATTACATATTTCTTAAGGTATGGAAATGGTATAACAGGAATTTATGGTGGGTATATGAATATCAGTGAAGATGAAAAGTTCCGTTGCTTCACAAAGTGCAGAATCTAGATGAATGGATGGTAGGTATAGACAATTGTTCTTCTGGTGTGTGGAAAGCTATGTCAACTATGTGATGTGATGTGATGTGAGCTATATCAACAATGAAGTTGCGATACTATGTGACCACATAGCTAATTAAATTTCACGTTTCCACGGGATTGGCTACATAAACTGCTTTAAAAATCAAATTTATACTATACTAATGCCTTGTTTTTATTTCATTTCAGACATGGTGAAATTTAATTTGGCAGCCATTTTACAAAAAGGTCATTCACAGGTAATGCTGTGTTTCTGTAAATTCCACCTAGTGGAATTGCAAAGCTTTATCTATAAATTACTCAAACCACCATTCAAAGTTTCTTACAATACTGAATGTATATGGGTCCATAGTGCAGGACCAGGACTACACATAGTTAATCAGCACCAGTAGATTTGGTTAAGTGTTGTCTTACAGTGCATTTTATAACATGCATCAACCCATATATAAACAGACACATGCATGTGTGTGTGTGTCTGTGCACACACACACACACACACACACACACACACACACACACACACACACACACACACACACACACACACACTCACTCACTCACTCACTCACTCACTCACTCACTCACTCACTCACTCTCTCTCTCACTCACTCACTCACTCACTCACTCACCCAGCTACCGACCCACAAACACACACAATCATCCAACCACCCAAACACTCATCTACTCACTCGCTCACTCGCTGGCGTGCATGCGCACACGATAGTTAAACTTACCTTGGCTGTCCATTCAACTGAACTGAGTCTACTCTCTTTTTGGGGGGATCAATTGCTGAAGAACAAAATCATATTGTTGTGGTACAATTATTATACATATGTTTAGACTGACATGACATGATAATCAACCTCACTGACAACAAATGATGACCACTTTAGCTGATACACACTGCTATGACAAATTTCAGCAATGATACACAACATAACACAAATACGCATAATATATAATTTATATTATAATATAATGAAAGCATTACGATAAGTATCATAATTGAGTCTAAAATATTATTTTAATGGGCCAAGAGGTCGCGAAGTTGTTTGGACATATATTATTATTGTGATTCTGGTGAACCATATTGGCTTTACAACAGTGTCAATAAAAAATTACAGAAAATAGTACTACATAATTGTTGAACAAAATAGGCACACCATACACAATGAGCCAAGTGGCCCTGAAGTCCTTTGGACTATACAGTTAGTTGTTAATTATAAATGAAATATATTTTCTTGAATCATAGTCTCTTCTCCATAATCATCTATCCCGGATAATTGGCATTTTCTCTGGTTATTCATATGAGATGACCAGAAACACAGCCAAATTATGTGAAAACACCAGACAAACAAATTATCAATAAAGTGTATGATTTTCCACTCTATTGATGTCTAGAATTTTTATTTTCTAACTTTGTCACACACAACTTACATAAAAACAATCACTTAAAACATAAAGGCAGCAAGTGTCCTGTTAAACAGAGATCTGATCAGTTATTGATGCAGCCCCCCCCCCCCCCACCAGGCTATGGACCAGCAATTAGTTATGCAGAGGCTCCTATACATTCTACTGGGCTATTGATAGAGCCCCCTACCAAAGAAATTAGTTCCCCAGTCACACCTATATACAAATAACCACAGGAATGCTGTGTCCTGAGAGGATTTAAACTTCACACAGAATTTTTACTGTTTGCTTTTTGGGGAGGCCCTGAGATGCACACACCAAGACTAGTGAACACTAAATTTCTTGTGTACAATTAAAATAACCTCATGATATGAAATTGGCCAAAGATGACGTTTTATTATGGGAACTGAACACTTGTACAGCCCCATCAAAGTTTCCCAGGCACACCTTGTCATAGAAGCATAAAACCACTATGAATATAAACGTAAGCAATCAATACAAACATTTCACCACCGATAGAGACATGCAATTACCTAAACGGTGGGTTCATTCCGCCTACCCTATATAAACATAATAAAACTATTACCGTTAGCAAAACCAAAAGCTTGTCGGCGCACTAAAACCCGACAAATATGTGTCCAAACTGAAATATGGGAAAGCGTTGCGACATTTTCGAACTTTATTGTTCACTAACGGTGAACAATATTTGTTTAATGCTAAGCATACCTAGGCAGAAAGGTGGGGAGGAGGGCGCATTTAGAAGCACCAAATTAAATACACAACTTGACGCCCTAATACCAAACACAGAAGTGGGGTCTTAATAGCTTCTCCCTCACTAGATTGAAGGCTGACCTCCTTTAAACATGTTGCTGTCAGCTGACAGAGATAGATGGATGTGTCATTAGGCCGAACATCTGGAAGTCGTTATCGCCTCAGCCCCAACACACCACACAGTTGTCTCAGCTATCACATAAAATCCTGTATGCACTGCTTGCATACTTTCCTTTATGCAAAATTAGAGGAAACGCTTCCAAACAGTGTTTGAATAAAATAGGTAAACTTAAAATGTACCATTTCTTTGCCCAAAAGGACCCTAGGAGCAGTGCAAATATGCATTTACAGTGCTCTGGCTATCTCTGCATATAAGCTCTGTCGAAAGCAAACATTTGTTAAATGCAGGGGTCGACAATAAGGTTTTATATTCACTGGCCCAGGGGCCAGTGGATTTTAAAAGTTACTGGCCCCCAAAAAAAGTTACTGGCCCAAATTTGTTTGCATGAATACACATTTATTCTGATAACAATAGGTACACTGTACAATAAAATATATTTGTTTGTATTTAGGACATTAAAATAGACACGACAGCTGAAATTACGTTTTTAACAAATAATCAATAACGTATTTTTGCCATTTTCTAATTCTTTTGTATGTATTCTATCAATAAAGTTTACTTTTATATTAATTACATATCTCTAAGTGACTTTTTGCCATAACAAAATGAGCCCCTATCAATTGTGAAATCCATTTTAATTTTGAAGATGCAGGATGTGTTCGAAAATACACGGTGTTTAGACCTTAGTAACACCAGCGTACTTTCACTGTTCGCCATGTTGTGTGGTATGAATACAACCGCCAAACTGTCCTCCAACTGCTTGCGTAGACAGCACCCCCGCCCTTTGATCTGTATTTACGGCGTTCGCCATTGTGACACGTCAGCTTCGGGGAGTTCCGCTATGCGCGTGACACGTGATGACCTGGATAATTTCATGGCGCCTAAAAGGCCTAGCTAGAGTAACGACGATGTTGGTATGAATCCTGTCGCTGCCAAACGTTATAAATTTGCCACAAGGTGTGAATTAATTTTAATCAGAGAAAGAAATGGAAGGCGATGATGCCGTGCATAGAAGTATTCGCTGCAGGCGACACCTTAGCGCCGACAGCCGGAGGTCGAACAGGAAGCCGGGGATCGTTGACGTTGCCGTTGGTGGCGTTTGCAGCATGGCCAAATCCTGTGACAACTTGATGTTTTACTTATTGGAATGGATATATTTTGGGAAAAAAGCAAGTTAGAAAATTCAGCAACATGTGAGTTATTACTTAGCCTATAGTTATGGTCTATGACTTTTTTCAATATCATTATTTCGTTACTAATACTATTATTTATTACAAGTTCACAAGAAGTCCACAGTGAAGAGGTCGTCGTGACATGCTCAACATATTTTGTCTATTCGTTTTACACATTAGGATAGCAACAATAATAAAGGATAACACGAAATTCAATGACAATTTTGTATTTAGGTACCACTCAGCTATTACTACAAAATCCGAAGCGTTATCTGAGCTAATTCACTAGGGAGGTGTCCGCCTCGTGTCTCCGCCTCACGTCGCCAGTAGCAGCACCGTGCAAAGTTATGGAGAACTTGCAATTCGTAAACAAGATGGTGACTAGTTTCGAATGATAACACGAGTCCACGTTGTCACAGATTATGTTTAATTGTTATGGAGTGACAACTGATGGAAACTATCTAAAACAGTGGTGAATAATTCCATTGTTGAAACTAGTGGCCCGTGGGGCCAGTAAAATATGAAAACTGGTGGCCCGAACTGGCCCGACACCCTCAAAACATGCGTCGTGCCATTGGGCCAGCGCTATTGTTGACCCCTGAAATGTCACAGATACACTGAACTTGAGAAACTTTGCAAAACTAAATGATTTACAAATTTTATCAACATGTTATCAACAATATTCTTACTCTAACTATTAGTAATTACCTTCTTAGTTATGACAATTACTTCAATAAAAACACACATTTCAGCTAGTCTAGCCTATTAACATTACATTACCCTTTACACTGGACAATGAAATTTTAAAGTGAAAACTGCTGGAAACTTTTCAGTGTAACATGGATCTAATGTGTTGTTGACAAAAGCAACAGCTAGCCACCATTAACAAATCAGTCCACCCCCAGGAACCAGCTGGAATGCGAGTGGCCATAGTGTTGGTAAATACATAACTCCACGAATATGCAAGTCAATGAACATACAAGTCACCCTTAGCAGATACAGGCAATTGTAAAAATGTTGCTTTGGACTGGAGATGCCCTTATAAACATCCAAGCAAATATAAATTTCTTGTGTATTACCTCTTTACCCAAAGACAGGTCTACGTAAAATTTGAGAAAAAGTAATTTCTCCATTTGTTATATAACTGAAAATGTACATGCTTTTGAGCCCTTTAAGACTCTATGGTACCTTTAGAAGGATTCAATCAAATATAAATTTCACTTCCATCGTAACAGTGCCCATTATAATTATGTCTATGCCAAATTCTATATTTTTAGCATTAAAATAATTTTGTATTTACAAGTAACATACTTACCTGGCTCCGTCGCTTCACAAAGTGCAATAGTCTTGGCCGTGCCCAAGTTGTTCACCAAAATTAATGACAAAATGAAACCTGACCCATCCCTACAGTTCCCACCACCTTTCTCCATCACTGAGTGGCCTCCACTTGAATAAAGGATTGTATTGTGATGGGTTAACTCCATATAGCGGGGAAGGAAGGAGGGTGATATGGTGAAGCGACGGAGCCAGGTAAGTATGTTACTGGTATGGTATGTTACTGTTTTAATACTGTTTTAATAATGATTTTATTTGTATTTTTATTTCTCTACTCTGTATTTTATTTGTTATGATGACGAACGCTGCAAAATGAATTTCCCGGTTCGGGACAATAAAGTTTTATTGTATTGTACTTGTAAACAGATATTTTAATGCTAGAAATTGAATTTACTGCCTAACATAGACTTAGCCTGGCTCCGTTGCTTCACAAAGTGCAGAATTTAGATGAACGGATGGTTCAATAGGTAAAGCTGTGTCTAAAGATCTCCCGTTGGCGGCAGAATAGATTCTGCAGCCATTATGGGTCCCAGCTGAATGAGATCAGAAGAGTAGAGAGATAGGTCCTTGAGGTAGAAATCCATGAAGGTGTTATGACAACGCCAGGTACCAGCTTGTAGTATCTGCTCCATGGATGCCTGTCTGTGGAAGGCAAGGGAAGCAGCTATGGATCTTACAAATCAAGCCCCATGTGGCTCCATTAAACTCTCCATCTGAACCAACTATATTCAATTTACAAACTCGACTCTATACCTTGACCATACCAGTCCAACCCAGCTACTATATAGAAGCAGCTCAGCCTCACCTCCCAACCCAAGCCAGAGGGAAACCATCCAGCTGCACAGCCAGCACCCTGTGTGCACCTGACAACTCTCTTGGTCTCCCCTTGTGTGTTCCTGGAGCCTGGCTTTTATAACCCTTGCTTTTATACCCCTCCCTAACTGTAGGAAACCTTTGTTTCATTCACTATTACACATCTTCTCTGGTGAGCATCACTCAACACTGAGCCTGTCCTACCACCAGCAGGAAACCCCTGTGGTTTGGAGACAGGAAACCATTATGGTCATTCAACTTTGCGATAGCCCTGTTACTGGTTGGAAACCCTTGTGACAGCACTCCATAATCGTCTTCTGGAGCCACCCGGATATTGTGGATGGTACAATGTTTCGTTTATGCCCTGACTTGAACAAAACAAAGAGGAGACGTTTGTTTTCCCTCCAGGGCATAGACCTTTCCAGGAAATATCTTAGAGCACGTACCTGGCACAGGAGTTGGTCTTCAACCATGCCATTACTCAATTGACGGTCAAGTGCTGGAATAGTGCATGAGAGTAAGCACTTGGGCCTTTGCCCAACACTTGCGCCTTTGATATGTATGACAGGCCTACTTGGAGAGTCACCTGTGTCCAGCCTGAGGTCCGTTGTAGTCGGGCGTGTTCGACGTTAGTAGCTTATCTGACGCTTGGTTCAGGGGTTTGAAAGGTGGCTTTGTCAATGCTGACAAAACCAAGGCAAGATTCCACTCTGGAAAATGGAGGTGATGACGACCCTGCTCCATCTCAATGTTGCGAAATAGTGACTTCAGTGCAGGATTGCGACCTACTTCCACCCCAGAGGTGGCACGAAGGGTGCTGGCTACTGACACTTGGTAGCTAGCGATGATCGAAATGGCCAAATGTTTGTCTGTGTGAAGGTGGAGTAGAAAATTTGAAACTACACTCTCAGAGGACGAGAGTGGATTCATCTGTTGTGCAATGCACCAATCAGAGAAAATTCTCCACTTGGATTCATAGATCCCCAGTTTAGAATCTCGCTGAGTTCTAGAGACGTGGGAGGCAACGTCAATCGAAAAGCCTCTGTTGCAGAGGGCATCCCGGATACTCTCCTCACGTGTAGCTGGAGATTGGAAGGGTCCTGATGGACCAGACCTCGTGGTTGGGAAAGTAACTGAGGAATGTTGGGTATCTGTATAGGGGAAGCTTGTGATCCCATCTCGTGGCGAACAGATCCAGTGTGGGTATTCCCCATACCTGTGTGATGGCCCGGAACACCGACAGATGTAAGGACCATATTTGAGTAGGACGTAACAGGACATCGGCCAGTACATTCTACTTCCCGGGAATGCGACGAGCCTGCAATGCTATACCCTCTTCCTGACACATAAGCAGCAGTTGCTTGGTCTGTCTGCACAGCGACATTGACCGTGTCCCGCCCTGCTTGTTGATGTAGGACACTACAGTTGAGTTGTCCGTTGCAACAAGGACTGTGAGGCTACTGAGTTGCCTCAGCCAGCTTTCAACTCGAGCACATTGATGTGGAGTGTTTTCTCTTGTTGGGACCAGTCACCGGAGACTGTCAACGTGTCCCAATGTGCTCCCCAAGCCGAAGCTCGATGCATCTGTAAACAACTGAGCGTCTGGATATTTGGGGGTATCCGAGAACCCGTCAGAATATTGTTCCCCGACATCCAAAATGTGAGATCCTCCTCGGCAAGAGGGGACAGTGGGATACACAGGTCGATCATCAATGGATTGAAATCCCAATGTTGGGAGACACAATGCTGGGCTTTGCGTGTATGCAGACAACCTACAGGAACAAGTTTCTTTGTTGCAGCAAACAGACCAAGCAGCATCTGCTACATATGGGCCTGTCCCCCTGCCTGAGCAGGATTGATCGAATAAGATCCACAATCTTGTGATAGCGCTCCCAATGTGGGAGTCACTTTGAAAGAAGTTAGGTCAAACTGATACCCCAGAAAGATGAACTTCTGTGTGGGAATCAAGTCTGACTTCTTCTCATGAATCAACAGGTCCATTGTGTGGCAGAGTTGGAGCACCTGACCTGTGTCTCGTAGACACTGATCTTTAGATGTAGAGTAGATCAGCCAGTCATCCAAGTACTGACATGCCATGCACCAACATTTTCCCTCCATCATAACATTGGTGAAAGTCCATGGTGCCGGGGAGAGGCCAAATGGTAGTGCCCTAAACTGGTAGGTGGCATCTCGAGTCTGAAAGCGAAGAAACTTTCTGTAACTGCGATGGATTGAGATGTAGAAGTATGCATCCACCAGATCGATTGATGTGACCCAGGCATCCTGCGGGAGAGACTGCCGGATACTCTCTGCTGTCTCCATCGTGAAGTGCAGAAGCTCCAAGAAAGCATTGAGTGATGAGAGGTCGATCAGCGGCCTCCATCCTTCGGACTTTTTGGGGGCAAGGAACAGACGACTGTAGAACCCCGGAGCTGAGGTGTCATGTACCAGTTCGATTGTCCCGTTTATCAGCATTGTCTGAACTAATGTCCGGAGAGCTTGTGTCTTCACGTTGGGACCCTTGTTCACAAAGTGTGACAGGGCACGTGTCATGAGTGGTCTTTCTCTGAAACACAGACGAAAGCCGAACTCCACAACGTTGCACAACCAATCGTTGCATCCCTTTTGTCTCCAGGTATTGCAAAACAGGGATAGGCGAGCTCCAACCTTCGTTGTGAGCAATGGGTGGAGCACGACTGCCTGTTGAGGTATCTCTGGAGAATGCCAAGGGGACAGAAGGGTGAACGTTGGGGTGCTTTGTGACTGATCCTGACATGGATAGTCACATTGCAACAATCTCTGTTTTCTCTCTCCTCGACCACGTAAGGAACGGCGCCCTGAGCTGCGCCCTCTGGTGGTCAGAAAGGGCGGCTGATGTGAGAAGGAGTGGAGCATGGTTGGATGTGGTCGAGTGGCAGTTCACCGCTGAGCTGTCCAACGAGAACTAGGGGAAGGTTGCAAAGACCTAGACACAGGATAGGGTGCTGAGGCATGGTATAAAATATTTTCTCGTTGCCGACTAATGACCTTCTCTCGTAGTTGCAACCGAGTGGGTAACTCATCAAACAATGATGAGGATCCAAACAGTGCAGTGCGAAGGCTCTCCATTTTATCCTGAGAAAAGAGGGGAGAGGCTCCACGGAGAGTGAGGTCACGCTGATGCAACAAGATATTGTACGCCATGGCACAATCCAGGGAGGCCCCATCTGACCAGGCAGTTGCCACTGACTGTGACAACTGCAAGGTAGACTGCAGTTGGCGAAGGACTGACTCTGCCGATGCCGTGCCTGTACCAAAGTGGTCGATCATGCCCTGAATTGAACGATTCAGGGCTGCTCCCGACCAGTCCTGGAAGGACGTGATGCAGAGACGTCAACGGGACATGGTTGCCAGGTCCCGGAGGTACCGTTGTTCTGCACTCAACCTGTGTTGTGCTCCCCCCGATGTTGAGCGGGAAATATCTGCAAAACCTCTGTCAACTATAAGGGATTCCCTGGAGAAGGGGAAGTTTCCAGAAGAACGCACATCCGTTGCAAACTGGGGGTTGTTTCAAGTCGTGGTGTATTTTGTGAAAATGATTCACCATAGCCAAGGAGAGAGGGAAACCTGGTTGTTGTGTTACAACATAGTCGGCCTGGGCCAGCGCAGAGAACTGTGGTTTTGTATCGGTGGCAACGCTGTCCATAACCGGTAATTCGTCGGTCAGGAACGAGCGCGCCAGGTTGATGCGGTCCGTGTGAGACCACGTCTCTGGGAGATCATCCACGTCCGAGAATTGGTCGTCCATCGGGGACGGATCACGCTTGTATTCGGAGCCCAAATGGGTTCAGTATTCCACGATGATGATAGGACATCGCGAGACAAGTATGCAAATGGTAACAAAAGTCTGCGGTCGTTGAACAGCTGTCGAGACGAACCCGCAGCTGCTGATGGAGGCAACTGGGGGTTGTCGGAGGCCGGGTTTTGTGATGATGACCACCAGGGCCTGGCCATTGTTCCCGGAGACCGTACCAAGTAGATAATGTTGATAAGTATCCGGAGGTATGAACACTGGTTGGCCGCGAGCATGTTGCTCGGTTTCCGATGTCCCTGTCGGTTCTCCGGCCTAGCTGTCGCGTGCCAGTTACCGAGGGAAACGGCATGCTGCCTGCGCTTGGAACAGAGAGGGGAATCCCTGCCGCATCGGGAGAGCCGATGGGGTTTTGGGATTCGGTACGGAGCCAAACGTAGCCGACTTGGCCAACTTCGAACAGCTCCCCGGTTCAGCTCCGACCGGACGCCGACCGGGGGTTTCCCCGATCGCCTGGCGACCCGAGCCGCAGAACGTCTCGGGTTTCCATCTGGCTCCAGGATTTCCTGATCGTTCAGTGACCTGCGCCGAATGGGGTCAACCTTCAGGTTTTGCTCGGGCTCAGAAGAATCGGCCGGGTCTCCAGCTTTGGCCCGGGGGCAGTCTCCGGCTTTGGCCCGTAGACTGGTTTCCCAGAGGATTGTCTCTGGTTTGTCGTCTGGAGTGGGCCCGCCGGCGTAAGTCCACTGACATGGACTGCCGGGTAAGTAATGGGGTTGGGAACCCAACTGATGGGACTATGGTCCGGGCAGTTCCATCAACCGCCCAGGTCGAAACTGAGCCTCCGGGAGCACAGGGCCGATTAGCCGCGTTACTTACCACGGTTGGCAACACCCACTGTTCGCGGAGAAGGTGGAGGATTTCTGCCAACACGGACTCATGGTCACAGTCTTGGACTATATCTCCGGGGATGGCACCGGAGAAAATCCATGAAAGCTACCGGTAGATATGCTGGATGTCTGCAAGCAAGCACGCTTGTCGATGGAGTGTCAGACGCCGGAGTCTCAGAAATGGCACGTCATTTTCTGTTGAGTCGGGCTGCAGAATGCTCTACGATTCCCGCCCATACTTTTTCGGTTCATCGTGAACAAATGTTGCACTTTACAAGTGACAAGAGCGACATTTGTCCAGGTGGTTATCGTCGCTGCGCATGAGACGAGTGCAGACGGGGCATTTCCTCCGGTGGTGTGGTCGCGAGTGGCCAGCCATTACAAATTTACAAATTGAAAGGGCGAAGTTGAAAGACGGCAAATAAGAGCAAATGATAACAGAAAGTGGCTTTTAATTAGCCCACTATATAGTGGAGATAAAAAGCAAAACGATAACCTGTAAAATAGCTTAAACAAAATACAATATAAGCCCATAAAAGTGAAAAAAGAGCTACGTGAAAGCGAGACTTAAACAATGGCGGCACCAAGTGGGAAGAGGAGGCCACTCAGTGATGGAGAAAGGTGGTGGGAAGCATAGGGATGGGTCAGGTTTCATTTTGTCATAAATTTTGGCGAGCAACTTGGGCACGGCCAAGTCTATTGCACATTGTGAAGCGACGGAGCCAGGCTATGTTAGGCAGTAAATACTGATTTGTTGATTGGCACTACAATGGGAAATGCCTGTACAAAATCATAAAAATGTGATCCTTTAGACTATACATGTATTATGATTTTGGTGAATCACAATGACATAAGAACATGTAGTGTCAATACAAACCTTTATAAAATATTACTACATTTTCAGAAAATGTACCAGTTTTTGAGCTCCCGAAGGCCGTCCGGTACCATTAGAACAATTCAATCAAATATATACATAGTGGCAGTGCTCAAATATGTTTATGCCAAATTTGAAGAAAAAAATAGTCCCCAAACAGTTTCTGATATGCGAGTTAACGGAGTAATTTCTTGAATTGATCTGCCTTACAGTTTTCCAAGGATGTTTCTAGTCACTGCGTAAATTTCATGCATATCGTGAGAAAAAAACGTAAGCCAGCCAGCCAGATCAACTCCAAATTTGGAAGAGTTTTTGAGTTTGTGCATGATAAAGAGTCCCAACATATAAATGGTTCCCATTTCGAGGGTAAACACATGTCCAAAAATAAAAAATCCACATGTGATATGTATTTTAACCCACAAAGACAATTCCCACCAAGTTCTTGTTTTTTAGAATAAAAATAATAAACAAATAACAAAGCACTGGTCTGCTTAACCATACAACATCTCCGTATGCCACACAGTAGCTTTTTTGCATCTGGCACCTGAGCATGCGACTGACCTATTTCTGGTATCCATTCAAACAATGTATCACTATCATGAAATGTCTTAGTGCTTACGTAAACCCAAAAATAGTACGTTTCTTGAGATCAACTATAAATACTACTAAACATCTCAATTATGGTTATTGTGACATGTCAGTGTTCAATTTGAGTCACTTGTTAGATTTTGTTGTAGTAGTTATGATTCTTTATACAGTGTATACAATGTTATGTATAATTACAAAACATTAGTAGTTTTGTTAACAGTGTGAATTCATATTTTTTCATGAGGTTTACATTTAGATGACATACAGTTTGATACCAATTTATACAGGCAGTTCTCCTATTTCTCAAAGTGTTAGTTCATTCAGAGAAAATAAATGATACCTGATGTTTAAAGCATGTCACACCATAAGCCCTGATGACCTTCTTATGGATTATATGGATGATTTCTACACATTTCGTAAAATAAAATAATACATTATATATATATATATATATATATATATATATATATATATATATATATATATATATATATATATATATATATATATATATATATATATATATATATATATATATATATATATATATATATATATATATATATATATATATAAATGTCACTGAACTGAACAAATCTACCACCAGTGAAACTGTCTGGACAAATGCATAAATGCACGCAACACACAAACAAATCTCAAGGTACATTCTGCATTCATTCTACTGAGTATTTTAGAATTTAGAAAGCTGCAATAACGTTTTGTACTGACCAACTTCAGATTTGCTGCGAATAGCCTCTTCATCATCCTTTGTTGGGTTCCGTACTTTTCTGTCCAAAAGAAGGAAGTATACCACTTTCTCTGTGTTATGCCTGAAATGACAAGTGATTTCAATGACTAGCATGATGAAGAGCAGAACTCAAGCTATCACCAGTTCTGGTTATCATTTCAATTTAAAATTTAGCAAACTTCTAAAGAATTTGTAAATTTATTATTTATGAAAAAAACTTATAATGTCACTGGTATAGTAATCGAAATTGCCTAAGTTTCGAAACGGTGGTAGGTGGTACCACCGTTTCGAAACTTAGGCAATTTCGTTCACCTCACATTGCCTGTGTCTTTCGGAAGAGACACTAAAAGCCGGTGGTCCCTTCTATCTATATGCCAGGGGAAGTAAAAGATACCAGATATTTTGGTTAAAATGTCCGTTTTTGTTTTAAGATGTCCATTTACTAGGGTTTGTAGTGAGTTTGTAATTATGTATGCATGAGTTTTGGTGAAACATAATCACTACCTAGTTTCCTCACCACAATCACCTAATTGTCTGGTTATCCATATGAGATGACAAGAAACATAGCTAAATTGTGTGAATGCAGTGACATTAGTGCCATTTAGTCGAGATGGAGTTATCTACCGGGTACTTCTATTCCACTCAGCTAGCCCAGTAATTAGAATAAAAGTTGATATCAATAAAGTGTATGATATTTCATTCTATGGCTGTTCCAAATATTAATGTTATATGTTTATCACCTACAGGTGACAGTCACACATAGTTAAAATTAATTAATACGCATCAACATAAACTCCTGCATTTACAAAAAAATCAACAGTTACAAAGATATAGCTTAATTAAGATCTGTAGAAGCAGCCTGCCACATATGGAATACCAAGTAGATACGCTTTTCAGGCAGCCACCTGGATCTTCAGTGCACAACAGTGGGCTGTCATCAGTACCCAATTATCAATTAGCCATGGCAGGCCAGCTAGCCTCCACAGTTGGGGTCAATTAAGGCAGTAGCACAACATATTGTTTCCCAGTCTGTTCTGACAGCTACAGGCAAAATGTGGACAAGTAGCTTTTTGGGAGGCCCGTGATGCCCTTAGAAATATTCAGTCAAATACAAATTTCTTGTGTACTATACCTATGTACCCTAAGATATGCCTATGCAAAATTAGAGAACTATTTTTAGTTATCTAAGCTATTTGAAAAAACGATTTTATCAGTCTTTGGGCATTCAGAATAATCCAAATAAATAAACATATCTAGTGTGCAGTAGCAGTGCCCTAAGCTATGTCTATGCAAAATTAACAATACATCCTGAACGGTTTCTGAGATATCTGAAGTAATAGCACATGTTGGACAGCACATGGCCCAAAGGACTAACAGTAGATCCTTAATGGTTTCCGAGATATGGGAGATAAAGGTGCACAGCTTGCAGCAGATGCAGAGTGGTGCCATAAGTCCATTGGACCTTCCACATAAATGACTAAAACTAGGTACTCCAAACTGGTTTTTCAAATGTGACCTTCATGCTGGATTCTATCTAATAATATAGAACTTTTTATTCTCATTACAGTGATGCAAATTTCATTTATGTGGCTTGATTAGAAGAAGTTATATTTTTTAAACATTGACTATTTTCCGGCTATTTACATCCTCGGCTTAAGAGACAAAACACAGTATTGATTTAACATTAATTTCTCTTAAACAATTACATATATACTATCTACTTTAAGGTAATTGCTTTGCATATTGGTAGGCCAGTAACTACATGTACTTGCAAAAATATGAACTTGAAAATGGCCAATTATAATTATTTTGCCATTATTTTCCATCATGCCATTTAAAAAAATCATATATATATATATATATATATATATATATATATATATATATATATATATATATATATATATATATATATATATATATATATATATATATGCTCCTAGTTAAGCTAGGAAGGTGAATCACATATCATTGGAATCAGAGAAAGGAGTTTTTTCCATTATTTGAAACATGTAACAGGTAAAATCAACATGAATATTTACAGTTTTACTCAGAAAGGTGAATTGATGTGGTCATAGACTTTGGCAATGTCCTCTACCGATGGGAAATATTTACAAATATTGCATTCTTACTAAAATTGTGGTGAACATGAAAACCATACTTGGCAACTAATTTCCACTATACGTGTCTTAATTATGAACCATTCCCACAAACTGAAACAAATATCAGATAGTAGTATTGAGTACTTTTGTAAAAACTTAAATAAAAAACGAATCAGAACATTCAGTTGAAGGGTATGATTTATAGAGCCTAGCAATAGATAGAATAACTCAACAGTATTTTACTATGATCTAGTTTGTAGCTACATTGATAACTATTCATTTAGTTTATTAACTTCACTTTTAAGCAGTGAGGAAGAACCCCACCATTGGTTTGCCTTTTCTCCCCCCCCCCCCCCCATCTCAATTCGAAGACGAATCCAGGGCTTGTTGTTTACATATAAATTGGCGAATGCAATTGAGATTCATTCCAATTTGTTTGCTGTTTTAAATAATATTTCAATGCGTGGTCACCCGTGAAAATATGCCACTGAGAAGAAGCGCGACGACGGCAACCACCCACAAAAGTGTACCTTGGAAAGGATTTATGGATTGAAATGAAAGAAACGGCTGGCATGACAAAATTCGCGACCAAGAAAAGTGACTTTTTGACAGGTTACTAAATCCTGTTTACTTCAACGATTAGCATATAGTATAGTCGTATCACAATAATGTTTATGTTGTGTTCACCAACATTATTTTTTACTAGAACTATTAATTAGCTACTCGATCCTGTCCTTCAGCTTCGCGTTTGCTAATACACTTGTAACTAGTTTGTTGGAGGCAATGCCAAAACCAAAGCAATTATAATTAATTAATAGGTTAGCCTAGCCCTACCGTAATAAGATGCCTATATAGCCGTCACAAGTGACAACAGCTTTATAACTTTTGCAAGTATATTAAAATTTGAATGTCATATTTTCAGAACGTGCCATCACCACAGAGTTTGTAGCATAAGCCATAGCTATTCATCTCAGCCTCAGGTAAATAAATGTTGTGGTACACTCTGTCAACAAGTCTTTTATAAAAAATATACATGTATACACTGTACACTCAAAGGACACTGCAGGTGTATGTCAGTTGTGAATGCAAGGGGCCTGGGGCCCCATACCGTAGAAATTTGATATACCTCAAGACCTGTCATAATAGGTCTATGCTAATGTGCCCTAGAGTAGGGCACATTTGAAATGTGCTCCAGTTTAGGTGATAATAATAAGTTGTGGCATTTTTCGATATCACAACTCCAGATAAGACAGTGGATTGGCTG
Source organism: Oasisia sp. SBJ-2009 (assembly GCA_964017155.1). Taxonomy (NCBI): domain Eukaryota; kingdom Metazoa; phylum Annelida; class Polychaeta; order Sabellida; family Siboglinidae; genus Oasisia; species Oasisia sp. SBJ-2009. Next base: position 31,870,092 of record OZ024857.1, on the reverse strand, counting down.
AAGTGCGATATTGGTAACGTTTAAGCTACACCATTTGATTCATCTGCCAGTGGAAGATTGTGTGCCCCCTAGAATCAATTTCTGAACCTGCCCCTGCATATGATAGCTGCTTTTTTCTGCATGAGGATTTTGAAGTAGTATCCTTGATAAACTGTACATTGTTGGAATTGCATGTGGACTAAAGTAAAGACAACATAAAAGAAAAACATGTTATTGAAACTATTTAATGAAATTGACTACAAAATAATGGCAAGGACAACTACAGGTAAAAACTCTGCACATGATATACGTATATATTTTAATATGACATGCACATCAGATAAAAACAAAAGCAGTAATACCAAATTAGGAAAAGGTTGAAAACATGTTTGGTGCATACTTTTATCAAGATTCATTAATTCAAAACAAATCCAGTACTACATGGTATGACAAATGCTGGTTTGTTCAAAAACATTAATCCCATTTATAAAGCACCTACTTGGGATTGAGTAGTTCTTGCATCAGTTTATCACGGTCCTTGAAACACTGTAAACATGTCATTGTCTGAAGGACATCTGGGTCGAGATCGTCAACTGATGGAATGATGGAAGTCTGCAGGAGAGAAACACAATGCTCTAAAATTGACAACATTGCATCCATGTACACATGTAACAATAGCCCATATAATTTCAGATTCATTTCCCACTTAGCTCTGTTTACACAAGTATTGCACAAATTCGAATTCCCGTGTAAATACAATTCTAATTATAGTGATACATGGTTCAAAATATGCAAATACAATACCTCAATCTAAAAGGCAATTTACAGCATATCTTCAGAATTGCACCAAACTAAATTCAAGTAGTTTTTTTATGACCCAACCGACGAAAATGAGATCAGACAAACAATAACCTCCCTTCAACCTAATAAAAGCTTAGGTTATGTTATTTTGAATCAACTTATTATAAATACTAGAAAAGTTCTAAACAAGAGGGCTTATGATTTTATTTAAAATATATAATATAACCAGAATCAAAACGATTTTATTGAGAAATATTAAATAATACTATAATAACATAAAAACAATTACAAAAGTATTGGAAGAAAGACCTTGGTGTTTCTTAGATGAGAATTTTCTGAAACAATTGATCACCAAGATTATTATATAAACAAACATATTTTAGAATAAGGGGTGCTCCACTCGAATGGTTTAAGATTTATCTCTCAAACCAGAAAAAATATGTTAAATATAATAATTGTGTTTCGCTTCAGCAGGCTAACACATAGTATAGACCAATGTGGTGTCCCGCAGTGGTCTATACTTAGTCCACTCTTGTTCATTGTTATATATATATATATATATATATATATATATATATATATATATATATATATATATATATATATATATATGACCTTATTTGCTGATAACACTACTACCTGGTACATATATACTAGATTGGAAAAAATATAAACACTATTTGTAAAGAAAAGAATACTGAATCTAACATATTCATAATAGCTGATTGGTTTGCATGAATAAGCTCCCTAAATGTTTTAAATTAATTACACTTTAGTTTACCCCTACTTTGTTGTTTGTTCCCATATTCAAAATAAATAACCAGGAACACACCCACATAAATTATGTACATAAATTTATTTAAAAAAATTGCATGAGATATACAAAACTGAAGTTGGAAAATGTATGTATAATTATGTTCATGTGATTCAACCACATGTTTTATCTGATATTTTTATAGTTACTTTGAATAGTTTGTTATATAAAGGTCTGGCAATTCCATCTATCAATTGGGGAAAATATTCTAAAACTTGTTATGTATTATCATTAAAACCAACTGTGGTAAGTCAGTATGGAGATCTAGCAGAACCATAATTCAATTTCAACATGAAACACCTAGTAGAATTTTAATCCAATTATGAAACACCTGTTCTCATGTGTCATTACTGCTTGTGTTAGCATCACCACGTCTCTTACACAATTTGTGTGTACTCTTATTATGTGATAGTATTTTTGTTTCATTTCATATCTGGTCTATTGTAAATTTAATCCTTATGCTACACGTGAGATTATCATTACCTTGTTTATACAGCTTTCTTGGGGCTGGGAGTAACCAGTTTTATTTTGGTGTATTATTATTATCTCAACTACAGCCAAAATTGGCTCCGTTATTAGCATGGAATTGTATATTATATTACCAATTGTCATATTTGTCATTACTTTTGTTTGTATGTATGATTTACACAATTCCAAAATATATTCTATCTATCTATGTTACAATCATCAGTGTAATTTGCATCTATTCAGGGAGGTGGTGCAAGTTCCATGAACTGGTACAACATGCAACATTTTCTCTATGTAATTACATTGCACTGGTACAAGTTGACAAACTTTAGGAATTGTGGACATATGTACTACGACATTCCTCTCTTGTCTTTTTAAGCATGTTGGTCAGTGTTGTTGAAATGTCATCAACAGATAGTCAAAAGAAAAATTGGATAGTTGAAGAAACTGGATATGCAAAGGTACAGGTGGAGAATGAGATACAGTAAAGTGTAAGGGCAAATGCAGCCACTGAACTAATTCGAAACATAGTGGTATTACTGTGCAGAGGTTATGCCAAAACAGACATTATCCCTTTTTAGAAGATTAGGGGTGGCCAACTAAACGTAACATAACATTGCCACCCTCTGCACAGGAGCTCTTTCTCCTCAGTTCACGGAGCTGACCAACCATAAACACTAACCCAGCACTACAGGAGTAAGAGCATCTTTGTACAGAATCATATTTGCCTCTTAATGCTAATATGGAACACAACTCACCAACCAGCACCCTTTTTAGTTGTGGCGCTGCCCAATAAACCTGTAAAAATGTTTAGGTAAAGGAAGTTTTCCTTTTGATTTGTAATTTACACACCATTGTTTAACACTACAAAAGGTGCTTTTTGACAATCAATGGCATAAAGTCATTAGAGCATGAAATAAAAAATAGCCACCACTGAATGGGTATTAATCTATAACTTTGGATCTACAAGGGCTAGATAGCCAAACATGGTGTAAATTCCATGTAAATTTGATAATCCTGGTAAGCCTGACCTATCTATTTTACGCTTTGATGCAAAATTGCTAAATTCAACATGGCTGCATATCCTGGACGATTGTCGATTGTCGTTTCACAAAAGAAACGCGCAAATCTTAACGGCCGGCAACTTGATGACTTTGACTACTGTAAATTCGTTATTATAAGTTAGCTTTACACACAATACCGCTAGATGGCGGGTTTGTGCACGCGAATATTTATAAACCTTCACACGGGTGAATTAGTTAATAATTAATTATAAATAATATAATAATAATTAGCAGCATCACTATGGTCTGTAGAAAATGTTAAACGGCAAACAAAGTCAACGTTTTGGTGATATGGGCCTAATAGAGTTGATAAAAAAGTAACAATTTAATATAAAAATAATACAATTTTAACAGTTTATTTTATATAACGCCAAATCAATTAATTATTTGTGATGCTTCACAATATACTGTTATTAAAGAATATGCAATAAGAAGAAAGCTACCCACACGTAATATTTAAAAATAAATATAAAAAATACATGTCTGCATAATTATCTAAAATTGCCTATTAGTCATAAAAGAGTTTTGGAAATTACGTGTTTTTCAATGATGTCACATTGTTTATTTTATCAATATTTCTATAAACATCCCGCGTGTACTGCGAGCATGCAAGCTTATATTACATAAGCAATCTTTTAACAACAATAATAACAAAAACAGTAACATATTAATATTTTAAATGCACCAAAACCTTCTTTTTCTACTACCATATAGTTCCCATATATTCATATTCCTGTTTAAATTATAGTGATTTATTGTTCCGATAATTAATAAAGTGTCTTGTCGAAAAATTATTATTATTACATATCTTGTGGTGGAAATATCATTCATAAGTAGAAAAAATAGCTTCAGTAATATATTCTTATGCATAATGTGTATGTATGTGCTGAATGAATATCATTGTTACGTCGTACTTATTTTACTATTTTAATTATTTATTACTATTAACCATACCTTTACATTCATTTATCACAATTATTGTTATGGAATTTATGTTTATTTATGACTGATAGGTAACTTTAGTTAATTATGTAGACACATGTATTTTCATTACCCGGTATTTATTTTTAAATATTATCTGTGGGTAGTTTTCTCTTTATTGTATTTTTGTTTATTAGTATTATGTTGTGAAGCTATAAAAAATAAAATATTATTATAATTAATTATACTAAAACTTATAATTTCCTGCAAATCATAGTGATGATAATAATTAATTATTATATTATTTATAAGTAATTAAACTATTTCACGCGTGCGAATGCATTAAGTAAAATTTATAAATATTCGCACGCAGAAACGTGCCGTCTAGCAGTATTTTGTATAATGCTAATTGTTTATAGCGATTTTACGGTAGCGCTGGGCGGCCGAGGAAGTTGTCCTCGAGATCTGCGTGTTTGTTTTGTGAATTTTCTTCGTTTAGCAGAATGCAAGAGATTTTAGTTTATAACAGAGTGTATGCGTATGTATGTAAGTTATGTGAGAAGTTTGGCTGCTGTTGGTGGTCGTTTTCATGGTTAGGTCAAACAAACCGGGTCGACTAGCATCTGCACTGTGTCTGTGTCTGCCCAACGTCGCAACGAATCCATTGAACCACTGTTTCAGTTCTGCTCGATTCAAAGGTTAATAAAAAGACATCTTACTGATACTGCCTTTCACTATACCATTACTACAAGCGTATGAGGAACAGTGTGGCACATTGCTGTCGCGATTTCATTGTAAACCATCAATCAGCGGACAGATTTTGCCACTGTAAGGAAAGCTCTAGTCAATCTAAAGAGTGTCTGCAAGCACCTTTCTCATAAGACGATGATGCCCATATTCTGTTTAATATGGATGCAGATATTATGTCTGAGCCAGACACAGCTGTGGCATGCTGGGAGGGTGTCACAATGCAAAGGTCCTTACTGTGTTTTTTGCTACATCAGTGGGAGTGGCCTGGATGATGCCCTAATCGAGTCAGGTCTTCGGGAAGCAATCCTTGATTTCATTTTTCACCGGAAATCACTATTACAGGTTGATGCAGAGCATGCTGTACTCCTTGGAAAAAATTATTATGGTGTTAGAGGCAGGCCACCCATAACTGTACCAGCGATTCATGATGTCAGAGTTTGTAGTGTAGACCGGATGGACATTTTCAACTTCTGTCACACCAGATATGAAGTTGGTGCAGTCTATTCAAAGGGCATCAACGGGCATCAATGGGTGTCATCGGCCAGACATGAAACTCGGTATGTACATTTTCCATGAGATCCTGCTCATACAGAAGAACTTCCGTTAACTCACAAATGAGTGGGTAATAGATCATCATGAGACCATTGTGCACCATAAACTCAGGGGCAACACGGGCATGATTTGTTATGCCAATGTCTTCAATCTTTTTTGATTTTGTGCTAACCTGAGTGAATCAATTCAGCATCACACCCCTTTGGGTCAGACTGCACAACTTCCATTAACAAGCATGTTGTTAAATGTCACAGAGAAATTCACACGCCTACTGGCTTCATCCACATGCTAATCTGTGATGGTCTGAAAGAGCCCTGGGTCAAGTTTGAGAGTGGTGAGAAGAGACGGCCATTTTCCTTCCATTGCATGTCTAATCGAATGGGCAAGCATCTCTGTTGTGGTGAAAGCTCACATACTTACTGGAGACGAAGAAATGATTCATGCTTATTTATTTATTTATCTTAGTAGCTATTTTTATTCGTAATTTATTATGATACTTTACCTATTTTAGTGATGACTATATTTACTATCATTTTATATTGTATTGCCAATTGTAGATATGATTCACCAATGTTTTTATTACTGTCATTTTATGTGTGACTAAAGAAAATTTTCCGTTTTTAATATGTTTTTAAACGGATAATAAAGTTTTTTGAATCTTGAATCTTGAAAATGTAAACTATATATGTCAGGTATCTGGAATTTCAATTTAACCATTTCAGTATGACAAGCCCCTGTTACAGCCACAGTGTGCATGACACTTAATTACGACAGGCCCCTACTGTGGCATGGGCAATGTCTTCTACTCAAATAACTTTTATGCACAATTATCCGCTAGGGGGCAAATGTTTTATGTCGCCTTTAAGCTTGATGGCTTCGCACTGCTGTAGCAATAATCATGTATTTTTGCCCCGTCGAATGTTATCGAGATTTGTTCATTTTCGTATAACTGATTGTGATCCTCGACTGCAATAATGGTGGACGACATTACTTATGTTATTGATTGTGATTTACCTAGTAACAAATTACTTAGACAGAGTTTCTTTTAATATTACTTATGTATTTTGTCAGATATAGCCAGTGATGATCATAATAAAAATAAAAATAAATAAACAACATCGGCGATAAGACTTTGTAAAGATTACCAACAGCAGCAGCATGTGTGGTCATTGTGCTAATTGTGAATGATGTATTTGTCAGGTTTATGATTATGAAATTTAAATATACCCTACATTACAACTACATTACTTGTTGAGTATTAAACTTTCAGAATATATGCGATATTCCTATTGATAAAATGCATTACTGCAGCCGAAATCTTGAGTTGAAGTGATATCGTCGATTTTCATGTCAAGTCACAGTGATCTGAGCATCTGAGGGCTATAACACTTAAAATTATGGTTAAGGCGAAATTTATACCAAGTTTGGCTATCTAGTCCTTCTAGATTCACAGTTATACATGAATAACCGCTCAGCCATTTTGGGTTTCACTCTCCAGTGACATCCTGTTACTGATTTTCAAAAAGCACATTCTGAAGTGTTCAAAGACATGGTGTGAAGAATGCAAATCAAAAGTAAAACTCCTTTTACCTAAAACGTTTTACGGGCCTGGGCCTATACAGGGTTAAAATAGGCATATAGAGCCTGGACTATTTTCCACTTTTATAAATGATAGAATTGTTAGTATTGTTAGTAATTGGTTTCAGGATTCTGGTCACTCGGATGAGGTCACAGGATCAAGGTCAAATCAAGTAGGTGCCCCAGGACCATGTCTGGCCATTAGAAATGTCCTTGTCTAGCATCCTGTTCTCGAGACATCACAGAAGGCCCCAAAGAGATCTGGGTAGACTGTCCCATTTTTGCCATAAAATAATTTAATGCATGTATTTCAGGCATTACATTGTTCTGTCATAACATATTTCAATGGGTGACCATTGATTTAAGTTTAACAGCCATGTAAATGCAATACTGCCGTTGATGTGCGATGTTGACGATATCATCACTGATATGAGTACCCGGTACTAGAAGTTTGTTAAAAATAAGAATAAACGAAACATTGTTCTGCATGTGCACTAACTGCACTTCTGTCTTATTTGGATAAAATGCTATGGTTGTGTAAACAACTTAAACTGATCTAACAAACAAAACAAGACTTACCCAGAGGTAGTCTAACAGAATGCTTGTATAAACACATTAGCTGAACTGGCACAAAGTATACCAGGAAAAGGGGTGTGTATGTAAATGCAGCTAATGACATGCTAGGTTATTTCTGCAAATGTGTTATTAATTTTTGCGGCAAATATTACTCCATCTCTACTTACTATCATGTAAGGTTATTCACACTTTCACAAGTTGCATAATTTACTGAATAAGACAATTATTTTAATGACTGCTTTTGTTCAAATGACTGTATGTTACTTGATATTTGTATACTTATGATCTGAACATCAATTAATCTGAAGAAAAAAACTTTTAAGAAGTTTTTCAAATGCATATATCAAATGGAAAATAATTTCAAAACGGTGCAGAAGTTTTAATGTTTATTAATTCATAAAACGTCAAATTTATGCAATGGTATTTTAGTATTTATACACTGAATTTTATATATTTTACCATGCCACTGTATGTATTGTTGCTATTTATTTTATTTTATCGGGTTTTTATTCTCCACTGTGTGTATTTTATATGTGATTGCACGTATGAATATGTATGTAATGTTTCTTCTCCGGCAACGGAGGCTGAATAAATAATATTTAGTGGTGTACAAAACAAATGTGATAAATAGTTTCTGTATATTTCATAAACATTTATGCAGGTCAATCTGAAATATTTCTATTGTATTTTATAACAAGGTGCCTGGTTTACATAGCTATAATTAATGCATATGTGAACTTGTTTGTGACTGACAAAGGAAGATAGAAGACTAGAGATAGAGGTAGAGAAAATAAAACACCAAGCAATGAAACAACAATTAGACTCAAATACACAAAGAATAACAGAATGGTTAAACAAATGTGTTAAAATGAATATGGTACAGTACAAATAATTAATTAAGTGAAAGCAAGAAATAAGATGATAAAAACAATAAGACAATCTAGACTACCTGTACAGCTTGATTCATAGGTATCTCTAACTGCATCCAGCCTTCATCCCTACAAAGTAGAAAACATGCTACTACAGCAAATGCATCAACTCTCATACAGCCTCCTGCTCTCTACCACATGCACCTGAGTAGCTGATATGCAACTCCTAAGCACCAATAATACTTTATAATGAGAGCTTAAATTACTTGGAACAAGTTTGTACCTTTTTATTTTACTGGAACATTGCTGGTTTAGACTTTCCATTGCATTTTTGTAAAGGCAGCTAATCAAATGCATGTTATACTGGGCAAGGGTCGGCTAGTCTGTTGTGTCAGAAGGCTGTGTGCACTGCAAGAACTATGTAGTTATTATCTTGACCACCAGGCTTGCATTTACAATGACACAATATCCCAAAAATGTTAATGGAAATTATGACTCAAAATAACACAACCGTGTTCACTTTTCAAAGATACATTTTCTGCTGAAATGATTTGGCTAAACTGTAAACCACCTTTTTAAATAAGGTTTTATTGTGTTCACAGTTGATCTTTTGAATAAACTACTGAGTGAGACATAAATGCAAGTGAAGATGGTCAAGTGAGTGAACAGGTTGCTCTTGCTTCACACATGCGAGCAAGGAATGACCCTGGAGGTACCTGAACGACTTCTTCCATGCGTTGTTCCTGCCCTAACATTATGCGGTATCCTCTGAAACACACTCACTCCAATGGGATCGTCTTACATAGCTCTACTGTTTACATGGCAATGTTGTAACTTTTCTACACTTTCAATAAAAAGGACTATTTACAGCATCCTACATATGCATGCATATCATAGTTATCTATACTAACAAAATGCCCAAACTTTGGATGGTAATACTAATACATCCAACATAACTGTAATTATAGTTGTCAGTCAATTTTTTTTTTAATAAGCTAAACATATGCAGCAAACATGTCAATTAGGTCAACTGATTCAGGCTAAGTTCACCAGAACAGAACTCATTAAATTTTGGTTCAATTAGTTTTTAATCCTTTATAACAGTCATATGTGTTCAACAGGCACCCTAGAAATATTCTATGTGGTGAACTTTTTGTTGAATTGCACTCATACGGGTCCTAGAAGAAACTCAGGTTGGTTGCCCAAACAGCAACTTTGGGCAACTCTGGTAATATGCCTGTGATTTGCTGACTATGAATGAAATGTGTTTTAGTGAACCATAGTCGCTACCTAGGCTCTTCACCTAATTGGCATTTTCTCTGGTCATTCATGAGATGACCAGAAACAGAGACAAATTGTGTGAAAACAGCACACAATAGGAATAAAGTATTTACATTTAACCAGTAGACATCACAGTCACATCATTTTAAACATAGTATTTATCTGGGTATCTACATGAGATGACCAGAAACACAGCCAAATCATGAATGCAGCGACAGGACTAGTCATCAGTGGTGTTTATTCAAGATGGAGTTATCTATTTCCAATATGCTCAGCCAGATAAGTGATCAAAATGCAGTTGGTATCAATAAAGTGTATTATATTGAAGAAAGTGGTCAATTTCCAAACCAGTCCACCCATTTATGTCCAGAGTTTATCGTACATCTGTGCATGGGCATCATTGGTCTAAATACGGCAGCAGGGTAAAGCTTATTGCAATCGAATATGAAATCACCAAGTATTTGTATTCGATTGGCATTTCAAAGTTCTTGGGATATTCACTTTGAGAGAAATTCCAGATTTGTCCTATCCTTAACAGACAGTACATTTTATTCACACAAATGGTAGCTACAGCAATGTATACTTACGCAACAACCCATGGATGTCGGTGAATTTGCTCTAACTGAAAACAGCACGTAAAAGAAATAAACAACATGTTAACAATATAATTTATTTTAAAATTAAGCAAAATTCATAACATGTCTTACATTTTATAACAATCCTAAATATGTTTTTGCACTGGCCCAAATTTGGTAAAAAATGGAGTCAGTTATAGCCAAAGTCAAAGTGTTTATTAATTACATCAATTGGTGAAATATATTCTGTCAACAATATTGTAGCGATATTGTGTGGATCTTGTATTTGACCCTGTTTGAGGTTCAGTGTTTGTTTTTAAGACATTATGCTGTATTTACTATAAGGTCTAGATGTACACACCCAAATAGGCCGAGATCACGAAAGGCCGAGATCACAATCATGTAAACAGATCACGCATTGGCAAGCAGTCAGGATATAATGGAGTACAGAAAGTAGTTCCAAGAATATCAGTCGCATATCTGAATTAGTGGTGCTTTACAATGCTTTGATTCAGACATATAACTTGTTTTGTACTATGAGAGGTTTTGTGACTGTGTTAGTCTATGATGTTTAGCATAAATTATGTTCTGTAGACATCTTCTAGAAAGTGTATGAATATAACTGAGTGAAAAGGCTCTTCAGAGCACAAGCATGGCAGATTTCATCATAGCAAATATTTGAGAAACAAGATGTAAACATGCCCCGATTATGGAACTCAGGACCCATATAAGACCAACGAGGTATGTACTTAAAAGGATGAACACCCACAATTGTACTGAATTGTATTTGTTGTATCTTAACAACCCCTCATGTAAAGGTTAACCGAACCTTTCTGTGGAGATCACCCACCCACGTGAGCCTGGAGTTGTCTTGTAAGATTGATTCTTGTTTAAGCATGATTCATCACTTATAATTTGTGTTAGCCCAAAGGGAGCTAGGAATCATGCTTTATTTTCTGAAAGGCCTAATTGCCAAAGAGTATTATTGCAATATCTATACTAAAGACTAAAGATCTGTATGTACGAGAGATGCATAGGTATTTACTGTACATGGTAGTGCAGCTACTAGTCATGTCACTGTATGTTATCAATGTCCACATATTGAGAGAAAACTGATTTATCGTATTTTTGAACTAGTCATTAACGTGTCATTGCAGAAACAGAGAAAAAGTGTGTTAAACTAGTCATTAAGACACAAACCTTGTCTTTTTACAGTTTTCACGGTGTTTACAAGGTGTAAAGAAATTCATGTAATGTCCACGCCGAAATAAACATCAGTAGTTACAAGAAACCAGGGTCGTCCTTCATGCTATATGGGCTCCGGAGCTACAAATATCTTATTATGTTGCTTTTTACTTATATCAAATAAACAAATAAACAAACAAAACCAGCTAACAGACCAGTATACGAAACTAACAAATTCGGTCAAGGCCTCAATGTAACTTTATTTGTGAATTAGCTACTGTCTTTCAAAATTTTATTACAATTTTTGCTGCCCAAAATGTGCACGACCTGGATGGAAATAGGTGGCATTTACACAATTTCAAAACTTTTACTTTCACCGAAAAATATCGCATTAATTACCATGTCATGCCATCTAGCCACTTGTCTGCCTCTTTATAAACACCAGGCTGAAATATGTTAACAGTTATTCTTAATATAATTCAACAATCTTTATTATCAAATTCCAAGATGATTTTTTGTGTGTTGTATGACCAATGAACGACACCAGTTTAGTAATTTTGATTGGTGGTTTACCAAATATAGTGAGATAATTCAATGTGTCTCAGTCAACAGGCATATGTGACGCTACTGTCCAGGTTTTCTGTAGCAATAACATGACATGCTTTTGATCATCAGATACATGAATGCCACGGATAGCTTTGAACATTTTAACCGTGAAAGGGCCATGGACAAACATGGCTGTGGTGTGGTAAATGACAATGATGAAAGCCAACAACTGTTCAATTGCAGGTACCATCTTTGCACACCGAGACATCCACAAGTTCACCTGTAGCTGCATCTACTCTTAGGAATATGCCTCCTAGTAGTGTTAGATAAGTTGAAAATATTCCTAAATTTAGACCCTTGGCATATCAATCAATTTGTTAACGACTGGCATTGTTTATTGGCTCCGAGATTGATTATTTTTTTCTCTTCTTGGTTTCTACGGATTTAGTCAGAATAGAAGTTATCTAATTATTGGTAATTATTATAAGAAAAGGTAAATTATATATGAAATGTTAATGTAACCAAATTGTGTCTACAAATAATATCTGAATATTCCATTATTACCAGTGTTTTAAAACTCCACCCCTGGAATGGCCATGGCAGAGTGGCTTATGTGTTGTTATGATCCGCAGAGCTGTGTGGTCCTGGCAGGCTTAACCATGCCAAACAGGTCTTGTGAAGGAGGGGGGTCAGACAAAACTAACACCCTGGTCCTCCAGATTGGGGGCAACAACCCAGTCTTGTAAAAAAAATATGTTATGAAAACATTCACAACCTGGCATGAAAAATTCTTGAGCCAACAAACTACTCATATGACTGGCAGTAGCGATAGCCGACAGGAAGCTATCAACATGAAGATGGAAGTCCTGAACGTCAAAACTAAGACCAGATTTGAAAAATGTAATGTACTAGGCAGGCAAATTTGTTCAGGCCACAGCAGAGATAAGACAGTAAGCCTGCATGTTTTAGGTGTGAGTGAATGCAGAGAGACAGGAATAGGAAGACAGGTAACTTCAACAGGAGAAACAGTGCTGTATTCCAGACGATGATGGGCAGCACTATGTAGGAGTTGCAATCATTCTGAGGAAAGGAGTTGAACGCTCACTTCTGGAATTAAACATCAACAGTTGACACAATAAAGCAAGACTAAGAGGATGCCAAACAAACCTAACCATAATTCAATGTTATGTCTCAATTAATGACAACGCTGATGAAAAAGGACATGTTTTATCTGAGCCTTCAGACTGAGCTAGCAAATGCACCAAACCAGGATCTTATAACTTTCATGGGAGACACGAATGCAAAGGTTGGTGCAGATAAAATACACAATGACAGGACAATAAGTCATACAAAATGGATAGACTTCTGGATCTCTGCAGTATGAATGCTTTTGTCATTGGTGGCGCCTTGGTCCCTCATAGTGAAATCCCCAAATGGATGAGACAAGAATCAGGTCAACAGTGGTCGCTACGGCAGATTACATCAATACCAGTTCTTCTCTACCCGTGGCACATCCACTTTTACATGCTCACCTTGCTCACCTTGCTGGCCCTTATTTCTATCTACAAAGGGTTAGCCTAGTCCTCCTCCTTCACTCCTTGTGATCCAGGGCAATATCCACACTGACCCCTACCTGCCCTATCTGATTTGCTGTTTCCATGTCTTCCTTGGACGTCCCCGTCGTCTCACACCTGGCCGTGCCAAGTTCATAATTCTGCAGGCAACATTGTTCTCCTGTTATCTTAGCATATGCCCGAACCATCTCAGGCATCGGTGGGAGGTTCAGTAGCCTTCTTATTCTTCATTCCAGATGTGCTCCAGCCTCGATACCCCAATAGTCCAGGCCCTGCGCTATAGACCCATAGACATTTTGTACTTAAGAAAGGTTGTCTGTTGATTTGAGTAATATTATACATATGGCTTTAACATTTTACTAGGTGGAATTTTCAAAAAATGGGCATAACGTAGTGACGGTTATTTTTCAAAATAATTGCCAAATTAAATATCCCCACATCGTAATAAATATGTCATGCAAAGCAATCATTGTGGTATGCGTGTGTATGTTGTAGGGGACCCCGATTTCAAATGTACAATTTCTTGACTCCTCCACCTTTTATTTCCACCATTGATAAAGATGGCGGTCGTTAATACAAATGTCACCATATCTCAAACACTACATCATCTAGAGTAAATACGTTTATGTTGTTGGATAGTGATTTCAAAAATATAATTTTCACCTTCAACAACATAACAATTCGCTCCATTTTTAAAGATGGCGTCTGTCAAAGCCTATTATTTCCGTATTGTAAGAAATACATTATTTAGATTCTTCTAACCTCCTGTTGCTGATGTACAATGGAGACCTGTTTGACCCACTGTTGACATTAGTTATAAGTATGAGACGAGTTCAGCTCAGTACATGATATGTTCCCCATTATCGCTCAATATACTGTACATGAGATCATATGGCAATACCATTAACTGTATCATCACTCCTATCGCTCCCATCATCTGTATTTAACCAAATGCCAATATAAGTTTGATTTAATTCATGTCAGACATGGGGTCAAATACATTTGTATTTGAAAGTATTTAAATAGTTTGACATTTTCAAATACTTTCAAATACTTTTTCAAATACATTGTCAGTAACAAATATTTCTGTTTCACGATCACATGTAAGGCCTGCCAAACTGATTACCTTCACTATAAATCACCATACAACAAACCAGATGTGTTCAATCTAAAAAATGCCCATTGTTTACAATTTCAATGTGTCTTTCACCCAACAGTGCTGATTACTAAAGACATTTAACAGCAGGTGTCCCTCATGGCTCTGGCAGTGACCACAACCTTCTTTGCCTCACTCTTTGGCATTAAGAGATTCTGTATGTTATAAATTGAAATGAATGGTATGTTGTTTGATGGTGATGATGATGACGTGACGCATAGTAATGACGTTGGCCCCGAAGAGAGTACATGTACTACAGAAATAGAGTGGGCCATTATTAACCCACAAACTGAACTCGGCTGCTTTTACCAAATCATGTACTACCAAATGTTCAAGGGTGCAAAAAAGACGCCAATCAACATCTGAGAATCTCCACACGACTTAACAACGTTCATTTCTCTCATATTTGCTGCAGTATTTTCTATGAAAAGCACATTTCATGGGCACATTGACTTGATAACTAGGACAGAACTGAATCGTATCACCACGTTGTCCAATACACGTATCTTAGACTCTCTGTTGTATAATTCAGGATCATAATTCTCTGTTAAACTGGACATGAAATCCTTAATTTCAGTAACTGTCAACCCATAGACATCCTTGATCAGTGGATCTATATAAGACAAAGCTTCCATGAACAAATCGTGTTTAGGGTTAGTTTGAGGAGGACCATATTTTGTTTCTTACTATTTTGACAAATGAACATACTGCATGAAACAAGTACTATGAGAACATCAGCATCAGTAGTAAATACACTTTCAGACGTGCTCGAGTCTGCACATCTAGCAAATACGTCATCTTTTTAGATCTCATTGCATCCAGAACATTTACAGCTCTTCCCTGTATGAAGTTATCCCTGACTCTTCCTTTTTACCTGAACCCTATCACTCCCATATATGGTACAATCAATGTAGGATCATGGATCCTGGTCTAGGAGAGCTTCTGCTGCGTATGTAAGGATTGTGGATTGCTTCTGGTAGTTTATTTATCTCACAAGTTACCTCGGGTTCCTCTAAAATGGGTGAGAGATTCCGTATATCAGTGTAGCATTTATAACAGGCATACGTGTTGTGATACTTGAATGCAGTCAGGTTCGAGAATCCTTAATATTGTGTTGAAAATGTCATCTTTGAGTTCTGCTATGTCACTGACTGACATGTTTTCTGCCAGTCTCCCCACTATGAAGCAGCCTGAATGTCTTGCCCATTATGCAAATAATACTTTGTTCATGGTCAGGAGAGGCAGGAACAAACTTGGAAATATCTCTAGTTGTGATAAAATTATATGTTATCCATGGCCATGGTTATCTTCAATCATTTGAAATATGGTAAAATAACAAACAAGTGGTGTTGGTATATAATAGAAATGTCTTCAATCAATGAGGCATCCTTTGTTTGTTGTGAACAGACACCTCACTGTTTGAGATATGACAGTGGGAATATATCACATGGTTGCTAAGTGCAATTATCACCTACATGAATAGATCATTTGACTGCCCAGTAACTGATAATCTAAATAGAGCAATGGTAGTCCTGGCCTGAAGGTCGCAGGCTATAAAATGTAAAAACATGTTTTTCACATGCATCTTTCAATCTGTAATGTGTTCTGGTGATGACACTTTTCAAACATACAAAGATGACAGATCGCTTAATGGTCTTGCTATATGATATTATGTATACTGAGCGATAATGGGGAACATATCATGCACGGAGTTGAACTCGTCTCAAACTTCTAACTAATGTCAACAGGGGGTCAAACAGTTTCCACTGTACGTCAGCTACACCCTTCAGTGATATGAAGCACTTAAGATGCGGTGATAGAAGAATCTAAATAATGTATTTCTTAAGATACTGAAATAATATGCGGTGACAGACGTCATCTTTAAAAATGGCGCGAATTGTTGTTTTTGAAGATGAAAATTATATTTTTGAAATTGCTATTCACCAAGCTATCCAACAACATAAACATAGTTGCTCTAGGTGACTTAGTGTTTGAGATGTGGTGACATTTGTTTTGACGACTGCCATATCAAAAAATGGCGGAAATAAATGCCGGAAGAATCAAGAATTTGTATACTTGAAATTGAGGTCCCCTAAAACACACATGCGCATACCACAATTATTGCTCTGCATGACGTATTTATTAAGATACGGGGATATTGAATTTGGCAGTCATTTAGAAAAATTGCCGTCACCACGTTATACCCAGCTTTTGAAAATTCCACCTATTAGAATTTTAAAGCCATATGTCTATATTATTAATCAAACCAATAGTCAAACTTTCTTAAGTACAAAATGTCTACGGGTCTATAGGGCAGAGCCAGGACTACAAGGATCCCATGGAGCATCCTCATCTCTGTGGTGTCAATTTTTCTTGTGTTGTTAGTTTTTATTTCCCAACATTTACTCCCATATGTTAGCGCAGGTATAATGATGACCTCGTATATCTCTGATTTCAGTTTTAGGGGCATTTTCTTATCGTATAGGACCCTGGTCAGTTTCCGCCAACTTGACCATGCGGTTTGCACTCATAGCTCCACATCTTTGTCAATTGTTCCATCATTATTGATTACTGATCCCAGGTATTTGAAATGGTAAACGTTCCCCAGGGCTTCTTCATGCAGTCATATTTGTTTAGCAGTTTCTGTTGTTGTCAGATGTTTTGTTTTTGCCACATAAATATTCAGACCACTGTCCATCAAATATCGTGTCCAGTCGTCAGGCATCTTGCTGCTGTGTATGACATCACTGAAGATTGTGGTCAGTTTAGACATGCCCCCATCTGCCAAGATGTTTGAGTGCCTCAACAGGTATTTTGTCTGGTCCACAGCTTTTATTGTTCTTCATTTTCTCAGCTATCTATCTACCTCTTCATGTGTTAGTTCCTGCAGTGGGCCTTGTGTCGGTGATATGTCTCTCTGGTCTCTGGTCTAGATTCATTGAGCAGATCCCTGAAATACTCCCCCTATCGTTTGATATTTTCCTCTGGTGTCCTACATAATCATATGGTACCATCCTTTGCTTTGACGAAGTAACCCTGGTAATTAGCCATCTGGTCTCTAGATCTTCTCGGGTCTCCAGTGTCTCATACAGGTCTTGACCAGCCCTTGCTCTTTCCATTGCTACTGTTTTCTTTGCTTCTTTTTTGTCAATTTGTATTCCACATGGTCTTTTTGCATTTTCGTTTCTTTCCACTTCTTAAATGTTCTCTTCTTCTTGGTTTCTTCCTGAACTTTTGGGTTCCAGCAGCAGCAGGTCTCCCATTTTTGCATAGACTTGCCACCCCTCGTGAACTCACAGTGCTGGCTGCCCATCTCTATCATTGTGTCACAAACGGTTGTCCAATCATACTCTTTGTCATCCTCCCCGCTGTTAATGACATCCTTTTAACATCAGCCAATTAAATTGCCTATGAGGAGTGTGGTCGGCCTCTGGCCAAATGGGATTTTTGTGTGATTTCAGCCATACACTGTTTGTGTTACATGCAATGTTTAGTACGTTTATGCAGGTGTTGACAATAAGGTTTTGTGTGGATTTTAAAACTTACTGGCCTCCAAACAAGTTACTGGCCTGAACTGAACTTTTTTGCAGGAATACAGATAAAATTTATTCTGATAAAAACAACAATATATATTTATTTATATTTAGACACGACAGCTGAAATGACGTTTAAAAACGTGTTTTATTGCCGTTTTCTAATTTTGTTATGTTTTCTATCAATAAAGTTCTCTTTTATAATAATTATATACCTCTAATTGATTGTTTGCAATAACAAAATGAGCTTCTATCGATTGTGAAATACATTTTAATTTTGAAGACGCAAAATGTGTTTGAAAATACACAATGTTTAGACCTTAGTAGCGCCACCATACTTTCACTGTTCGCGATGTTGTGTGGTACGAATGGAACCGCCAAAGTGTCTCCTAACTACTAACGTAGACGACATCCCTACTCTTTGACCTGAATTTATGAGAAATCCAAATAAATGCAAGCTCTATTTGACCAACTATCTCCTTTATTTGACCAACTATCTCCTTTCGCCCTTGTGAAACGTCAGCATCTGGGAGTTCCGCTATGCGCGTGACCTGCGGTGACATGCCTAGCTAGAGTAACGATGACATTTGCCGCAAGGTGTGAATAAAATTTAGTCAGAGAAAGAAATAGAAGGCCGCACAAGTGTGGGATGTATGTGTGAAACGGGATTTTTCAGCAGTAAAATTGGAAATGCAGTTGCACCATTGACAAAATCCACAAGGGGTCGCTGTGACATACTCAACATATTTTGCCTATTTTTACACATTAGGATAGGAACAATAGTAAGGGAGAACACAAAATTCAATGAAAATATTTTTAATTTTGGTACCACTCGGGTGTCGGGCCAGTAAAATATGAAAACTGGTGGCCCAAACTAGCCCGACACCCTCAAAGCATGTGTCGGGCCATCGGGCTATTGTCGATACTTGTTATGGGTCATTATATTAGCATCCCCACCAGTCATGTACCCATCTTCAAATTGGGGTATGAATTTGGACTGTTCTCACAGCTGGCGCAGTAGTTACTGATGAAGTCAATTGCTATAATTGGATAGTTTGACTCTGCACACTCCCCCGTTTTATGGAGATGATCGGCCAGTTGTAGTTTCAATCACTCTCTTGAAAGGATGATGGCAAATGGGGGAGATCACTTCAAGATGTCACAGTGAGAAGGCTGATGTTGGCAGTGACGACTTCTTTGTGACAACATACATCAAGTTGAAACAGAAAGCTGCAGGACAACAGAACAAGGGATGCACTGCAATGATGACAAACTGAAGGACCACACACGAAGAAATGCAGATGAAAGAATTAATGAGAAATGGAACAGAGTCACAGTCATTTTATTTTTATCAGCACATTTTGGTTCCCAAGGCTTTTGGTTGGATAAACGAAATGTGCGGATTAGAAGCACACCTTTTTATTACATGGACCCAAGATGGTTCTCACACAAAACATGTAGATAGCGAAAGAGCTGGATTATTGAAGACCGGATAAATGAGACTTGACTATACTATGAAACCAGCAAAGAATGCCTAGGATACAGAACAAGAAAATAAAGGACTGGGTGGATGACCCTGACACATGGTAAAGCCACTGAGATAAGAAGAGAGATGAAGCAGAAAGTACTAGATGCAAGGTCACTGAGGATAAAGGAAATGTACAAAGACAACTACAAAGTCGCTAACTGTGCGAGGGGACAAGACTAATGAGAGCAGATCAGCGAAAATCGCTTTACAACCTGGCTACATCATAGCCTTATGCAAAGACCTGTCCACCTGTCATTTGGAAAGGTAGAAATATGGGAGGACGGAAAAAAAAGGAGAATAAGAGGTCTTCCAAAACCATAGATATTGTCAGATATGCCTTAAAAATGAGTGTCAATGGTGTCACATGTGTGTTTGTAGTCCACTTCCAGTCATAAAACGCATTTCAAATTTCTCAAGTGGCTTAACAGTTAACATCCACATGTCCACAACAAATTGTGACTGGCAAACATTTGATCCTGTATAAGGCCCTGAGCAACACAAGAAGAGAAAGCAGCAGCAGCAGTAAGCATGGGGAACAGTCTACAAACTAACAAAGACCATCAGCAGCAAATGCCATACAAGCAAGAACACGCTTGTGAAGGATAAGCAAGGAAACCTACTGAAAACAGATAAGGAGCAGGAAATACAATAGATTGAACATTTCCAAGAACTAGTTACTAAACAGACCACAACACAATGAAGAGGCAGATATTCAGGATGCTTAAGAAGATCTTGACATCAACGTGGATATAACTACTAAACAGGTGATCACAGCTGCCATTAAATCCTTGTACAATGGTAAAGCCGCTGGGGCAAGACAACCTGAATGCTGAACTATGTAAAGCAGACCCAGAAATAGGAGCCTCCATCTTGACCCATGTTTTCACAGCAGTTTGGCGAGGGTGGAACAAAGATGAATGGAACAAAGGCATGACAATAGGGATCCCAAAGAAAGGAGCATTAAGCAGTTGCAATATTTGGCATGGAATCACCCTTCGGTCTGTGCCAAGTAAGATCCTATGCAAAGTAATTGTTTCATGAATCACAGATGCTGTTGATGATGCTCTCAGGAAAGCTGGATTCCATAGGGAATCAGGATGCACAGAAGGAATCCAGATGCACAGAGCCACAGACCAAATATTTACCCTCCTCAACAGTCAACATCATCAAACAATGTTCAGAGTAGCAAAGACTGTCAACTTTATTGGCTTTGAAAAGGCATTTGATTGCATACACAGGGAAAGCCTATGGCAACTAGAGCATGCGGGATACCGATCGAGATTGTTAATATCATTCAAAAATTCTTTTCAAACTTCACATTCACATAACGAATCTGACCAGAATTTTGAAGTGAAGATCAGAGTCAGACAGGGGTGTGTATTGTCCGCCATCCTCTTCAACATTGTCATTGAGTACTATGACATACAAGAGTAGACAAACGAAGAAGTATCAGATGGATGATCTTCTCCACCCTGGAGGACTTTGAAGATGATGTTGCTCTTTTGTCACACTCATTGTCATATATAGGTGAAGACAACAACGCTCAACACTTTCACAAGTTTCAGCCAACAAGTTGAACTAACAATTAGCCAAAAGAAAATGAAAGTGATCACTATGAGCATCCCAATTCCCTCAGCAATGAAGGTCGGGTAATCTGAAGTAAGGAGTATTACCACCTTCACTTACTTAGGTAGCGTCATTAGATGGGACAGGGTTGCAAGCATTGACATTCAGAGCAGACTGAATAAGCCCATAGGTGTCATCATGAGCATGACGATTGTTTGAAAATCAACACAACATGTACAAAGTTTAGAATCTATCCGAGCTGTGTACTGACTCCCTTCTCTATGGCATATGACCGAACAAGACATATCCAGATTATCTTCCTTCCACAGTCACTGGAGAATCCTAAAGATATTCTGACCCAGAAGAATCTCCAATAGGCAAATACAGGAAGAGACCAACCATCACCAGAATACAGTGGAAGTTGACTGGTCATGTGCTACAGAAAGACGACACATGACGTCAACCATCAAATCCGAAGTGTGTTAAATTACTAAAGGGAAAAGAAAGAGAATGTCCAAAAACAACTTGACAGAGAACTGTGGAAATAGAGATGAAGGAGACAGGGCACCATAGAGGGATTGGTGTAAAGGAACTTCATCGCTGCCCTAAATGCCATTTGGCGTCACATGGCGTGACAGGCAGTAAGACTGTAAGTTTAAGAAACTGTTCATCATACATTACTAGAGTGTTGTTAGCATAATGCTAGACATGGCATAGAATGGGTGGCATTCCGTGTGCTATCAGCTGGACTGAAGTCTATAAGGCTTCCTAATAGTCATCTGATTGACAAACAATAAAGTTTAACTGACATAGTAAATCCTACACATAGACATAATCTTTCAGAGTAATCATGAATACTAGACTCACTGTCACTCACGTGTTACAAGTCTGTGCATCATGACATCCTATGTATCCAGTATGTCATGGGTTTGTTATGTCAGTCACAATCAAAATTATGAGTATGACCTCAATCAAGCCTTATCTTTGCCAGCAATGTTGATAACGGTTACAGGGTGTATATGTATGAATTATGTTACTGTTGCTGTAAGACAGCTGCTAGATTAAACATTGCTGCATACATGTGTGAAACTGTTCATCAAGTTAGAAGTATCAAAGCAATATTTATTCCTTATGAAGGCCGCCGATGGTGGCTGAAACATTGAGGTGAGTAGAAATTACTAGTTGTGTAATCATAAGTATTGCTTGAATAATTGCTGCATACATTTGTCACATTAGCTACTTTCCGTTATGTTTTATTACAAAATATGTTTTGACAATGGAATTTAAATACAATATACAATTAAATGCATGTGTTCGGCAGCCATTTTTGCCATTGCCTGTTGGAGGTTTTGCTAAGTAACTGGTCAATGGTAGGTCAATTGTTTCAATTTTCTCAAATGTATAACGACTTTAAAAAAACATTTGCTCAAGACTGTGCATCATAAGTGGTCACTGCTATGGTATTCATGGTCCCTGCTATATGCATGCTTAGCAAAACCTGACTGAAGTTTAGTGAAAACTTCTTAGGATAGTTCTTTTCCAATTCAAGGAAGCCATCTGGATCAGAAAGGTAAAAACACCAACGAACAGAGATGAGGGCAATTACGAGCTACACCACGATGATGTCAGTCATCATTAATACTGAAGTTGTCAACATGTAACGTCAAACGAAAGCCTCTACAGGGAAAAGGAATCACCTTTTGACCCTGATTGAAGTATTACAATACCACAAAGTATCAGTACTGAACTTTCACAAGTGTCAGGATATTTTAATATATATCGAATATTGAACAGTACTACCCAATACTGGTCATTATTAAAGGAATAACTAATTAACAAATTGTATATTTTAAATATCATCTGTGCTTGTTATCGTGACTTATAAATTGGTAGTCTATAGAGTTGTTTCAAGTTATGTTAGCATACAATAACTACAATTTTACAATAGTTAAAACTTGACACTATCTCAATATGGAAACACTATATTATAGTACCCGCTATAACTGATACAATATAGAAATACTAACTGTGAGTCTTTTGGACGTATCAACTTCAATCATCCCTCGTAGCAGATTCTGACAGTCAGGCGGAACAAAATGTGGTATGTGAAATACACCACGTTTCACCTTCTCAAGTAGCTGCCGCAAGTTGTCGTCATCAAATGGCAGTGCTCCCTACAGGGACATATTATTAATACAAGTAATTCTTGTTAACAACATGTCATGTTCGTGCCTGTTTTCAATTGCAGTATTTTGTGTCTATTTCTCAAATATTTCCACTTTTAAGCATCAAAAGGCATTCAAGTAAAATACACTGTTGGTTCATGAACTATTATAATATGCCTCACAGATGCAGTGCTACACGTTTGAAAAACCTAGGCGAGCGATAAATCGCTCCCCTAGTACTTTTCTTTTTATCTACCAGGTGGCATTCTATGTTATCAATATGGTGGCGACACTGTATAATCATGTCACGTGGCTGATTTTGCAAAACAATTTATTAATTATGCAGTTACTTAGTTATCGTCTTGTGTTTGCGTACACATCTATGGTTGTGTATGTACATCTAAACACATAATTTACTATGTCAGTAATCTTATTTAGTGTCTGGTGCCGTTAAAGGTCTGGTGACGGGAGCAATTATAACAGGGGTAATATATACTAGTTATCGAGTTAAACAGTGCTACTTGCCACAAGTAAAGCATAGAGAATCACTCCGCAGCTCCACACATCTGCTTTCCTTCCATCGTACTTCTCCCCCTGAAAACAAATTGCCAATAATGTTTTATATATGCAAAAACATTATGAACAGATAGCAGTCATCATAAGGGGGTTTATAATGGAATAATAATAATAATTCTTAATACTTTGACACCATCAAATGTGTGACAGCTGGGGATTTGTGACAGAAAGATTGAGATGGAGAGGGAGTGAGGGGGGATGTGGGAGGAGTGGGAGAGGAAAGAGAGAAAGAGGAGTGAGAAGAGTGGGAAGTTGGCACAGGAAGTGGGGGACAGAAAAAGTGAGAGGGAGAGAATATATTAAATATATGTATTGACCCAACTACAAAACAACACATTTTCCAAAGAATTGTTGTTGGCACTATATTTGTAAATTAGAATTGATGTGCACACTATTTTCTTAACTCAAGTCATGAGTTCTAAAAATACACATTAATTCATCTTGGTACATTGTACACAACATTGTGCCAGAGAAATACCAAAATGTTATTTAATAAATGTTAATTATTGTTTTATAAAAAAAATACTGTAAACTACTTTATCAATAATTATAAATGAAGTAATCATATATACACAAAAGTATATCTTAAAGCTATTCTGATAAACTATTGTTGTCACAGTACCAATTGTAAAAAATATCCGACTGCCCATAATAATTATAAATATTGTAGAGATAGTAGTGTGGTGATAAGTAAAAACATGATGGTACATACATATGTTGCATCTTTTGTTTGGAAGAAAGCAAAAATTACTAACATTTGTTCAGAACTTAGAGTAGCTATTTACTGGTATAGATAACAAAATATGTGGCACATGTTTGAAAAGTAACCATAAATATATGTACATGTATAGGCATTTTATTCAATGAGTAATGTTCACATGGTTTGTGCTAGGTATAACTCTAGAAAGAGAACAAATTACATATTCATTTGAATCAAAGAAATAGTGTGACTAATAATGACTATGTAAGTAAATCTAATGAATGATACTCGAGTATAAAATAGAATGACATTAAAATGAAACTCAAGTGCATGCCATAAATAAGAAAAGGAGTCCACTCTGCCAATGTTTCAAATATAAACAGCAACAACAACAATAACAACAACAACAGCAGCAGACAAAAAGAATAACAATAAATGGTAAAGGAATGGTGGTGATACAACAATGGTCCAGAAAGCCAACACCTTACCCGAATCACTTCTGGACAAGCATAATGTGGAGACCTGGCAAGCACCACCAAACACTTGTTATTAAGGACGTGAGCAGTACAGAAGCCTCTATAATAGGCTGCTACTCAACTATTCTTGATTTTTCTATTGACAGTTTCAGCAATATTCTATAACCAATATCAGCAAAGACCTGCAACATTGTTCATATATTTACTGTTAGGACTACCAGGTACTCTATCAACGCTGTTTAGGCAATGCACTTCTTAGCTGTTTCCTGAAAAGTGAACATCAATTAAAATACTCTGTTTGTATAGGTTTGGGCAAAGATATATCACTCAAATTAACCATGGTTCTGCATAGGTTACACATATAAGTATATGAACCAAACTTTGTTCTGATTACAAAACAAACTACAAATCTATAAATAACATGATGCCTGTACTAAGATGCTATGTTGTTACGCTAGTATGGTACGGCTGCCACAAAAGTGAGGGGATGCTCACCAGAGGGCACAGCAGATCATATGGCAAAGTGTCCTGCCATTGGGGAGCGGGTTTAAATACCAAGGCAGGGAAAGACACAAGTTTTTGATGGTGCAAGTGAGTGAATACGTTGGTTCAGGGGGAGGTTTGAGCAGAGCCACGTGGTACTTAATTTGTATCTTTATTTGTATTATACATCGACTGTTATTTTCTACATGTATTTTGAAGTGTAAAATAAAGATTTTGCCTTTTTTATTCTGCCTTTGCCTAATTACATTAGTCTAGGCAGCGGTATGACATTATTGTGAATACCTCATCACATGTACCATCAGGCTAAAATATTTAAACGTAAAACAGGCTTTGTTCTCAACCATTGCATGGGGTCACTTGTTTTATTTTGACATGTAAGCAACCCTGAATCATGCGTGGTATTGAAATAAAATTGATTGATTGACCAATTCAGTTAGAATAATATTAATTTTATTCTGAAGATAAATTATTGCTGTACTGATTGGTGATACACACTATGCTGAACTAATAAGGAATCGTCTACTAAAATGCAAGTAAACACTGTGACCTCTGTCGCGGTCGTATTTCATGAGCGACTTTGCCATTCCACATCAGAATGCTTAATGTATAGCACCATTCAATTGGGTGTGAAATTTGCTATCAAGTACATAACATTTTATGAAGATGACATTTTATTTGTGGGCATGCCTACCTTTGAAAGACGAAGATACTTATTCCCTGAGTCGCAACACTTCGGCAGATCGCCACACATGTTATTACATAAGTCGCTAATATTCTACTCCATGTGTATGTAAGCTATTTTTAATATTATGGCACATAACGGTTATCAAATGTCATCTGGGTAACGTATCCTGTTGCACTGATAATATGTAGCAAATAATTGGTTTATTTCCTTGTTAAATCTAACAGTTTGCTATTGCAACGAAATAGGCTGGCATACATATTAGCATCGCAATGGGCGCACGAATTAGTCGATCATTGTTGTGAGGGATGTCATGATAGCCATCGACTTTGGCTTGCCGTTTAGTTAATGATCATTATGAGCGTATTTTCTCTGCTTGGTGTTTTTATTTGTATCATAATATGCATAGTATACATCATCGACATAATTATTACAACCGTATTATCCACACAACAGTAAATAATCAAACAAAAGTCGGCAAGATGCACTGCTTTTTCATCTAGACCACCAACACTGCTGCACTCAGTGCACTGTCTGCCCCATTGCAATACAGCCTACTTTCTACTTTTGTTTGCACATTAATTCACATGGAAACAGAATGCAACAATTTTATTAAAGCAAAGACAATAAATAATAACACTTGGTGAAGTGGGTAGCCAAGGTCAACATAAATCCGTGACATTTTAGTTTGGATATAGATGACTTACTGTGTTATTAGTATAATCACTGGTATGCTGTCAAATCTATGGAAATTAATTCACTGACATGATGACATGTATTTCCGAATTTATCTGTATTACATATAATGATATATATGTGTGTGTGTGTGTGTGTGTGTGTGTGTGTGTGTGTGTGTGTGACGCGGCACGCCAAAACCAGGCGCTTGTTGCAGATTCTCGATCGGCGCCAGGGTATAATTAGTCAGCATGCCCTCAAAATGTCGAAAAAGGGTTATTGGCAGAATCAATCAGCAAAATCATCAATCTTTCAATATTTCCATAATAGATACCATGAAATAGTGTTGAAAGGGTTAATAATTAGCATTTTAATGCAAGCCCGTAATTAATTTCACAACTAATTAGTCTAAAACAAAGCCGTTTTTAGGCTAATTTAGTGCAGTATCCTGCTCCCAAATAATTACTGAACGGATAAATTTCCTACTTCCTGCGAGACAAATGTAGCAATATGTTTTAGCTGCTAAATAACATAAAAATAAATCAAATCCGTCGAAAACTTTTATTTTTATGATTTTTTCAACATCGGGGTAGGCCATTTTAGGCCGCCCGATCGCTGCTACGTTCGACTCCGGCACAAATCCCTGGCACGAGCTGTGAAATGTTGCGCTGACAAATGGGTGATTTTTCAGACCAAAAAGCATATTATGAGAATACGGGGTACACCATCTCTAGGTCTATGCAAAATTTCAGGACAATTGGAGCATTACATAGATGTGGTTGCTATGGTAATGTTCCACTATATCACTTTTTACGACAGACCACTTTAAAAATAAATTTTCTCGGAAGTGACATTCCACAAACTTATGCACTTGAAGTGGAATATCTTCGCCCATATACAAGATAAAGTGTTCATCTTGGTATCATTTTAAAGCTCTTCGTCTCCTCTAATTGAATCAATAATAATGTGGAATTGTCAACTTGCCTACAAAAGCCTGGTTTTTGCATGCCGCGTTACATATATATATATATATATATATATATATATATATATATATATATATATATATATATTATGACCAAGTAGTTGGACAAAAATTCTTCAGGAATATCCTGCATTATCTTCATATGTTCAGGTGTAGTTATTGTCTTAGCAATTGCTCTTGTTTCAGATCCACTCCAAGCTACCAGGGTGGCTTTGAGGCAGCTCGCTGCCGCTCTGTAACATGTCTATGAAGGATGTGTATAGAGAACAATAAGAAGCTTTCTGCCATTATCTCAGGACTGTGGGCAGTCTTCATCACTAAACTGTTACAGATCAATCCCACTGACATTTGGAACATTAAATTATAGATACACACCTTTAAGGGTTGTGATGTGAGTAAAATGATGACATGGTTAGTGGATATTATATACATGCCAGTGGCGATATATCAGGAAATACAATACTTGTGTAGACAATTTTGTAAAGATTGTATACATTAGTTTATGTGTTATTAAACAGTGTTGAATTGTATCTGTTTTATTGTTTATTTTATATTATTGATATAATTCTTAGACTGATAGATAATGAATACCCTAATATATTAAGAATTTTTTTAATAAATCAGATATCATGTTATCATATGTGTGGGAATAAACAGTATTTGATTTGTGTTTATTAACAGTCCATTTAATTGTGAAGTTGAGATAAGGTAATCGGTGAAAATAAATAAAACGTCTTATAAAATACAAACAAAATTGCATACTTTTATGAAAGTTTATCTTCCACACATTTATATTTGCTTTTAGTTAGGTCTTGTGTAGTGCTGGTTCGATATTCGATATATCGAAGTATCGTGATACTTGTGAAAGTTCGATACCGATATTTAGTGGTATCGCGATACTTCGATATTTTTGGTATCGAACGCCCACTGTTCGATACCTTCGATACCTTCGATACCTTCGATACCTACGATACCTTCGACACCTTCGACACCTTCGCCACCTTCGCCACCTTCGCCACCTTCGCCACAAGTCCATTCGACGAAGTCGATGCGAAGGCGCAACATCGTTGTTGATGGCGACGTTGTTTACGGGAGCTATCACGATAGCGCTTCGCAGCCTAAATTGACTTAGACGTGGTTGTTTAAAAAATAATATAACATAAAATGTGAATTGTTTTTTAAAACTTTATTGTAGAATTAGTCTCTATAATAACTGTTTTCTGTGTGCGATCTTAGCCTAGGTCAGACTTCACTTAGCCTCGTTATCCAAACCAAGGTTCGTATGTGACGCTCTCATTTGGTGACAGCATCATGCCATCTTTCTCCCTACTTTATTTACGGTTACACACATCCTATAGTATTTTATAGAGTGTTTATTGCACGCACTAGTATTTATGAAAGTAGTTTAATAATAATATTATTAATATAAATAATTATTCGAGTGCGATGCGGAGGTCTTGTTTATCCGGGTTCCGTTTAGTGGCGCTGTTTTGTTGTTTGGTGGCGCCACCATTTGCCGTACACGACGCCCACAACCAAGGCGAACGACAACAAGTCGCAACATTCGTCGTTAATTTGGCAGTTTTCCAACAAAGAGTGTCTGCCATGCTAGAGGCATTTCAAAGATAGCGGGGGAAATATATCGAATTTGATGAAACATGTCACCATTCAAGAAACTATCAAAACGTGATGATCTACTTTCATCGTATGGCACGTCGTCGACGTCGTGGATAACATCACATTGCCATTGACTCGAGAACGTGTTCTATCAAAATATTTGACAATGAGCAAGCAGTGGACATCTAGTTACAGTTGAAGCGAATCGCCATTGGTTCCCGAATGTACTAAGTAACTGCGGCCAACAGCGTCAAGAAGTGACATACACGACGTGACTGATTAACGATGACGATTCGCTTACTGCATCTACTGTCACTGTGACACTGGCTCTGGCCAAACAAGTTCAGAGCCAGAGGTAGAGGAAGAAACTGACCTGTTCTTGAAAACAGTTGCAAAAACATTATGGTGCTTGTTATGTGTACTTGATAACGTGGTAATTTAAGTTTTATATAAAAATATTGGTGTGAACTGGGAAGGACAATTGTAATTTTTATTAACATTTTTTTCTATTATTAATTAGTGTTATTGTATTGTAATCGTCTATACAGTTTTAATGTTAAATCACAATTATCTTTATGATACAATTAATTATAAAAACAGGTATAACAGTGAGTGTGCAACTGTGCTGGCAGTGGCACTATTATAAGTGATAGATGTATTTATATAATATAATAATAACATATTATTTGTATGTTATGTTTCAGCTGTATTTGTTGATGGTCAATTAAGGAGACACACTGAACTGAAATGAAGCTGCTACATTATAGTGTATTTACAAACAGCTGGGGTGAACTACTGTTATTAATTTAAAATAATTCAGTGCAATTGATGAATTTATTTGTCACTAGGTATTTTATTGCAGTTGTCTTTATTGTTTTAATATTATATTACAGTTACCTTTTAGTTTTACAACAGTAATCAATTATATTGAAACTGTTGTATGTTTACTTACATAAAATGAAAATTGCATTTTAATCATTGTTTGCATGACTATAAAATTATCACATATTTCCCTACTTGTAAGTGAAAAAAATTGTGTTTCTGTGGCATTAGTCTAAGTGGATAGTAGTGTGTTTCTTTGGACATCTCTACTGTACTGAATTACACTTGCAAGGTAAATTTCAAGTATCGAATAAAAATCTGGTATCGATTGATATCGAAGAATTCTGGTATTGAACCAGCAATATATCGATCGGTATCGAAGAAGTCTAGTATCGAAACCAGCACTACTTCTGTTGCATACTGTGTTTCTACTGGGAACTGTGTTCTATGTGAATATTAGACTTACAACGTAAGTATCGAGTACCGAAAAAAATTCAGGTATCGATCGGTATCGAACAAAACCTGGTATCGAACCAGCACTAGTCTTGTGCTTGTCTCTTGACATAGCTTTATGCAGAGACCCGTAGAAATATGAGTAGACGGGTGAAAAAGAAGGAGCAAACAAAAGTGTCAAAACCATAGAAATTGTGAGTTATGCCTTGTGAGTGTCTTAGAAGTGAGTATAAATGTGTGTTTGTAGTACATTTAAAGTCATCAGGCACATGTTAAAGTTTGTAAACTGGCATAACAATTAACATCCATGTGTCCACCAAAACATGTGTGACTGGCAATAAGTTGGTCGGACTTGGTCCTGCATAAAGCCCTGTCTCTTGGTAAGTGCTAATTAGCAACAAAAATAAAATGTTCAAGATGAAATATCTCTAGAAGTATCATTTATGTCTCTATACAAATTGGTGTATGTTGTTCTTGGACAAAGGTAATATTATATTATTCTAGCTATTAGTTTAAAAGTTGTGCTAAGTCAAAAATGGCATTTTACAATATATTTCTTGCCCAAGCCTAGTTTGTAAAATCTACACAATTTCATATGCAATTCCTGCATTACAATCTCATGAATCCAGCACATATGGCATTCTTGTTAAGATCTTAATCATGAGTTGACATATTTTTGTCACAAATAAAACTTGCCCAAGAGGCCTAAAGTCATTATTATTTTGTAATTATGAATGACTTTCTTGGGAAAACAATCACTGCCTAGTTTCTTCAAAATACACATGTACATATGGTGGTTTCAGTCACGATAGTGTTATCTATTTACACTTCACTTCCGCAAGCCCAGTGATCAGAATGCAGTTGATACCAAAAGTATCTCTTATTTCATTCCATGCTTGTCCAGAATATAAACGTTCTGTTTATCATATAAATGTGACAACTTATTTTAACCAAGAATCACAACAATGATACAATGTTAAACATAATTAAATGAACATCAAAATAAACCCTATTTGCATTTATAGAAAAACCAAATGTTTTGAAGATACAGTAGAGCTTAGAATCCAGTTTCACATGGATGTAATAGCTTGTTGATGTAGGCATCGGGAAAGTACCAGTAATAAATTCCTAAGTGTCCAAATTCATTAGACAGCTGGTAGCAAACTTCAGAACAGAGACCGGGGTTCCTGAACACATACGCACGCACTCATGCACGTGCGTGCGTGCGCGCACACACACACACACAAACACCACAGTGCAATGCTGAGTTAAGCACCCTGCCTGCAGCTGTTAGGCAGAAACAGGCACTGTATGTTTGCCATGGGAAGCCTTACAAACATTCAATCAAATAAAAATAAATTAAATAGCTAAAGCCTTCAGGGCTGTAATGAGCCTTTAAAATGACACAATTAAATAAAGATTTCTAGTGCATAGTGAAGTGCATAGTGGCAGTATCCTATGATAATTATATCAATGGAAAATTTGAAAACAGATCTTGAATGGTTTCTCAGAGGTGGGAGCAAACAATGTATGACAGATTATTAAGGACCATTGGACCTTTAGCCCAAAGAACAAAACATGGGCCAAGTGGCCTAAAGTCCTTTGAATTATATGTGGACATACCACCAAATGGATTCCTACTTCCTTCCATAGTAGTCTTGCTTAAAAAAACTGCATTGTGCACTTTTTGTAAATCTCTGGAAGCACTAAATGTAGGACTGGTTGAATGGAAATGATATTTCTGCGTAGCGTGATATCACAGCTGCGAAATATTGATATTTGTCAGACAGTGAAAAGGTGCGTATGCATACAGGTGTAATTTGGCCTAGGTGTCAACATTGACAATCGGCCACTGATTGAAGCAAAAATGAAGGGGTGTCAGGTTAGAGACTGGATTGTATGAGAAAGAGATATGTCATTTTCATGAATTTTATACATGACATGTGTTGATGGAGACTAATTAACAGGGGTAGAACTACCCACTAGTCTGTAAACTAGCTAAAGATAAGGGCGGACTAGTAAACCTGCCTAATAACTAGTTCGGTTGTCTACTAAAAGTCAATGTGTCATCCACCCCACCCTACAGTAGTCAATCACAGTGACCCTAACCTAACCATGTAACTGAATCCCAAATCATTAAAACTTTGATAAATTGTCCCCAGTGAACAACCAGCTATCCACAGTGACAGCTTCATTTATTTATAAATGATGGCATTTTCTTAGGCATGGCCACCAGCTATGAACTCATCTGGAAATTATTTATCAGATTAATGGTTCTTTAAGGTCTATTATTTTCTAGTTTAATATTTTTATTTCCATTAATACAGTCCAGCGGAGCAGTTGTCATAAGACTGCAATATGAGGTAAATTTCCAGAATGATTATGGAAAATTAATAATGGTAGGATGGTACTGTCGGTCAATGAGCGCAACCAGTGTTCTTTTTTAACTGCGCAGTTTTTTTAATATAGATCATATCTTCAGTTTTTCATTAATTACTTTGTTATTTCTGTTTTATTACTTTGTTATGAACAGTGCATTTATTTAACAGGCCTTGCAACATATACTGTTTTTAGCTATAAATACAATGTTAATGACTTAAATTTGAGCTGTTTTCATATTTTGCCAGACTAGTAAACCTTTTGGCAGACTAGTAAACTTTTGATTTTATTACTCCTGCTGTCTTCTAAAAATAAATGCCGAAGTTCTACCCCTGATTAATGTCTGCAATTTTCAATACCATTGATTAATAAACCTAGTGGGAAATCAAAGAAACATTACCATGGCCGCCTATGGGAAATCAATTGGTGGTTTCTACCGATATAGTGAGTTGATAATTATGAATGAAATGTGTTTTGGTGAATTCTAGTCACCACCTAGTCTCTTCACCGTAATCACCTAATTGGCATTTTCTCTGTTTAGTGATATGAGATAACAAGATTTTGTAAACACAGCAGACAGTATCAATAAGGTGTATCTAGAATATAAATGTTCTATCTTTGTCAATTGTCACAGGTGACAATATATCTGTAACCAGTACATGCCACAGTGACATCAATATAAAGAAAATGTATCTGGTTATCCATATGAGATGATCAAAAACATAACCAAACAGTGTGAATGCAGTGGTTGTTAGTCAAGAGTTATCAACTTCCAATCCACTCAGTTAGCCATGTTACCATAATGCAGTTTACATCAATAAATTATGATATATATATA
Organism: Oasisia sp. SBJ-2009; assembly: GCA_964017155.1. Taxonomy (NCBI): domain Eukaryota; kingdom Metazoa; phylum Annelida; class Polychaeta; order Sabellida; family Siboglinidae; genus Oasisia; species Oasisia sp. SBJ-2009. Next base: position 31,835,904 of record OZ024857.1, on the reverse strand, counting down.
TATATATATATATATATATATATGTGTGTGTGTGTATATAATAATAATTATATATACATGTATATATATATATATATATATATATATATATATATATATATATATATATATATATATATATATATATATATATATATATATATATTAGTTATTCCGAATATTAATTGTACATACGTATCATCTACAGGTAATAACATACCACAGTTACCCCTTTTTAAAGATAACTAAATATGCATAAAAATAAACTCAACTTGATTAGAATCAACAGCTTAATTTATGTAATACCAATTAGCTTTCGAGGCAGGCCACCTGGCCTTCAGTGCATGACAGTGGGGAGCCAAGGGACAATGTCCAAATGTCCATGGTGACTACTGCCTAGCCTCCATCCAGGGACCAGGGTGGAGGGTCAATGAAGACACTGGCAAAATGTGGACATATACATTTTTGGGAAGCCCTGCTCAAGTAGCCTTTAGAAACAAACACAAATTGTAGTATCTTCACTGTTATCATCTAATTGACAGTTTCTCTGATTATTCATGTATGATAATCAGAAGCACACCCATACTGTATGAATGCAGAAGGCAATATCAACTAATTTTTCACTCATTTAGTCAATCTGTCTAGAATATTAATTTTGTATCATTGTCACTTACAGGTGGTGGCACCAAAGTCACACAATGTTTAAGATATAACTTAAAAATTACACACAGCAACAGTCCAGTATAACAGGGATTTGCTGGGTTATTGATACAGCCATACCAAGCAATTTATTACTCTGTGGCCCCTATCCACTATAATGGGCTATTTATAATAAAAAAAACAGAGTAATTAGTTACACAGAGTCTCACCTATACACAATCACCACAAGAATTCTGTGTGCTGAGATATATTAAAAGACCTGCAGAAACAGACATACCCTTACAAGAGACTGGTGAACTACATATTTCTTGTATACAATGAAGATACCTCCAGATTTGTATATGCAAAATTAGACAGAAAAGTTTTTTTTTATAAAATAGGAGAAATTTAAATGTACCCGTTTTTAGGCTCTAAAGGACCATAGGAGGCTTTAAAATGTGTCAATCAACCCTACCCTACGAAATGTCTGGGCAAAATTTAGGGAAACTACATTGCTGAGATACGAGAGCTAGCAGCGGACGACAGATGGCACATGCAGAGTGATGCCATAAGTCCATTTGACCTTTGGCCCAAAGGAGCTACTGGCAGATGGTGTCTGGCGGATGGTATTCAAACAGCTTAATATTCAAAATGGCCATCATTTTATCCAAACAATATGTAAGTACAACAATTTTTTGCTTATTCCTAAGTTTTAGCATACAGGCAAAAACACAATACTGACACACACTTATACTGCATTAATTATACGTGAAATAAATACATGCAATGTCTCAACATATGAGGAATTTAACGTAATCATTTTCAATGATGTATGACTATGGTCACGTGACACAAATTCAAGATGGCCACCATTTCAACAGAAAATAGCCAAAATCAAAGATTTATTTACAGTTCCTCATCAGCAGTGAAGATTCATCATGACTGAGTTCCAGGAAGGCTAATAGTTATACCTTTATGTATGTGTATATATCAATGCAGCTGATAAGAAGCACAGAAAGCTTGGAAAGTGGTACAAAATGTTGTATGTGGCAAATTTTGTTTAAGACATTCTTTTTGCAAATGTATGGTTTGTATTTAAAAAGAAATTGTGTTGGTTGTGTGCATTGTGACAATGAATCATGGTGTTGAATGCTATCTGGCACTGTTGTAGAAAAGTGGGTCATTTATTATGAATAAATTCATAATAAACATTTAATTCCTGAATGGCTAACATGTCATTCATTTTTAGTAAGTTAAGTTTGTTAAACAATGTGTCAGTATCTGGATAATAATCACTCAAAGTTATTATGCGTATGGCCGACCCTTTTAGGAAGTTGGTTAATTCTATAAGAGAGGATCCCAAAGTCATTAAGCAATACTTCATGTGTGGTACTGTATTAATAATGTATTATATAGCATTATTTTAATCCTCATTCTCTAAGTGTCCACGGTTGTTGTTGCTCTATGCCACTTGGTTTCTTGTCCAATATCACTATCACATCATCTTTAACCCATTAGACCCCACGCGTCCGAAAGCGTCCGGGTCGCTCCTCCCCAGAGCGCCCGAAAGCGTCCGACACGGAAAAAGCCTCTAGCGGTGGCACCATCTTGCGGATACTTATGAGACTAATTCCCACTGATTCCTTGATATCTTAGCTATGAATCCTAGGTAATTTTGACATGGGTTCACATTGAAAAAATTCGAGTTTTTCGTGAAGTTCATCATCTGTGGATCTCCAAAAATGGCGGCGTCTTGGACATCGTAGCTGTTTACTACTGATTAAGTTTGTGCTTATATATCGTTGGATTTGGACACTTCTGGCATTGAACTGAAGGTAAGTTTACATTACGTTCGAAATACAACTGAATGAGCGATAAAATGAATGATCGGAGCTTTGTTTATGTTTCATTGTCCAAGTTGGGTGAACACCAGTCGGGTTTTTAGCACCGAAACTGTTGATTATGTCGTGATATATGACAATTAGGTGTTTTATTATAACAAATCATTAGGTAACATTGTCAATTTTCGTAATGGTTGACATTTCGTTGTTTCAGGTTTCAAAATGCCAGTGATCCATGATGTCAACATACACATTGGCATGACACAGACGTCACATATAGGATGATGACAACCAAGATAGAAGTCTTGCAAAGCTGTGTTTCCTGTCCATATTCAGACAAAATGAACTGATTTATATAGTACTATGTCTAAACAAGGCAGAGCATGTGCAAATAGAACAATTATAATACATTTTATGTGAATAAAACGTGATATTTTACTATATTGTTGTCCAGAATAGTAATGTTCTATGTTTGTCACCTTCATATTACAATATATTTTTTTACAACATACACCATAATTACACCACTTTAAAGATAATTAAATGAACATCAAAATAAACACAACTTGCAATTATAGAAAATCAGTAGTTTTGAAGATACAGCTTAAAATGTGCAAGCACCCCGAATTGGTGAAATCAGTGGCTGCAGCTTGGGGAACAGGAGCACAAGTCAATTTAAACGGCTGGGGTCTAATGGGTTAAGACTGGTAGTACCTACATACCAGCCACTTTAATGCAAGCAATCATCGTATTTACATTCATTGCTTACTCCTGTAAGAAAACCTACCTGGCTTCAATCACCTAGTTCTAATTTACTTTTTTCCATAGACTAAATACTAACATTAGAACTACTGGGACTTTTTCTGTAGCTGTAATAACCCTTTGGAATATGCTTCCTTGTAGTGTTAGATCAGTTGAAACTATTACACAGTTCCACTTTCATTAAAAACAACGTACCTTTATAACCTAGCCTATCCACCACAACTCCCTTGTGTACCAATCTGTCTGTTGACAATTGGAGTATTGTTTACAAACTCAATAACTGAGATTTATTAACTGTATTGGTTGATGCCCTACTGTGCTTGGTTTCATCAAGAAACAGTACTTCATAAAGTTTTTGAATGCAGCACAAGATGTATTACCACTTACCCACAACTTGTCTCAAGCATGGAGCCCTCAACCTGTAGAGAGGCCATACCAAAGTCAGCCACTCGGATGTTGTTACGGTCATCAAGGAGCAGGTTCTCTGGCTTCAGGTCACGATGGCTGAACAAGCAAAGGTCAGTTGCATATCACATATAGCATAACAATATCCACTGTGATTTGCCATCCAGTTACTTTAAGTAGTTTGTGTAATAATTGAAGACATTAAATGTAAAATGAAATGCCAAAAAGAAACAAACAAGACTGAAGATAGACTAGTCATCTAGGTGTCACAATATATTTATATAAAGAGGACATATCAGCAGTACTAACCATATCCCGAATAGGGCCTATCATAGAGGTTATTAACTACTTTGAATGTATTGCATTTCAGTTATTTAGTTGAGAACTCTTTTTCCAAGTTCAAAAATATTTTAAATGTCCCGTAATAAATACATGTTTGAAAATGGATGTTAGTTTAAGATGTGTGTTGATTCTGATATTTGAGAGAAGAAAATATGAAGTTCCCCATTAAATCCAGAATACATGTTCTGAACAGAGATAGAGTAATCGTACTTGTAATCGTGCTCATGGTAATCATGGACAGCTTATTTGAGTAATTGTACTCAATTATACTTGTCAATAAAACCAAGTAATTGTAATCGTACTCGATTACATTACAAAAAAGAATCGTAGTCATAATAAAAATTGTTGTTGCAAGCAAATATATTAGACATATAAAAGGCAAGTTCTTATATAGTGCAGTATCCAGTCCTCAGGACCGTTCAAAGCGCTTTACACTTTACTTCCTTGACAGACCTGTTCACTCAGACACCATCTCAGCTTCTGCGGGAAGCATCCAGCCATATGCTACAATTAATGCGCGAAGGCTGCTCGTACACATATCCACCACTGTCTATAGCCAGGTACTCATTTATTCAGCTGAGTGAACTGGAGCAATGTAGAATGAAAAAACTTGCCCAAGGTTTTAACACCGCAGCCAGGATTAGAACCCGGGTTCTCGTAGTCGAGAGTCCGAAGCTCTACCCCTGAGCCACTGCACTCTACATATTAAAATGGCAACACTAGAAGTAATTTAATAAATGTATTAGTAATTGAACCATTACTTTTCTATTACTACTAAGGATTTCAGGTGTGTGAACTTTCAGTTACAGTTACCTATATAATGCAGTGTTTGAGATATGGTGACATTTGTATTGATGACCACCATCTTTAAAAATGGTGGTCCAAGTGAATGTCGGAGGAGACCAACAATTTTATATTTGAAATCCTTATCCCCTAGAACATACATAATTATGCATACCACAAGTATTGCTCTAAATTGACACATTTATTTCAATAAATCAATAAATTTTATTTCAACACCACATATCTCTACAAAGTAGATTCAGGGGTGCTTACATATGTAAAAGTAAAAATAGATTACGAATGTAAAATTACACTACAACACAGTGTATATAGGACCTCTGTATTACAACAGATCAGCATATTAAAAGTACACATTGCGATTAATAACACAATGCACAACATTATGTAAATAATTAAGTAAACGCCTGTTTGAAAAAAGTTTTCAGGTCCTTCCTAAAATGTCCAGAAACACATTCTCAGATGTAACGGAAGCAAGTGCAGGGTCATGCACATGAAAAAGCTCATCGGCTGAAACGGGACTGGAATAAGGAAATTCGGCAGCCATTATGAAAAATGGCCGTCCCCAAGTTATATCCAGTTGTTGAAAATTCCACGGCCTGGACTAAAAAGTACTAAATTATTTCTAATAAAGTATCCACACTTTGTAGGTGAAATGTTATTTATTTATATTTTATCAATAATACATAACTTGAACAAAATTCTGACTGTTTTTGCTGATGACGTAAGTACAATACCTACCAATAGGTACAATACCTACCAATATCGGGTGCTGGGGAATATATCCCTCTTACATAAGTTCCTGTTTACACGATTTTAAGCCTATTCTATATGGTGTAAGAGAATGTTTACCTTGCCAGAAATATTACTTATTTATAAGGTTCTTGGGTTACAACTGGCTTCCAGCTGGGTTCCATTTACATGTGGTAGTGACCACACATCAAACTTAAGTTAATTCTCAAATGGTCTTGTATATGTCTGCTATCACTTACCAAATCAAGTGGCTGTGACAGAAGTCAAGGGCTGATATGATCTGTCGGAAGAACTTGCGAGCCTCTTTTGGTGTCAGTCGGCCTTTCTTCACCAAATAGTCAAACAACTCTCCCCCAGATACATGCTCCAACACCAAGTACCTGATGCGTCACGGAATAATCATGACATAAGTTATTCATTCATCGCTAGGTGGGGTAGGTTGGTGCAAATTTATATTTCACTACCAATTACACTAATGTAATTTAAGACCAACGCATTACTTCATTTGGACATGCAGGCATTTTTTATAAATTGACACCACTTACGCAGTTAAAATTGTACTTAAAATATTTTGGGCATTAATACAGGTTGATATGATGTTTTGCGCCAGCGCAGTTACATGAACAACATACAGGGACTGTGAAGGACAGCCTCCTTATAAACTGTTTACTAACATGTTATTTCACAAGATGTTCTTTATACAGAGAATCGTCATGGGGGTGAAGGTCTCTGACAAGCTGCTAAATGTCTTGTTACTCTGCAAGGGCTGTGCAGTTTGTGAAGGATGTAATGATCTGTATTATGTCTTAAAATCTGCCTTTTATATCTAAAGACTGCTATGAAGCAACTATTTTTATTACTAATATTAAATATAATTTGATTATGTCTGTGTAATATTTTATAACACTTTTTATAATAACTAGGTTTACATTTTATTTTTATAATGACTGTATTTACATTTATTACATTTATAAAGTCTTTTAAGAAATACATACCGGTACATAAACTATTTTGAATATAAATAATGTATGATATGGCACCATGCCAGCAACAACTCAAGACAAAACAACATTTGGTTTGCAACTACTGCCTGAGCTGGGTCAATTTTGCATTGTTAGGCTGCACAAAACCATAGGCAGAGACCAATTTACATTCCACTGTATGGGATGTTTGAGGGTGGAATGTCTTATGAAGGAGGTGTATTATTTAAGTTGAGAGCTGTGGTGAAGGAGATGGGTGTGAAACTCAAAATGGAAATGGAGCCATACCATCGGGGGGGGGGGGGGGGGAGAAAGGAAGGAGACTGAGGGGAGGGAAGGTGACATGTATGAAAGAACAACAAAATGAAAAAATAGAGACAGCAAAAAGTGTTTGACAGAGGAACAGAAAATGGGTAAGTAGGAATAGAGCAACAGACAATCAGACTAAAGAACAAGGAGAAAAGGGACAGCGATGCAGGTGGTGAAGAGGTAGATACCACACAGGCAACAGTTAAGACTATCAACGAGCTGTTGAACAACTGAAGGAAGCCTGGAGTTATGCAGATGCAGAAGCTAAATAAAATATCGCCCACAATCAATCTCTGCGGCAGTTCAATTGTCGGAGGACATGAAGGAAAATATATTAAAGATATTCAATTAAATAGCTGTGAATTTTCATATTTTGAATCAAATAGTGGAAACGGACTCAATTATTCAAAATGTCTAGTACAAATTGAATTTCATCCTAACCTTACCCTTAGATGACTCGCGAACTACAAATTTACATAATTATGCGAAATTAAAGAAAAGACTTCAGAATGTTTTTATAAAATATGAAAACTTCAAATATACCTGGTTTTATGGCCTAAAAGACCCAAGGAGGCTTAAAATGTATCAATCTAGTTTAAATTTCTTTTGCATAGTGACAGTACACTGAGAAAAATCTATGCAAAATTTGAAGAAAAAAAATAGATCTTCAACAGATGAGTGAACTAACAGCATACGGTGGATAATGCACAGTGGACACAAAGTGATGTCATAAGTCCATTGGACTTTCGGCCCAAAGGACTAAAAAAAAAGTATCTTCAACAGTCTGTGAGACATAGGTGTTAACAGCACCTGGCGAATTTATTGTGAACAACCTTTATTTCAATTTTTTTTTAGATCTGATCAATAGATTTGGCTGCAGGGCACTAGTTTGGTATAGCTAGATTTCCGCCTAAAAATGGCAGTGTGCATGCTTGGCTCATGGACTACACACAAAACCTTTACCCCTGAGGCATGCTGGACACATTTCTGGATGTTCTTTATGTTCGGACAGCACTAACACAATCAAGATTGCAAGTGGGACAAGGTAAAGCACTGATTCAGCAAAATTTCTGCTGATAATTGCCACCCTTGGCTTGATTCAAACACAAAATAACATGTTAAAGTTTAGTATGCAATTATGACAGTCTAGTACCCACCATACATGGGGTCAAATACAATTGTATTTGAAAGTATTTAAATACTTGTTAAAGTATTTGTAATTGTATTCGATATTTAGGAATTAAAAATATTTGTATTTAAATACTTTCCTGAAGTGTTTGACTTTTTCAAATACTTTTTTTCAAATACATTGTTGACATCAGTATTAACATTTCTGTTTCTAGGTCACATGTAATGCCTGCCAAACTGATTACTTTCACTGCAACTTTATCCAACTGTGCTTAATACTGATGAAGACACTTAACAGCAGGAGTCTCCCATGGCCCTGGCAGTGACCACAACTTTTGTTTGCTCAGAGCTAGAGAATGGATGAGCACCTAACAGTGACCATAGGTCAATATCCCCTTTGTTGTTTAGTCAGGCTCCAAGCTGGCACCAGGCTATTCTGGTTTCCTGGTTGACTTTGAAGTTGAGCTGTCACACTTCCTCACAAGATCCTAGCAGTGATTAGCAGTGTCTCTTCTGACTTCTGAGGGAAATATAGGCATTTTTTTACAGACCTCCTGGCTTAACGTTACAAAAAAACATATTTTGGCCTTTAAATCTGCGGATAGAGGTACACCCTAGAACTGTCATCATATGAGCAAAACACTACTTTTATGCCTGTAAACTAGATGTATCAAGTTGCTTCTTAACGTACATAGTAATACATCATGAAAATGAAAAGTATTTGAAAAAGTATTTGAAATACTTTCCAATGTATTTGTATTTAAATACATTTGTTTTTAAAAGTATTTGTAATTATATTTGTATCCCTCAAGAGTATTTGTATTTAAATACATTTCAATGTATTTGACCCCATGTTTGGTACCCACACCAAAAACATGGACTTACAGGTATTTCTTGTTCTCGTAAATATCATAGAGTCCAAGAACATGAGGGTGCTCTATCAACTTCATAATGGCAATCTCTCTCTCAACCTGTAAAAAATAACAAATTGTTCTTAGAATACTGGCTTTCAAACATGGTATTTGCACCACTGGACAAAAAGACATTCACAGTTTTGGCCTGAGGATTAGGAAATGACTACCATTCATGTTTTACAACAACCTTAATTTTAGTCTTAGAGACACATTTATTAGACTTGTCATATGTTGCATTTTCAGGCACTTTTCTAACACACCATCTTAGAATTATCTGACTTTTTATATGTCAAAATATGCATCAAACTACATTATTGGTGACAATTATTTTTAACCAGTCACATAATTTTAAAGATATTTAAACAAACATCAAAATAAACACAACTTGTATATCAAACATCTAACCTTACGGACATAACATTGTCAGAAAGAATCTGCCTGGTGGCACTATTATAACTATAAGTGACTCGTCACAGTATGAACACCACTGACCACTGGTAAGTAAGTTATAGTTGTCCTACTGGGAAGATTCTTTTGAGACAATGTGATGTCTATAAGGTTAGATGTTTGTGATAATATTGTGATACCAATCATCTTGTTTTGCATAGGATTGCAAGGCCATCGGCATAAGCTACATACTCTTGGATTCTCACAATTTAATGGTTTCAATCTCATGTCTATGACCTTACCCAAAAAAATCCAACAGCTCTGGATGAATCTCAGAAATGATTGTGAGCTTTAAAAAATCTGGAATTCCACATTTAATATGGAATTCTTGACCAGCATTAATGGATATAACACACCATATCCTTGAATTCATATTATATCCTGCTATATATTAATTTCGATGTGCAACAAGTAAAAATTGGACCAAGTAGCCCCGAAATCCTTTGGACTATTATTATAGTGAGTTGGAGTTGGTAATTATGAATGAAATGAGTTTTGGCAAATCACAGTCAATGCCTAGTCTCTCCACTGTATCACCTAATTGGTAGTTTCTCTGGTTATCCACATGAGATGACCAGACACAACACCAAATTGTGTGAAAACAGCAGGCAATATCACTCAAATGTATGTATTTTTACTCTATAGTTTTCTATAATATAAATTTCTATCTTTGTCAACTGTCACTTACAAGTGACAGTATATTTTTAACAAGTAGACACCACAGTCACATCGTTTTAAAGACAATTTCTCTAGTTAAGATAACCAGCCACTTTGTATGAATGAAGTGACAGGACTGGTCATTTGTGGCTTTTAATTAAGATGAAGTTATCTACTTTCAATCCACTCAGCCAGCCATGTGATCAGAATGCAGTTGATATCAATAACATGTATTATATAAGTGTGTGTGCGTGTGTGTGCGTGCATGCACTACGTCATTCTGTTTCTAAAATGGTGTAGTTCATAGAATCACTTGACTATTGCTCTCCACTTATCTCTCTGCTGTGAGAGTGATGTCCATGAGTCAGTCTTTATGTCTCTCAGCTTCAGGTTTCTCTTGATGGTATCCTTGAACCGCAGACGAGGGCGCCCTCTCTTTCTGTGACCAGAAGACAGCTAAGAGTATAGAATCTGCTTTGTTAGGCTGTCTAGTGACATCCTCGTGAGGTGTCCAGCCCACCGGAGATTCTTTCTGATCAAAAGATCTTTCATAGATGGCAGCCCTGTCCATTCGAGTATGTCCTTGTTTGTCACTTTGTCCATCCAGGTTATCCGCATTGATTGAACGCAGATGTTGCATCATGAAGGCATGCAGCTTTTTTACCTGTCATCTGTACACTGCCCAGGCCTCGGCTCCATATAGGAGGGTGGACAGCACGATTGCACGGTATATCTTGCCTTTAACCTGCATGGACACATGGTGGTTGTTCGAGAGTCTCTGGCGTGGTCGTCCGAAAGATCCACTAGCCTTAGCCACCCTCCTCTGTATTTCATCCATTACTTGATATATAGTGCTTCCGAGGCAGGTGAATTTCAGAACAGAGTTCAGCTTGTTTCCATCAACTATGATATCCTCCTTGGGTTGGTTTGGTACAGCACCTCGGTCTTCTTGATGTTAATCTTCATGCGGAACTTCTTTGACGCATCGGAGAAAGCATCCATTATTTTCCGCATCTCTTCAGCAGAGTGAGCAACTAATGCACTGTCATCTGCAAATAGCAGCTCTCTCATCAGTATCCAAGTAGTCTGGGTCTTTTCTCTGAAGTGTGCGACGTTGAATAGGTCAGCGCTCTGTCTGGACTGTATGTAGATGCCATCCACCATTGTCTCGGAAAGCCTCGTCGAGCATTGCTGGTAGGAAGATGGAGAAGAGCATGGGGGCCAGTACACAACCTTGCTTGACCCCATTTGTAACACTTGAACGATTCCGAGACTTCCCCTCCAACAGTAACATTCGCCATCATTCCGGTATGTAGAGCCTCAATCATAGTTGTGAATTTCTGTGGGCATCCATACTTCCTCAGTAGCTGCCATAGCCCGGTTCTCCCAACTGTATTGAACACGTTACTGAAGTCGACAAATACCATGTACAGTGGTCGGTCCTGCTCAATGCATGTTTCTTGTAGCTGTCAGAGACAAAATATCATATCCACGGTGCTCCGGTTACCTCTGAAGCCACATTGTCTGTTGAGAATGATCCTGGCGAAGATCTTGCCTGCTATAGAAAGAAGAGAAATTCCTCTGTAGTTCCCACAGTCTGTTCGATCACCTTTCTTGTAGATGGTTACAATGCTGGCATTCTTCCATGCTTGTCATACAGAACCCACCTCCCAGGCATTGGTGATTAGTTGGTGCAGTCTGCTTAACAGATTGTCTCCTCCATGCTTCCATACTTCAGCAGGAATTCCATCTCCTCCAGGTGCTTTGCCATCTTTCAGGCCGGCGATTGCTCTAGCCATCTCAGCCATGGTTGGAATCTCATCGACGCGTCCAGAGCTTCATGATCTATGTCGCCAGGGATGTTGAGTAGCTTGCGGAACTGGAAGTGTTCACTCCATCTTGCCACAACTCTCTTGCTATCAGAGAAGGTCTCCATTCCATCGGTTGATTTCAGGTGAACAGGTCGCTTCTTCTTGGATCCCCACACTTCCTCCAGGTCATTGCAGAAGCCCTTTATGTCATTTTTGTCAGCTACTCTCTTTAGCTCCATTGCCTTCCTTTCCCACCAGTCTGACTTCAGTGTACGGATGCATTTTTTGCAGTCTGCAGGCATCTTTGTATGCTGCAGTGGTGGATCTAGTGCTCCGGGTTTGCAACCCTCTCTGGTGGGATTGGTCTCTTCTGCTGATAAGAGTCTGTAGCTCCTGGTCGTTGGGGTCGAACCAGTCCTGGTGTTTTCTGTATGGCTTGCCAAATTATGTCGTGGCTGTGTCGTATACGACCTGCTGCAGAGCTGCCCATTCCTCATCTGGTGTTGAGCTTTCCTTCTCCTCCCATTGGGTGAGAGCAGGGATCAAAATAGTGGTAGTCCGGTAGTCCAAGTACTACCAGAAATTCGGTTGGACTACCAAACATGGTGACAGCAGTAGTCCGACGGACTGCCACAAGATCTTAGAATATTTTCAAATTGTTTGTTCAAATGTCATGTTATTTTACTTAAATCTGGGCCACTTCTGGACTATCAGATATTGTTTAGGACTACTACATTTCCCAGCTAGGTAGTCCTGCTGACTAGTGACTACCAGACATTTGTTTGTTATTTCTACCCCTGGGCGAGAGCACTGTCCATCTCCTGCTCAAAACTCTCCCTATGGCTGATGGTACTTAGTTTTGCTGTGTTGAGCTTGGTCGGCTTACTTGTCCCTTGCCTGTTGTGCTTTTATTCTTAAAGCCACTTTTGACCTCAGCATCTGGTGATCAGTTCAGCAATTAGCTCCATGCATGGCTCGGGTACTGTGGATGTCCATCCTATCCCAACACCCCGTGATGATGAAGCTGATCACATGCCAGTGTCTGAAACGAGGATTCATCCAAGTGGTCTTGCATTCATCCTTCTGCTTGAACATGGTATTCATCACCATCAGTTCGAACTCAGAGCACAGAGCCAGTAGAAGCTCGCCATTGGAGTTGCATTTCCCAATCCCATGTTTGCCCATGACCAAGGGCCACTCTCTTCTTATCCTAGCATTTAAGTCTCCTACCAACAGTAGCTTATCTGTACGAGGGATGTCACTGAGCACTCTTGCCAGCTGGTTGTAGAAGGCCTCCTTGTTTTCATCTCGGTTTGTCATTGTTGGTACACGCTGATAATTGTAGCAAAGTTGTCCTTGCTCAGAGGTAGTCTCATCGTCATGATTCTGTCACTTACTGGCCGTGGCATTTCTGTCATCCTTTTTAATAGCAAAGCCCAATCCGGCCTCCCTTCTTTCTCCTTCGGGTTTGCCACTCCAGAAGAAAGAGTATTCCAAGTCGTTAAGACTACCAGTCTTTGAGAATTTTTTTTCACATAGGGTAGGCTTGGGCAAGGATTTTTCACTCAAATTAACCATATTGTTGCATGACTTACACATAGAAATATTAATCGTTGTGGAATACAATTTGTATGCATAAAAACGTCATTATGTTATCTCTTTGTACACCAAATTTCGTTCTTGTTCCTCAAATATAACGCGTTCAGTAGCATTTTAAAACAACCCCCTACTCAACAAAAATCGGCCTGTTGCGACACGCCGCCTGTGCTAAGATGCTATGTTGTTACGCTAGCGCGAGCGCCTCATCGTGTTTACCATCCGGGTGAAAATTTAAGCGTAAAATAGGCTTTCTTCTCAAACGTTGCGCCGTGTCAATTTTTGACCAATTCAATCAGAATAAAGCTTATTTTGAAGACAAATTATTGCTCTATCGATTGGTGATACACACTACGCTGAATTAATAAGAAATCGTCCACTAAAACGCAACTAAACATGACAACTTATGTCATGGTCGTATTTCGTGAGCAACGTCGCCGTTTCGCACCAGATCGTGTAGTGTGTGGTACCATTCGATCCGGCGTGAATATGACATTTTATGAATATGACATTTTATTTGTGGGGGCGCATGCCTTTTAAAGCTGGTGGTACTTTTTCCCCGATTCGCGACACTTCATCTTCGAGTCTTCGGCAGATCGCGGCACGCGTTAATAGTAAGTCGCTAATGTCGTATTCCACGCGTATGTTTGCAATTTCTAAACATCACGGCACATAACGGCTACCAGTTGTCTCATGATCAACGTACTGCATTTTATTGATAATTTATAGCGAATAATTCGTCTATTTGCCTGTTGCTAAATCTAAGCCTAAGGGTTTGCCCTTGCAACGAAATAGGCTGACCTAGATATCAACATCACGGTGAGCGCCAGGACTAGTCGATCTTTGTTGTGAGGGGTGTCAAGGAAGCTGTCGAAGCTCGCCGTTTACTTTTCACGTTGTGTTGTTTTACTCATATTATAGATGACAATTATTACAACTGTATTGCCCACACAACAGTAATTGGTACGAAATTCGGCATAATGCGCCGCTATTTCAGCTAGACCAACGACAACCATACGCCGCTGCAATGCCTGCGCCATTGCGATAAAGCCGACTTTCTACTTGTATTCGCGCAACACATGGATTATTACATTTACAATGCCTTTGAAATAGTATAAAACAATTTTATTTAAAAAAAGCAGAGACAAGAAATAACAATTCTTGGAGACGAATTGATCGACCTAGCGTCGTAATTCCATAACATTATAGTTTTTATATCTTTTTGTGTTATTATTATAATTACGTATATGTTGTCAAATCATTTTGAAATTCATTCACCCACATGATGGAATGTATTTCGGAATTTATCAATATTACATATAACAATACTTGTTATTAAACTGATTAGTAGTTCAATTTAACACCAATTATTTTATTAATATATGTTACTATAATCTTATAATACTTTTATTACATTTGGTCATATATGACAACATGTAATCAAATAATATATATATATATATATATATATATATATATATATATATATATATACATATATATATATTACATATATATATATATATATATATATATATATATATATATATATATATATATATATATATATATATATATATATACACACCAAATTTCGATGCCATTAGTCCACGATTATGAATTCAGTAGCATTTCAAAAATGCTTACCAATCTACGAAAAAACTGGCTGCTGCAACATGCTGCCAATGCTAAGCGAATGCATCCTTGCGCGTAACATTAGGTCCAAAAATTAAGCGTAAAATACGCTCTTGTGAAATAAATATTGGGAATAACTGCACCAAATTTTGCAACTCAGTATGCAATTGGCATATCCAATGCATGAATATATATATATATATATATATATATATATATATATTTAATGGTTTCTAAATTATAGATTAGTTAATTATGTCAAAATGTTACACAAAATAGAGAATTTTATTAGAAGAACTCTTATTTCACGTAAACAACACATTTATATGATTGATGTGATAATCATGCAGTAGATATACATAACAACAATACCTGTGCCAAATTAAAAATGTGTAACTTTATTACATGTTTGGCTAGAGCATGGCCAAAATATACCTAATTCTCACTGTCATGGCGGCCATATTGGATACCTAATTTGCATAATTTATGCAAAAAATGAGAAATACCTCAACTCTATTGAAAACTAGTTACACGCCAAATTTGGTTGATCTGTGTTGAAAAGTAAAGATTTTTGTTTGAATCTATACTACCTACCTTGAAGTTTTGACATTCCCCCCCCCCCCTGAGATAATCGGGGAAAAAAGTAAAACGTCATATAAAACCCAAACGACATGGCATGGCTCAATGAAACTTATTTTACTATCCGAATATAATATGTATCTTTCACAAATTCATATTTTTATCGCTTTTAGTGACTTTTTTCAATTTTGTGCTTGTCTCTTGCCAAGTGTCAATTTGCCAAAATAACATATTTCCACATTTTCAATATGGCATATCTCTGGAAATATTAGTCATACCACTCTAATAATTTATGTACATGTTGACCATGTTGTTGTCCTTGGATGCATGTAATATTGAGTTATTCTAGTAATAAGTTAAAAGGTTGTGTTAAGTCAAAAATTGCATTTTATAATAAATTCCTTGCCCAGGCCTACATAGGGTGGCGATGTCGATGTTGTATTTGGCAAGTTCCATTGCTACTAGTGCTGCACGTCGTTCTGGTCGATCAGCTGCTTCTCAGTCGAGGAGAGTCCTGACGTTCCATTATGCAATTGTCAGTAGTTGTCTTCTTCTTCTTCCTAGCTGATTTTCCACTGTCGACAGAAGATGAGGTCAAGCAGCGCGGTCTTTGGTAACCCGGGTGACGGCCGATCCAATATGGTGTTTTGTGCAGTTGTAAATTTCATGGAAGCTGCCAGCAAAAAAGTGTTGAAATGCCACTGACAACTCTCTCCTCTCTCCTCTCTCCTCTCTCCTCTCTCCTCTCTCCTCTCTCCTCTCTCCTCTCTCCTCTCTCCTCTCTCCTCTCTCCTCTCTCCTCTCTCTCCTCTCCCTCTCTCTGTGTCAAGACAAGCGCAAACTATTTGTCCCTGCAGTGGCTTGTCGAGAGATGTTTGGAGCTCCATACATCAGCCGCCCTTGATGTATGGACACACAGTGAAATGGTTTTCTGGTTAGGGTTTGCTAACTTTGCTCCCTTAGTGTTCAGTTCTATCAAGGCAGTGGTTTACAACTCTGCATGGCAGGGGCATCAAACTCCCTGAGATATTTCAATACATGAGGTACTGCAACACTTGCATACCTTTTTCTGATAAATCACTGACATTAAAACTACGATTTTTGTTGGAAGTTGTTACTTTTTATTAGCTCTATTAGACCCATCACCAAAGCGTTGATTTTGTTTCCCTTTAAGATAATTAAATAAGCATCAAAATAAAGTCAACTCGCATTGATGATACAGCTTAATTGATGGAATGCCAATTAGCTATGCTTTCCAGGCCGGCCACCTTAAGTGGGCAAGTACAAAAATCAATTCGCCATTGTACCTTCCTAGCAGGCCACCTATCCTCCAGAGTTAGCATTGCTTAATATGCCCATACCCCAATACAATTCACAAAAACCCTAAGGCTTACAGGTAAAACTTACAATTTGACACCTCATGAATACATGGATTCCCACTAAACTTCCATAAAATAGATAGTCACTATAAAACATATAAATATACAAAAAACTGCTCTCACCTTCAGAATGATTGCACTTACTTTCATCTTTATCAAGACTGAACTCACCTTCAGCAGGACGGATTCACTGAGTTTCTCTCTGTTGACAATCTTTACTGCGACTTTCTTGCCAAGTACACAGTGTACACCCAGTTTCACTAGACCTGCATGAAAAACATGATAATAAATCATGAAGGTTTAGTAATCTCATTGTTGATTTTTTGGGGGAAAGTTCTTTTTCGCAACATTTCATGATATAAATTTGGTAAATTATTACTTTTGGAATATAAAATGCATTTAGTCCTGATGTTCATAAATATTATAATAAAGAATGTAATGATATAACTATGAATAAAATGGAACTGGTGTGCTATACTACATGTTTAGTGCTGTGACATTAACATCTGTAGGTAAAAATGGACCATACATGGCCCTTAGGGTAATTATGAATGAAATGTGTTTTGGTAACTCATAGTCCACTTTACCATAATCTGCAGTAATCATCTATCTGGTTATTCAAATGATATGACAAAAAAACAGCAAGAAATTGTAAAAACAACAATGATTATTCACTCTATAGTTCTCTAGAATATAAATTTTATATCTTTGTCAATTGTCACTTACAGGTGACAATATATTTTTAACCAGTAGACACTGGTCAGATCAATTTAAACATAAATTCTGAGATGACCAGAACATAGCCAAATTGTGTGAATGCAGTAACATAACTTGTCATTAGTGGTTTTTAGTCAAAAGTTATTTATTGTAAGTACTTCCAATCTACTCAGCCAGCCAAGTGACCAGAATGTTGTTTATATCAATAAACTTAAAAGCATATGATATTGTATTATATAATTAATACCATTATTCATAAAATAAATATAATTAAATAAGCATCAAAATAAACTCAACTTGCACTGAAGTGACTGAATTTCTGTGAGGACATGTAGTGTATACTAAGTAGCAATGGTGCTTTATGCAGCGTGGTATGACTGGCATCAAAGCTGTCAAATTATGACACATGATAGTCGGTGTTTTGTATAGGTTTAAAAGTAGCTTGTGGGACTGTAAGGTATTAGAATTTCACGAATTTGCCATGACACATTTACAGTGGAAGGTAAATAAGCAGTGAAAATTTTGATAACAGATCTATTTAAATTTGGTAGGAAATTAAGGAAACATTATAATGGCCGCCTATGGAAAAGGCACTGTGGTTTTAGGCCTATTGTCTAACCTCCACTATGGGGGCCTTGATAGCAGACACTGACAAAATGTGAACAAGCAGGGGAGGCCCTGAGGTGACCTTATAGTTATAAACTGTCAATCAAATACAAATTGTAGTATCTTCACTGTAATCACACAATTGGCACTTTCTCTGGAACTTTATTCATTTGACTGATGACCAGAAGCACAGTCATAATACAGTGTGTGAATGCAGCAGGCAATATAGTTTAATTAATCAAGTAATATAGTAATTTAATTAATTATTATCATTACTATGATCTTCAGAAATTATTTAGTTTTATTGTAATATAATTATAATATTTTATTTCATAAATTCATAACTGTTTGTGGCACTTCACAGCAAACTTTTATTAAGGTATATGCAATAAGAATGCTACCCACAGGTAATATTTAAAAATAAATATTAAGAATACATGTGTCTGCATAATTAACTAAAATTGCCTATTACCCAGGTAGTCATAATAGGTATGGAAATTGTATGTTGTTCAATGATGTCACATTGTTTATGATTATTTTAACAATATTTCTATAAACATCCCACGTGTACTGCGAGCATGCAAGCTTATATTACATATAAGCGATGTTTTTAACAATAACTAAAACAATAACATATTAATATTATTATTTTTAAATGCACCAAAACCTTCTTATTCTACGACCATATATTTCCCATATTCATAATTTCATATTCTGTACAAATTTCAGTGATTTTTTTATTATTACAGTGCATTACATATCTGGTGGTGGAAATATCATTAATAAATCATAAGTAGACAAAATAAATAGCTTCAATAATATTTTCTTATGCATAATATGTATGTATTTGCTGAATGAAAATTATTGTTACGTCATAATTATTTCAATTTATTATTATTTATTACCTTTATATTCATTTATTACTATTGTTTTTATGGAATTTGTATAGGTTCTTTTTAATACTGATAGGTCACGTTAATTCATTATAATAATAGACACATGTATTTTCATTATTAATTTTTAAATATTATCGAATGAATGAATATTTATTTTTTGAATTAATATTTACTTTTTGGAATCGTACAAAGCAAACAGTATGTATAAACAACAAATGTAACAATCAATTATATCATGTACAATTCCGGGCAGACAGCGGAGCCAATTAAGGCTGTTACCAGTTGGTTTATAAAATAAATATAATAATTATTATTACGAAACCATTTCTCCTCAATTAAACTGGTCGCTGCTAACCCTACCATAGGTCCATAGCTGTATAAACAATGATGTTATATTAATACTTCCACATGCAACACATACTTATAGGTTTTTTTATGATTTCAAGACCAGGTGTGTAAAATGTAACAATATTATTCAAATATAAATGTTCAATTGACATGTATAGCAAACGTGTAGTAATACCAACTAGCGACAATGACAAGGATATAATACATACATATATGAACAGGTATTTTTTATTGAATAAGCTTCAGCTAGCTCTTCATACTCGTTTACAACAACTGCTTTCGGTGATACTGCAAAACTTTTTATGTTTAAAAAAATGTTTTTTGCTGTTTTTTGGGCTATCTGTGGGTAGTTTTCTTCTTATTGTATTTTTTAATAGCAGTATGTTGTGAAGCACCACAACCAAATATGGATGTGGCACTATATAAATAAAATATTATTATATATAATAATAAAACTTATAATTTCCTGCAAATCATAGTGATGATAATAATTGATTATTATTATATTATTTATAAGTAATTAAACTATTTCATGCATGCTAATGCAGTAAGTAAGGTTTATCAATATTCTTGTGCACAAAAGTGCCGTCTAACGGTCTTTTGTGTAAAGCTAACTTATATAGCAATTTTAAGGTACCACAGAGCGGCCGATGAAGTTGCCGTCGAGATATGTTTATTTGTTTTGTGACTTTTCTTTGTTAGAGGAATGCAAGTTATTTTATTTTATAACGTAGTAAATTTATATGTATGTAAGATGAAATCTTGAGGAATTTGGCGACTGTTGGTGGTCGTTTTCATGGTTAGATCAATCCAACCCAGTCGTCTGGCATCCACTCTGTGTCTGTGACTGTCCCAATGAATCCACCACTGGACAACTGTTTCAGTTCTGGTCGATCGATTCAAATGGTAACAAAAAGACAACTTACTGATACTGTCTTTCACTGTACTGTTGCTACAAGCATATGATGAACAGTGTGGCGTATTGCTGTCGCGATTTCGTTGTAAACCGACGTATGGCACTTACAGCGAACCGTTTGAAAGCTGAACCAGCAGACGACTTTATGACGTATTACTTTTCCAAAGTGCAGATAGAAGAGCTCTGGGTTTTGATTGGTTGCATGAACCAAGATGGGCACATTCATGGCGTCAGTGATTTATCCAGATTTTCCCACTTTAAGACCACTTTCCGAGGAAACCACTAATGTGAACAATTGCATTGTAGATGCAAATGGTTAGCTTGTGTCAGGGTTGGGTTCAAACACGTATTTGTATACCAATTTTTTTTGTATTTGTATTGGAATTCATAAAAGGGCATGTATTTGTTATTTGGTCTGTATTTGAAAAGTATTTGAAAAGTATTTGCAAATACTTTTCATGTACATGTACCACAAGCCGACGAACACCCTCCGCTCGATGGTAGTACACCCTAAAGACAAAACACCTAAAGAACACCAATGTGGAACCATCTATAACGTTACGTGTGACATCGACAGCAGCCTCACATACATAGGTGAAACCAAGAGAAAACTCAGCCAGAGATTCAAAGAACACACAAACCTGGATAAACCAACAGGAGTAGGAGACCATTGCCGGGCCACAGGACACTCAGTGTCATTGAAGAACACAAAAATACTGACCTGTGTATCCAACTGGCACAAGAGAAAAGTGAAGGAGGCCATATACATCAGACAGAGAGCCCCTACCATGAACAGAGATCAGGGATACCATCTGCCTGCCATCTACAACCAAATTATCCCGCCGAAATCTGAGGCAACACACGTGACACCAATACGTGAACAAGGTCCGTAGCTTACGGACCAAAACGTCGTACTCGCTTCGACATAAAGCTCCAAAGTAAGTTAATAATACTACACGTGTACAATACACAACCCTTGTCCGACCAATACTTGAATATGCGTCAGCATCATGGGATCCACACTGCCTAAAACATATTAAAACCTATTAGAATCCAAAGACAAGCTGCCAGATTTTGCACACAAAACTAAATTCTAGAGAGCCAGGAACAGCATAGCTTTATGTAGAGACCCGTCCACCCGTCATTAGGACGGGTAAAAACGAATATGGACGGGCAGAAATATGGGTGGACGGGTGATGGACGGGGTAAAAAATGAAGGAGCAAAAAAAAAAGGTCTTCCAAAACCATAGATATTGTCAGTTATGTCTTGAAAGTGAGTGTAAATGGTGTCATATGTGTGTTTGGCGCCCATTTCAGGTCATCAGGCACACTTGAAAGTTCGTAAACTAGCTTAACAGTTAACATCCATGTGTCCACCAAAACATGTGTGACTGGCAATAATTTTATCCTGCATAAAGCCCTGAGGAACAGTAACCCAACTTCTTAAAGACCTCCAGTGGGACACCCTCCAAACAAGAAGAAAAATTAAGACTTATATACAAGATGGAACATAACCTTATAGATATCCCACTAGATCACAATATCCAACACAACACTAGATCCTTACGTAAAAATGACAGTCAGTTCTTGCAAATTAGATACCCTGCAAACATAATTGGAAACAACTTCTTCCCAACCACAATTAAAGAATGGAATCCCCCCCCCAAACACTGTCTCAAGTAAATCACTAAACTCATTTCAAAATAATTTAATCCAACATTTTAACAATTAAGTGAAACGACCACCCATGCGCATTGACGTGGTGTGTCCCCAGGACATTTTGCCAGTAACAGATACAGAAGTCAAGATGAAACGTTCAGACAAAAGCCTCTACAGGTAAAAAGAAATTGAAGATCTTGAATTGGATATAAAAAGAAAAGAACTTTCCTGATAAATGTTCAGTAAAATATGTAGTATTATCATTCAATTCGGCGTGAATTTTTTTCTCGGAATAATTAACAAAATGTTTTTGTTGTTGTAAAATTGCAGTTTAATTTACTTGAAGGAAACATCATTGATTTTGATTAATTTCTATTTAATCAGAAGAAAATAATAAAAAAAATGGTAAAGAATCATCGACAAGATCATATCTGTGTTGGAATTTTAATTTGAAATTTCATAAAATTGCTGTTCCGTTAATATTTCATCTACGTACGTGAAACAAGCATCATTGCATTTCAATTAGTGATTATGACCAGGTGCAAGGGGAAAATAAAAAAATAGTGTGATTTATATGCTAAATTACATGATATATTAGCAAGCCGTCAGAAAACATCATGAAATTAAATCACTTAAATATGAAACGAGTTATAGACGTTATGTCCCAAGTCACTTATGTCCCAAGTCGCTTATGTCCCAAATATTGTGGACGATGTCCAAAAAACAAGATGCTAAGTAACAGTTAAAATATGAAATGGACTTGAAATGTTCTACAAAGAGTGCCATCATTAGTGTTAATATATCAACAGATTTATGTTAAGACTAATGTGCAAAAATAACATAAAAACGTAATAATAAATTTAGGACATATCGTCTAGGACATATGTGACTAGGGACATAACGTCCATATCCCATATGAAACAACTACCATTATACTACTGACTACTATCAGCGACCATTAACAAAAAACATTCTAATGAACATTTTGGTCGGAACACTCTACCCTATCTTAGTATCTATAGTCTAGACAACAAGTATCACTATGCCTCTATGGCTATGCCTAGGGCTAGGCTATGCCATGGGCCTGGCTATGTCAGTATATAGTATGTGGATGGGCATTACGCCGGCTAAGCCTAAGGCTAAGCTACTTGGTATTTCTATCCCGCTACAATCTGTGATTCTGAGATGAGTCCGACCGGTATCTGACATTGGACTGGTGAAAGTGGTACGCCTCTGGCTGGGGTGTGTTGTAGTGTGGAGACGTCTGTAGTCAGAATCAGAGATGTCGGATACTCTGACTTTGTCTCCGAGACTGAGTAGTGAGTGAACGAGATGGTTACCTGTTTGGCCTTTTCCCAACGTTTTCTCTAGCCGATAAGGTCCCACATATTGTTCTTCTCGGTGCGACATAGTCCGTATAAATCTCTTTCACGTTGTGATTTTTGGATAAGTTATGTGGATCAGCGATAAATATAAATAAAATCCTTTTGTCGCGAGACATCAAAGTCGCCATTGACACCACTGCGGCGAAAATGTTTACATCCGGGTATTTAATTTAACTGCTCTTCGAACATTCGCTAGGTAGCGCCACTTTCACAACTGGAAATTACTGATGTTGAAAATGGCCTGGTTGGCAACAAACAACGATTTGTGTGCTTTACGTATTTACCTTTTTATTGTTGCCATACTTTTGTGTGGTTATATACAAACAACATTTTCTAGCGATGGTAAGAGTACAGTTCAGATTTACGAAACGGCGTCGTTTCATAGCTTTACGTTCATGTATTATATTGTATATCGGTTGAAATCCTAATAAAATTATATAAATAGGCCTAGAGTCCTAGTGGCTAATCATAAACATAACGCAGCTCTGCGAATAAGGTCACAGTCGCAGAGCAGTGACGAATTAAGAAAACAGTTGCTATTATTCGCAGAGCTGGTAGGAAAGGGTGTTTATTGGATAATTAGAACTCGGTGCGTAGGTTTTACTAGTTGCTTACTAAATACAGTTGGCGTATGTTCATAGTTTTTTTCTAAATATTAGTTTGACCTAACAATGACAGGCACTTCGAAAAAAATCTGCTGCCACGGTGATTTTACGTGCGCACAAAGCCGCGTACCGACAGCGTCGTCTCGTTTACTTGGACATGGGTAGCGTTTTGTTTTAACACATTCGCGCGCATTTTTCGTAATTGAGGTCATCGGCTTGCAGCTCCATCTTGAACTTGGTGGTAAGTCGAACTTTATTTATGTCGTTTTATTTTTTAAATTTGACCAAAATTAAGCTAGATGTCATTGTTATGATTACGTAGCTGTGTTTCGTTAATAATTTACAAAATACATATTATAATAAGAACAAATATTGTGTGTTTTTGTAATATATATTTTTATTATGTTTTATTTCAGAAATCTTGCACCTGAAAATTACACACATTTGTGTATGCTGCCATAATTACAAGCTTCATCTAGCTGAAGATGACACAGCAACACATCTACGCTGTCTGAAGATAAACTCATAAAGTCCCTGTGGCTGTGACCATGTACACTGCAGTTTTAATAGATAAGAACACAACATCATGGTTCGAATTTAGTGGGGCCCCGCTGGCCCCCACATTTACTGTCGGGTCCCCAGATGTCCAACTCTGTGGGTCTGACTGGCCCCCAGATCAAACATATCGGACTACAGACAATTATTAAAAAAAATATGGCCTGACAATTTCCTATCTCAAAGGCCAAGCACAGAACATGTCATTATTCACTATCAGTAAATGATGCTGGCTGCTGCCTGGGGTTGGGATGGGGGTGTGGGTGGGTGGGTGGGCCGAAGGTTAAAATTGATTGACAAGAGGTTGCCAAGGTGAACAAACCTGTCAACTATGCCACGGGAAAGAATTAATGACCTAGGATTGTGTTACTAGGAGTAGACATGTCTTAGACATAATCTACTATGAAGTCCTACAATGTCAGTGAACTGTCATTCTCCGTAATGCGGTGGCATCGCATCAAGCCTTGATTTAAACAGTTTATGGCCAATACTGTTTTAAAGTACATGAATGGTGGTAAAAATGAAAAAGATGAATGAAGAAGACAATAAAACAGTAAAAACAGCCTGGAGAGTCCAGCCAAGATTGTCAGTAACTGCTGGCCCACACTCATTTTAGGCTAAATTCTAACCCTGAACATTATTGCATGGCTTGAACAAAACTATTTGTTAGTTAACTGTGAGGGTACATATCCTACAAAGTCGTCAATATATCATAGGCATCATCTGCATACACTAAATAATTACAGTTTATCTCACTGAATACATAATACACTGAACATACTGATACAGTGTCCTTATTTACTTTTCTCATCAGTCATGGACATCATGTTGAATAATACTTTACCACTTAATTACAAGACACTGGAATTAGATGGTTTCAGTACAACACGGGACACACTGGATTATGAACATTCCTGCATTGATCTTGCAGAATATTACAAAAAGACAGTATTATGAGGTGGAGTAATGTGAGCAGCTTCTTCATCTTGCACTTTATCCCTGTGGGTGGTAACGCAGAATGCAGTCTTGCGTTTGGCACACAAGATGTTGGAGTCGGTGACGAAACACTGAACATTTATAAATATTACTTCATCAAGTCCATGTCAAAATACAGAATATTATGAAACGGTAACAATGTATTACTGGCCTCTACTGAGCCTGCAGCATTTGTCCAACCTGTATACACACGGTCACCCATAAACAAGTAAAGTATGACAACTGTGCTTCATTGTCATATGTTGAGTTAGCTATTTAGTTAATATTTATTAATAACATTATTATTCATGTTGTAATGACATGTATTTATTGATGGTTGATCATAATGTTTCATGTGGTTCTAAACATTGCATAAATTATATTTATTTCATAATTATTTACTGCAGGCTTTAATCAAAACATAACTATTAGTCGAGTTAGCATGCCAACATTAGCCAATATTTTTATTAATGAAGTTAGTGTTAATATGAAATTACTGGCTAATGTATATTTACTACCGTAATTAATGTGTGAATGTTTTAATAATTATGGACATTACTGCCTTTTATTCATGTGTACATCTATACAAAGCACGGCAACTAATTTATTAATTGGTTTATTTATTAATATTACATAACTGTTTAATTTATACCTCTTACCATAAGTAAGGTGGTTTGTCAAATTTCATGTTTATATAATATTTAAAACATATTCATGGACATCGTGGCATTTTACAAAAATGTTTCTGTCTGTCGAGGTTTCCCTTTAATTATTGCTTATTAACTAATTAATTATTTTATTATTACATGACTAGTTAATATATTTTATTCTCTTTATCAATGTGGTTATGCACTGCATAATAATGTATAAATATCTTCATATTTATTAACTCTGCTGGTCTTAATTAGAATGTTTTGGTCTGTTAACTTGGTGCACTACTTAACTAGTATGAGCTAATTAACTGAATTAATTAGTATGAAAAAACATCAATATTGAAAATTTATTTCTCCATTCGATGTATTTCAAAATACTGCAAACAGTATTTTAATAGTTATATAAATAACAAAGTTATGCTATTTTAAAGTCTATTTTATTCAAATATCAACAGAAAATACAAAAGTGAGCTCGTTTTACTATTATAAGAGATATACACATTTTGCACAATTTTCCCGTCTTTAAATCGCAATACCTTTGGATATAATACCTTTCATTAAATACCCGGCTAGACAAGGTAACTGTACCACTGTTAGACACAATCAAGAGAAACAGCATGTTCACATTCGCCAACTGTCTTGATCCCCGAAAGAAGGAAAAGCAAAGTCGGGATACTGAAACAATACCATGCTCATCACACAGACTAGAATATGCTAGAATTCTTCAATTTCGAGAACCAACGGGAGCCTCCTGCTCTATCAGACCGAAGTTCACTAAGAGCTGGGACCAAAATCGGACATCCTTAAGTGTATCCATGCGCCAACAGGCCACGCCATTCCAGCAACACAAGCAACAGTTCAAGTCGCTGACATGGCTGCCATCATTCATATGGTGCCTCCGACCAGAGCATTAACATTCGATGAGTATGTACCATTGCACATTGTGCCTTTCTTGAAAGCTCAGATGACTACCATGGTTCAACGTATCGATGCAGTCTGGGACGCTTACACTGTACAAAACCTGAAATCACAGACACAGCAGCGGCGTGGGTTGCTTGCATGTACTTGACTCGAACCAGATGGAGATGGCAGCACTCCAATCCCCAAACGGGACTGGTAATCGTACCTGAACAATGTTGAAAACAAGAAAGAGCCTTTGTCAGTAAACAGCTGGCTAAAACTGACATGGATGGAATACTTCTCATTAGCACCTACCTGGTAGTCTGAGAAAGTGCTCTCCAACAAGCCATTTGATGTGTCAGCACTCCAGCCCTGCAACCATACAGAAGCAGATACGCGTATCATCCTGCGTCTAGCTCATGCATCGTCTCAAGGACATGATAAAGCATTTGTGCGTACTGTCGATAGTGACATCGTTGTTCTTGCCATCGCTTTCTATGAACAGCTTAGCCTTTCAGAGCTTTGGATTGGCTTCGGTAGTGGGAAAAGCTACAGAGATATCCCGGTCCACAGCATCCACGCACAGCTCGGTCTTTCAAAATCATTAGCTCTACCACTCTTTCATGCCCTCACAGGTTGTGATACAACGTCTCAGCTTCTTGGTTGTGGGAAGAAAACGGCGTGGACTGCATGGAACAGTACACCGGCTATAACAGATACAATGACCATGCTCCAGAATCTTTCACAATGGAATATGTCCACATGCAGTGTATTGAGCGATTTATTGTGCTGATGTACAGCAAGACATGTGGTTCTGCAACTGTAAATGATGCTGGGCACCATCTATTCTCAAATGGCAGTCGTTCCCTTGACAGTAGTCTGCCAACCCAGGCAGCACTCTTCGAACATGTTGAGAGGTCTTTGCTCCATGCTAGTTTTATCTGGAAACAGTCAACCACTTGTCACCAGGAAATCCCTGTCTTTGATAAATGTGGATGGGAACAGGATAAGCACATCAAGCAATGGCAGGTCTCGCCTTTTGAAAAACCTTGGAGAGCTAAACAGCGTCCTCCTCAAGATGCCCAGGAGAGCTATTTGAGCGCTAAAAATCGTCCTAAAATGGCCCAGGAGAGCTATTGATATATGAAATATAAACATGAAAAACTTACGAAGAAACAAAGCCGGTTTTATAAATAATACATTGTATTACAATTGACACTTGTGCAAAACAAATTATATAACACACAATCCCATGTCCATAAAATCATCAAATACAACGACCAGAATGTGAAAACATGTCATAGTTAAACTCCACAAAAGACCCTTTCATCGTCGCCGTCAAAGAATGCCTTGGCTAGGTTGAGGAAGGGAACGGCACGGCGGCGCCATTTCATGGAGCGCAAGCGCGCTCCTCAAAAGGCAAGGCCTGCAATGGCTCCCATTCTGGACCACCGAGGCTGACGCAAGCAAGGCTTGTTCCTTCCTCTTGCACTGTGGATGCACAAACTCATGCAGGGGGAATTGTAAATGCAGCAGGGCAGGCCTTCGTTGCACGCCACTGTGCAAGTGCGAGGCTGGCTGCCTAAACAACGATGACATAGATGCAAACCACTGAACTGTACTACTGTAACATGTAGTAAATAGGTGAATTGCTGGATGACGTTTTATGATCATATGAATATGTATTAACCCATTAGCACGCAGCCTATTTTAACATGAAGCCTGTGGCTCCTCAAATGTTTGACCTAGATGTTTAAAAATATTGCTTGCGCCATTGTCTTTGCTCTAGCGCCTTTATTATTTAATTCTTGCAATAGCATGTTGTATGCATGTTGTAGATAATAACGGTACCTACACAGTGGTGTCAAAACTGTTTTTATAACTTTAAAATATGTTGACCATTTCTTGGTTGACACTATGACAGTTTGAAACTTTTTGTAAAATAACTACTTTGTTGCGGTGTAACTTTGTTATGCTTGGAATTCTACTGCTACACGTTTGGTTTATTTAAAAGAACATTCAATTATCTACACACTGGTATAATTTTTTTTATAATATATTACACATTTTAGCTGTACACGTGGCCAACTGCTGGCTGGAGGATATTTTTAAATGTCCAAAAACAAAAACTATTGCTGTTAAATTTCGAAAACGCGGTAAATATTTTTGAGAACGGAAGTATCCAAAATAGTCACAATTTAATGTTATATGTCTAGATAGGTATCGCATTTATTGCATCTCTTAGTTACTAGATACAACCACGTAAAACAAATTCAAACGCTGTGATGTATTCGCTGGCCGGCTATGGCCGACCTGAGGAGATTCGAGGTGACCGTCAATGCCCGACTTGAGTGCTAATCGGTTAAACACTATTATTATATTTTTATTATGTGCATGTGTACATTTTGTTTCAAAACAATGGTGTATTATTTAATTATATGTAATTTTACACATATTTGTTTTGCACGAAACCTTAATGTTAGTTTCTAACATATATACATATATTATGTTTCTTGAACAAATTATTGATGCATTTGAATTGGATTGCATTCCCACTTGACCTAGTGAAAATGTTTTTAAAGACTTGATATAATCACCTTGACCTTCATCATGTAATTAGTCTTTTAGTATTAATCCAATATTTAAAAAAAATAGTAATAACATTTGAATTTTTGACAGGTTAACATGTTTGTTATGAATGCATGCCCAACTTAACTAGTCTTTTGGAAAATAAATTTTGATTTAGTCTCAATTTATATTTTCTACTACAAATTCCATGCCATAATTTTCTGGGTCGAAAAACATGTATTTCGGGGTACAGATGTGCTTAAATGCAACCTTATCACATGCAATTCACTTCAAAACATCAAAATAACACCAGAAATGGACTCCCCATATTTAAAAACCCGTAAAAAGTGGTGTCATTCATGGTTGTACTACTTTTGGTTCTCAAGTTATGACAGCGGCCTACTCCGGAAGGCGGCCATCTTGGATTTGTCCAATATGGCCGCCACAGCTTGGCTCCCTCAAGAAATTCGTATGTTATGGTCATATCTACACCTAGTCCAAAATTGGTCCTTGTAGAACGATTTGAACAATTATGATTAAGCCCCCTGACTAAGTTATATTTTTTGCAATTGCTATACTCGTATTTTATACGTTTCTTGACTATATTGATGAATAATGTTATAAATTACAACACTGCCACCTTTGTTGTACGGAACTGAACTACAGGAGATAAAACTAAATCAGTGATTTAGCAATTTATATGTTTTTCTTGTACATATATTATATTTATTTCTTATAACTTTTAACTACTACTGAACAGAGATTTACTCTATATAGAGTTTATTAATATTTTAACAACATGCATAGCAACTAGTCAAAGATTCTCTCCTACCTGCTCTGCAAATACCGCATCAGAATTTAAGCAGAAAAATATTCACACATATCACAACTGTAATGTATATATATAATATATATATATATATAAAAGTTAATAACAAATATTAACAAATATATCACATGTCAATATATATATAGATTCACCCTATGCATTTATGTATTGATGTTGACCCATAGTTCTTTCATGTCCTGCATTTTGTTATCCTACTTTTGCAATGATATCCCCCACAATGATCAAGAGGTCATGCCGTAATATTTTCCCAACCTCTGCTTGAAGGCTTGAGTAAAGTTATATTTTTCCTCATCTTCTCCATTGTTCGTTGGAGCATAGCACTGTAGGATGCTCATGTTTACTTGCTTCCCTCTAAATCTAGCTTATGACAGTCTTTCACTGATATGTTTCCATTCCACATGTGAATTCCGTAGCCCTTTCTTCACAATTAAGGCTTCACCTCCATGGTGTTGGCCATCATTCCTGCCAGAATATAGAATTGTCTCTCCTGTCTGTATGTTGTGCCTGTCCTTCTACATTCACTGAGTCCTAAGATGTAGATTCTATTTTTTCTCATTTTTGTGTGACTTGAGCGGTCTTGCCTGTATCGTACATATTCTGAACATTCCAGAATCCTGTTTTTATCTTGGTGTTTACCTCTACAGCCTACGGTCTCATGGTGATTGGTATTACCAACAACTTTCTCTGTCACTGGTCATTCTTGCAGAACACAGAGAAGTAGAGTTCCTTGTTTCCGTTTTCATATCATTGTTGTTATCAGGGGCGAGGTTGGCCATGGTTATTCATCTTCTTTATCGGCATCTTTTCTACCCTCACTTATCTCTCTACCTTTTCTATCAACAGTCTCCAACTCCCTCGGTCTTATGCTGTTGTTCTCCATTCTCCTCCCACTCTTTCCAGGTCTCTCTTAGCGCATTCCTCCCCTCACATTATTTGTCTTCCTTGCCACCTGTTTCCCTCCACTTTCTGGGCACCTGATCTCTGCCAGTTCATCATCTCCCATTCTTTCCACATGACCCAAACTACTCACCAGTTTCTTGTTAAAACTTTCCTTCATTCCAACCTCCACACCCATTTTGTCCATTCTTCTATTATCTGCTGTATTCACTTCCACAATTCTAATTTAATTGTTTTCACAAACCTGGCCTTCTCTTGTTGTTTTTAGTTCTTTGGGCAAAACAAGTGCAGTGGACTTATGGCATTACTTTGCATATGGCATCTGCCATGCGCTATTAGCACTCAGATCTCAGAAATTGTTGGAGATCCATTTTTCAAATTTTGCACAGACTGTTACTGTAACTATACACACAAAAATGTAAATTTTATTGACACATTTTAAAGCCACCTAGGGTTATTTAAGGCGAAAAACCTGATCCAGTTTAAGTTCTCCTATTTTATTCAAAACTGTTCTGTATTTGTTCCAATAATTGTGCACATACATATCATTGTACACAAGAAATTTGTAGTTCAATAGTGTTTTGTAAGGGTATCTCAGGGCCTCCCCAGAAAGTAAAATGTAAAAATGTTGCCTGTTTCTGCAGGTCTTTTAGGAGATCTCAGGACACGGGACTCCTGTGGTGATTGTGTTTAGGTGTGACTGCTTAACTAAAATACTCTGTAGGGGCAGTATCAATAGATAGCAAAATAGAGTATAGGGGGCACACTGCCTAACAAATTGCTTGTCCCTGACCCTGGTATTTGTAGGGGCTGTATCAATGACCCTGCAGATCCCTGTTATACTGGACAGTTGCTGCCTGTATATTTTAAGCTATATCTGCATTTAAACCAATTTTATATGCAAGTTGTGTTTATTTTGATGTTTGTTTAAGTATCTTTAAAATTGTATAAATTTGGTATATATTGGTTAAAGATATAGTGTCACCTGTAAGTGACAATGGGGTTCCACAAATCCACGTTAGTCGCTAGAAGCGCTAATACGCAACTATACCCTAGTTGCGTATCAGCGCCTCTAGCGACTAACGTGGATTTGTTTGCATGTTTTGCTGAACGCTTGTTAAAAAATTAATCATCCTCAATTAGCTATTTACCGTGCAGGCGCGTAGCCAGCAGTAGTTTGTATGAGTGGGCATGCCATATGTGTGATCAATAGACAGAACAGCATGCCGTGGTGTGGTCAATAGACAGAACAGCCAAAACAACGCCATCTTGGCACTGAATTCAACCGAACGTCCCGCGACGTTTCATCGACTGTAAATGTACATTAATGTAGACATTATGCATTCATTAAATTCATTTTGACGGACATATTATACGATATAAATATTAAACTATGTAGTAAACTATGTACACGTAGCAGTCTCGTGTGGTGCATACGGTGAGCTGTAGATGATTTTAAACATCCTTTCCCACATCGAGCCAGCACACCTGTCGTCGGGCCACCAGTCAACGTTCCATCAGCTGTAAATGTACATTAATGTACATATTATGCCTTCATATTGACGGACATGTCAGACTATATCCATGTTTAGCTATGTGTGGGGCTTCGGGGTCATGCGAATTCAACAGCTGATTGTGGGATGATTTAAACAAGCGTTTCGCAAAATCTTCCGCAACACAGTGCCGCATTTTAGACACGTCAAGAATACGTAAAGGACAGCACACAGATCCTAGTTGCATCAGAGCACCCTCTGTCGGATTAGTTATTGTGGCACCTCATTGACAAAGATAGACATTTTATATTCTAGACAACTATAGAGTGAACATTAATTTGATACTGCCTGCTGCATTCACACAATATGACTCTGTGTTTCTGATCATCTCATGAATAACCAGAGCAAATGCCAATTAGCTGATTTTAGTGAAGATACAGCTGTACTACAATTTGTATTTGATTGAATGTTTCTAAGGGCACATCAGGGCTTTCCCAAAAGGTACATATCCACATTTTGTCAGTGTCTGCCATGAGGCCCCACTGTGGAGGCTAGGCAGTAGTCACCATGGACAATTGGACATTGTCCCTTGGCTCCCCACTGTCATGCACTGAAGCCCAGGTGGCCTACCTGGAAAACTAATTGTTATTTCATGTAGTAAGCTGTCATTTCAATTCAAGTTGACATCAACTGCATTCTGATCACTTGGCTGGCTGAGTGGATTATAAGTAGTCAACTCTTGACTAAAAACCACTAATGATATGTTGTTGCACTCAATTTGGCTGTGTTTCTGGTAATCTGATATGGATAACCAGATCAATTATCTTTAAATGTATGTGACTCTGGTTTTTACATATTGTCACCAGTAAGTGACAGTTGACAAAGATAGAAAATTAATATTCTAGACAACTGTAGAGTGAAAAATCATACACTTTATTGATACTGTCTGCTCTTTTTACAAACATTGGCTGTGTTTCTCATATGAATATCCAGAGAAAAGGCTAATTAGGTGATTATGGTGAAGAAACTAGGCAGTGACTGTGATTCACCAAAACTCATTTCATTCATAATTGTGGAGTGGCACGCTATTGGACCAAATGGTGTCTGGTAACTTATGACATATGTGATGCTAAACGTTGTTATTTGAAAAGCATGATTCTGTTTTTTCTTTGCACCTCTTTCTGAGTCAGAAACAAACACTGTCATGAGAAAAGAAGAAGCTATTTGTTAATAGTGCTTTTTCAAAACAATTAAACTCTGCATTATGTCATAAGTTATGGTGTCCACAACTTTATCACCATACTACCACATCCCAGTGTTATGCTAGTGCCATAGTTTTATTCTCCTTCACCTTTTCCCACTAGGTGGGGTCAGCGGCCCGATTTCTTGATATCCAGACTGTTCTGTCCTGGGCATCCTCCGGGGTGATCCGCAGTTCCTGCATATCCCTTTGGACACAATCCACCTCTTGGTCTCACTCTTGGTCTTTTTCCTGGCACTATCATGTCAACAACTGCTTTCACTTTGTTGTTTTCTTCCATTCTCTGCATATGTAGTCTAATTTCTCTGACTTTCTCGTGTATGCTATTTACTCCTAGCTCCTTTCTTATGTCCACACTCTTTACTTTGTCTATCAGATTTACACCTATAATTCTTCTCAACATCATCATCCCTGTTTTCTCAAGAATCTGTTCCTCCTTCTTTCTAACTGTCCAACATTCTGCTCAATGCAGAAGTTCTGGTCTAATGAGCTTGATCTTTAATTTCCTTGGCATTTTCTTGTCACTGATAACTCCGGATAGGTCTTTCCATTTGCCCCACGCTGCACTAACTCTTGCTCTTGCGGCTTCCTATGATCCTCCTTCTTCACTGATGGTGACACCTAAATACTTTAATTTATTCACCTGTCTGAGGCTCGTGCCTTGGGTGTCTTTGATGTTTGCTTTTGTTCCTCTCCTGCTGCTGACCATCTCTTCCGTTTTCCCTGTATTGACTTTTAGTCCCTTGCAGACACCAATACACCAGATCCCTGGGCACCCTGTCATAAGTTTTTTCCAAATCTACGAAAGTAAAGAACAAATCCTTGTGCACTTCTAGGTGTTTTTCTTGCAGTTGTTGTATGATCAATACTGCATCTGTTGTAGCTTTCCCTGGACTAAATCCAAATTGCATGTTGTAGACTGTGATCAGTTTTTTGAGTCTGCGCGCTAGGATCTTCTCAAACATCTTCATCCCATGTTCCAGCAGCTTAATGCCTGTAAAGTTCCCACATTCTAGTGGGTCCCCCTTTTGCTTGTATATGGGGATGATCTCACGTTTCTTCCACTCTTCTGGCATCTGTTCCTCTTCCCAAACTCTCTTCAGTATTTCATGCATCATGTCCACTCTCCCCTAGGTGTTTGATAAGGTCTATCGGGAGGCATGAGCATCATGCAGCTTTTTCATTCTTCATGCTCTCTATGGATTTCTTCACCTCTTCCCTTGATATTTCTTGGTCTGGTCCTTCTACTGCTGGTACTTCTCCAAGCTATTCCCGGGCATTTTCTATGTTTAGTAGGTTGCTGAAATACTCTCTCCACCTCTCTTTGATCTTTACGTCATCTGTTAGCATCTCCCCTATTTGGTCTTTAATCACATTCACTTCACCAATGTCTCTTCTTGATCTTGCCCATTGTTTTGTCACCTTGTAGATCATCTGCTC
The DNA here is from genome assembly GCA_964017155.1 of Oasisia sp. SBJ-2009. Taxonomy (NCBI): domain Eukaryota; kingdom Metazoa; phylum Annelida; class Polychaeta; order Sabellida; family Siboglinidae; genus Oasisia; species Oasisia sp. SBJ-2009. Next base: position 31,800,223 of record OZ024857.1, on the reverse strand, counting down.
ACCATCCTCTGTTTCCATCTGTCATACCACTCTTTGTATGCCTCGTTTTTAGCTTTGGCCACAGCAGCTTTTGCCTCTCTCTTCATGTTCTTATAGGCCTCCTTCAGTTCGTTTCCACCCTGCATCTGCCTTTTCTTGAATGCATCCTTTTTCCTTCTCAGGCTCTCCTGTTCTCTTCATTCCACCCCCAGGTCTCCCTCTCCAGGTGTTTCCCTCCTTTGGTCCACATATATCTTCTGCTGCCCTCATAATGATTTTATTAAATAATTTCCAACTTTCTTCTGCATTAGTGTCTGACTCCAGCTGGTATTCCTCTATTCATTAGTGTCTTACTCCAGCTGGTATTCCTCTATTCATTAGTGTCTGACTCCAGCTGGTATTCCTCTATTCATTAGTGTCTGACTCCAGCTGGTATTCCTCTATTCATTAGTTTCTGACTCCAGCTGGTATGACTCCTTTGTATTCTGTCACTTTCTTCCCTTCAGAGTCCCGATCTTAATCCTCTTTTCTCTGGTGCTTCTCTTCTCTTATGTGTGTCCTTAGGACATAGCAGCCGATGCTCAGATACAACCTCTTCTCCTGGTATTACCTTGCAGTCTCGCATTTCCTTCAGATCAGCTCTTCGTGTCATGAGAAAATCAATTTGTGAGCTGTTCCCTCCATTCTTATAAGTGATTAGATGCCCTTCCTTTTTGTTGAAGAAGGTGTTTCCTAGTGCCAAGTCTAGGCTCTGCTTTCCAATATTTTCTCCCCTTCTCTGTTCCTTTGGCCATAGCCTTTTCCTGCATGCACTCCTTGAAAAACACCTGGATGTTCCCATATGTTCATTTAAGTCAGCTCCTACTACAATCTTCTCTGTTCTCGGCACTCTCAATATCAGATCTTCCCAGTCTTACAAATACTCCTCCTTTATCTTCTCTGTTTCTCCACTCTGTGAGGCATATGCTGACACTGTTGAATATCTCTCCAGCTATCACCAGTTTTAGCTTAATTAGTCTGTCTGATGATCTTGACACTTCAACTATTTTCTCTGGGCTCAGATTGACCCCCACTCTGTTCCTACTGCTTTTCTCTCCACTGTAAAGGATCATAAATCCTTCTCCCAACTCTCTTGCGCCCTTGCCGGTCCACTTAGTTTCCTGCACACATAGGATTCCTATGTTCCTTCTTTTGCAAACCTCTACTATCTCTCTCCCTCTCCCAGTCATCGATCTCACATTCCAGCTTCCGATCTTGACATTTCTTTCCACTATCTTCATTAGCTGCGGCCGTGGTCTCCGCAGTACCCCTCATCCATTTCTCATGTCAGCCGGGGGCTGCTGGCACATGTCACCTCCGGGGGACGCCCTAGCATTATTCGTCCATCGTTGAAATTCAGGCATTATTTTGTGACTGAATTTTAACAATGGCAGATTGTTTTATGATCGGATGCCCTTCCTGACATCAACCACAGTTATAAACAGTGGGCCAGGCCTTTGATCTTCCTTGACTGGTCTGCAAGGCAGCAGAGGTGTTTTTCTCTTGTGACACCATCACCTGGATTTCCGTTCAGGGTTAACTCCCCTAGCCCTTCTCTTGAACGAGAATTGCTGCAAGGCAATGGAGGTTTTAAATCAGAGTTTTCCTTCTCTTAGATAGGCTACCTTCCCTGGCTATCTACCCAAAGCTTCTGGTTTCGAGGCACCAGATATTCCCGCCTTCGCCCCTTTTCCTGCCAGTATAAACACTCTCGCCACAGGAAGACCATGAGCTAGACTTCAGCCATCAGAGGCTCCTTAAACGCATGCCATATGGAACCATTTAATGGTAGCAGGAGCTTATCCCTAGTACCGCCTCCACCTTTGACAGCTTTTGAGAACAAATTCTATCGTCTCTAAGCCACATAAGTATGGTGGGGAAATACAAGAGGTGGGCGGCTTTCCTTTAAGTTTGTGAGATATCCATCTATCTCCCATCATCCCACTGATTTTCCTTAAAGTGTTTACCCCTGCTGCATTCCTTCTGCAAATTTTGATGTCCATCCCCACATATTGCTCCAGCCAGGTATACAAAACTGTCTCATTTGAAAGTTTCTTCCCATCCAGGTGAATTTCTAGCTCTTTCCTTCGGTGCCCTACCCACATTGCCTCTGTCTCCTCCAAACTTACTCTCAGGCCGTCGTGCTGAACATATATTTCCACTCTATCACTTGGACGTCTGCTTCCACATCCACTACCACAGCCAGGTTAGGTTGTCTGCGTACAATAGTTTCCAGAGAATGTCTTTCGTACCAATCTTTCTGCTTATCAGTTCCACCACAGCGATAAACAACAATGAGCTCTGGGCACACCCCTCTCTCAGACTCTCAGCCCAACATTTACTTCAAACTCTTCAGAGGTTCCAGGACCCAGGTCCACATAACACCCTGCTCTTTGTGTCTTATTGTGTCACTTCTACCATCCTAACCTCTGCCTGTGTGACTGATGACAGATGTAGATGATGCAGGGGAGGGGGCAGTTGAAAATTTGATTTGCATCCCACTTGACTTTTGGCAAACCCATATTCAGACTCTGGTTTACTGAGGGGACAGAACCATATGCAAATTGTCATGAGCCCTCTGTTCATACACGTAATCTTCTTAATTGAAAACTTAGTGGTGCAGTTGTAACTGAATGAGTAAGGGAAATGATAAATGAAAAGTAGTATTTGATTTTAGTTTGTGTAGTTGGGACCAGCTCTGTTGTGTATTACCAATGGGCAAATGTTTTTTTTGTTGTAATTTGGTAGATGTAAACAGCCCTAGCAGACAAAAGTTGTAATCTGAGTTAAACTACCATTTGAATTTTTTTTAAGAAAGTGTTAAGGGTTATTATACAACATGAAGAATATTTGCATGTTTCATTATACTTGCTACCATAATGTCACTTTGGCATTTTATCCCATAAATTATGAAAATTGCAGCAGAACTATTTGTTTCAGTGAAGACCGACAAAACATTCTACTATTCAGTGCCAGTACGGGATGCTGTGGACTACCGAAGTGTTACTGTTCTGGAGAGCACAATCTCACCACAAACAGTGCTTGTTACATGGAATTTCACAGGCCTAACCTTATGTCAACATCGTGATATTGTCATGTAAGCAAAACTATATATGGACAGCAATTTTACATGTAAATTTGGCTAATGTTGCTGAACGTAATACTAACGTACAGTATAACCAATAACAATTCTTTTCAAAACCAAATCTTGATTTATATAAATAAAAAGTGGTGCTCTGTTTATTTGCTTGTTTGTGGATCTACATTTCCATCATGATGTTCATAATTATGCTAACAATACTTTTCTTAGATTTCAATGCAAATAATTTGAGGTTTGGTGCACAAGATTGTGGAGGCACTCTCTAAGGGTTAATTTATATATATCATCAGCATAAACATGGTTTCATCTGTATAATTTGTTTCTAGTACAGAAGCCAGGCAATGCAGCTAGAACATTTATGCAGGGCAGTGGGGATGGAACTTCAGGATCACAATTTTCAAAAGTCCTATTACAGTTTAATGCCTTTTATCCAAATATCACTGGGTAACACAGCTAATAAACCAATAATTTCAATCAAATGAAATAAAGCAAACAAGCCTTTAAAAACGTTATTGTGTTCTTTTTATTGCATTGCATCTCAGTGAATATTATTTGAATGACCAGTTCTGATTCTCTTCTAGACATATACAACATGGAGGGTATTCACTGCTGGACACTGATAACAAGACATATCCTGCAAACTTCTACTTGCACCGTACCAATGTAGAGATGCTGACCATCTCACCCAACAAAGGTCACAGAGCCGTCAATATAGCCAACCCACTTTCAGGCAGCTGGTTCATCGCAGCATATTTGCCTCACATTGATGTTCGTAATATTTTACATATTCTGTTTTGCCTTAAATGTTCACTCTTGTTTTGCAACCACTTTGTTAACATTAAACCTGGATCCACTATGACATTCTAGCTATCAGAGTTGACCAGATAAAGTATTTTCCAGATAAAGTAATTTATTTACTTGAACTTATAAGTTTAATAAATGTGAGCTACTGATGAAGATTGTTTCGAGTGTACCATGATTCTGATTTATTCGTAATGTTGAATGTCAGCATTTCTTTGCTTGTCTGTAAAATATGAAGTGTAGTAAATAATTTTGCATTGATTTTGTATAAATTAAATAAACTGGGTATCATCTTATATCAACAGGATAGAGCATCGGATTGTATCTACCTACTACAGTTGAACGTAACATCACTGGTGACTACTGATGTTCAGCAGCTACAGGCAAATGATGTTATAGATGTGACACTGCACCAGAAGGTCTCCATGTTCAAGTAAGCACAGTCAACACGTGACCAGTCACAGCAAACTTCCATCCACCCATGTCAATAAAGAATACATTGCACAGGAAGAATGATACTAATTGATATAATGTATTTAAATAAAATCATTACACAATAGGCCATGTAAGTCTCATTCTCGAAAATGAGGTTGATAGCAGGAAGTCCACCTAGTAATGAAGAATGCCATTTTTTGCACAGATCACCTGTTTTGGGGCATATGTGTACATGTGTTGTGATTATGTGCATTTAGACAACTTGTCACAGATAAGTGCTTATCAAATTGTTGTGAAACCACAACGCACAGCAATGTAAAATGCAAACCATGTAAAGACATATGGCCTAAAATCATTAATACTATCTGCGCTATGTAAATTGCTATATGTCTATAACAATATTAAACCGAACAGTTAAGATAGGAAAGCCATAACACAAGAAATGATTTTCCTAGAGTGATGCAACAAAAAAGAGTATTATCGCTATAGCCATATTTTATCAGCCTTTGCATATACATAAATCTGCAATCCGGGTGGTATTACTGGTATCCAGCCATGTAACAATACTGCTAAAACGATTACCATAATACACTGTATATAATTACTAATACAAACTTCTCCAATCGCTTTAGTTTATTTTCATCAGACGGAAACTAGAAGGGTTGCTGTCATCTGTCATTAGAGTATCATTCTTGTCCTGTCCCCAATCACCTCCAATCATGCAGTCTTGCCACTTACTCTAGCCCTATCAGTTGGCTCAGCGAATAAGAAAAGAAAACATTTGCTACATTACAAATGTTAATACTTCATTGCTCAGTAGTCATTGTTGTTAAAATGACTTGGTCGGTTCTCACAAAAAGGTTTCCTCAGTCAATGTAAAACCATTTGAAAACAGACTAACCAATAAATATTATTTTAATATTATTTGATATATGATTGTGTTGACTGTTGACTAATATTAACTAAGAAATTTTGTCCTGCAAAAAACTTTAATTTTCATGAACTGCTCTCAGATATAAGAAACAGTTGAAGACCTAGTTTTCAAATGTTGCATAAGAAGTGTGCACAATAAATGTAAATTTGATTGGCACATTTTTAAGCCTCTTAGGATTTGTACGAGGATTAGTTTTCTGCCAGGTAAAAAGGTGATTTATGCCCTGCCCACGGCCGAAATAGGAGCAGAAACTGCAATAATAAAAAGTACATCCCACTGATAGTCAAATTTGTTCTTTTTATAAAATATGTTGTCAGTCTTTCTGTACCTGTTTTCTGTACTTTCCCATCAAGGGGCCTACTTTCAGTTCCCAGTCAGAAACCTCTATCCAGAGTTAGAGGTAAAATATGTTGTTTGTTAAATTTAGCCATAATAAACAGCCTATCTTGTGACCCAGAAGAAACAATATGAAGGAATGCTAAGATTTTGTGAAGAAATGTGGCAATTCAATTCAAGACAGCCTCGAGATCATTATATATTGGTGCTAGCTTGGAGCCTGACTAAAGAACAAAGGGGATATTGACCTGTGGTCATAGTCAGGTACTAATCCATCGTCTGGCTCTGAGCAAACAAAGTTGTAGTCACTGCAAATGCCCTAGAAGACACCTGCTAATTGGTGTCTCCTCTAACACTATTGGGTAAAAGACACTGGTATTTAGAAAGTTGAAAACAATCAGTGTGGTAAAAGATGACTTGCAGTGAAGGTAGCCAGTTTTGGCAGGCATTACATATGATTGTGAAATAGGAATGTCGATATTGACTGAACAAAATGTTAACATTCTGGCAGTTTCGGCACTTAGGGCAGAAACATGCCAACCATGACTGGTATTTTAAGTTTTCTTATTTTTTATGTGTACACAGCGTTTCCTCTCATTTTGCAGAGACATATTTGAGGATATTTTTATTGTACACAAGAAATCTGTAGTTCACTACTAGTGTTTTGTAAGGGCATCTCAAGGCTTTCCCAAAAAGCAAAATGTAACATTTTGCCTGAGCATTTAGCAGATCTCAGGGCTTGACCTCCTGTGGCCATCTGTATGTTCAGGCGACTAGAGGCAGCCTTCATCACAGCACCAGTGTGGCTGGACACTCCCTGCCTTCTACTGTGGGGGACCTTGACTGATTGCTCTCCAGCAGTAGTGTGGCTGGACACTCCCTGCCTTCTACTGTGGGGGACCTTGACTGATTGCTCTCCAGCACCAGTGTGGCTGGACACTCCCTGCCTTCTACTGTGGGGCACCTTGACTGATTGCTCTCCAGCACCAGTGTGGCTGGACACTCCCTGCCTTCTACTGTGGGGGACCTTGACTGATTGCTCTCCAGCACCAGTGTGGCTGGACACTCCCTGCCTTCTACTGTGGGGGACCTTGACTGATTGCTCTCCAGCACCAGTGTGGCTGGACACTCCCTGCCTTCTACTGTGGGGGGACCTTGACTGATTGCTCTCCAGCACCAGTGTGGCTGGACACTCCCTGCCTTCTACTGTGGGGCACCTTGACTGATTGCTCTCCAGCACCAGTGTGGCTGGACACTCCCTGCCTTCTACTGTGGGGGACCTTGACTGATTGCTCTCCAGCACCAGTGTGGCTGGACACTCCCTGCCTTCTACTGTGGGGCACCTTGACTGATTGCTCTCCAGCACCAGTGTGGCTGGACACTCCCTGCCTTCTACTGTGGGGGACCTTGACTGATTGCTCTCCAGCAGTAGTGTGGCTGGACACTCCCTGCCTTCTACTGTGGGGGGACCTTGACTGATTGCTCTCCAGCAGTAGTGTGGCTGGACACTCCCTGCCTTCTACTGTGGGGGGACCTTGACTGATTGCTCTCCAGCACCAGTGGCATGGGCTGTATCAGTAACCAAATAGATCCCTGTCCCTGGTCAACTGAACAGTTGCTGCATGCTATATATTCGAAACTACTTATTTTCTATATGCAAGTTGTGGTTATTTTAGTGTTTGTTTAATTATCTTTAAAATGGTGTGACTGGGGTGTCTACTGGTTAAAGATGTATAGTCAGCTGTAAGTGACACTTGACAAAGATAGAAAATTTATATTCTAGACAAGTATGGAGTGCAAATTCATACACTTTATATATATTGTCTGCTGCATTCACACAATATGGCTGCTTCTGGTCATCGCATATGAATAACCAAACAAAATGCCAATTAGGTGATTACAGTGAAGAGACTAGGCAGTGACTATGAAACACATTTCATTCATAATTACCAACTTACTATAATAGTTCAAAGGACTTCAGGGCCACTTGGCCCATTTTTTCAGCACATCACCATTTTTAATCTGCTCTAGAATTTGAATATCATAAGCATTTGATTACATATAAAATAATAAGGTGACAACACTTACACAGTGGCTGATTCATGGCTGATTGTCTATGAGAAAAGTTGTATTTGAATGTTATTCTATGTTAGACAGATGGAAACAAGTGAATGTAGCACATTGTTTATTAAGACTGTTCTAATTGCATTTTCATGCAATATTAATGCATGTGGTTGCACTTTGCAGGATATTTTCAGGGGATACAACATGGAAGTTGACCATAGCAGTGTCTGACTGTGTAATTAGTGGCAGTCATCTGGACAGATGTCCTATTGTAATGAGTGTGCGCAGTGGGGCCTTGCCTAGCAACGACTCAGATAGTACCACAGTCAACTGCACTGGGTGCAAGTGCATCCTGTATGCAGTCAATCCGTTGGTTCGACAGTGGTTGTATGTCAACCTGAAGAATCTCAAGAATGAGACTTTAACAGCTCGGTTAAAGGCCAACATTGAAGGTTTGTTTACAAGATATTAGATGAAGCCCCATGATAATTAATATATTTACTTCATGTTTTCTCATAATATTTATCTTGCTGTTTTGTATATGACATTTGTATAAATGTTTAGTTTTAGTCCTTTGGGCTGAAGGGCATCCAAAAGACCTATCTGGACTGGCTCAGCAGAGTGTGTCAGTCTGCTGTGATCTGTTTGTTGTCACATGCTATTCTACGCAGTTGTTTTATATGGAGGTTATCTTTTCTGTTATGTAATTACATATAGGAAGTTAGTGAAATTAGTTATTCCCAGAGCACAGAAAACTAATTTCCAGTTTCTCATAAATGCATGTTTAAAAAAAGGTGCCACAACTTTTTATTCCTTTGGGCTGAAGGTCCAACTGACTTATGACATCACTCTGCGACTGCGTCCAGCCATCCACCATGCACTGTGCACCATCCACCGTTAGCTGTCACACCTCGCAAACTGTTGGGATCTGCTGTCAAGTTTTGCATAGACATCTTAGGGTACTATCACTATGCATAAAAAATGTATATAATTTTTTATGATTGAATTATCTAAATACCACTTGTATCCTCCAGGGCTCCCAAACTGGAAAGTTTTCATATGTTGGTATGGTATGTTTTTCAGTCCTTTTTGGGACAAACGTCCAGCGGATGTATGGCATCACTCTGTGTGCACTGTCTACATTGCGCCTTTAACTTTTATGTCTCAGAAATGGTTGAAGATCTATTTTTCTAAATTTTTCATAGACATTTCTTAGGGAACTGTCACTATGCACAACATAACATTTAACAGACACATTTTAAAGCCTCCTGGGGTCTTCTAAAGACGGGTTTACACTATGCAACGCTGCTGCTTGCAACGTGAGTCACGGTTGCTTGCAACACCGCTGCAGCCAGATCCCCTAGTGTAGACATACAATTGCCTGCAGCAGCGTCTCATGAGACCGCTGCTTGCAACGGTCTCATGGATAGGGAAGGTTCTATTTCGTGCAACAACGTGTCTCTTGGTTGCAAGTAATTTGTCCAATCACAGGCAGTGACCACGAGTGACGTATAGCTTTCAAAAGCATTGCAGCGAGTTGTTGCTCGGCAGATTATTGTACAGTTTGTTTAATTTATAAATTCTACGAACAACGCCATTTGTTGTTTTATACATACACGAGGAGTACCATCTTTGCGGGTCATGGCAGCGTCATCGCAGTGAAGAATCGATCGATACGTATTTGAAGGTAGGTATCGCTGACAATATGCGAAGCGGCGCGTACTTGTTTTATCGCCCATATCAACAATGTTATCATGTAGTGCTTTATAGGGTCAGTGTGTTTTTCTTATAAATATAATGATTCTATAGTGGGATCAGCAATACTGATGTGATCACTATTCTATTGCATAGGGTTACATGAAATAGTTTTATTAATTAAAAGAGTTATACTACCAAATGTTTGTCATTATAAATTTTCATATAAATTATAATTCCTTTTGTGTCCCAAAGAATCCCTTTTAAAAATGTAATGTACATAATTGTAACTAATCATATTAACATAAGTATTTCATATAATGATATGCCTACATTTCATTACAAAAAGTGTTTTATTAATCACTTAATTTTAAAACTCAGACAATATATAAAAACAAATTACTCCATATACATATCTAGTTTGTGCTCCACATAAACTATCAGTATACTATAAATAATTGGTAAGCCGATATAAACTATGCATTCTATGCAAACATTAACAGAAAATAAATTTTCAAAACAAAATATTTGAATAATACAAATTAATATTAACTAAACACATAATATTGTAACAGTGTCATGTCTGTTCATGTGCCAGTATTTACTCCTCACATAATGTAAAGTTGTGAACTAATTATGTTTTTTTGTGTGTTGCAGTTAATGGAGTTACAGAAAGCAAGACATATATGCAGGCAATGATGTGTGTAGACTGAAACCAATGGCGGAAAATAATTATGGATTACACTATATGACCTGCATCAGCTTAATGTAAAAGAGTTGATGTGACAAGTTGCCATCTTCACACATGGACAAGTTTCCTTGTTTCAGTGGCATCTCATATTACAAGTCAAGTTATGTAATACCATTTGATGCACATAAAATGTATTATGAATATCAGTATAGCACATCATTTCCAGCCTACTGAACATTATTTTCAATTTAGCATCTTTTTATGCTAACATACACACTCATTGGTAATGTATACTTCACAATATATAATGATGTGGACTCATGATTTCAGAATAAAATTACAAAATGTATTTATTAATGTACTCACAAGTCATTTTATATGTCATCCTCTTTCAAAACTTTTAAGTAATGTGTGCAGTTAGTTTAATAACAAATGCATTTGTATGTTGTTGTGACCTATTTATTTAATGTTGTTGGCCCACAAGGATCACATAACATTGCCTCTACCACTAATGTATTTGTAATCAGTGTAATGTCATATCAGATATAAAATAAGCTATTTTTATGAGATTCTATTATATTGGTTTGATGGTACACTTCCATTGTTATGGAAGAGTGGTGCCACATGTGGGCTGGAGACAAATTAATGTCTCGTCGCTGCAACCATGTTGCATAGTGTAAACATGCAAGAGGTGTTGCATGCTGCAACGTTGCAAGCAACATCGTTCGGCCTTGACCTTTCTCAATCGCCTCGTTGCTTGCAGCGGCGTTGCATAGTGTGAACGGCCTAAAATGGGTAGGTTTTCAGTTTGTCTTTTTTCAGACACTAGAACTCTTTCTCTAATTTTGCATAGACATAGCTTAACTAATCTATAATAACAACGGTTGTGTCAGCAACCCATTTATTATAGATTGTAGTTAAACTGGAAAATTTGCTGCATGTTTTCAACTATGTCTTCAAAATATTGATTTGCAGGAGTGATGGAATGGAACACTTTCATTTTCTAAACTCTACTCCCACCCATTGCCAAGTTATTGTGGGGGAACGTGGTGTTGGTCTTCTAGAGATGGCATTTTAGGGGGTGGTTGTATCATAATATTTCTTGTAAAAAGGTACTTTGCATTAAATTGGTTGACATCTTATCTAAGTTAAATGGTAGGCACAGAGAGTTAGAACCTAGGATTGTTTTTCGTCATTACTCTATTACAAGTGGTGTTCCTCAGGGTTGAGTTTTGGTCTGTTACTTTTTAAACTGCACAACTCCATTGAGTTCAGATATTGATAGTCATCATTTGAGTCACCATCTTTATTCAGGCGATCCCCAGATTTTTATATCCTAGTCTACTCCTGATGCTTATTGTTCCTTGCAGCAGCTTATAAATTGTTTTGATGATATTTTCTGTTGGATGCCTGAGAGTAGGTTAAAGGGGAGCTGAAATGCTTCAACAACCATTGCCATAACATAAGAACATACCATTTAGAAGACATGACCATATATATTTTTGTTCAAACTTGTATATCAGTGATCACGGTGCGCTGCCATATTTCACTCAACCTGGATTTAGTTTGACCAAGACCTATCTACTCATTATAAATAATTTTCAGTTTTTTCCTATTCATCAATAGACATTTTTGTGTGAAAATAAGAGTATGGTGTCATATTACATATCATAGGCGCTATATAGATCAAAAGATAATTTGTATGCTGGAGTTCCCAAAACTAGTTATTTTTCAGTTTTCTTTATTTAAAAACACTGTTTTTCAAATTTTGCCTAAACATATCTCAGGGTATTTTCACCATAAATGAGAAATGTGTAGTTGTAGTTTTGTAATGGCACCTCAGGGCATCAAAAAAGCTAAATGTTCAGATTGTGTCTGTTTCAGCCTGTACTTGCAGCTGCTGACCAAACACTTGAGACCGTGTGATCCTTATATTCACTTAGGTCAATCCTCCTCATCCCACCAGTACAGCTGGATACTTCCTGGCCACTTTTGTTGCACCTGCACCTTGTCTAATTGTTCCCTGGCAGTAATGTCAGGATCTGCGTCGATAATCAAGTAGACCTCTGTTAAACTGGATAGTTGCCTGCATGCATGTTTTAAGCTATATCTTCAAAGTACTTATTTTTAGTGTTTTGGGCTGAAGGTCCAACAGACATATGGCATCACTCTGTGTACACCGTGCACCATTCGCCATACATCATTAGCTTTCAGATCTTGGAAACTGTTGATCTATTATTAAAATTTTGCATAGACCATTCTTAGTGTATTGTGACTACCCAGGGGGGTATGCACAAGAAATGTCATTTTAGTTTGAAATATTTTAAAGCCTCTTGGGGTCCTTTAGAGCCTAATCACTGGTACATATTAAGTTATGGTGTTTTATTCAAAAACATTCAGTGGCTTTTGCTCTAATATTGCATATACGTATCTGAGGGTATCTTCATTGTACACTATAAATTTGTAGTTCACTAATCTTGTAAGGGCATCTCAGGACCTCTTCCCCCCAAAATGTATTTGCCTGTTTATGCCTGGGCTTTTAGCAGATATCAGGACACAAACACCGGTGGTGATCAGTGTATTGGGGCCACTACATAACTAATTGTTCTCCCCAGCAGAGGTGGGGATAACCCAGTAGAACCCTGTTAAACTGGACAGTTGCTGCCTGCATGCTTTAAGCTAGATCATCATTTAAACTACCTGGTACTGATTTTGTATGCATATTGTGTTTGTTTTGATATTTGTTTGATTATCTTTAAAATGATGACTTTGATGTGTAGATATACTGTCACCTGTTGTCACAACAATTGACAAAGATAGAAAATTAATATTCTAAACAACTACAGACTGAAAAATCATACACTTAATTGATTTATCTACTGTTTTCACAAATGCTGGCTGTTTCTGGTCATCTCATATGAATATTCACAGACAATGCCATTTCGGTGATTGCAATAGCTAGGCAGTTACTATGATTCACCAAAACACATTCTATTCATAATACCTGTATAGTTGTAAGGACTTCAGGTCTACTTGGCCCATTTTATAATTACAACATGTACCCGTGGTACTAATAAAAATGGCCTATTCTCTGGATGCTGCTTCATTCACAGTTATGCAGAAGGTTTTGCTCTAATATTGCATATACGTATCTGAGTATCTTCATTGTTTTTTTTTTATTTACATTTGCTGTGTATAGTCAGTTTGAACCAACATTCAGCAATGTATACATGTATTTGCACAGCATAGGTGTAAAGGCTTCATGATAGTTCCATTTTAGAATTACTTTCTTCCTCTCTTCCACCATGATTGAACAGGGGACAACCTACCCATTCTCATGTCCTACAAGTCTCTGTTTTCTGCTTTCAGAGTGTGGACACATTAATCACAATGACACTGTAGTCAACAGAACACATGCAGTTAACGACACGTATCGCCCTGACTGTCCACCTGTGTACAATCTGAGGCGCATAGAGAATCCAAATGTACGCTTCAGTGTTCAGTACAGTTTTGGTCCAACCCATGAAGACATTCTGCTAGCACTACTGAATGATGCTGTGACCCTACTACAGTTCAACATTGCTCCAGTGAAGGACACTGGGGGAACCTTGACACTTAACACATCTCTCCAGTTATTTTCGGTAAATTTCATATACAAATTTTTCTCTTTCTGTAATTTGCTTTCACAATCTGTTGTGATTCTAAGTCACTTTTCTGCATGCGCATTCCCATCATGTATCCAAAGGGTTTCCTTGTTAATTTTTGTTGCATGAATGCTTTGCTTTGTTACTAAGCATTATGCAATGTTTCTTTAAAAAAAAGTTATGAGAAACTTGGTGTAACTTTAAGAAATTTATCTTATTCAGTTAAGTTTGGTGTGTGTGAAATCAACAAAAACAGCATAAACAGTGAATGCATGATACTTCTAAGCTGATCACTACACTGATATTGTAGCCCAGTATTCTTGCACTGCATATATCTAGCGCCTAAGCTGTTCTTTTTGTATATTTATATGCAAAGTAAATAGATCATTTATAATAGCTATTCTGCTTTGGGCTGAAAGTCCAGTTGACTCATCACATCACTTTGTGTAGGCCGTGTGCTGTTACCACCCATATCTCAGAAACATGCAAGGGTCTATTTTTGAATTTGGTAAAGACATACATTAGGTCACTACTGCTGCTGCTGCTGCTGCTGCTGCTGCTGCTGCTGCTGCTGCTGCTGCTGCTGCTGCTGCTGCTGCTGCTGCTGCTGCTGCTGCTGCTGCTGCTGCTACGCAGATGAACTGCATGGAAAGCACAGCTTGTTTGTGTTCCATCTGTGCCAGGCTACGTCTGCAGGTTTAAATTAAGCTGTATCTTCATAATTGATTTTCCGCAAATGAAAGTTGAGTTTATTTTGATGCTTATTTAATTGCCTTTAACATGGTGTGAGTGTGGTATATTATCACGTGTAAGTGACAAACACAAAATTTCGAATGACTAGAGAATGAAATATCAAGCACTTTATTGATAAAACTGCATTCTGATGACTGGGCTGTCTGAGTTAAGTGGAAGTAGTTAACTCCATCTTGACCAAATACTACTAATCATCCATCCTGTCTCTGTAATCACACAATTTGGCTGTATTTCTTGTCATCTGATATGGATAATCAGAAAAACACCAACGAGGTGAGTATGATGAAAATACTATGCATGATGCAACAAAAAACATTTAATCCATAATTGCATATGTTCACTATATAATATATAGTCCAAATGACTCCAGTGCCTATTGGCCCATTGTTTCCCAATAACCAAAAAAAGCCTAATGCATGATTGTTTTTGTTGTTAACTATGGTTTGTTAGGAGCAGCTGGGGCAGAAGGTTGTACTACACATCTGCCTACGGAGAGGTGCCATCCCTATCTTTGATGGTGATCTCCGGTGTGCAAGCCAGGACTTCATAGAGCTGTCATCATGGGCCAGTCGCTCTGTTGTACGACACTTCCCCTATCCAGAGCCAGGGCAGTGGTTCTTTGGATTACAGGGATGGTGTCTTCCTCTAAATGAATCTAGCATCAGGTAACTGCTGACTGATATAACAATTTCTTAGTTAAGTATTATATCATTGTATTCAGCCTTTTTTGTTCCAGTCCTTGATATAAGCCATTTCTTATAGGTTAGGCATACAAGTTTCTTTGCTGTAGTTTAGTCTGTCTAAATTGTCAATTCACTTCTTCTTACTTCCACTTGGTATTTACTTTACATCGTCTGTCATCTTTACTTCTTGCTCACTTTATGTTCAGATTGGCTTAAAGATTACAACACCATGGATTGTATAATTGAAGATATTAAATTAACAAAATATAAATGCAGAAAGTTATAAAATCAAACAATTATAATAAATTGTTGGTGTTGTTGAAACAGTTATAATAGTTGTAGTTATTATGACATCTGTCTTGAATATACATCAGGCAGCAAGATATCTGATAAACATCAGGTATTTCTTGATACCCATTAGCAGATCATGTTTAGTTTACATAAAATATATACAGCAGAAAACAATCAGTACATTTGTGAGAGCAAGAACAGCTACATTCTTAGGTAATGCTTTGCCAAAGTTAATAGTACTGGAAGTATTCAGATGCATTGTAAATTCTTCCTTTATGTATTATCTTTGTTACAGTAAGAAACACTTCATAATTTATTACTGAAGATGGCATCACAAATACTGGTAGATGTTGAAATTAACTATAATTTTTGATGCATGCCATACAGAAAATGTTAATGCTAGCATGTCTACCTATCAAGTAAGACACACTTTCTCCAACATTTCACACCATCAGGTGACCTGTAAATGCTAACTACAGGGAAATCACAAAGGAGTTGCTGTGGTCATCCACACACTTCGAGACTCAGTACTGATGCTAAATAAATCTACCACAAATACCCCAAATCACATATATGATATTTTGGTGATATAATGCCAAAAGTAAAAAAAGTGCCAAAAGTATTTTTTCCTCATGATGTATTATTACTGGGTACTACAATGAAGTAGTAACTTAAATTTTGATGTCCTAAAACTTAGCCATTGTCTCTTAAATATTAACCAATGATTATTGACATTTACCCATAGCAACAGTGTAGTACTTCTCGGATGTCCATTAAAAAGATAGCAAATACTTGGTTTAGTTTGTGTGTTATATGAAAATATATAATACAAAAAACATGCTGACATTTGGAGGTGAGTATTTATCGTAAAAGCAAATGACCCCATTGGGTTTTATTTTTTTCCAAAGTAGTAGCACTCAGAGAATTCTAGCTCTCAGTATATCCCACTATATCCAGCATAGTCTGTCATCATGTCTGCGTGTCTTTCTCCTCAGCGTTTGTTCAACATATTACTATTACTTAAACATTTATAATTGTTACTATTACATATTATTATTATTATTACCTGGAGTGTAATACACTAAATTGGTTCTTCCAAAACGTTGTTCTTATTTGTCCACAACAGCAAAGCTGAGCCATGCAAGCAGACTGCTATTTCGTTTACGCTAAAAAGCAATGCCTGCATAAATTTGAGTTGTGCTAACACCGGCAAGTGCTACTTGGCTCGACGGGGACCTTACCTCCTTTCAACATGCAAGTGCCAAGCAGGTAAACAGTAATTCCTTACATACTTACTGATGCCCATTATCCCTCCTGTGGCATAGCCTGGTGGCAACTGGAAACAGTGTCCAGAGTCGTCTGTCCTGAGCTTTTATTTCTATCTTTTGTATTTTATCCTGCCTTGTGGGTTCCATGACAGAGCCTGCCTGGTGATAGTTGATGCTGGTTTCCGGAGTGTATGGCCTATGCACCTTCTTCTTATCTCATCTTCAACAGCTAGCTGGTGTGTTCTCGTCCATAAGTCAATACTGCTGATGGTGTCTGGCCAGCAGATCTTCTTAGATAGTTGTTGATAAAGGTCTGTACTTTTTTATGGTGGTATTAGTTATCCTTAATGTCTCGACATACCACTGTACCAACTTCATATTGGAGTTTAACAGACATATCTTCATATGTAATGACAAGACTTTTGGAGCACTAGATGTTTTTGAGCTGTAAAATGCTATTCTCATTTTGCCAGTCCTTGCTCTAATATCTGCATCTGTGCCACAGTGCTTGTAAATGGTACTACCCAGGTTGGTAAAGATCTCTATCTCTTCTGTTGCATTCCCTTCCAAAGTGACTGGTTCAGTATTTACTATGAGGACCTTTATCTTTCTTTTATATATGTTGAGGCCCACTCATGAAGAGATGTCTGACAGTTTAGTGGTCTTCTGCATCTGCTGGTGGCTGTGGAATAACAGTGGCAGATCGTCAGTAAAGTCCAGGTCATCAAGTTGTGTCCACGTGTCCACTAGATTCCATTTCTTCGCTGTGTTGTGCATGTCTTCATGGTCCAATAGATGACCAGAAAATTGAGGCACGAGGACAGCAAGCAGTTTTGTCTAACTCTGATCTTCACTTCAAAACTATTTGTCAGCTATCCTCCTCCGTGGAGTACCCTGCAGCCTGTTCCTTTACAACTGTTCTTTGTCAAGTTGACTAGTTTGTTGGTGTGCCATAATGTTGTAGTAGTTTCCATAGAGATTCCCTGTCTATGCCTATGTCTATGTTTTCATAGTCAATAAAACTGATGTAGAGCGAGGAGCTCAACTGCAAGAGTTGCTCTACTGTGATGTGCAGTGTTGCTGTCTGATCCATGCATGATCTGCTTGTGCAGAATCTAGCTTGTTGATCTCTCAGCAACGGGTCGATTTCAGCTTTCATTCTTTCCAAGATGATTCTGTTGAATACATTCGCAGCACAGATGTGTGATTCCTTGTAGTTTGTGTTCCATCTGTTTTAGTTTGTAGATTGTAGTCGGAATAGTTGCTGAGGTCTTATTCTTGGGTAGGTTTATGAGGTATCCCTCTCCAGTCTGATGGCACCTCTTCCTTTTCCCAGATCTTTATTAGGAGAGGGTACAGTACTTCCACAGAGCTGTAGATGTTTACCTTGAGTGTTTCTGCTGGAATGTCATCTGGTCCTGCCACATTTTTATTCTTCAGCTGCTTTATGGCCCTCCTGATTTCTTCTTTGGTAGGCTTTTAACACTTGATGGGTAGGTTCATTTCTGCTGGCTGTATGTCTGGAGAGTCCTGAAGGGCAGGTCTGTTCGGAAGTTCTTCAAATCTTTCAGCCCATCCGTTGAGTTGTTGCTCAGTTCCCATATTGAACGTTCCTTGTTTGTCTTTAATGGGTTTTTCTGGCATACTGTACTTGCCTGATAGTTTCCTGATGGCATTGTACAGCTGTCTCATATTTCTGCTGCCTGCAGCTTGCGGTCTCCATTCAGTTTTTCCTTCAGCTTGAATTTAAGTCTGGCAACCAGCATGTGGCGGTCAGATGTCACATCCACTCCCCACATCACTCTCACACCTTGAAGTGACCTCTTGAATATCTTGCCTATGCAGATAGGATCTCTCTGGTTCTCTGCTACATGGTCGGGTAACACCCATGTGGTCTTGTGTATCCTTCTGTGTGTGAAAATGCTGCCCCTGGTGACAATCTTGTTCAATGCTTGTTCCAACCTTTACATTGAAATCTCCCATGAGAATAGTTACATCCTTTTCTTTCCACTTGTCCAGGATGCCCTGTAGTCTGCTGTTGAACTGGTCCTTGGTTTTGTCATCACTGTCGTTTGTTGGTACATAGCACTGGATTGCGTTCATCTTGGTTTTGTTTGTTCTGAAGGATGCTGCAATGAGTCTTGGTCTATGTGCTACCCATCCTATCAACACTCAGTGCCGCTCATGATGGCACGAATGCTACACCTTAGGTATGGGAGGCATCGTCTTCATCATGTCCGGAAAAGAGTAACATCTCTTCTGTAGGAATCCTTCTCTGTGCTGGCTGTGTCTATCTTGTGTCACTGATTCCCAGCAGAGTGAGGTTGTACTTGTTCATTTCCGCTGTTACTTATGCAGTCTTTACTGTCTGATACATGGTTCTCACGTTGCAATAATGATGTGCTTGGTTGAAAGAAGGCTGCTCGTCCCTGTGGCTTCCATGGTCCCTCGGCTTTCACCACATGGCACCATAGGTCCTCGAGATGAAGCCCTTTCTCTTCCGGGGACGTGTTCTCTCTAAATTATGTTGTCAACTTTCTGTAACAAGTATTTTTTTTAAGAGACAGGGTACTAGCCCCACCCTCACCCCTTCTCAACCGGGCTTGGGACCAATCAAGGAGGAGTTAATCAATATTTTTGCTAACATTATTCAACAATTCATTTGCAAGTGTTTTCATTAATTGAATTTTTTTTAGATGGCATGATCATCAATAGTGATTGCAAGATATATTGTTCTTCATTGTGTGTATAACCAA
This sequence comes from Oasisia sp. SBJ-2009, assembly GCA_964017155.1. Taxonomy (NCBI): domain Eukaryota; kingdom Metazoa; phylum Annelida; class Polychaeta; order Sabellida; family Siboglinidae; genus Oasisia; species Oasisia sp. SBJ-2009. Next base: position 31,780,754 of record OZ024857.1, on the reverse strand, counting down.
TTTAAATGTAATCTTCTCATATGAATACAGCAACCATACCAGTAACTAGTTGTCTACCATTCTTGGCATGATTATCTGTGCATACAGTTAGTTATGTTTGTATAATTATGTCCACAGTGTGTTGTAATGAAATGATAACCTTTGAAAGCATTCCAACATAATGCTTGAATTGTGTGACTCATTAGATGGTGGTACTGTTTCAGGCTGGCGTGGATATGGCTGCACGGATGGAAATGCAGTGAGATCGATAGCATGGCAGCTGGCCTACACATTGTTGTTGACTCTCACTAACCTCGCATTCATCCCAGCCATCATCCTCTCAATCTACCGCAGATATCTTGTAGAGGCACTTGTGTATACCGCTAATATGGTCTTCTCTGGTGTAAGTGTTGGTATTAATAGCCACAATAAATAACTATTGAACATGTAGAGATTACACGTAGCTTTTTCAGTATACATTATTTTAGCTCAGAAGTAACATGTAACTAGCCAGTTCACTGACACCATCTGTCAGACATGGCAGCAAGTTCCTGGTATATATTGCCTGATAATATACATCATGTTAATAATTATATATATATATATATACATACATACATATATATACCTGTATGTGTATATACATTATATATATATATATATACATTCATGCATACCCTGGGTTTGTGTATATATATTTAGTGTTGAATATTTATTATTAAGAATGATATAAAATCAAATGCATGTTATGAACTCATCACATAAAATAAAAACATTATTACAACTATACTTTGCATGTTATGTGAACTTTTATGTTTTCTTTCAAAGTTATGTAATTTGGATACCACAAAATGTTATGTTACATTTTAGTTTTATTGAACCATGGTTATTAGGATCACAAAATATCAAACTATTTTTATCATAGCATATCATAAGTATATATCTATATATGTATGTATGTATATTATATATATTAATGATCTGTTCACAGCTGTACCATGCGTGTGATGTGAACTCATGGTCAGTTTACCATACATGTGTTCTGCCATACCATGTGCTCAGCTACGGTGACTTCTTTTCGTCGATCCTGTCATTTGTTGTCACATTGACTGCAATGGCTGAACTGCCACCAACTGCTACATCACTAGTTCAAATGATCAACACCTTCTTTCTCATTCTCGCCATCGAATGGCAGCAACACAGTCTTGTCACATTCCTCGTGCCATCAGTCTTCTGCCTTATCATTGTCATTGTTGCGAGGGTAAGTTCAAGATGATAGTCAACCAAGCTGCTAGCAATAAATAATATTTTGGAAGTCTTTTATTGCACAAACAACTTGTGTGGAAGCCATTTATGTCAATCGCAGCCATTATGGGCTAGTGATTTTGATGACCAACCAGTGTCATTTGAGCTAGTTATTTAAGTAATGCTGATCATTTTGATTTGTGATAGTGTCAGTTGTAGTAATTAAAGTGGGCCCTTAGACCTAGAACCATTATTTAATCTAGTGACCAGCTGGCCTCCTAAATTCCTCCTGTCTAATCAGTTGCAGTTACCAATCTTGGTCAGTCATCTGCCTGCCTTGAAGATGGGTATGCATGTGTCTAACTGAGCCCCTGCAGTCAACCTACTGCAGCTAGAACAGTAAAGCCTTGCTGCTGTTCCTTTTTGTGTCCTTTGCACTGAATGTCCAATGAACTTATGGCATCACTCTGCATCTGGCATGCACTCTCTGCCGTTAGCTCCAGTATCTTGGAAACTATTCAGGGTGTATAGTTCTAATGTTGCATATATATTTCTTTGGGTACTGTTACTGTGCATGCAATATCAACATTTGATTGACTCATTTTAAAGGGCTACTAGGGTCCTCTAGGTCCCACAAACCAGTACATTTTCACAGTTTGCCTATTTAAAAAAGTTGTTCAGTAACTGTTGGTCTAATTTTGCTAAGATAAGACATGTCTTAGGGTAGTGTAACTGTACACAAGACATTTTAAGTTGGCGGGTCTTTTGTATAGGTATCTCATGGCCTCCTAAAAAAGCAAAATCTTCATAATATGCTTGTTTCTGCCTTGTAGAACATGCTTGTAGAACATGGGTGATGTGATCAAACTGTCTGGTATCCTAACATGTTGTAAAAGTTTGGTTATGATCCACCTGCAGAGTTTGTTAATAGTTGCTTAAACTGCCCTAGTACAACAGGCAACTATCACCATGCCAATGAATGATATGACACATTTATGTTTTACCATGTTAATATTTATTGGTATACTAATGTGTAGTTGAACAAATATATTGATGAAAAGATGATTCAAAATTTACAAAAATAAGTAAAAAATACGTATCACCTCTATCTTTGTGGTGTGTATATTTCAGGGCCGCAAAATGTTCAAGAAACAGCAGTATTCCTGCCGTGAATGGAGTCTCCTGGGAGTTGGAGTTATTCTCTCGGCAATTGGCATGTGTCTCTTTGCATTTGTCGAAACGCATGATAACTACCCTATCGTGCACAGCATATGGCACATCTGCATGGCGCTGTCTATCATCTTTCTTCTGCCCTACAGGAAGAACCCCACTAAAGGTAGATGGCAAGATTCTAATTATGAAATAACATGGACAGTGTACCTAGATATACATGGAAAAGGCTATGCAATAATAGACTAGTTATTATTTTCCACATAATTTGTACATTAAGTATGAATTATATATATACAGTATATACATACATATATATATATACTGTATATATATAATTCATACTTAATGTACAAATTATGTGGAAAATAATAACTAGTCTATTATTGCATAAATATATATTGCATAAATATATATACAGTGTGTATATAGATATATATATATATATATATATATATATATATAATCTGGCTTCGATTTCATGAGTCCGAGTCTCGTTTTGGCTATGGACTCCTTGTATAGTTGTTGGTAGGAGTCCGAGCGACACATCTCCAAAAATACATATGAGAGGAAAACTGAAAAAAGCTTATTCAGTTTCTTTAATTTAACATCCAGTTTATTAGTTATAGTCAGGTCGCCAAAGCTGATTTTTGGGCCTAACCCTGCACCGACTGATATAGTTTTTTTCTCGCTGGATTCTACACCCTTAGGACGTCTATAAAGCATAACAAGCGGATATCCTTGAGCAATTCGAGATATCCAACATGGTCGCCGGCACCAATAGAAAAATAACTTTTGAACCAGTAGACATAGAATCGTCTGTGATACCACTTTTTTAGGTGAACTAGTTATGAGCAATCCGTTTTTAGGGTACATTTTGCAATTTGAGGTCAACAAAAGGTCAAAGGTCATGATCAATGTAATGAAGACAACTAAAATTAGGTTTAGAGGTGAGATTAGCCATTTTTTCTGAACTGAGATGTGTGTGTATGGTTGGCCTTATAATGATCGAGAGCTTGTCATGTTCATTCTTTATTAAATAATGTTGTAGATTACAGACAATATTAAATCTGAAAACAGGAACATACATAATACAAACATGCAAAACATAATTCTTAATCAAATTTTGACGCAAATATATCAATAACTATCACTGGATTTTTGCATAATGATATACTCATGAAATATCAAGATAGATCAGCCAAATCATATCTGTTGAGAAAACGGTAATTTTTTTAATCGGCGTACGCGTCGCGGCTGTATACACCATGTTTGAAGTAGGTAAGATCATAGAAAGTGCTAGTTCTCTATTCTTCAAATTGTTATCACTAACTATTTATACCAGAGTGATCAACGTAGGCTAGTCAATAAAATAATGCGTGCCGAATATAAATCGATATATGATATTTGTAATAAATCGACAAACATGTCGAACATTCTTACCTCACTCAGACACTAAGGTGTAGCAAAACTGTACTACCTGTGGTATTCTGTATCTACTATAGATGAACATGTTTGGCATGTATTCATATGACATATGTAACTATCGATTTATTGATTATATTTTTCAGATCTACAGAATATGTTGTGAAACGGTGTAGATAGTTTACTGTGGAGAGTGTGTGATGGTGCGACAATGAACTAACAATCAAGCGTATCATAGCAATTAATATTGGTGGTGGATTATCTAGTCAACTGATACAATGGATGACAAATGTCTTTTCAAATTTTGCTACAGTTCCCCAGGTGAGTCAGAGCTGTGATAGACTGTACAGTATTATGAAAGCCAGTGAAATACATGGTGATAACTTACATTCAGATTTTCAGACAAAATTGGAAAGCAATTCAACGTATCAAGGTAAATATCACAAATCTTGTGTGACAAAGTATCTTACAAAGGCAACACGCTGAGCAGAAAAACAGAAACGAGCTGCATCAAGTCCATCCCATCTACATGAGAAGAGAACGCGATCAAATGCAGGGTCTTCATTTGATTGGCTTCGCCAGTGTTTCTATTGTCGTGGTCCCTGCAGTGTTGACCAAGATCCAAAGAACCCAAATCGATGGATTCCATCCTATCTTGCGAGAGAAACTGAAGAGAAGCTTAACAATGAAGATTGAAGTGAGAAGGCAGATGCCATAGAAAACAGAATAAAGGATAAATGCGATGAAAGGGCAGAAGAGTGGGCTGATGGTGTACTTGGGCGCTTAACTTGTCTCACACGCTGACGCGCGTTACCATGGAGATAGCTATGCCCCCAATTCTCTTCCAGGTAATACTAATACCAAGAAAGAATCATCAAACGATATCGCTCGTGGACCTCTAGAGTTGCTCATGAAAGATATGCAACGTCAGCGATCTCAAAGGTGGGACAATGTTTGCCTGATGGAGCAGTATGTGGAGCTCGGTGGGAAGCGTTCCATGTTAATCAACTTGATTTGTGAGAATGTGGATGATCTGGTTGTGCTATCAGTACGTGGCTACTGATCGGTAGTCTTCCGCGACAGTACTATTGCCACTCTAAAAATTACCAAGGATGACAATGACAATCTGGAGGCTGCGCTGGATGTGGTGGCAACCCACACCAAGAAGAAATGTTCGATGATGGAGTACAAGCATCGGCATACTGTATGAACACCTCCAAAGAGATCCCAGAAGAATCTGCACTGGAAGGAAACTGTCCATTGGTGAACAATTTCTTCCCTCTCTCCTGATTGGAAATATCATCATCAGCGCCATCAAGAAACACTCTACCACGTTCCAAATCACGCTTGGGGTGTACGTCATCAAAAAGTAGACGGTCAAGCACATGCGTGACTATCTCGTCTGTTGTTCGTATGATGAGTTGCTGCGCTTCAGGAAATCCTCAGCAGTGGCAACATACCGCCAGATTAGCAATGACCGACGGCAATCCATACAATGGAAGGACTTGTTCAAATCATAGTCGACAATTTTGATGCTGAGCTGAGTAGCTCCAATGGGTTGGTGTCCACTCGTGACATGGCGACCATCGAGACACATTCAAAATAACTAGTCCCAGATACGATACCCCGTTTCATCAAGGCTGAGATGTCCAATCCCATTTGCTTCAATGGGGAAGATGAGATAATCCCCTACAGTGGTAGAAAGAAACCACTCCCTCCATCTCTGCTCCAGCATGATTTGCCTGATGAGTACTTCGAAGCTCAACGCATATCCTACGAGAGGGCTGGCATGAAGGTTCTGAGAGCAGGTAATCAACATATTCCAAATACTCCTCCAACTGAGAGAACACTCAGAGAGGTCATCTGCGGTGGCCATCTGGCGGGATTGCCTCAAGACAGACCCTCCTACCCTTGATCCAACGGAGCATGGGTGGTACCATCCTGAGGGCAGCGCCGCTCTTTCCCCAACTATCGTCCCTTCAGACAGTCCTCTAGCTCCTGCTGAGCTGCTCAAGTTCTTAAAATGTGGCTTCAGCAGCGAAACACCGTGTGCAACTGAGAGGTGTAGCTGCTAGGAAAATGGACTCAGTTGCACATTGTTCTGCCATTGCAGAGGGAAGGATGATTGCAACAACAAATAGAGCATCTAACTGCATTGACAGGGACATTTTGAATGGCACTGCTAGATGTTAATAATTAGTAGTTTCAATGCACATGCACGCATGCACGCACGCACGCACGCACGTGTGTATGTGTTTGTTTGTTTGTTTGTGTGTGTGTGTGAGTGTGTTTGTGTATCTACCCTCACACAAGGATACTAATGGTTCTGGCACTTGTTCAGATCAATGATTATCAGATATTACGTGACCTTGGCTTTGACCGTTGCATAGTGTATCTAACATATTTGAACTATAACATTCAGACCTCATTTAAACATACAATTTTGCAAATTTCATTCTTGCATAATAATATTACATAAATATTTTAATTACATGCAAAACTATTGTTTTCTTTTGCATTATCTCTGAGACATGACCTTGAACATGACCTTTGACATGTTTACTTAAAATTGCAAAAATACCCCCAAAAATTGACTGCTTATAACAAGTTTACCTAAAAAAAGTGGTATCACAGGCGATTCTATGCCCACTGGTTCGAAATATATTTTTCTATTGACGCCAGCGGCCATCTTGGCGGCCATCTTGGATATCTCAAATTGCTCAAGGATATCCGCTTTATATCCGCTTGATGTTCGCTATGGAGGTCCTAGAGATGTAGAATCCAGCGAGAAACAACTATATCAGTCGGTGCAGGGTATACCTGTCTGGCGACCTGACTATTAGCACATCTAATGTAATGAAATGCAGAGTATACCTCTAATCTGTTCTGTGCATTTTGAAAACAACCATGTTTAAACATGGTTGTTTTTAACAACTTGATCTGTGCAACATTAGTTAACATTTATATTTACAGTGTCACTAATATAGATCTATAAATGCTTGACATTTCTGTTTAGTAGAGATTATTCTTGCAATACTTTTCTGTATTAGGGTGGTAGGCATTTAACAGAATGTCAGTTGATTTTATTATGGTAATATTGTGTTTAGTTGTTAGCTTATTGATAACCAGAAAAGAAACATTTTGTTTTGCTAGTTGCAAGTGGCACCAAAATGTGGTTTTGGTGTTTTTTTCAGACGAGATATATACGGTTTCTTTCAGAGGAGAGCTTGAGTGAATTTGCACTGAGTGAATCACCAATGTCTTCTGATGATGCCAGCCTACTACCTGCTGACTCTCTAGCTGTCCAGTCAAATGACATCAAGGATGACATCATTCTCTGACTGAATCACCAGTCCCATGAGACGTTGCCAGTCACATCACCATCATCATTGGTCAGCTGGGGCCAGAGCATGGATGAGCTGTTGTATATGGGAGGGTCATTCATTAAGGCTGGGAGGTCTGTCACTTCTAGTTCAAAGTTTTAAAATATTAGTACGATGTAAGGTTTCTTTAGTTTCCCTACCTGCTGCCTGTCTGGCTGCATAGTCAGGCACTAATGACAATATCATTCTCTGAAAACTGCCTCAGTGATGCACACCATCCATGATTGCAAAGGCCCATAGTGGGAGATCTTCCTCTAAATCAGATCCTATCAGATTTCTAATCCCAAAGGTGCAGCAGACTTATGGCATTATTCTGCATGTGCCATGTGGCATTATCTGCCATATTTCAGAAACCAGTTAGGGTCTATTTTTCAAATTTTGCATAGGCATATCTTAGAGTACTGCCACTATGCAGAATAAATCTAAATTTGATTGAATCATTCAAAAGGCCCAAGAAGTCGTCCTGAACCCAAAAAGTGGTAAATTTTCAGTTTGTTTATTTTTCAAAAGAAGAATTTTAATCCCATGAGAATTATTATAGCATTTCATCTGTAAAATGCAATCTAAACCATTCGTGCTTGCATCAACAAAATCACTGAGTTCTCTGTAATGACCTGCATATATTTTCATCATTACGGTGTTTATTGCACCAGAATGTTTGAATGTCTTTAGATATGGACAATTGGTGATAACATTGCAAAGCTCACAGTATTCTCTGTGAGATCACTCATTTTAATTTACTGAAGACTCCAAAAGCACTAAGACAGTGGTCTACATCTCTAGATATGGAAAAAAACATTTATGGCACTGCAAAACACTCGGTACTCTACGCGAAATTACTCTATTTATACCTTTCTCATTTCAGCAGTAACAGCACATCTTAAAATAATTATTCTATATGCAAGGTGAATGGAAATTGTGTATGATGTAAATTTATATTGGTTTATACCAGTATCGACATTACTGTGATATCTTGAGAATTGTTGATTTTATGAAGGGTTATATTATGTGACCAGATATTTAGCAATTTCCATAGGAAAAAAGGTGTCACAGAAATGAAAAATGAGTATTCATATTGATCCATTGTTAAAAAAACTAAACTTACTAAAAGTAAATGACATGTTAGCCATTTAGAAATAAAAAAACTATACATTTATAAATAATAAATTACCCATTTATCTACAACACTGGCAGATAACAACCAATACCATGCTAACCCTAACCCCATGCCCAACCCTTAAACTTGGAGGACCCGTGGATCGCTCTCTGTCTGACCACTCCTGTTTGACCTTGTCAGCGTGGGTAACCCTTCCAGGTGTGAGGGTCTTGCCAGGTTAGCTCTCAGGCTCACGGTAGCTCTCAAGCCCCCCCAATTCAGGCAAGATCGCGAACTATCACACACCCATTACAGGACTATCATAGGGTGCCCTTGGTTGTTATCATGGTGACTGTAAAATTATGTTTGAAGGTACAGACCTGTAACTGTATTTTATATATATATATATATATATGTACAAAAGTATGGACAATGTGTACAGAAGCAGTTATTTCTATTTAATTAAGATATTTAAATTTGTGTGGTTGTATTGTATGTCTTATTTGTAAATAGTTTTGTGATAATCAAGACATTTTTATTCATTATAGTAAGATAATGATATTAATTCCATAACAACGCTAATCATGTAATGAGTGATGGTGTTTCAAGCTATTTTGAAACTGTATTAATAGGATGCACTTTAGTGAGGTTTGTCAGTCAATCCAGCATATTATTATTGAAACTCGTACGTTGATAGTGACAGATGTATGTGTAAAATTGTATATAGTGAGTTAAAATGCTTAATATTGATTAATATATTTTAAGGCCTTTATAAAAGTCTTATGAATTTAAAAAAGAAAGTACATTGCATGTTGTTCATGTTAGCATTATTTTAACCAGTCATTCTACCAGGTAATTAGCAGATTATCTGTTGTGGACATATTTTATGTTTAGTAATTATGTTGAGCTTTACATATTTGTAAATGTTTGATGGATAATGTATTTCCATGTTATTTTTACAATGGTAAAGATGACAATAGTACCGTCAATTTGGTGAAAACAATTGTTGATTAGGTATACAAATGATCAGATAACATTTTAAGGCTATGTAATATGTTTCTGACTATGTGTGGATTTACTCTACACAGTGTGTGCGTGCGTGCGTGCGTGCGTGCGTGCGTGCGTGCGTGCTGCGTGCGTGCGCGCGCGCACGCACGCGCGTGCAATTCTAGTAGCAGAATAATATTTCTGTAGATGCTATGAAATAACCTATCTCTCCTTAGGACAAATGACTGGTCCCGCATGAACATGCTGGGAAAGTCAGCTGGGGTGAATTTGGGTGAGGGACACTATTCACAAGGAACCGTGTCTGTGGCAGCCCCTCACCTTTGTTGCTTGTGCATAAATAAGAATATTAGCAATGCTGGCTTTCATTATAATGTGTGTATGATATGATTTTTTATTACTTTGAGTTGATATGGCAATAAAACTTGCCCTTTTACACACTGTTGTCAAGTATTTATAACTGTTGTCAAGTGTTTATATTGTTGCACCAAAGAAGCTACGGCCACACATAGGCAAACAGTAGGACACATAAATAATATATTAGTATAATATATACATATATAATTATCCTATGACATATTATATACAGGCATGTATTTTTTTAGATAAATATACTGTGATACTTCCGTCACATGTTTGTGTTTTAGATAAGACTATTGTATAGGTGGCATGTTAATGAATTCAATATAATGGGCTTTTTTCTGACCACTTTTCAGTTGTATTTTTCTATTATTAGCCGTTTTTCGACTTCGTCCTTTCAATTTTAACGTAATTGGATTGACGGACCACGCGACGAACACGCCACCGTCTGCACTAGAGTGACTAGACTACATGCGCGGCGGCGATACTCATCCGAACAAGTGTCTCTTGTCACGGTATTACAGTCGACAACAAGTACGACAGTTGTTCACAGTGGACTGATTAAGTTTGGTATGGAATCATAGAAACGCCGCGCCATTTCAGAAACGCAGGCGTCTGACAGCAAGCGGGCTAGTCAACAGACATGTAGCATATCTAGCGGCACCTTTCTTGGATTTTCTCCTGTACCATCCCCGGAGATGGTCCAAGACCGTGACTGTTAGTCCATGTGGGAAGTTATTCTCAACCGTTGTAACATAAGGCGACTCGGACTCGGGATGGCAGTATGGTAACTCGATCTGTTTATTGGTTGGGCGTGTACACATGCGCGGTAGCTAATCAAGCTAAATACTACAACCGTCTTCACGAACAGCGTATATTACCAACGCGCTATTAGCGACGGTTCAAACGTCGTTGATGGCGCGAATAATGTTCCCAGTTTCGACCTGGGCGGTGGCGGAACTGCCCGGACAATTGTCCCGCCAGTTGGATACCCAAAAGCGAATCCGAATATATATATATATATACCCGGTTTCGCGGTCCAGAACGTTGATGCAGTCCAGAACGTCGAAGGTTAGCGGTTCATGGCGAAGGTTAGCGCGACGTTACGGCCCGCAGCTAGCCAGTCTGGAATGACTATCCGGTCCAGGTTGTCGTTCCACCTCGTTTTGAGTGTTGTTTAATGACTTCTTATATGCATGACAAAGGTTAACGTCTACTGTGACCAGCGTAAACATAGTGACTGCCGAATTAACATATGAGTGAACCATGCATATTATAGACATAGTTTATGTTAATCATTTATTGAAGTGAAATATTATTATAATTTATTTGAATTGCGATTGCGAAATGCTCTGATACTGTCGTACTCATAGTTACTATTATTAGTTCATTCTCGTGATTAATACATTGTTAGTTGCCATGTGCGTTTATGGTGCCAACGGCAAACCTATACATACCTTCGACTTCGGCTTCGTCTTCGAAAGCGCCACTACCAAACCACGTGGTCGGTGTTGATGTGTGCCTGAATGGCTGATCTCGGATTCTGCACGTGACCGCCCAGTTCAAACAAATGGCGCCAGCTGTTGCCAACGTGATCGGTTTTGATCTGCTACCCGGTGTAACGCTGATTGTTTTTTTATACGATTAAAAAAAGAATTAATAGTTCTTTTATTAAGCAAACTGCGCTTATTACTTGACCTAATTATATAGAACGCGACTGGACATGAAATAAAAGGATTGGCGATGTGCAAAACGAAATTATTGGGAACCTTTAATATCAACGGCTACCATTATTTTCACATTAATTTCGATTTAAAAGGCAACACTTAACTGAGATGCTCATATTTCTTTTCAAAGATTGTTTTCGATACTATAATAACGAATGGCTCTTCTATGTACGTCGCTGTGTTGGATGCCTCCAAGGCCTTTGACAAAGTGAACCATTGAGAGATATTTACTACACAAATTGACCGTGGCCCTCCTGCTTTTATTGTGCGCATTTTGTATTACTGATTTAGTCCTCAGCAAATCACTGACACTGTCAGATGGTGTAACAGCTTTTCCAAATGTTATATTTTCACAAAATTAATGGTGGTAAACAAAGTGTATCCCCTCTCTCAATCCCCGCCTTTTTAATGTGAACATGGACGACTTAAGTGTAAATCCTAACAAATTACAAATTGGTTTTCTCTATGCAGGCATCATTATGAATGCAAATGATCTTTATTTTTTCACATGTCTGCGTTGAGAAGAAAACTAACTGACTGTTATACCGATTATAACGAAAGTTTTTATATAATGCCAACAAGTCATACTGTATGGTTATTGACAACAAACCTCAGGACATGAAAAATATTCATATTATAACACTCGTTAATCATCAGTTACCGCACATCATTAAATATAAATATATGTGTCATATATGTTATAATAATCTTACTGATGATAATAGCATTGTTAGATAGAACAGATACATATAATTATGCTCATGCCGAGGACTCAGCACGACATTTTCGCCTTTGCAACTCGACCAATAAAACTCCCTGTTCCACTCGTACTGTGACACTGTATACACAGCAAGTCTTTGGTATAAATACAAATAAACTGAGTTTGAATTGTATTACTGTTGCACATAATAACCGCTCAATCAAAAAAGTCAATTACCTAATCAGTTGCACACATAACGTGTTTAACTGGTGTACATGTGGACTTATTCTGCTAAATTATGTAGTACAAAGTAAAACACCATCACATTTACCATTGCTATTTATTTGAGATTGATCCACTTGTGGTTTAAGTTTTTATGGGACCAAAGTCGCCAGAATGCAGTTGGGTGCACGACGTGATGTCAGGCATAGCATGTGTCAAGTTCAGTGACGATATATCGCCCACTCATATGCGCGAAGAGTTTCCGCTTCAACGCCATCGCCATCCTTGTTGACAGTTGAGGTATTGAATTGCATATTTGTCGCTCTAAACTGTACACACAATCAAATGTATTACACTTGCGTTGCTAGCTACAATGGTATTTTGAAGCACGAGATGGTCCAAGTGTAAGTATAACAATTCGGTTGTAATAGATACAAAGGCAAGCACAATTTGACATCGCTATAAGCTATAAATCTAACACATTATATATGTATATATATATATATACGTAAAATGTATAGCCTAGATCTAATATAATAGTCAAATTGTGCTTGTAAATGTCAAACTGTGCTTGCCTTTGTATCTATTTCAACCGAATTGTATATATGTGTATGTATATATATATATATATATATATATATATATATATATCCATATATATTTAACAGGTTAACTGAGTTACGTGATCTAGATACGAGCAAATGGCGGAGTGTGTCATCTAGGAGGACAGCGAATGATCAGATTATAAAGTCAAGTAAACTATTTACCTGATGCGTATTACCTTATGCGTGACTCAGATCACTATATCTGGGTGTGCATGTGTAAAATATGCATGAGACGCGCTGAGCTGTCGCTGTGGTATCAGATGTCACAATCGCATATGTAAGTATAGAAGTCAAGCATGAGAACCGATACGTGTAGGACAATATTTATTTCAACGCTTGTTTTCGTCGACGTTGTGGCAGTTTCAGTCACTTGATGTTTTGATGTGTCGAACCATACGTGATTGTGTCGAGACTGAGAGTTGAACATATAAGTAAGGCCACAAGTTGATATCAGCCAGCATCTGACATTGCGCTTAACAGATACGCGGCAACCGTTGAACGGATATCGCAAGTTGCATGTTTGCAACCGTATGACAGACGTGTTTTCCGGCTGATACACGATGGAAATGAACGGTTAAAAGGGAAGTATTGAATGTTCATAATAGATGTTGACAACAGTTTGCATACACCGCAACATAGTCATGCTTTATTGGGCGTGTATTGTAGCAGTTGTTGTCGCGCATTTCGATCTGTCGGCGACAGTTCTACCCAGCAAAGGTCGGCCTGGGAATGATGATGTATGTGGCGCTGACGATGCTGTCAATGTGACTGTCACCTGCGACAATGCAAATCATTTGTCAACAAATACTAGCAGCGGAGATAGTGGGTTCGGCCGAAGACAGGCAATTGACATTGGCATGGCGCCTCTCTATGCAGCGACGAATTTCTTTTTAGAGAGCATATTGTGGCCTCGTAGTGTCGCCGCCTTGCGCCTCAAGGTTGATCTCTCTGACCCAAAGCGGATCTACGAATCAGTTAAATACGACAGCTCCATGTGGGCACGTCACCACATAGGTTTCACGATGATGGTCGTCGCTGGCATCCTTTGGGCAGCGTTGATGCCAGTCATTGGCTGTGTGATCATCTTCTGGTGCAGTGAAGGCAAACGTAGACGTCGTAGCTACCGCCGCCGCCATTGCTGCAGGTGTGCATGCTACAAGAATTGCTGTCGTCGCACACTCGCTGTCTTCTTGGGGATCTCATGTGTAGGTTTACTCATCAGCGTCGCAGTCATGATGCTGGCGAACCAGCTGATGTGTGAACTAACGCTAGGTGGTGGGCTTGTCAACAGATTCCTGACCGCTGTAAGACGTCTGGAACGCTATCGCAACAAGATGACCGTTGACATTCAGACAGCGGTAGAGGATAGCATAGAACTGGGACAACAAAAGATTATTACGGAGGTCAACAGCATCGCTCATACATGTCAGCAAAAATTGAATGAGATATCCGGCTTACCAGATATCTTAGACGAACTATTTACACTCGTGCAATCACTAAATGAAACAGCGCATCTTTATAGCGATTTACGACAAACGTCGGAAGCTATGTATCGACACATGAATGATGCGACACGGAACATGAGCGCACTACGGAACGACATCCGATTCAATTTGAAGTTATGCGCCAGTGTTCTAGAATCGTGTAAGACCAGTCTTCGTAGCGTAAACCGTCTGACAATAGACATTCCTAGTGACATTAACATTTTATTTGGTAGTACAGCTGATGTTACTGGCGATCTAGCAGACCGAAGCCGGAAACTACAAGCGCAAATATACATCGACGAGCATGCATATACAAGCTTTGTCAAGGCGAATTTTGCGAACCAACGTTACGACATGGCTGTCGAGGCTTTGAAGACACGTGCGCGAAATCTCTCTGCTGTCATAAGACGAGTGGTACGCAATATAAACAAGCGAGTGGATATAATGTTTCCCCTCACCAGTTATAAGGACTGGGTGACGACAACACTGGCTCCATGGTTGAGTCGTTATGGCTCCTACCGCAGCGGGGTTGGCATTGCGGTTTGTGCCGTCGTTCTACTCCCTGCCACCGGCTGTCTCATCGCCCTGCAGTTCGGTGCATGGGGAGCAACTAGGGTTGATGCTGTGTTGGAGCCTGTACCTTGCTGCACGCGCACAAAGGCGACTAGCGCACTGCTAGTGACAGCAGCGACAACCCTAGAAACAGGCTGGTTGCTGGCCCTTGCTACTTGCCTTCTATTCCTAGTCGGTGGCTCGATGCACGTTGACTTGTGCCGTCACTTAGTTTCGCCGAGTGTAGATCCTGATTCTGCATCAGTTGCTTATGACACAGTGGGGCAGTGGCTGAATATGTCAGTCGACTTGCGTATGATCATGTATGCATGTGCTAAATGTCAGAACGTACTAAAGATATTCGATCTCACCTTCGTTCCGGAAGAAATTAACTCCATGGAACGCCTTACTGGGCCACTGCGCAATCTTCGCCAAGCAATCGTCAGTTATCCTTCCAAAGGTGTCTCCTTCAATGTTTTGAACTCGGACATGATTGGCGTTTTAGAACACACAAGTACATCATTTGCATCATTCGATATCGCGACATATAGATACCAGTTGGGTCAAATTCCGGGTGCACAAACGTTGGTCGCCCTTGCGGATACGATCCGAGAGACAGCGGCTGTCGTGCAAGCATCGGGTGATTCTGCCATCGCCAACAGCCTGGCTAACTATTCACAGGAAGTGTCACGGCGATACGCTGCTTACGTGACCGCAATCGAGAGATATCACAAGAACCTCAATGAAACCGTCGACAAGTTGGAAGCTTCGATATGCTCCATCAACATTACTAGTCTTATATCCCGCGTAAGGTTCGTGCAGGCGTTGAACGAGACGGATGCCATGCGACGTGCAGTTGACGCGACCGCAGATGGTGTGCGACAAACGTTCATCGATGTCGTCAACGATGTCCGAGCAGCTGTGCTGAAAGAACGTGACGGTGGCTGTCGACCAGTCTATGACGCAATTGGCGACGCGTTTGCCGCCGTCTGTGTCGACTATCTGTATCCATTCAACGCTTTCTGGTTCGTCGCTGGCATGTGCTGTTTCATTCTATTGCCGTGGACAGTCACCGTCGCATTGGCCCTAAGACGGTGTTACTGCATGCAGGAAATCGCGCGCACGTCACACTGTATTTCACTGAAGCGTATTAGGATGGGCAGACCACAACGCCGAACGAAACGTCCGTCTCTACCGCAAGAACAATGCAGTATAAGGTCAGCATTCATTGGTAACCATTTTAGCAATATTACATGGTGTGTGGGGGGAGGGTTAGGGTGTGAGTGAGTGAGTGAGTGAGTGAGCGAGTGAGTGAGCGAGCGAGCGAGCGAGCGAGCGAGCGAGCGAGCGGCGAATGGATGAGTGCCTCTGTGTAGGCGAGCGGTGAATTTGAGTGAGTGAGTGTATGTGCGTGTGCATATGCATCGCGTGTGCATATGCGCGCGCGCGTGTGTGTGTATGTGTTTGTTCGTCTGTTTGTGGATGAGTGAGTAAGTATGTGAGTGAGTGGGTGGGTGGGTGGGTGGGTGGGTGGGTGGGTGGGTGGGTGGGTGGGTGGGTGAGTGAGTGAGTGAGTGAGTGAGTGAGTGAGTGAGTGAGTGAGTGAGTGAGTGGATATGTGTGGGTGTGAGTGGGTGGGTAGGTGTGTGACTGGCTAAATTTGTGTTAGTGAATTAGTGAGTGAGTGAAGAATTAGCGTGTGTGTGTGTGTGTGTGCGTGAGTACGTGTATGTGTGTGTGTGTGTGCATGAGTGCATGTGTGTGTGTGTGTGTGTGTGTGTTTTCAATTTCAATTTCAATTTTTTTTTCAATATCTTTATTTCAGACTGTCAGTGTCATACAGATGTCCACATAAACATTACAAAAATACAAGTGACTAGAAAACTATAAAAATATTGCACATGGTAAATAGAAGAAAAAAAACATTGCACAATGGTACATTCAGTCAAAACTCAACAAAAGCTATTATGTATATACAACATTTTGATCCAATGTCGTCTTATCCTGGATTGCCATTTTATATCACTGTTGATAATTGCAATTACCAACTTATTATAAGAGGCATCAAGTCTCCGCATGAATTTATATACAAGGTTTCTAATTACAGCTTTACTATCTGGTACATGGTATTCTACAAACATAGTGGAGGCACTGCAATATTTAGGCTGATTTAGCAATAAGCGAAACACATTATTGTAAGCCACATGAAGTTTATGTATACTTGCTACTGTGTAATTCCACCACAACTGAGCAGTATACATGGGAGAGCAGAAAGTTCTAAGCAAAGTCAGCTTCACTTCAGTGGAACACATGTAAAATTTCCGCAATAGCGTATTACCCCTAGCATATAGTTGTCGGCATTGCCGTAAAATATCTTTGTCATCACGTAATGTATTAGAAATAAAGTGACCCAAATATTTCACATTATCCACTTCCTGGATTGTTTCACCATTAATCTTAAATGATGGAACATCAACATTTTTCATAAATTTACTTTTAAATATTAACACAGCACTTTTCTTGGAATTGTACTTGATATCATGATTTAGCCCATAGAGTCCACATACCTGCATCAGTTCAGACAGTCCTGATACAGATGGAGACAGAATTACCAAGTCATCAGCATACATAAGATGGTTGATAGTTGTACTACCTATTACACACCCTGTGTTACATTTGTTTAAAGCTATGGTTAAATCATCCATATATATATTAAAAAGGTACGGCGAGAGTATACCACCTTGCCTGACACCATTTGTAACACCAAAATGTTCCGACAATTTACCTGACCATCTTATACACATAGTCTGATTTGAATACCAATATATAAGTAGTCTAACAATATATCCAGGTACTCCCCTGTCAATCAACTTTTGAAATAAGATAGAGTGTTTCACTCTATCAAAGGCTTTAGAAGCATCTAAAAAACATGTAAACATAGACCCATTTAGACTCCTATGCCTGTCAATAACTTCCTTTAAGACATAAATACACAAGTCTGTCCCATGTTTTTTCTTAAATCCAAACTGATTGGACATTGTTGACAGCGTAACTGACATTCTGTCTAACAATATGTTTTCAACAATTTTTGACACAATACTAGCTAATGCAATAGGTCTGTAATTGTCTTTGCTGTTAATCTTGCCACATTTATCTTTGTGTGTGTGTGTGTGTGTGTGTGTGTGTATGTGTGTGTGCATGAGTATGTGTGTGCGTGTGCGTGAGTACGTGTGTGTGTGTGTGTATGTGTGTGTGTGTGTGTGTGTGTGTGTGTGTGTGTGTGTGTGTGTGCAGCATTTCAAAAGAATAGGAATGACAAGCAGACCGACGAATGAAGGAAAATATTTATTGTGCGTGCAAATAAATTGTTTTAAGTGCATAGTACAATGTTGCCCAAACCACTCGGTGCTGCTATTCGCAGAATTATCAATGTATCAGCTCCCTCCTGTGTACAACGTATTCGCACTACAAAGGAATCAGCTGAGAAGACGCCTTTATGCATGTATGTGATACGATAGTTATTTTGCAGAAATGGACAGCTTTTGTGCACAAAGTGAGGTTCGCCTTCATTTCCTTACAATTTGTTCAGAAATTACATTAGATTATTGGTGGATGTATTATTTTTTACCATATGACGGTCTTAGATGCAGTATACGGTTTTTCAGACAACTTGTTCTGTAGTCATCAAAGAGTAGACATGTTTCGCAGTAACCAACAGGCTTATTGTCAGTTGCGCGACTGAAGAATGCTAATAGGTGTAGACAATTGTCAATTCATACAAAACAGTCATTCTAATACATCAGCACCCATCTACGTGCAAGTATGCCAACAAAAAGAAAACAGTCAAGTTAATATAATGCATATTCGTAAATCCACATCATGTAGACTGCCTGATAATGTAATAAAACTTGGTCTGATAATATAATACACTGCTCTGGCCTGATACTGTAATCACTGTCGCCTGAACATGTAATAACGTATATATTTCACGTAGGACTTAGTCGTTTCCGTGGATTTCATGTTGATTTCGGCGCAAATTGTTATATCGATAACTTCACAAGTATTCCCTTTCCATGCTATAATGACAGGTATCTAATGTTTCGTGTCTGTCAAGTCTCGCATGGTGTGTTCATGATCCAATTATATATATATATATATATATATATATATATATATATATATATATATACCCACACATATAATACTTATATATATATATATATACAGCGCCGGTAAAAAGTCATGGGACCATGCAAGATATCAGGCATATTTTCACAATTTAATTCATTTAAAAATACTAACTAATACAAAAGTCCAACCAAATTCATTATATACTATTACAAACTAATTATAGATAATATTTCTACAGTTCTCATGTACAAACAACACTAATATTTTGTGCAGTGGCCCTTGGCAGCAATCACTGCAGCACATCTCCTCGGCATTGAATGTACCAGGTTTTGGACAGTGTCCACTGGGATGGCCTGCCATGCAGCGGGGAGCAGCTGCCACAGAGCCTCCAGACTACCTGGCTTGCTTCTCTCTATCTTCCTGAAGAGGACTTCCCATAAATGTTCTATGGGATTCAAGTCTGGGCTCTGGGCCGGCCACTGCAGTACCTCGAGGTGAGAGCGCTCGAGGAATCTCGTCACCTTGTTCGCTTTATAGCAAGGAGCATTGTCTTGCTGGAAGGCAAATGCTTCACCCTCGCCATAAAGTGAAGAAGCTGAAGGCAGCATGTGGTTCCTCAGCACCCTTACGTATTGCTCCTGCCCCATGGTGCCTTCACACCGGTAGAGTTGGCCGACCCCTCGCTCAGACCATCAGGGAGCCCCCTCCATGCTTTACTGTGGGGACAATGCACTGTGGGTTGTACCTCTCATCAACCCTCCTCCGCATAATAGCCTGCTTTGCCGCACAGAAAAGCTGAAAGGCACTCTCGTCGGACCACAGCTCTGTTTCCCACTGCTGGACTGTCCAGTTTTTATGGCGTCGAGCAAACTCGAGCCAACTGTTAATGTTCGCAGGCCGCAACAATTGCTTCTTCACCGCCACACAACCATGAAGCCCAGCTGAATTCAGGCGTTTCCTTATTGTCGAGGAAGATACAGTCACTCCCTCTGACTCAGCTCTGACTCCATCCTCTGTCGCAGTTCTGGGGATGTGAGGCGGCGATCGCTGAGGCTATGTCGGACGAGTGGCCGATCTTGTCGTACCGACGTCTTATTCGGCCTTCCACTCCGCGGTCTGTCGGCCACTGACCCTGTCTCTCCCAGAGGCGCTTCTTGATGCCATGCACTGTTTTTACATTTACCTTTAGCTGCCGGCTCACCTCCAGACAGCTAACCCCCCCCCCCCCCATCTCCATTAGCACCACGGCCCTCGTTCGCAACTCAGCGTTGGTTTTTCTGTAAGGCGGCATCACTGAAAATTAGCAAGTAAATTATTTATTATTTTTTAAATTAAATTTATATGCATAAGTTATTAAAAATAGATAATAAATAATATTATGGAATAATAAAAACAAATTGTTACCATATAATTAGCTCTTATTGTATTGAAAATTGGATTTATTCACTACTTTTCTTAATAAATATTGATAATTAATAATAATTAATTAATACTGACACTAGGTCAAGGCACTATACCAAATATTGCTTCGGTAATACACCAAAGTACACTATTATCGCCCAGGTACAGTTTAGACAGTCAATTGTGATTCATTAGTCCATAGAAAGCAGATAACACTTAGTGATGTAATTGAGGCCTACCTTGATCTTTGGACGGCAATCTTGGGGTGTTCTTATGAAATTAGGCAAAAATGGCAAACACAGAGGCAAAACAACACTCAAAACAGGATATAGTATCAGGCGCATCCAACAGGTGGCAGCAATTCGTTTGCCAAGTTGATTTTAATGCTGCCACAGAGCTTAACAATAGAGAAACAACAGTAAAATCCAATGGTCCCATGACTTTTTACCGGCACTGTATATACCCATATATATATATATATATACCCATATATATATATATATATATATATATATATATATATATATATATATATATATATATATATATATATATGAAAGAAGACAAAGGTCACAGCGGTGATTGAACAAGTCAGAAGAAGGAAGTGGACCTGGGCAGGGCACGTCAGCAGGATACGAGATAACCGATGGACACTGCGTATCACCACCTAGAAAACATTCGAAAGGAAAAGACATAGAGGAAGACCGGGGAGACGTTGGAGAGACGAACTAGACGACTACTGGAAGGGTATATATATATATATATATATATATATATATATATATATATATATATATATATATGGAAGGGTATATATATATATATATATATATATATATATATATATATATATATATATATATATATATGGAAGGGTATATATATATATATATATATATATATATATATATATATATATATATATATATATATATATATACCCTTCCAGTAGTCGTCTAGTTCGTCTCTCCAACGTCTCCCCGGTCTTCCTCTATGTCTTTTCCTTTCGAATGTTTTCCAGGTGGTGATACGCAGTGTCCATCGGTTATCTCGTATCCTGCTGACGTGCCCTGCCCAGGTGTCCACTTCCTTCTTCTGACTTGTTCAATCACCGCTGTGACCTTTGTCTTCTTTCATACCCAGGTGTTCGTTTTTCTTTCCCGGTATGTGATGTTTAACTACTCCTTTCCATCTTTCTTTGTGCGGCTGCTAGCTTGTTCTTTGCATGAGTGGTGAGTGCCCATGTTTTTCTGCGCCGTATGTCATTGCTGGAAGTACACCTGAATTGTATACTTCTCTCTTCTAGCATGTTCCAATGTTACCTTTGAAGATGTCGCGCTGTTTGGCCGAATGCGGTCCATCCGGCCGTGATTCTTCTTTGAATCTCCTTGTCATGGATTTTGTCTCTGGTGCTGTATCTCTATCCCAGGTAGACGTAGCTTTCAACGTTCTCAATCTAAGTGTTGTTAACATTATATTGGTGTGTCGTTTTCTATCATCACCTTTGTCTTCGACTTGTTCATCTTCAAACCCCGATTTTCACTTTCATCAGCGAATTTGCTGTAGTTCATGTGGTGTATTAGCGCATATGAGTATGTCGTCGGCGAGGCGAATGTGACTAAGATATTCGCCGTCTATCTTCAAGCCTCTTGTTTTTCAAGCCAGTCGTCGGAATATGCTTTCGAGTGCTGCCGTAAATAGCTTGGGTGATATGGTATTTCCCTGTCATTCTCCTCTCCTAGTGCTGGTCTTGTTGGTTTCTTTTGTGTAGATTTTCTTCAAGAGTTCGATGTACACGTCTTCTATACCCTGTTCTTAAAGCGAGGTCAATACTGCTTGAGTTTGCAGTGTATTTTCCCGTAGTCGACGAATGCCATGCAGAGTGAGATATTATTATATTCTCTGCACTTCTCCATCAGTTGGTCTACGACGTGGATGTGGTCTGTCGTTGAGTATCTGCTTCTGAATCCAGCTCGTTCTCGTGGCTGGTTTTCGTTGAATGTCTTCTCTAGTCTTTTCGTTAGTACTTTCATGAGTATTTTATAGATGCTTGATAGTAGTAGACAATCGGTCTGTAATGTTTGGGGGTCTTTCTTATTTCCATTCTTGGAAATTATTACCATCTTAGCATTCTTCCACGCTGTGGTATCTTCTCATGCTTGCAACGCCTCGATGTTTATAATGGTCGTTGCCTATTGCTGTCCCATTCTTCATATCTCGTAGTGCTGCTTCCACCTCCCATGATGTTATCTCTGGTACATCTTTTGGGTCAGTGTGGATTATGGTAGTCTGTTCACTGTCGTATAGGTCGGTGTAGAATTCTTCTATTCGTTCTATGACCTTATCTCGATCATGGATTTCTCTATCCTGCTTGTCTAGGAGTGTGATTAGTGTGTCTTGGCCTAGCTCGGACTTTCTTCAGACTCTTCCGTGTCATGATCGTTTCTCGTAAAAAAGGCAAGTTTTTATATAGCGCAGTATCCAGTCCTCAGGACCATTCAAAGCGCATTACACTTTACTTCCCTGGCAGACCTGTTCACTCAGACACCATCTCGGCTTCTCTGGGAAGCATCCAGCCATATACTACAATTAATGCGCGAAGGCTGCTCGTACACATATCCACCACTGTCTATAGCCAGGCACTCGTTTATACAGCTGAGTGAACTAGAGCAATGTAGAGTGAAAACACTTGCCCAAGGTTTTAACACCGCAGCACAGGATTCGAACCCGGGTTCTCGTAGTCGAGAGTCCGAAGCTGTACCCCTGAGCCATTGCGCTCTACAATCGTTATCGTTTCTCGTATGATCGCTTGGTTGTGTTCCCTGATATCCTCTCTTGCTTTCTTTTTGATTGTCTTGCATATTTTTGCGTACTCTGTTCGTTGTTTATCGCCGCCGTTTCCGACAATTTATCGTCGTTTCGTAACCAGGGATCTTGTTGGTGACGGTATCCTCGATTTCAATGGCTTCTTGATTGCCTTAACCACCCTTGACGCGCTTTCTTGGATCATGCCTGTGATTATTTCGCTCATTGTGTCGATGTCGTCTAGTTCTTGCAGTGTCTCGAACCGGTTTCTCAATTCGAGTAGGAATTCGATCTTCTTTGATCCTATTTGTGGGCATCTACTTTTGGTGGCCTCTTGGTCATACTTTTTTTTCCTTTCCACCTATACGTCCAGTTTGATTGTGGAAAGGAATATATAATTATGGATTATGAACACACCACGCGAGAATGGACAGAAACGAAAGTAATAAACCTTAAAAAAATAAAATTAAAACATTCCTCAATATGCCATTTCTGCATCTTGCTTTCAAATTAAGATTGAACCGTTAGATACCCTGACATTATAGCATGGAAAGGGAATACAGGCAAGTTAATATAATGAATATTCGTAAATTAACATCACAATATATATATATATATATATATATATATATATATATATATATATATATATATATATATATATATATATATATATATATATATATATATATATATATATAATATATATATGTATATATATGATGTGAACTTACAAATATGCATTATAATAACTCGTATGTTTTCTTTTTGTTGGCATATTTGCAGGTAGATAGATGGGTGTTGATGTATTGGCATGACTCTTGCACGAATTGAGACACACATACACACACACACACACACACACACACACACACACACACACACACACGCATATATATATATATATATATATATATATATATATACATATACATATACATATTATTTTATAGTTTCACCTCCTTTTTTCGATTAGTTAACACATCGCTGTAAAAAATGGAAATATTAAACATGTTTTGTTATTACGTGATATCTTTTAAAAACCTTCCAAATTATGCCGAACATGACAAGACATTTCGCTTCGTCAAAAACGTATCGTCCTCCTTATATAAATGGATATTCATGGTCACATTTTAATATTAGGTTGTTTGATCTTTATTTTCATTTGTTTCACCAAACTAATGGTTTCGGTGGACTCCTCATACCTGAAAACAAACGACACCGTGTTCACGTCTCTGTGTTGTTCTATGTTGCTTGCCATGGTTAATATATGTTAAAAACGCAGTTATTTAAAATATATATGAAGCACACTTCCCACATACCCTAACAACCGAAATACGACAGATATTGTGAAGGGTGGCAGCCATATTGAATCGCCATTTTGAGGATGATGGGTCCAAAATCCACCTTGATAACATTTATACGTGGATTCGGGAGGTCAAAATACATAAATGTATTAAGTTGCATTCACTTTTTCTAGAACACTTTTAAAATCTGCACTTTGCCTTGACCGTTTTGTTACATGTGGCAAATAACGAACATATGTGATTTACTATAGTTTAAATATTTCTCCTTGAACAATTTCTGATAGACTGTTTTCGTGTTACATAGGACGCCTTCCTGAGTATAAAGCTATTTAAATACCGTCAACTGCAATTTGTCGTAAGTTTGTCATAGAATACCTGAACTATAAAAAAATGTGCCATTATAAACATCTCTAGCTAGCATTCAAACATATCTATTTCCACACTAACAGTTCCTATACGGAAAGCGGCACTGGGTTCTCTGCGTCAGACGATGAGAGTGGTTGGACAGAGAGTACGAGACCACAACTACCGAACTATCGCAATATTCCTGCTAAAACATCTGCGGTCAAAGAACGAAGTCATCCGAAGTCAGCGATTGGCAGAGAACACCTAGAGCACAGTGAAAGTGTCAAAAGACGAAGGTATATTCAGTTACAATCTTACGGATATAAAAACTGGTCGAGTCGGGTTGAATTGTTTTGTCAGAACATAAAGTCAATTGGGTTGCTGTGGTGTACTTAAACGAGTTTTATTAATGACCGCATGGTTAAAAATGATTACCGTGAACTGTGCTTGGGGGGCATCAATTGTTCGATATACAGCATTCCTCCTACTGCAATTGCAGGTAAAAACCCAATAGATGAACAGTCTGTCTGATGTTGATTTAACAGTTATAAATCCAAACGTGCAAGCTGTTTCCTGCATCTTGTTGAACGTACAGGCTCTGCTATGCTACATTAAGTTGCCTTACTCGGCTCGAACAGTATTCATGAGACTTTAGTCTAGTTGGAATAGGTGGGTAACTCCTCAGAAATAAATTTCTAATCGGCGTCTCCAGGTCGGAACACATACGTAGAAATCGATGAACTATGTTAACAAGTCGGCAAAATGTCTCACATATAATTGTTATGCCACGATTACTGAAAAATCTATTTTCTCTCTCAGCGAATATTGCCGATAACTGAACAAATAAGGTGTCCAAACCCATGTTTTGAGGATCACCGGTTATTTTGACACAACTTTTTGCTTGACAAACTGTATGGAATTAGAGGGGTCCCATGCAAACTGTTTAAAAGCTATCTCGAACATAGAAAGCAATTCGTTATAAACAACGATAGAATATCTGATTATCAAACTACAAAATGTGAGCTCCCACAAGGATCCATTCTAGGACCACTACTACTTTTTATTTATATAAATGATATGCCATTATTATACAGCACAATTCATATTGTTCGCTGATGATACAAGCCTACTTTTCATAAGCATAAACCTCAGTAGTCTCACAATTAGTGTTAATTCTGTACTCACAAAAATGTCTCTTTAGATAGGTGCTTACACACTTTCACTTAATATAGGCAAAACTAAATGCACGATATTTCAAAACACTCAAAATCAGGTATACAATCATGTGGAAATTGTTCTACATGATGATAAAATAAAGAATGTTGATTACTTTAAATTTCTAGGTATCTGGATTGATAGAAACTTTTATTGGAAGAAAAATACAAATGAAAATTGCAAGAGGAATTGCTCAATTGTTAGAATAATTAATCAAATCAGGCCACATAGTGCACATTAAAACAAATATATAATGCCTTAATTAAACCGCATTTATCATTCGGGTTATTTGCTTGATATTAATATTCATGGCAATTTATCTAACCTGAACATACTATTTAAATTTCAAAAAAGCAGTTCGTTTTATCGACAAAAGCAAATTTATAGCGTACACTGATCTCATCTTTAAGATGTAAACCATTCTTAATTAGAAAACATATTTATAGTTCAAAGATATCAACTATACGATAAAATAATGAAAAAATAATGTCCAAAATACCTTTTAATATATGTCATGAAAAACAATGATTTCCACAGTCATGTAACCTGACAAAACAATAACATTCACTTAAGTGTGATAAGAACAGAAATATAAAAACAGGGACTGTCTTATAAACTACATGCCGTACTACTGGTTGTGTCTAATGTACTGCGTCTATCACTAAATAAAAGGCATAATCTCAAACAAATTATTGTAAATTCATACTCGGAGGTGTGCCTATAAAGAAATTACTATGTTTGCTTGATGAGCAATTAACACATAATTGTAAACGTTGTTTTTTATAGTTTAAGTATTATTATTATTTTTCTTCACTTTAATGAAATATACTTTTTGTTACAATATGCATTTTTGTATGTATGTATGTATGTATGTATGTATGTATGTATGTATGTATGTATGTATGTATGTATATATATATATATATATATATATATATATATATATATATATATATATATATATATATATATATTATATACATGTATGTATGTGTGTATTATGTGTGTGTGTGTATGTATGTATGTATGTATGTATGTATGTATGTATGTATGTATGTATGTATGTATATACTTATACACGTTATCACATATCTACATATCATTTGGATGACAACGGATTGGGGAACTTTAAAATTTTGAGAGGAATTTGATAAACGTGTGCAAATCCAAACAGTTTGTCGTTTTAAATGAACATATTTAGTTGCACTCTACACATCTGGGATTTAGGCAATATGTTAAGGTAGGTATATAGATATTGTTTAGATATTTCAGATTTAAACTTGTGTCTGGGTTTCAGGTTTTGAATCTTATAATCAAGCTTATTCCATATATGTATAACTTGATGTCTAGGTAACATAGAAGAAAAGTATGCACATTAATGCCTCCAAGTTACCTTAACAATCGATTGTGTGCCTATTTCGGCCAATATAGCACGTAACTCTACAAATAAAGTGTCCAGACCTATGTTATTATGGTCACAGATAATTGGAAGACAATTCCTGAAGTAAATGCGTGTGTGATTTGGCTGTTAGCATGGACTTACTTTTCAGTCCATGTCGGTGCCCTTCTAAAATATTGAAAATGTCGTAGCACGTCGCCTCAGATGTCATATTAGCTCAACTCACTTATCCAATGTGCTACAGTCAGCATACAAAGAATTTCATTCAACAGATACTGCTCTGCTTAAAGTGCACAATGACGATCAAGGCAAAGTAACAGCACTAACCTTGCTTGCTGATTTTTCTGCCGCCTTTGATATTATTGATCACAATACACTTATCTGGTGCCGCGTATCGGGCACAGTCTGACCTGGTGTTCATCATACCTAACCGATAGACTTCAAACTGTACAGATAAAGAATTGTTTTTCGACCGCACTTCCCACGTGACGTGGCATTCCCCAAGGTTCCGTTCTTGGGTCTTTGCTCTTCACCCTCTACACTACGCCACTCAGTACTGTAATACAAAGCCATCACCTGGATCACCATCTCTACGCACCATTGTGCAATGTTTTTTTACTATTTACCATGTGCAATAGTTTTGTATTTTTCTAGTCACTTGTATTTGTTAATGTTTATGTGGACATCTGTATGACAGTCTGAAATAAAGATATTGAATTGAATTGAATTGAACTGAACTGAACTGAACTGAACTGAACTGAACTGAACTGAACTGAACTGAACTGAACTGAACTGAACTGAACTGAACTGAACTGAACTGAACTGAACTGAACTGAACTGAACTGAACTGAACTGAACTGAACTGAACTGAACTGAACTGAACTGAACTGAACTGAACTGAACTGAACTGAACTGAACTGAACTGAACTGAACTGAACTGAACTGAACTGAACTGAACTGAACTGAACTGAACTGAACTGAACTGAACTGAACTGAACTGAACTGAACTGAACTGAACTGAACTGAACTGAACTGAACTGAACTGAACTGAACTGAACTGAACTGAACTGAACTGAACTGAACTGAACTGAACTGAACTGAACTGAACTGAACTGAACTGAACTGAACTGAACTGAACTGAACTGAACTGAACTGAACTGAACTGAACTGAACTGAACTGAACTGAACTGAACTGAACTGAACTGAACTGAACTGAACTGAACTGAACTGAACTGAACTGAACTGAACTGAACTGAACTGAACTGAACTGAACTGAACTGAACTGAACTGAACTGAACTGAACTGAACTGAACTGAACTGAACTGAACTGAACTGAACTGAACTGAACTGAACTGAACTGAACTGAACTGAACTGAACTGAACTGAACTGAACTGAACTGAACTGAACTGAACTGAACTGAACTGAACTGAACTGAACTGAACTGAACTGAACTGAACTGAACTGAACTGAACTGAACTGAACTGAACTGAACTGAACTGAACTGAACTGAACTGAACTGAACTGAACTGAACTGAACTGAACTGAACTGAACTGAACTGAACTGAACTGAACTGAACTGAACTGAACTGAACTGAACTGAACTGAACTGAACTGAACTGAACTGAACTGAACTGAACTGAACTGAACTGAACTGAACTGAACTGAACTGAACTGAACTGAACTGAACTGAACTGAACTGAACTGAACTGAACTGAACTGAACTGAACTGAACTGAACTGAACTGAACTGAACTGAACTGAACTGAACTGAATGATACTCAGGTTTACATCTCATTAGCTACGTCGGATGCAAGTCGCTCCTTAAGCCTACTAAGTGATTGCCTGCAAGATATATTCTTCAAAATGACTGACAACAGATTAAAGTTAAATGCTGACAAAACTGAGTTCCTTGTAATTGGTACTCCAGTCCAAAGCAAAAATACTGGATGGTCTTTTTTTCAACAGGTATCTTGAGTCAAACCTTCATACCATCTATACGGGATCTAGGCGTGATTTTTGATAATAACTTTAAACTTTAGACGTGTCTCTGAAACGTGTCGTGTCTGTTTTTATCGATTTTCGCCGCATTCGCCGGTATATATCGCTTTCAGTCGCTAAAACAATCACAACAACAAACAGTAACTAACTTGATTACTGTAATTTCCTCCTTCATGGTATTACCAGTAAAGACATTGCTAAATTTCAACGCGTCCAGAAGTTTTTGGTAAGGGCAGTTTTCCAGTCTCTTCATTTCTCTTGCTCAGTGCCACTCCACAAACCACTGCATTGACTCCCCGTGCAATTCCGCATCATGTTAAAGGTATTTTCATCTTCGTCGCGAATAAATAATTACTACAACAATAAAAACACAAGCATTACATCATTTATTGATTTTAAATTATTCGGTTTATAATTATTATTTAGTTGAAAGCAAAAACATGAGTGTAAACAAATGAATGGCTTTGTGTCGGTTCGAGCCGGTGTCCTCCGATTGTAAAAGCGAACGCCAACAACGCAAGCTTTTACCAACTGAGCTATGCAGACCAGCGCGATTCGGAGTTCGGATTTAACGCGTTACGCTAAATTTACAAATCTTTCTTCATACATCGGCATACTACTGATATTAATGTACTATATAGTATTTTTGTCTACAGTTAAATATTTGTAATGTATGTGTCCTTTGGTGGATTAACTTCTGTAGGCTAAAAGCGATACAATATTACGCATAAAACGAGCCGAAGACGAGCTCTGCCTCTGGCTTCAATTTTCTTAAAAGAATATTGATTACCGTAAGATACCGTAAGATGTATAGAATACTTGTTCCCTGTGATGACTAGTGTTTGTATTACATTGGAATAGCGCACAATAATTATTATGACGCTCGTTTCGACTCAAAACTATTCTTGTAAACAATCTCTGAATAAACCTACGTCCGTCTGTCAACTTTGACGCCACGATACCACGTGATCGCCTTGCTAATTAACTTTCAGCTTTCCGCGGGAATCGCTGACTGGCTTAAAACCGCAGTTTTACTACAAATGCATTTTTATTTATTGTTTTAATATTGTCAAATGTTACATACATACTTAATCTTTATGTATACACGGAAAAGGAATTCCAGGTTAAGCCTTGTTTCTATTCCCTTTAACTTTCCGCGGGAATCATTATGATCATTATTTACACTCTGTCCATTAGCTGAAGATTATTATTAACTGTTTGCTAGTCTAACTGTTTGCTAGTCGTTTTTTGGCCTGACCTCAGAGCCGGTTATCTACATCATAGTCAGCCACATGTTTGGTTTCTTTTTGTATTTTTGGGCCAAGCTGTTATGCATAGCCACGTGTCCATCCATATCTAATTATCTTAAAATCACTATGTTTGACCTTAATGAATGTGTTTGCAATGTCTCAACTATTATAATGAAAATTCTGTTCATTTATTCAACGATCTTTTTCTTGTCGTATAGCTTTGTTTTTTTTTACAATGACATCGCTTGTCTGTGACCTAACAATGTACTATATTGTAAGCTATTTATTGTCAAGAAAGTATGGATGAAATATTAAGTAATTATGCTGAGCTAGATCTCAGGAACTTGTACGAGAGAAATACACAATATGAAAATGTAGAAATGAACCCTTTTAATTTAGCAGATATAAATAGTAATTATTATGATGTTAACGATATCCTTTCTGACAAGTTTAGTCATAATAATTTTCAGTGTAAAGTGCTCCAGCTAAACATACAAGGACTCTCATCAAAATTTGATCAACTTCAAACATTACTGTCAGAACTCTCTGATGCACATGTGGAAATTGACTATATTTTGTTGTGTGAAACTTTTGTAAATGATGATAATGCGCATCTTTTCAAGCTGCCCAATTATAACTTTATTTATAAAAATAGAAAGATTAAAGCTAAAGGTGGTGTCGCGATATATATCCGTGATAATATTCAGTATAATCTAAGAGAAGACCTTAGTATTTTCATAGAAGGTGAATTTGAATCCATATTCATTGAATCTATTAATAATGGTCAAACTTCAATCGTAGGTGAAATATACCGGATTCCTAATACAAATGTTAATTTGTCTATTCAACGGTATGAGGCAATATTACATAAAACGGAAAGCTCAAACAGTCAAGTTATAATAGGCACTGATCAAAATTTCGACTATCTAAAAATTAACTCTTATAGACTCTCAACTGACCTTTTACATCTATATCTAGCCGCAAATACAATTCCTACGATTACTAAGCCAACGCGTATCCCCCATACTTCTGCTACCCTCATTGATAACATTATATGTACGGCACACTACCCCATTTGTTCACTCTGGTATACTATTCAGCGATATATCTGACCATTTGCCTATATTCTGTCTTATCGGAAAGCGAAACCCTCAAAAACACGTAATGAGCCATTAATATTTAAACATAGACCTCTATCTAACGTGTCGATTCGACATATAAAATCTGCACTCCAGCAAATTAATTGGACACATCTTCATCAATTAGGCATAAATAAGGCGTTTAAAAACTTTACTGAACATTTAAATTGTACCATTGCATCATTCGCACCAGAGAAAACTATCAAAATTAAATCGAAATATGTCATTCGGAATGTTTGGATGACTAAAGGACTAATGAAATCATCTTTAACCTCAAATAAACTGTGTGTAAATGATATTAATAAATGTATTAGCAAACCTAAGAAACATCCTGCTCACATCCGTTATGCGAAATATAGAAATATCTATAATAAGGTAAAACAAATTGCAAAAACAACCTACTATGCTAATCAATTAAACACATTCAAGAATGACTCTAAAAAAACATGGAATTTACTAACAAATATGATTGGAAAAAACAATGATAAATCTGGCATTTCTTTGCATTTCAAACACAATAATGCTGTAATTAAAGATCCTGATCAAATATCTAATGCATTTTGTCATTTCTTTACAAATGTTGGTCCAAACCACGCCGCTGCAATACCACAATCCAAAAAACTATTTACATCTTATCTTCAGAATTGCCCTAAACGTAATTCAAATAGTATGTTCATAGTGAGGCAGATAACAGCAATTTTTGAGAGGAATCGTGCAAATGATGATACAAGCATCAAATTTGGCACACTTGTTCTCCAAGTGATACTAATCAAATCTGCCCGATTGGCCTATTGAAAATCCAAGATGGCGGCCATTTTTCAAGATGGCCGCCAAATTAGCCGCCCGAAGTTGACGTTTTGCTTAGAAGTATTTGTAGTTGTCCGATTTGCTTGATCTAGATGTGGATTCCTATGTTTTCAAGCCTGCTGAAGTACATTTTCCTGTTTATAAAGCACACTGACACATATTTTTCAAGATGGCCACCAGATTGTCTGTTTTTCATTACGTAAGCTTTGCCCCGGCTAGTAAATGTTCAAAGTTATGCATACCATGCCACTGGTCCTCCAGCTGCTACTGTTCAAATATGCAGCTGCAGAGTGATGTGCAGGGGAGCTCTGACTGAAAGCACTTGCATCTTCCTTTGTATCCTTTCTTACAGGTACATTTCGTCAGTTCCCGACAGCTCGCTGCAATAGGGGGTAGTGTTGTCCAACATATCTGCCATGTCTCTCCTTTGTGTGTCTACCCCCATTCAGCGAGACTGCTCGTGTCTGGATTGTAGATGGTTGCCTGGCCCCAGATGATCCCAGCCTGATAGGCCGCACGCTTTTCATGTTCTCTGAGGGCTGCCTGTTTTGGTGGAATTGAGTTGTACGGCCTCTGCTTGCGGGCAAAGAGATCTAGTCTTGCTTCGTCCACACCAGTGGCTGCGCTTGATCTGTCGTACATGAGGACAACGAATCTCTCCAACCTCTGCAGGTCAAGATCACGAATCAATGTTGGATGCTGGCTGAGATTAGTGAATGTTTCAGAAACATCATCAAATACGTTCCAAGTCTGCCATGCAGATTTCTTCGCTTTCCCACGGAAGGCAGACACGACGTCACATCCAGTGAACGCATGAAAGTATGGGATCCCTCCAGCTTTCTCAAGCCCTATTGCAGAAACTACCTCATGGACTGGAATCCATCGCATCTTGGCTCCTTGGCCAAAGGCAATCCACATTTTCTCAACACCTAGTTCATGTAAGGATGACAGTACATATATTGCTATGACTAGCACGTCCGTGTCATTAGCCTTAATAATAATAGACTTGCTCCCATCAGTCGTTGCATCCCTGGCGTGTACAAATATTCGACTGTCAGCTTCTTCATGACAACATGGGGACACAGCATCCAGAGACTTCCTTGTGTTGCTAATGGCATTTTCTCCTTTAGTGACGATGACTGTGCTTGTCGTCTCTGCTTCACACATCTTTTCCGCAAGGAAGTGAAACAGCTCAGTCTTGTTGCTGGCGTCACGAAGGAAGCTTTGCCAGTTACCTGGTGTCTTACTCGTTCCTGTCACTCTTCTTCTGATTCCTTGGCCCCTTTTCGACCTCGTCTCGGATTTCAGACTTGACTTCTTGTACACATCAAAGACTACGTCCACCCGCTCGTACCTGGCACCATAGGATTCCACCTTTGGGATGATGTCTTCTTTAGCATAGTCATCAAATGTCTGTGAAGTACGTGGAGGTAAGGCATTGATAAGTACTGAGCCATCAATGATGATTGCATCTGCCTTTGGTTCTCTGTCTGGGATGTTCACTTGCGCTTCAAGAATTTCAACCAGCTGTGACTTCTGACACGTATGAAACTTGCCGCTGTCACTGAGAGATGCAGGGTGTGACTGATTCTCGTGCTTGAAGAATTCTTGCAAGTCACACTGCCTGTTCTGGCACGACATGAACAGTCGCGAGAATAACTGACAGTCGTCTTTCAGGACTTTCACCTTAGAAATTCCCTCAGCCTGCTCTTGTTTGAAGAAAGAAACAAGGTTTTTCTTGATTGGATGATAGAAAGGACTTTCACCTTCATCCTCTAGCCCCTCCATGAATGATTGGAACTGCTCTTTTCCCTGCCGGTGATGTGTAGCTACCATTTCAGCTAGAGTTGGGTCTGCAATGTTCTTCGTGTCTAGCACCAGCCGGTCGGCTGATTCTTCTTGGAATGGGTTGCCCATCTCCTGCATCACTGCAGAGAGTGATTTAACCTTTTCAAAGAAAGATTTCTGAGCACTCAGTGTCTGCTCATGGTGTCTGCTGCTGTATAGGTGGCATCTTTCATACCATACATGGCCTCGTATCCAGCTACTAGACGACTAACTTCGGGTCCACCACCATCCACCTACGAAGTGCTGACGGGTCTTCTGTCAACCCAATTGCTCCTCCGTCACCTTTGATCACTGCATTAGTGTGCTCGTGTGCTTGGTCGATCGCCAGGGCAGAGAATTCTCTTCTTGACTTGTGGATGGCGAAGTTCCCTTTGTAAAACTCCCTGGCCACATATGGATGTTGTTGCTCAAGTGACACCATATCTCGGAGGTTAATTGGGATCCATCGCGCACAGTTGACATTTTTATTAACAAAGAAGTAAGGCACCAGTTCTGAAAGTGCTTCACGGTACAAGTTGAAGTCTCCTTCTCTGAATGAGCGGTTCAGGGTGAATATGGTGACCTCCAAGTCCAGCACCAGACTCCAGAACTGGAACTGCGGACTCTCTTTCCTCCGTTGTTCACACCAATCCTCAAAGGTTATATCTGATATGCTAGACTCTTCAGAGCGGTAATCATGGTATGCCTTTTTCATCAGTTTGTACAAGCTGCATGCAGTGATCTGGTGTGCTTGTCTTGTCCTGGTGACACTGGATGCAGACAGGTAAGACTCTGTTGTACCAGACGAGGCCACCTCTGCTTCCACAATGGCACTGGTCCAGCCACTGTCCCGTAGTAATGTTCCTATCGATCTCAGTGCAGCCATTTCTATATGAAGTCCACCGAACATGATCACGAACTCTCCATATTCGGGCCACTTCCATTGTATTTGTTTTGCCAGAGCATACAACGGTTGGTCAGCAGCAATGACAGGTGTCTGCCCTGGGTTCAGGAAAGCCACTGTATCACGGACCTTCGCCATGGCATGCTTGATCGTTGCAACATCATTGCTGAAATGCTCACTTCAAATGGAAGGCTCCTTCTCTGCGTTGCATGGTGGGCTGACTATGTGATGCTGACTGCATCAGCCACATCCTCAGTGAGGAAGACTTCCTCCAACCAAGAATATTCTTCTTTCAAGTGTGATTAGATCGACTCGGGTGCTGGTAGGGATTGGCTTGCTACTGGAGGGGGATTGGGGTTTATCGTGATGTATGCTGGTCGAATATTGGTGTATGCTTCTGGAAGCTCTGGGACTTTCTTAACCTTCATTTCTGACTCTAGTTTGAGCGGCTCACATTCATCGCCAGCATTTTCAGTGCTTGGATGTTGGAAAATTGACACACTTGTACCATGGAAGGATGTTTGAGCTGTGGTCGCAGTCGGATTATGATCTATGTTGTCCACTGCTGCAGTTGTGAACAACTGATTTTTCAAGATTGGGGGACAGATTACTCCATCTTCCACATTCCATCACACGCAGAGACCTTCTGTGTGCTACCCTCATCTAGTTTACCCCGCGAGCCAACGCGGTTTACCAGGGTGTGGCCGATGCCGTGCACTAGCATCTTCTTAGAGCCATAGATGAGAGTTGGGCTAGTGGTGAGGACCAGTGCCATCCAATGGATGTGGCTGACTGCTGAAACAAAGGTACTACCTCTAACACTACACCCCTACACCCCATAGCCATGCAAACGTATGAAAATCATAAACAAATGTACGAAGTGATAAAAAATATGTGTCAGTGTGCTTTATAAACAGGAAAATCTACTTCAGCAGGCTTGAAAACATAGGAATCCACACCTAGATCATGCAAATCGGACAACTACAAATACTTCTAAGCAAAACGTCAACTTCGGGCGGCTAATTTGGCGGCCATCTTGAAAAATGGCCGCCATCTTGGATTTTCAATTGGCCAATCGGGCAAATTTGATTAGTATCACTTGGAGAACAAGTGTTCCCAATCTGATGCTTGTATCATCATTTGCACGATTTTTCTGCTAGCTCCTACACTATCATGACCCCAACCGATGCAAGTGAGATCAGGCAAATAATAAGGTCACTTCAACCTAAGAAAAGTACAAGTCACGACAATTTGAGTCCGCTTGTTATAAAGTTATTTGGTGAGGCAATAGCTATACCTTTATGTATTTTAATAAACAAGTCAATGTCTGAGGGAATAGTACCAGATGAACTGAAAATTGCGAAATTTATACCTGTCCATAAGTCAAACGCTAAAGACGATATTTCCAATTACAGACCGATATCATTGTTACCTTCAATTTCTAAAATACTGGGTAAAGTTGTATATAAAAGGACTTTTCATTTCATTCAAAGTAATACAATATTAAATAATAACCAATATGGTTTTCGTGAAAAACATTCAACAATAAATGTTATAACCGCACTTACTGGTGATGTTATAAAAGCTTTGGAAAATAAAGACTCGGTCCTTAGTGTTTTCTTGGATTTAAGTAAAGCATTCGATACAATTGATGACCAAATCTTATTACATAAACTTGAGTTTTATGGAATAAGGGGTACTCCTCTCAAATGGTTTAAAAGTTATCTGTCAAATCGGAAACAATATGTTAAATATAATAATAGTGATTCGCTTCAACAGGACATCACTTTTGGCGTCCCGCAGGGGTCTATACTTGGTCCGCTCCTGTTTATTATATACATAAATGATCTCCCGTTTTGTGTAAAGCATTGTAAAACTATACTATTTGCCGATGACATTACTATATACAAGACTGGAAAACAAGTTAATAATATATACGAAGACATGAACAATGAACTTCAAGTATTAGCTGACTGGTTTCGTGCAAATAAATTATCTCTAAATATTTCCAAAACGAAAAGCATGTTATTCTGTAGATCCCCTCCTCCTGAGAATGAAGAACTTATTTTAACAATGTCTAATACAATTATCCAGCGTATGAGGTGTTTACAATTTCTAGGTCTCTATATTGATGAAAAACTTGATTGGCACGAACACATCAACAAATGCAAAAATAAATTAACCAGTGCTTTATATGTAATCAATAAAGTTAACAGCTACCTTCCTATGTCCGCACTTAAAACAATTTATTACACTTTAGTTTACCCTTACTTGACATATGGAATCATCTTGTGGGGGTCTACATATAAAACGTACTTGACAACATTATTTATTATCCAAAAAAAATAGTTCGATCCATACTCAAAAGAAATTATAGGGAACATTCTCACCCCCTCTTTACGTGCTTAAAATTAATTAAATTGAATGACGTATACGAACTGGAAATTGGAAAATTTATGTATAATTACGTTCATAGGAGTCTCCCTCATTATTTATCCGATATATTGTCATTTACCCATGACATACACATTCACGAAACTAGACAATCCTCACACATACGACCTTTACTTCTCTAACAGTACAATTTCCTAAAAGTTTTTTTTTATGTAAAGGTCCATTGATATGGAACAGAATTCCGTTTACCATCCAACAACAAAAAACATAAAAAGTTTTGCAGTATCATTAAAGGCAATTGTTGTAAAAGGGTATGAAGAGCTAGCTGAAGCCTATTAAATATAAAATATCTGCTCATATACGTTTGTAATTATATCCTTGTCATTGTCGTTATTTGGTATTACTACACGTTTGCTATACATGTTAATTGAACATTTATTATTGAATATTATTGTTACGTTTTACATACCTGGTCAGTTATAAAAACTATAAGTATGTGTTACACGTGAAATTACTATTATAACATTATTGTTTATACAGCTATGGTAGGGTTGGCAGCGACCAGTTTAATTTATAACAAATGGTTTCGTAATAATAATTATCTATGCAAACTGGTAACAGCCTTAATTGGCTCCGCTGTCTGCCCGGAATCGTGCATTATATAATTGTCTGTTAAAATTTTAGTTTATTACATATGTGCTTTGTACGTTTCCGAAAATAAAATATTCATTCATTCATTTGATGACGGGTTTAAAACCTTTTTTTTACTATAAATGTAATTTTATTTATTTTCTTAATGTTGTCAAATGTAACATACATACTTAATCTTTATGTTTACATGAAAAACGAATGTTACGTTAAGCCTTGTTTCTATTCTCTTTAAGTAAGTTTACTAACATATTAAAGTTAAAAAAGCCTAAAAGAATACATTATGTTAACCATTTGGCGTATGGAAACTTTCTGTGGGCATCGACTTGTCCAATAACAGTTAAGCTTTCAGCAGAACATAACGGTATTATCATCTTACAGAAACACGTGTCCTAGCCATCCCATTTTTGTAATTATGGTTATTTTGCTTTCATATATGTAGACTTGCACGACGAGTCCTTGAAGAAAGACAATGGCTTCGTCAGTATGAGCGCGGTATGCAGGACTGTAAAGCACCACCATGGCCAGATCCCAGGAAAGAAGACAATGATATTACGATTCATCACCGAAGAGAGCCACGAATCTATTGACGAGAAAGTTCCATCGATTGACAAATTAAGAATGAAAGTCATTGTGAGAGATATGGGAGATATAAGCATGTCTTAAATATGCTTTTTAATTGTTCTCAGTCAGAAAGATGTTTCTAGCGGAAATATAAAAGCAATGACTGTTTCCTACTGTTCAATAATGTGTGTAATTAAAGTGTTGACCTCACTTTACAAAATATAAAAACCAAGTGTCTTGGTGTGTTGTCTATTCTAGCTATTATGCGGATTGCATAAATAAAGAACGTATCATGTGTAAACAATGTTTGTTTAGCAACTTTTCTTTAGCAACAAAACACTCTAGAATGGAAATCCACCCATGCATGCACGCACGCACGCACGCACGCACGCACGCATATATATATATATATATATATATATATATATATATATAATACATGTACTTATAACAGTAGGGTATCTTCATTCAAATTGCATAACTGCTTTATTCACTGATTGTCCGAAACAATATTGAATACAAACACAGGAAATATACATACAAGTCGTGGTAGACAATCAACGATAAGCAGGAAAGAATCGAACTGCTTATGATTCCTTTTTTCAGTTATCAACAAAACATGTATGCCACCTTGGTGCAATTATGCTGATGCGAGCATAACACAGTTAATCAAATACATGTCTCAAAACATGATAATGAGTTCTCTCAGCTATATTGTTCACAAATATTAATACATTATACTCAAATATACCACTGTATCCTAATTGTGCTGTGTTTCTTGTTAATAACCACATGTATTGTTTCATTGCCTTTTTAAATATATTCATAGATGTACAATCTTCAACATGATTTTTCATGATGATAATATTCCATAGTTTGGGACCAGCATAAGTGAAAGTGTTTTGCCTGGTGTTGGTTTTACATTGTGATATTTTGCAGGTTATATGTTGTCTCATAGTATAGTTGTGTGTGTGTGTGTGTGTGTGTGTGTGTGTGTGTGTGTGTGTGTGCGTGTGTGTGTGTGCGTGCGTGCGTGCGTGCGTGCGTGCGTGTGTGCGTGCGTGCGTGTCTGTGTGTGTGGGGGGTGCGTGCGTGCGTGCGTGCGTGCTTGCGTGCGTGCTTCATGAACATGTTACTAAATATACCCCTATTATGTGTGTGCATTGAAATACAAGTTACATATGTGTTTATTTGATAAATGTTCATAATTTGATGTGCTTTAAATATAACGTCATTCAGCATGACTTAGTATATGAATGATTTGTTTTTGCAATATATGAATTTTAGATAAATATATTGTTGGGGCTCTTCCCCATACTGTGTTACAATAGGTAATAAAAGGGCATATAAAGGTGTAATATAACTTAATCAAATTTGTTTTGTTCACTTTGTCCTTGACTTTCCAGAAAATTCCTACACTCTTAGATGTTATTACATGTATATTTTGTTATATGTTCACTCCAGATTTTATAATCTAGTATCACTCCAAGAATTTGGGTATGGTTAACAGTGTCTATTAATTTTGAGTCCCATCTATATAAATTTTGTCGATTCTGTTTCTTATTCTTCAATATTTAAATCATGTTCCATTTTTGGCAAATCTGTCCCTTAGATAACAATATTAGTGTCATCTGCATACATTGTAGGACTTTGTGATACACACTAAAATAATTTATATCGATCAGGAATAATAAGTGACCTAATATTTATCCTTGTGGCACTACACAAGTCATATTTTTTAAGAACAGAATTGGTTTAACTAATTCTTACTGTTTGTTTTCTACCAGATAAATAACTTAGAAACCAATGGAGGACTCTTCCTATTATTCCACAATGGTGTAATTTTCTTAATAGGATGTCATGGTTCACTATATTAAATATTTTGGCGAAATCTAAAAAAGTCCCATTAGGTGTTCTTCCTTTGTCTATTGCACTTGTCATTTTATCAGTTAAATTTCATAAAGCCATGTAAGGGGAATACTTTTTGAATCCAAATTGACAATTTAACAATATAGTGTGTTTATTTATTATAGTATATATAGTATATTTAGTTAGTCTACCATATACATTTTTTTCAAAAAAGAACATGCCAGTAATATGGAGATTGGTCTATAGTTACTGAATAGTGTAGGATCTCCGGAAGTGACCCTGGGCAGGGCAGGGCAGGGCAGGGCAGGGCAGGGCAGGGCAGGGCAGGGCAGGGCAGGGCAGGGCAGGGCAGGGCAGGGCAGGGCAGGGCAGGGCAGGGCAGGGCAGGGCAGGGCAGGGCAGGGCAGGGCAGGGCAGGGCAGGGCAGGGCAGGGCAGGGCAGGGCAGGGCAGGGCAGGGCAGGGCAGGGCAGGGCAGGGCAGGGCAGGGCAGGGCAGGGCAGGGCAGGGCAGGGCAGGGCAGGGCAGGGCAGGGCAGGGCAGGGCAGGGCAGGGCAGGGCAGGGCAGGGCAGGGCAGGGCAGGGCAGGGCAGGGCAGGGCAGGGCAGGGCAGGGCAGGTTTTTGTCCCGTGCTGCCTCAAACACGCCAATGTCACTCCTGTGCCTAAGAAAGCCAATATCAATCAGGTCAATATGAACAGTTATCGATCAATATCAAACCTACCTTTTGTATCAAAGCTACTCGAAAGATACGTTGCACGCTGTGCTTGATCACATGACTGCTAACAATCTCCTTGAAAGATATCAATCAGCATACAAGTCTCATTACTCCACGGAAATTTCGCTTGTTCTGGTACAGAATGACATCCTCGGGGCACTTGACCGGCGGTATGGAGTCATTATAGTCTTACTCGACATGTCGGCTGCCTTTCGATACGGTTAACCATGAAATACTGCTCAGCCGTCTAGAACATCGTTACGGAATGGCTGGCTCCGTGCTAGCATGGATGCGGTCATATATAACCGATCGGTCGCAGTGTGTATAATCTACAAGGTGGTGCATGCTTCCATCAAAATGGGCGTCGCTTGTGGCGTACCGCAAGGATCGGTGCTGCATGGGACCTGATCTGTTGTTCTCTGCGTACACAGCTCCTATCGGTGATATCATCAAGAGGCACAATCTCGGCTTCCACCTATACGCTAATGTTACCCAGGTGTACATCAAATTTGAGATGACAGAAATTAACAGATTGTTGTCATTACGCCGAATTGAACAGTGCTTTAAACGATGTTCGTACATGGATGGGCGACAATCAGCTGAAGGTGAATGACGAAAAAACGGTCGCACGTGTGCTATCATCACGCAACAATCGAGCGAACCACAACATAACCTTGATCAAAATTGGCGACTGCGACATAACGCCAAGCAGAAACATCGGCGTTATATTTGACACGGAAATGTCAATGGTCAGCCATGTTAAACATGTCTGCTGTACACACAGAGTTATATCTATAGCTGTACTTCATACTATCATGTAACGAACATTGCGTCGATCCGATCATGTCTCACCCAGAAAGCCGCCGTCCGCCTTGTATATTCTCTTGTTATATCGAGAATTCACTACGCGAACTGTCTCCTGTATGATCTCCCACAGTGCCTAATATCTAAGCTACAATTGAGTCCAAAACGCTGCCGCTAGACTAGTGGTCCGCTGCCACAGATACGAACATATTACACCAGTTCTTATGAAACTGCACTGGCTCCCGGTGAAACAACGAG
Source organism: Oasisia sp. SBJ-2009 (assembly GCA_964017155.1). Taxonomy (NCBI): domain Eukaryota; kingdom Metazoa; phylum Annelida; class Polychaeta; order Sabellida; family Siboglinidae; genus Oasisia; species Oasisia sp. SBJ-2009. The sequence continues at coordinate 31,738,019 of OZ024857.1, read as the reverse complement.
TTCAGTACTCAGTCCTGCTACTGCTAACCGACCTACTCGAACAAAGAGCTACGAGGGTGTTACGCTCAACCATGAACAATGACTTATACGTGCCGCCATCTCGCAGCCGATACGGTGATGGAATCTTCTCAATAGCTGGTCCACGACTGTGGAACTCTCTCTCCCTGCTGAAATGAAGAAAACCAGTTGCCTCGTGACTTTTAAAAGACTATTGAAAACTCACCTATTCCGGGCTGTGTATGAAGTGTAGACATATGTCAGTTTATTTTATTTGTATTTTTTACCTATTTATTATCTTGTACATGTTTTACATTAATTTTAATTTTTCAAAATGACATACTCATTATTTTATTATCAATATACCATTTATTTAAATAATGATTTTTAGCTAACTTATTTATTTTATTATTTATTACTATTACTTTTTTTATACAAATTTTATGTATTTTATTTACCTTAACAAACTTATTATTATAATTCTACGACACATATATACTTACTCATGTACAGCGCCTCCGAATGGATATTTCTAGATTTATGGCGCTTTATAAATCCCATATAGCATGCAAACGTTACATTAACGTTTGCATTTGGTTAGAACCGTTTTATTTTGGTTACGGTTAAATATCTAACGTTCCCGAAACGTTAGTTTTTGGCTGTTTTTGTTGGTTAGAAAGTAAACGTAGATCTACGTTAAATAAACGAGCAAAATAACGCAAAAAAAACGTTCGTACATAAACGTTAAACAAACGTTAATGCAAACGTTAAATTAACGTTATATTAACGTTTGCATGCTGTCTGGGATGTTCTTCTTATTATTATTATGGATTGTGGGACACCGACATTCTGTATCTTCTCAAACAGTGTTGATGGGATAAGTGTATTAAACGCACAACTATAATCAACAAAAAGGATCCTAGCATAAGTATTTGGACTGTCTAGATTTTGGAGGACATAAAATAATCCCAGAGAGACAGCGTACGTCGTCAACAGATCTATTTTCACGATATGCAAACTAAAATCGATCAAGCAATAGATCGATAACTGATTTCATAAACTGCAGGACCAAGCGCTCGAGTGTCTTCATGACCACAGAGATCAATGCAACAGGCCTATAATCGTTTAAACAAGATATATATATAGATTTCTTGGGAACAGTGATGATAGCTGACTTTTTGATGCAATGGTGGATTTTACATTGAGAAAGAGACACACTGAAAATGTCTATAAAGACACCTGAGACCTGGCCGGCACACTGTTTAAGTAAATATGGAGATATGTTATCTGATATATATATATATATATATATATATATATATATATATATATATATATATATATAGAGAGAGAGAGAGAGAGAGAGAGAGAGAGAGAAAGAGAGAGAGAGAGAGAGAGCAGAGACACAGAGGCAGACAAAGAAAATAGAGAGGCAGAGAGAGACAGACAGAGACAGACAGACAGACAGACAGACAGACAGACAGACAGACAGACAGCCAGACAGACAGACAGACAGACAGACAGACAGACAGAGAGAGAGAGAGAGAGAGAGAGAGAGAGAGAGAGAGAGAGAGAGAGAGAGAGAGAGATCACTTCAATTATTGAGATATTTTCAAGTTGGTGTAGTTCGCAACAAGGGGCAGCACAAGCTCAAAAAAATTCAGTGGGTGCTTATTTGAACAGATTTCGTATTTGAGCAGACTTTATATTTTGGCCGACTTCGTATTTGCGATAATCTAACATAGTGACAGCAAAACTCGAAAGTTAGATATTGTAACGGTATGACTATGTTGCAATGTGTCTTTATGGCCCTAATATAGTTCCATATTATGCTACTCCGTTTTTGTTTCGCCGAACAAATCAAATGGAAGGAAACCCAATTTATAGTCAGATAGTGTGGCTTTGTCTCTCGGAGTAATAATAATCATACAGGACTGGCATAATTGGGTACTTCGTTGTGTTTACATAACTAGCTGTTACCAGTGATTATTTTATGTTAGTAATTTAGATATGTGTGCTATAGTAAGTTCAATTAACTAACTAATATACAATGTTGAACGCAGTTACTGAGTTAGGTCACGATTGTTTAATTAATCCATATATAATTTACGTGTTTTATTATAAGGCAAAAAGCCGGTATTGCCTCAAGCGTGCGCACCAAAAATAAAAACCATTGGGACATTTTCTTGAAGTCGAGCATGCCTACTACAATATACAGAACTAACGAACGCGTTTTTTAAACACCATATTCATATACAACGTTGTTGGCCGAAATCACCAAATATAATTCCATATCGCGCAAAGCGAGCCCAATTTACAAATATTTACGGCCGAATTCACCAAGCAATGTGGGCCGAATTCGCCTGGCCGAATTCGCCATAACCACCCTAACCACAATGGAGTCGTGTTGGGTTCGACGTTGGCTGTGGCTGCTATGTATATATACTGTGACAGTTGGTAAGGTTACGTTCACAAGACGTGTAGCCATTTCATAGATGTACCAAACTATTAATTTAATATTATTGTAGTCAGTAGTTGAAAACGGTATTTCAGTCCACGATGAACCGATCACATTGGACTGGTGATTGGATTCATTGATTGATCATTGACTCTTCCGACGATTGGCTGTTAGTGTTATAAACAAATCAGAAATCTGCAAATATTTGCCCCCCCCCCCAACGTATTTAAATTATTTGAAACACTAGTGTCAGCCGTATCAGGACCATACATGTTTTCCAAGTGAATGTCCGACGTGAGGCTGGCCTCCGGGCTCCGGCTGCGCCCTCGTTACAATCTCTCTCTCGTCTCGAAGTAAATGACTAAATCTCTGGCACTTCGTCTTGGTTCGAACTCGGACCCACCTCCATTCCGTCGTTATAAGTTTGTTTTTGCAGAAATTTTATACACCAGATTAACTTCATCATTCTAGGCATATTTATGTTTAAAAAATATTACGTCTTAGGCTCTTAGCGCACTTCTTAGTTCTGACGCCTAATAATAAGGACGTAATTAATAATGGCTAACACTTGGCTTGTATCAATGTATGAGCTCACTGAGTAAGTAATGAATATCACATGTAACAAAGATACAATTATCTCAGTGTCTGCATTAGAATCTAGCCGAACTTTATTGAGGCCTACAAGATTTGAAAAGAACTCCTGGCCCGACACAAAAAGTGGGGCCAAGAATAAGAACGAATAAGTCATGATGTCATGTCAGAATCATTTATTCCATCAAGGATTCAGAGTTGGGTCCAAATACATTTTGAATACATAAATTTGGTGGATTTTTATTGGAAATCACAAAAGGGTATTTTATATTTGTGACCCATTTAAAGGGGCACTGTATGGGATTGAACCTTCCACTCGTAACGGCAAAATTTGGCCGACCCGCGAGAGGCAGCACCGTCAGTACCTAAAAATATCTTGTCGACAAAACTACGACAAGTGACGAGACAAGCGTGCCGCGTGATAACTGTTGTTGCTATTTTTAACTCATGGCTTTTAAAAGTGATCCTGGACAGTGCAGTTGTGGAAACATCTGTAATAGATTGGAAAGAGAGGCGTGTGTCCGTGTTTTATTCAAACGTCAACAAGATATTTTTAGGTACTGACGGTGCTGCCTCCTTGCGGGTCGGCCAAATTTTGCCGTTACGAGTGGAAGGTTCAATCCCATACAGTGCCCCTTTAACAAAATGAGTCGGATATAGGTAATTTTCAAAATTTAGTTATTGGCACCATAGGAAAGAGCACAGTTTCAGCTTTCACATGATGTATCACTACCATGTAAGAAGATACATTATTTGTACATGAAGTTATGGCTAACCAAACATGTGTAGGGTAGAAACCTTCAAACTGAGAAAACTGCCTTCAAAGTTTCAACAACATTAATTGTCACGTTTCACGAAATGTACCTTAGTACCATGGACAGATCTTACTGATATTTGGAATATGAATAGATAATGGAATGCTGGACACATTCTGTTAATATAAAAACAACATCTTTGTTAGAAAAGAGTAGCGGTGCAGTTAATTGCTGAAATTCCTGTACCTTCATTGGCTTCAACAGTAAGAATCACAACAGACGGTCATATTTAACAAGTTTAATACTAAAGAATAACGCAGCTACATAATGACAAGAGATCTGTAACAGTGTCCAGATAAATCATCTGTAGCTTCTAGACCGGCCTCGACTTCGCTTGCATGTTGTTAGCACGGCGTTGACAGGTGTGTGTGACAGTCCCCTCCATGCCGAAGCCAGCCCGCCTTGTCACCTAGCATCTATATTTATAAATTTGGGTCATACAGGCAGCAATTTGCATATAAACATGTGTGCCTGTGCATGCACTGGTTATTTATATAATCTTGCTCCACCAATCAGTAGCACGATCTGGGTGGTAACCCGGATGATGTTACTATGTCGTTGTTTACGCTGCTGAGGCGAACAGGCCACCCTTTCAAGGCCTTCTGTGGGTCACAGTTTGTGTTTAATAACATAAAGTTGCCCACATATGGACCGATCACACACCAAGCTTCGTCATGATGCCCCATTTGTAAGGGATCATCTCAAATTTAGCTGCAAAGACCGCATGCAATTAGCGACTTTTTCCGTGTCACGTCATGAAATTCAAGCGAAACGCTTAGTATAGCTCCTCGAACATTACACCAAAATACATAAAACAGACTTAAATAGACTGTACCAATAGTGAAAACTTATAAAGTGAATACTAATGAAAATCTCAATTTTTTTGGATTCGTAATTTTTTCGCAAAAATGGCATTTATAGAAAATCAGTTTTAACAAGTAATTAAATAATAAATTATTGATCATGCATTTCATTTCAACAAACATGTAACTTGTTTTCGTGATTGTTTAGAGTTCATATAGTCATGATAGTCATAGGATGGTAGACACGGAAATGACCGGCTACAAGATGTCAACAAAATTCTGTATTCAACGTGTAAATGTAATGTGTTCTTGGTCATTTATTTGTTAATGCAAGTCAGTACAATCAACTTTATATACCCTGATTAAGTGGTTCGTGTGTTTCAGCTCTCTCTGGCAGAGTGGTGCCAGTGATTTCAACATCTCAGCTGATTGCTGTTATTGGAACAAATGTCACCATGAACTGTTCATTGAACACTATCGAAGAGCCAGCTGGTCTTGCTTGGCATTATCCTATGAACATGGATATGAAGCAGGATGTGATTGCTGCACAACGGCGTTACCATGAGAGATGGGTCACACCAAGTATGCTGCAGTTGACAATTGTTTCTGTTGCAATCCAAGATGAAGGTATCTACATGTGCAAGTCGAGACGACATGGCCAGATGTCTGTGCGTCTTACTGTCAGTGCCAGTTTATGTCAGGGCAACCACATTTTTCACTGCGGAGGTGGAATGTGTATCTTTAAGCGCTACCGGTGTGACCGAATCTCTAATTGTCCTGATGGCTCAGATGAAATTGGCTGTGGTGAGTAATTGACATCCTGCAACCAGTCTTTTCAATATAAAGATAAGAGTATTTAAACTAATTGTAAAATAAAAATAAATAATTACTAAACATGTATGAATATTATTATTATTTGTTAAGCACCTAAGAGTTTACACAAACTAACCATTTGCATCTACAATAAAAAAAAATCACATCAGACAGTGATTTACTCAGAAAATGGTCTTAAAGTGGAAATGTTGTTTCCCTTTAATGTTTGAATTACACATCATATTTTATATTGGCATGGTGGTGTCATGGGGTCAAGCATGTAATACTTACTGAAAGGAAACAAATGTCAATGTTTTGGTGATATAGGCCTAACAGAGTTAATAAAAAGTAACAACTTTCACCAACAACCACATTTTTAACGTCAGCAGCTTACCATAAAAAATTATAACATAGCCATACAAAGTGTATGGACTACCGTCCTGGTATGCCATTTTTGAAACAGAATGACGTATTGGAGTCGACTTGGTCGGCGTGAACTGTGCATATAATTATTTTCTTTGACTTTCTGACGATCCATGAAAGCGACCACCAACAGCTGCCAAACTTCTCACATATCTTACATACATATACATACATTGTTTTACCAAAAAATCACTTGCATTCCTCCAACGAAGAAAATTTACAAAATAAATGCGCAAATCTCAAAGTATTCGGCTACACCCAGCTCCAATGGTAACGTAAACTCACTATTATAAGTTATCTTTTCACAAAATACTGTTAGACATCTAGACGAATACAGTAAGTAAAGTTTATTTATATTTGTGCACACAAATGCGCTGCGGTATCTAAAGGTCTTTTGTGTAAAGCTAAAATGGAAAATTTTAGCAGCCACCGAAAAGTTGCCGTAGAGATCTGCACGTTTGTTTTGTGAATTTTCTTCATTAGAGGAATGCAACTTATGCAAGTGAATATTGCTTGCAGCGTAGTGTATGTATATGTATGTATGATATGTGAGAAGTTTGGCAGCTGATGGTGGTCGTTTTCATGGTTAAGTCAATTCAACCCAGTCTTCTAACACTTTCTGAGTAAATCGCTTATGTGAAAAATTTGATTGTATATCACAGTACATGTAGATGCAAATGGTTAGTTTGTGTTAACTCTTTTAGATGCATAACATGAAACCGTTGCCTTTTTTGCCCTTTAAACATAATAGAGATTTAACAGCTAATAGGGCGTGTAAGTCTCGCGCGCGAAAACGAGGTTGGGGGCAGAAAGTCCACATTCTCCATGTTAACGTATGGGACTTTGTTTTGTTTTTGGTTGAAATAATCGAACTGTTCCAGTCTAATTATTTTAGTTACACTGTCCGAAGGATTATTACAAGCAGAAGCAGTTGCACACTTTGCCGGTGACAATGCTCACGGAAATCATGAATTTTAATCGATTATAATGATGGTTGCTATGGCAACGCCGGCTTGTACTTGTGTTGGGCGATCTTGACTAATACTAAAAAGTGCCATTTTTCGCACAGTACAACCTGTTTTAGGCAAACACATACATGTGTTATGATTATGTGCATTTAGACAACTTGTCACATATGTCGCTTATCGAAACCACAACGTACAGCTATGTAAAATGCAAAACCCGTAAAAAACACATACGGCTTACATTTTTGGGGAGTGTCTATTATCTGCACTACATAAATCGCTATGTCTATGATAGTGTGGTAAACTCAATATTAAATCGGACATTTAAGATAAGAAAGGTATAACACAAGATATTTATGTCCTGATTTTCCTAATATTCATCAGTCTAAAGTTACAACTGTCATCCATCGAATATTATTCTAATGACCAGTCCCCAAATCAGCTCCAATCGCGCGGAGTCACGCCATTTATCGTGACACACTTACGGGCCCTATAAGTAAGGACTTGGGAGGTAGGAACCAAGACCAATCATTCACATTCACACCATACTAACAATGCAAACAGTACAGGTTGTTTCAAAAATTACAAAAAAGGAAGGAGGCTTATGTAATGCAACACTTACAGAGACCACCAGGATTCAATAGGAGTTACATCATAAATTTGTACAAAATATATCTCTGTGATAAGAAAAAATAAATGAAGATGAGAATAAAAAGGTAATATTGTCTCACTCTCTGACACTTCCAATTATATTTTATTAAAAGATCAAACAAATTCCAAAGATGGTGTCAATTTGAACATTGAAAGGTGTGCCTGAACAAAAATACAGGCTAACTTATAATGTAAAACATAAAAAAATGAAAATCTGACCAAATGTGGTTACTCACAATAAAAATATCACTTAGATGACACACATCCTACTAATAATCATATATACCAGCCAATACATAATCATATACACTCACCAATGTGAGTTGTAATATTGACTGCACCATTGATATAGCTGTCTAACACAAAACAACCCAACATCCACTGAGTGGCAATCCAAAACTCAGCTCACCCAGGATACTCAAATGACTGGGCGACAGGGTCGTGTATGGCAAACTTGTTGCAGGACGATCCCACTTCTTTCTGACACTGGTTGTGAAGGATGGACACGGAGCACTGGTTCATTTCAATCACAATAACTTTATTCTGCACCAAAGGCACGACCCTGTCCACAGTGAAGACATTAGGAACACATGCTTCTTACTCCAACCAACGCATCAATGAAGCAATCATGCTGTAGAATAACAGTGTATTTCTACATCACATCTACAAGCAGTGACATAAATCTACCATGTATGATGTCATGCAGGGGACCCTAACATTAATTACATGCATCAGTGCTGATCCACAGCGACCACCATAACTTTATGCAGAGACCAGTCCACCCATCATTTGGATGGGTAAAAACCGTTGTGGACGTGGAGAAATATGGGTGGTGGATGCATATAAAAATGAACGAGCAAAAAAATATCTTCCAAAACCATAGATATTGTAAGTTATGCCTCAAAGGTGAGTGTAATGGTGCACATGTGTTTGTAGTCCATTTTAGGTCATCAGACACATTTAAAATGTGTAAACTGGCATAACAGTTAACATCCATGTGTCCCCCAAAACATGTATGACTGGCAATAATTTGGTCCTGCATAAAGCCCTGGTGTCAGGCTGACGACCACCCTAGTGCCCAACATCCATACTTGTATAAGACAACACTTCGCAAACTTGTTAATTTCAAACTATAATGTCTTAATTTGTGGTCCATAACCAATAAGACAATAACCGTGATGTGGCACCAAACACTTCCTCTCATGATACATATATCGCTACTAGCACCTAACCAAAACACTCAACACTATTTCTAGACCCAGAGGCAAGTGGCGATTTGAATTAAATACACCAATTGATATGTGCACAATTTGTGGTTTCTCACACAGAACCACAACTTCAGTGTTAAATGTACAGTCTACATGCTGCTGCACAGTTGATATAAATGGGAAACATAATGGTTAGCTGTGTCTTAGATTAGCAACAAACTCAGATTGGTGGAATTGCAGCAATCTACACGAAGATAAATTAAACTACTGCAAATAATCAACACGATTCTTAATCACCTTCCACAATTATCAAGGAACAATAATGGCTCAAATGTTATTGTACAGTTGCAATCATAACACATCAGGGGTTGGTACTTTTCCATGAAAAACTGATTTTAGACAGGGCAATGGGAATAACCTGGTAATTACCAGTATTTACCGGGAAAATTGGTATTTACCGGGAAATATGTGGGAATAACTCCATAATTTATATTACCACTGGCTAGTTCCTGTCTATTTAGAATTTAGTTAATATTCATCTAAATCTAACAAGTTCACTAGTTACTAGTTCAGGTGTATCCATGTATTTGTTTAAAGCATGAAGTCAACAAAGTGTCCAAAAAGAAAATTGCTCATTTAGTAACAAATGCCATTGTCATTCTCACACAGTACAATGCCAAGTACTAGACTAAAGTCTAGTACTGTCAGGTACCAGTTGATAATCTAAGGAACAAAAGAAATATTGGGCTCTGAACATTGGTAGGCTCTACTGTACCCACTCAGCAAACATTAGTTACCAAGTCTTGATATTCAGACTTAGGGGAAAATACAGGCTAACTGGCTAAGGCCTAAGGGCATGTAAACATTTGTAGTCATTGTCTCTGTGAGCCCCAAATCAGCTACAGCTTAATACTTGAACTTATAGTCTCCTAGGATCCTCTGCTGAGAAGCCATCTATCTCAGAATCAGCAGACCAGAGTAGGGATGCACTTTCTGTCAGACATTCTGTTACTGAAGCACTGGTAACTGGTCAGTAACTTCATCCATCCGTTGACGACTCACGCATTGCTTTCGATTATGAGATTGATTAATCCCCTGGTTTTGTCGCGCCACTGAGCTTGATTTTCGAGGATATTGGCGCAAAAGAAGTTACTATTATTATTATTATTATTATTATAAGCATCATGAGTGGCAGAGGAAGACCAGTTGACAACTGGTGGTAATTTCTTAGCACAATTGAAGAAATGGCAAGATGAAGAAAGCCCAATGCTACAATTTCAGGCACTTGTGAGTGGAAAGGCTGACCGACTGAGGACTCATCTTAGCCAAATGTTTAATGTGTGATACACATTATATTTAGATGAGACCCAAATTAGATAGCTTTTTTTAATTAAAAATGACATTAAATCTTAACTAATCCTAACAGTACTGTATATGTGTTACTAGTACATTCAAATTACCATTTTATATAGTGTTCACACATTTTTTATTAAGTTCACTGTTGTCCCCAAATTGCAAGGCAAAATTGTGTTGAACATAATTTTATATTATCAGAAGCTAAGACAAAATCACAAAAGGATATAATTAATAAGTTATATTAGAATAATCATGCAGATATTTCTATGTTGTCCTTCTTACTCATGGGTTCCCTTACTCATCACTGTGTATCTACATAAGCATGATTCCCTTTTATCACTCACCGTAAGCCATGTGGTGAATGGCATGGATTACCAATGGTGCAATCACACATTGAATCCATTCAATATCTATTGAAAGAATGCCCATCAATATATATATATATATATATATATATATATATATATCCAATATAAAATTTGTATATGTTATGTATTTGTGTTTAATAAATGTCATAATTGGGATAACATATAAACAGAAATATGTGTTTAGAATAGCACTGAGTTGGACTGGTAGAGTGGATAGAGCAGATCACTGTGACACAGTAACATTAGAACAGATTGATAATTAATAAACTCTTCTGTGGGCATTAGTAAAATACAGTTTGATGATAAATGCAATTTATGCCTTATGTTGTTTTTCCAGTGTTTTAGTAACAGAATATTAATATTGTACTTATTAGTATATACCTGAAGTACTTTGTTTCTTTGAAATTGCATAGTGAATTGGCAACACATAAAGGTGAACATGCGACACTGCCATTGAATATAGTTTGGAATGTAATATTTAGTTCTAGTATTGTTGTTTTCAGTCTTACTATAATTATAATTGTTAACAAAAACCAGTACATGTACTGATGTTTACACATGTATCATTATGGTCATGGTACGGTAACTTGTATTGCAAAAATGGTTCAAATTTAATCCTTTTAAGAGCATTTCCCAGGTAGTCTGGTATTTACCACTATTTGAGATTTTCCCCAGGATGGTATTTACTACCCGGTATTTATCAGGGTGGGAAAAACGTGCCAACCCTGTAACACATTCAACTCACCAAAGCAAATTCTCATTTCTTTCAGGCAAACAACCTTGTGCCTCAGGTTCATTGCTTGCTCTACTGCTATCCCTCAAATCCTTACACCTTCCTAATGGTCAAACTGCAGTGACACCTAGTGTCACTGCTTATTCATCAGTAACTTAGCATTAATCACCAGGTGGAGTCACTGATCACTGAACAAAATTACTTACTATCACGTAAGGCCTACTGATACCCCCATTTTAGTTATGTACCTCACGTTTCTTGTCTTTTCATTTTGTTCCAGATGATTTGTGCGAGGGTAAGTTTCAATGTGATAACGGTCAGTGTATCGACAGAAACTTGGTGTGTGATGTGTACCACTCGAGAGACTGTGTCGACGGTTCAGATGAGGCCATCTGTGGATTAGTGACAGACTACACTGGACAAGGTGAGGTCCTCTTATGTTGCCGTGCATTGCTGAAGTAGTTTTACTATTACAGATTTTATGTTTACATGGTGAATTGTTTAACAGTTGGGTCATTCCAGAAATTTGTTGCCCTCTTGTCAATTTTTAATTGAATCAGTTAATCCTATGTTAGCCCCAGAAAGGGTTGTGTGGAGTCTATGTACAGATTTACGATTGATGAAAGTCTTTTGCTACTTTGGGTCTAAAATACATAAAATTACTCATTTATTTAACAGGTTATTGTATCTTAAACTAAGAAACCTATAACAATGGCATTTTGTGCAGTTGTTCTCTGTCAGTGTTTGTCCTGGGTAAAATGGTTGGTGAGGCAGTGTAGGCAAGTGCTGGTAGCGCAAAATAGGCCTAGGGGTGGACCATGGCCGGGAGGATGCCCCCCGGAATTTGACATTTGGGTGCCATCGACCTGTTTGGAGATCATTTTATTTAGACTCTACACAAAGTATCATGAGTTCGAGTACACAGCACAAAATTCAATTTAACCAAACAATAACAAGAATAACTAATGAATATGGTCATAGATTTATTATAATGCTGTGCCGATGTTGCCACCAGGGCGGCCTTACCCCATAATAGACCAAGTAAGTCTTGTGCGTGAAAACGAGGTTTGGTGCAGGAAGTCAGTTTTCTCCATGTTCAAATATAAGGCTTTGTTTTGTTTTTGTTTGTAATAATCGGGCTGTCCCCAAATTGTGTTTATAGTTTTATTTTCTGAAAGATAATTACAAGCAGAAGTGGTGTAATACTTCGCTGGTAAGAATGGTCATGAAAATCATGCATTATAATTGATTAATGTAGTGGTTGCCATGGCAATGGCGGCCATTTGTGTTTGATGATCTTGACAAGTAATGAAGTATGCCATCTTTCGTGCAGTACAACATGATTTGGGGCAAATGTATACATGTGTTATGAGTATGTGCATTTAGACAACTTGTCAGATATATAAGTGCTTATCGAATTGTGAAACCACAATGTATAGCAGTGTAACATCCACGGCTTTTTTAATCATGAGCAGTAATCCATATTTTTATTATCATTTTAACACACATTATTATATATTTGTGGATCATATTATGTCACTGGACACACGTATGACATATTAAAATGTTGTTTAATATTATAAAGATATTTGTTATCATCACTAAATCAATAAAATGCAAACCCCGTAAAAGACACATATGGCCTAAAATCGTTAATACTATCTGCACTGCATAAATCACTGTGACAGTGTGTTAAGCTCAATATTAAATCAGACAGTTAAGGTAAGAAAGCTATAACAGGAGATATTTATGACCTGATTTTCCTAGTATGATGTAACAGAAACCAAGCTAATGACTAGTCTATATTAGAATCCATATTTTATCAGCCTTTGCCTTAAAGGACTAAAAAGGCAACCGTTTCGCGTCATACACCTAATATAGTTTATACAAAGTAACAATTTTAACATATATTCAATTTTTAACGTCAGCGGTTTACTCAGAATGTGACTTTAAAGTCTAAAATTCTAATGAAATCCACGATGGTCTAGACGCCGCCATAGGTGAAGTGTTAACTTGGTTTGGCCATTCAGCGCGCGGCATTCTATGTCTCTGCTGAAGCCGGTCAGCTTCCTGCGACGTTGTTAAGGGTCAACAACTTCGAGTCTTCGACAGTTCGTTCATTTGGCGTGACATCTAGCAGCTGCTTATAGACGTGTATCTAAATCTGTGGTTAAATCTATGGTAAACTTTAGTAATTATGCCTTACTGTTCGGCATACGGTTGCAATAATAGTTGAAACAACCGGTAGTATTGAAGCAATGGATTCACATTTGCGGGCGTACTGTTTGGAATCCCTCCAGTCCAAGTACAGTTCACTTTGCTCGGTCCATTTTGAGGAGAAATGCTTTGAAGTAGACATGTATCATCAGTTGATGGGATGATTTCAGCGATAACAATAATAGACAACTTTATATTTACCGTCATCAGCATGTTACGCGCGTTGCCGAGTTGCAGCCATTTCATGACAACAGCCAAACCCCATGCAGGGAATCTGCGTGGAGAGCGCCTCACCATCGTGATGTCATTCTTCGTCTAAGATGGAGTAGCTCATAGTATTTGGATGGCTGGGTGTTAAAAAATATTTTTCTGGTAAACCGCTGGCGTTAAAAAATTGAGTGTATGTGGAAATTGTTACTTTATATTAACTCTATTAGGTGTATGCCACGAAACCGTTGCCTTTTTTTGTCCTTTAATGTAAATTTGCCATCGGTGTGGTATTACTGGTATCCAGCTATATAACAATACCGCTAAAATGATTACCATAATATATAATAAATATGTTATGTTATAGTTTCATCGTAACTGACCGGTTTAATATTGGGTTTACCACACTGTCATAGACATAATAATAATTATAGCGATTAACATAGTGCAAATAGTATTAACGATTTTAGGCCATATGTGTATTTTACAGGATTTACATTTTACATTGCTGTACATTGTGGTTTCATAACAGTTCAATAAACACTTATATCTGACATGTACTGCGCGAAAGATGGCATTCTTCATAACTTGTCAATATGGACAAACACCACAAGTACTAGCCGCCGGCGCCAATGCCACGGCAACCACCATAATAATCGATTAAAATGCATAAGTTCTATGCTTATTCTTACCGACAAAGTGTCACAGTGCGTCTGCTTATAATAATCCTTCAGAAAATGTATTTATATACACAATTTGGTGACAGCCTGATTATAACAACCAAAAACAGTCTTATTTTTTTAAATGGAGAAAATGGACTTCCTGTCCCCAAGTGCCCCAACCTCATTTTAAGAGTGCGAGACTTACATGGCCTATAGTGTTAATTGTAAGAGGCACTTCCTAACTCGTTCTGAGCAACTTTAGAAGAGTAAAATAAATCACTACAACATGTGCGAAGAAGTAATGATTTATTCAACAAATCACTCTTGAGAAGGTTTTCAGATTTTCATAGTGAGCAATATGCACATACCTGTACCTCATATGTGTAATATTTGCCAGTGAATGTTCACATCAATAATTATGTATGCTTTCAGTGCGTCCGGTGAACCGTGGAGGTGTACCACTAGACCCAAGCCAGCCATATCGTGCCAGCTCTTTGTTTGGAAGCATTGTAGCATGGATGGTGGGTGTGACTGGCGTTCTCGCCACAGCGTTGCTTATCATATGTCGCATCCACGTTATGCGTCGTGATATGCGTCGTTTCAGACAGCGATTCCATGGCCAAACAAGACAGACCTTGCACATGTCCACATGGCAACGTTGTATGTACTGTTGGTCGCCAGCAGAGGTGGATGAGCCAGCAGTTCCAACAGTTCACATTAACCTGCGACTGTTGCCAACTTCTTATGCTGGTGGAGTAGTGCGCTGTGTCAATGACTATGTGCCAACACCACCTCCGTACACGGAGCGAAATGATCCCGACACGCCACCGCCTGCATATACAACACTTGACAGGACACATAATCGTACTACTACAGCAGATGTTACTGATGATGACTGCACTGCTGCACAAACATTGTTGCACAACCAAAGCATTGCAGCAGAAAACACACCCAAGCCCATAGAAGACACTGTAATTCCGTCCTGATGTTAAAATGTCAGTTTGACATACAAATGAGAATCTGTGGACTACTATATTAATCATGAAATATACAGTATACCCCACTATCCAGATAGAAACTTTTTGTATAAGCTTGCTTTATTGGGTAAGATTTGTGTATTTGACAATTATGATATTATAATAAATAACTGAGTTGACTACACCCACTTTTAATGCAAACATGGTTGCTTTTTTTGTGAAAGTTTGTTCAGTTCTTCTATGGTACCTTTTCATAAAGAACCTTGTAGCATTTAAATTTTTCCGGTCATTATAGACTTTTCGGGTGGTGTTTCTGTGCATGCGTGATAAATGTAAAATCAATCTGTAGTAAAATGCAAAACATTTATGGTATAAATACCACATTCTGTTCATTAGGATGTATAATTATAACCTTTCAGTAAAGTTATCTGTTGAAAATTAACACGAGGCAAACAAGTTATGAGGCATGTTTTGATAGCAAGTGCAAATCACGTGACTGCAATGCAACATAATAAGTGACTGTGATTTAAAGAAACGTAATATTTTAATGTAAATAAATTACAGACCCATCTCCTTGACAGGTATAGCATCCAAACTAATTGAACGTAATTATCTTGGTTAGTAATATAATGAAACATGCAGTCATACAAAATTTCTTACCATCTTCAACATGGCTTTTGGTGTCATGTGAGAACTTATTCTGTCAGTTTATACATGACCTAGTTACCAATATGCAATCTGGTGCACAAACGGATGTCATAGTGATGGTTTTCTCTAAAGCATTTATTAAGGTCAACCATAGCAAACTAATTCACAAGCTCCATCACTACAGCATCCAAGGAAAACAAATTCCTGGATTCAAGCATTTTTTAACAGACAGACCCCAAAGAGTTACAATAGAGGGTGACACCACGCTCTGAAGTCCTTGTCACATATTCACTGTCAGGGACATCTGCTGCAAAGTAATTAGCACTGTTGGTTAAGACACATTGAAGTTGGGATCAATGTATATTTTGAAGGGTGAAAACAATCGGCGTGGTGAGAGGTGATTTGCAGTGAAGGTAACCAGTGTTGGCAGACATGAATGTTGATATTGACTAGAATATTTTTTTTTTGGAGTAGAAATGTAGAAATTAGGATAGAACAGTATTTCTGCTGCCCGGGTAGAAAGTATGTAGCAAAATAACAGGAAGATATATATTAATGACATAATGGTAAAGGTAAGTTCTTTTATAGCGCAGAATGCAGTCCTCAGGACTGTTCAAAGCACTTCATACTTCACTTCCCTGGCAGACCTGGTCAACCAAACACCATCTCAATTTCTCTGGGAAGCATCCAGCCACACTGCAATTACTATGCGAAGGCTGCTCATACAAATATATATAAGACGCAATACATTAATATTACCATTTGTTCTATGTTTGCATACTGATGATATTAAAACCAAAATAATATCTGAGAAGCAATACAGTAAATCAATAAACTGCAAGAAAGGTATCTAAGTGTATAAATTGGATCCTTGCCTCTGCATTGTAGAACACTGGCTGCATATTGCACAGCTCTATATTTGCAGGAAATAAAGGTTGAAAAGCTACAGTTTATATAAACACCAAGACCATAAATATGATTAGTATTAAAATGTACGATCACTTAGAAATGGGTGTAATCAACTATAAGTAAGATAGTTTTGAAAATCGGCACTGCAGCATTGGTAGTTATGATAATCATAACACCTGTAGACATCAGGCATGGAGTCAATTACATTGCAGTGTAATATATTAGTATTACTTAATTTCCTTCCTATTACTATTATATGATGAATGGAACATATTAATATTCAATTCATTAAATGTCTAAAATATTAGAAATGAGGAATTTTTTAATATTATGATTATCAATAAAAGCACAAGACGAGATGCAATGTGTCGGTCAATTAGCCCGTGCCAGGGGTAATTTTGCATGGAGGGCAATACCTGTTGGGATCGAACCACAACTAAAACCGAGACATTAGTAGGTACCATTGTTACAAACATACTGTGCGTGTAATCCCGAGGACTGCGCCTATTTATAATCTCCCGGCCCCTGCTGGTCAGTGACGGACACTGACGAGGTCACTGGGAATGCCACTGCCAGTTCTGCTATCTGGCGACAAGCGTGGACTATTCTTCCACATCCTTGCTCCGTTATGTTTTAACATTCTTGATAAGTGAATTTAACACTAGCTAACTAAATTCTACCACATTACTAATGTGTTCTATCAAGTTGATGCAGAAAAGTGAATAATATAAACATTTACATATTGATTCCGGTATAATGCCTAGGCAACACGTGCACGGCCGTACTTCGGCTCGACTGGGCGAAGTGCCCCCATACCTACCGCCGCCGACCTCAGTTGACAGTCGGTGTAAAACGCAGTTGGTTGCGCCGACTTTTGCCAGTACACACCAGCCAACACAAGGGGTGTCGATCAAGACTAGACACAGAGGTTACAAGGGTGCCTGTGTAAGACTTCCCAGTCCCATCTTTTGGCAAATAAATTGTCATCACTCAAATGGGATCAAATTACACAAAGTGCAGGAATCCGCTGGTTCCGCCGTAGCCGATATATTTATTCACATGAATAAAGACATTAAATGAGTTTGGGGATGGCGAAAGTGAGTTGCATCATTAAGATATCGCCATCGCCGACGTCATCGACTACGAAAAACCAAGATGACAAGATAAGCATAAGGAATGTGTGGATGCATCCACACTTAGCGGCGAGAGAGACGCAAGGCCCAAGGGGCGTATGTACATTTAGTTCAAGAACGGCGCCAAAAAGGAACGGGAGAGCTACAACAATTTCTTAAGAATGCCACCTCACTTATTCGACAATCTGTTGACCATGGTGGTGCCACATGATCGCCGTAAATACACGCAAATCGCAATACATAATTGTGTGCATTACATTTTTTTACAGAACGGTAGAAAATGTAAGCGCCACCTAGTGTGATAGGAAGGAGTTCATGGAATCCATGTTTGTCGAGGCGACATGCGTTGACAGGCGACGCATGAACATTTAATTGCAACGTGTTACGGCCGCTTGACACAGGTACGCAGTACCTTGGATTCAATAGGTTTTTTAGCGCATTTTCGGCACTCTACTACTCTACTTAATATAATTAATAATATACTACTTTTGTGCCAATATCCGCGAAGATCAAGCTTAGTGGCGCGACAAAACCAAGTCCAAGGGATTAAGCAAACTCGTGATCGTAAGACATGCGTGAGTCGTCAATGGCTGGTTGAAGATGTTAGGAGGCTAAGGAGGATAGGCAGCATTAAAGAGATAGGTTTTTAGACGTCGGCGGAATGAAACTATATTACCTTCTGATGTTAACACTGGCAGGAAGCGAATTCCACACAGTTGGTTCGGCAACCGAGAAAGATCAGGTCCCAGTTTTCGTTTTCACCCGAGGAATGTAAAGAGGCCCTACAACCGATAATGTAATAATCGCCTCTTAATGTAATAACTTCCTGATAATGTAATAACTGCCTGATACTGTAACAACATCATCTGATAATGTAATAACTTGCTGCCTGATAATGTAATAATTTTCCCCTGATAATGTAATAAACCCCTCTTGCCTGATAATGTAATAACTTTCGCCTGATAATGAAATAACGTACACATTTCACGTAGGATTTAGTCGTTTTCGTTGATTTCATGTTGATTTCTTTCACTTGGTCCAATTCGTCTATTTCGTAATACTGCAACTTTTGCTAGTAGAATCGTTTTAGATAAAATCCAATATGCTGGTTCCGAATCTGAAGTCAGACATGTCCCAGTAGGTCAGGATTTTGAGTTATACATTCTCGCACTATGTGTTATGCATTCTCGCACCAATTACGAATGACGGGTTCCCTTTCCTTGATATAATGTCACGGCATCTAATACCGCAGGCGTGGGGTTTGCTTGATCAATCCTAGTGTGAAAGCCAGATGAAGAAATGGTTTATGAAGGACTGTTTATTAATATCTACTAATAATGTATTATGGAATTTGTTGACAATTTCGAGTCTGTACATTCTCGCATGATGTGTTCTTGATCCAATTATTATACATACATTATATATATGTATATACATACATACATACATACATACATACATACGTACGTACGTACGTACATACAGTGTTTCTCTGGCTCTGGCCCATGTCTCTATCGACTGATATTGTGCATGTGATCTAGTGGGCCCACGTGGATGGTTCGTAGATCTAAGCTTGTTTAAAGCTATAAGGAACAAGCTAACAGCCGCACAAACAAAGTATACCCTGACAGAAAAAAACATCTGGGTAATAGAAATGACAAAGGTCGTACACGAGGTGTCTTGCATGTTTCCATATTTGTCTGTTTCGCATTGCTGCACAGTTTACTAATAGGTTAAGCGTACTGTTTTAGATTAAACCAAGTGTGATGATTCAGAATATGATGCTCGATTTGTTCCAGCTGGTCCGGACTATGAGTTATACATACGATCCAATGTTATATACATGTACATATATATATATATATATATATATATATATATATATATATATATATATATATATATATATATATAATTATATATAATTATATATAATTATATATAATTATATACTTTATGTAATATATGTCACGTGATATGGTGATATGTCAAGTGTTACATGTTATGTGTTACATGTTATATGTTATCGGTTACATGTTACGTATTATATGCTACGTGTTACGTGTAAATGTTACATGTTAACATTATATTGAATATTGTATATTATATAATATATATTATATATTTCAAATAATATGTTTCACATATGTCCTAACTTCTCATTTACTGATGGACAAAACCAATGAACTTCCAGGGGCGATATGTGTGTGTGTGTGTGTGTGTGTGTGTGTGTGTGTGTGTTTGTGTTTGTGTGTGTGTGTGTGTGTGTGCGTGCGTGCGTCCGTGCGTCCGTGCGTGCGTCCGTGCGTGCGTGCGTGTGTGTACATATATATATATATATATATATATATATATATATATATATATATATATATATATATATATATATGCTTCCATCACTTGAATGTTACTCTCCATTTATCTCTCTGCTGTGAGAGTGATGTCCACGAGTCAATCTTTATGTCTCTCAGCTTCAGGTTTCTCTTGATGGTATCCTAGAACTGGAGACACGAGGGCGCCCTCTCTTTCTGTGACCAGAAGACAGTTGATAGTAGAGAACCTGCTTTGTTAGCCTGTCTGGTAACATCCTCATGAGGTCTCCAGTCCACCGGAGATTCTTTCTGATCAGAAGATCTTCCATAGATGGCAGCCCTGTCCGTTCGAGTATTTCCTTGTTTGTCACTTTGTCCATCCAGGTTATCCTCATGATCGAACGCAGATGTCGCCTCATGAAGGCATGCAGCTTTTTCACCTGTCGTCTGTACACTGTCCAGGCCTCAGCTGCGTATAGGAGGGTGGACAGCATGATTGCACGGTATATCTTGCCTTTAACCAGCATGGACACATGGTGGTTGTTCCAGAGTCTCTGGCGTAGTCGGTCGAAAGATGCACTAGCCTTGGCCATCCTCCTCTGTATTTCATCGTCAATGCATCCATTACTTGACATAGTGCTTCCGAGGTAGCTGAATTCCAGAACAGAGTTCAGCTTGTTTCCATCAACCATGATATCCTCCTCTCGGGTTCTTGTAGAGTTGGGTTGGTACAGTACCTCGGTCTTCTTGATGTTAATCTTCAGGCCGAACTTCTTTGACGCATTGGAGAAAGCATCCACTATATTCTGCATCTCTTCAGCAGGGTGTGCAACCAGTGCAATGTTATCTGCGAATAGCAGCTCTCTCATCAGTATCCGAGTAGTCTTGGTCTTCGCTCTGAAATGTGCGACGTTGAATAGGTCAGCGCTCTGTCTGGACTGTAAGTAGATGCCACCCCCCCCC
This sequence comes from Oasisia sp. SBJ-2009, assembly GCA_964017155.1. NCBI lineage: Eukaryota > Metazoa > Annelida > Polychaeta > Sabellida > Siboglinidae > Oasisia > Oasisia sp. SBJ-2009. The sequence continues at coordinate 31,716,810 of OZ024857.1, read as the reverse complement.
CCCCATGTATCGGAAAGCCTCGTCGAGCACTGCTGATAGGAAGATGGAGAAGAGCGTGGGGGCCACTACACAGCCTTGTTTGACCCCATTTGTGACACTGAATGATTCCGAGACTTCCCCCTCCAACACTAATATTCGCTATCATTCCGGTATGTAGTGCCTCGATCACTATTGTGAACTTCGCTGGGCAGCCATACTTCCTCAGTAGTTGTCATAGCCCAGTCCTCCAAACTGTATCGAACGCCTTACTGAAGTCGACAAATACCACGTACAGTGGTCGGTCCTGCTCAATGCACTTTTCTTGTTGTTGTCGGAGACAAAATATCATATTGACGGTGCTCCGGTTTCCTTTGAAGCCACATTGTGTCTCCGGAACTACCTCTGGTGTTAAGTGGGTAGATAGTCTGTTGAGGAGGATCCTGGCGAAGATCTTGCCTGCTATGGAAAGAAGAGAGATTCCTCTATAGTTCCCACAGTCTGTCCGATCACCTTTCTTGTAGATGGTTACAATGCTGGCATTCTTCCATGCTTGTGGTACAGAACCCATCTCCCAGGCATTGGTTATTAGTTGGTGCAGTCTACTGAACAGATTGTCTCCTCCGTGCTTCCATACTTCTGCAGGAATTCCATCTCCTCCAGGTGCTTTGCTATCTTTCAGGCCGGCGATTGCTCTAGCCATCTCATCCATAGTGGAATCTCATCGAGGCTTGTCTTTATAATGCGCTGCGGGATGTTGTCCAGAGTTTCGTGATCTATGTCGCCATGGACGTTGAGTAGCTTCTGGAAGTGTTCACTCCATCTTGCCACAGCTCTCTTGCTGTCAGGGAAGGTCTCCATTCCATCTGTTGATTTCAGTTGAAAAAATCCCTTCTTTTTGGGTCCCCACATTTCCTTCAGTCCATTGTAGAAGGCCTTCATGTTGTTACTGTCAGCAGCTCTCTGTAGCTCAACTGTCTTCCTTTCCCATAAATCTGACTTCACTGCACGGGTGCCTTTTTGTAGCAGTCTGCAGGCATCTTTATATGCTGCAGTGGTGGATCTAGTGCTCCTGGTTTGTAACACTCAGGTGAGCTTGGTCTCTTCTGCTCATGAGAGTCTGTAGCTCCTGGTCGTTGGGGTCGAACCAGTCCTGGTGTTGTATGTCTGGCTTGCCAATATATTTCTTGGCTGTGTTGTACACGACTTGCTGCAGAGTTGCCCATTCCTCGTCTGGTGTTGAGTTTTCCTTCTCCTGCCTTCGGGCGAGAGCACTGCCCATCTCCTGCTCAAAACTCTCCCTATGGCTGGTGGTACTTAGTTTTGTAGTGTTGAGCTTGGTCGGCTTACTTGTCCCCTGCCTGTTGTGCTTTTGTCGTATTCTGAAAGCCATTTTTGACCTCAGTATCTGGTGATCGGTCCAGCAGTTTGCTCCACGTATGGCTCGGGTACTGCGGATGTCCATCTTATCCCGTCACCTCGTAATGATGGACGACCTCGATCATATGCCAATGTCTGGAACGAGAATGCATCCAGGTGGTCTTGCGTTCATCCTTCTGCTTGAACATGGTGTTCATCACTATCAGTTCGAACTCAGAGCGCAGAGCCAGTAGAAGCTCGCCATTGGAGTTGTACTTCCCAATTCCATGTTTGCCCATGACCAAGGGTCACTTGTCATTTTCTCTTCCTATCCTCGCATTGAAGTTTCCTATCAGCAGTAGCTTATCTGTGCGATGGATGCCACTGGGCACACTTGCCAGCTGGTTGTAGAAGGCCTCCTTGTTCTATCTGGGTTTGTCATTGCTGGAGCGTACACGCTGTTAATTTTTGCAAAGAGGTAGTCTCATCGTCATGATTCTGTTACTTACTAGCCGTGGCATTTCTGTCAGCTTTGTGACGATATCCTTTTTGATACTCCGGCCTCCCTTCTTTCTCCTTCGGGTTTGCCACTCCCGAAGAAAGAGTATTCTAAGTCGTTGAGACTACCAGACTCTGAGAACCTTGTTTCACAAGGCGATGTCGATGTTGTATTTGGCAAGTTCCATTGCTACTACTGCCTTACGTCTTTCTGGTCGGTCAGCTCCTTCTCGGTCGAGGAGAGTCCTTCCACTGTCGACGGAAGATGAGGTCGAGCAGCGCGGTCCTTGGTGACCCGGGCGACGATCGATCCGGTATGGAGTTTCGTGCAATTGTACATTTCATGGAAGCTGCTAGCAAAAAGTGTTGAAGTGTCGCTGGCTTTTGGAAGTTACTAGAGACTATCTCTCGGGGAGCAAATAGCGGTCTCACATCGGCAAGAACATGTCAAGACAGGCGCAAACTATTTGTCCCTGCAGTGGCTGGTCGAGAGATGTTGGGAATTCCATACATCAACCGCCCTTGATGCTGCCACAGTTACATGGTTTTCTGGTTAGGGTTTGCTCCCTTAGCCTTCGGTTCTGTCAAGAACCTGTACCACAAGGCAGTGGCTTACAACTCTGCATGGCAGGGGCGTCAAACTCCCTGAGGTATTGTAATACCTGAGGTACTAGAATACCAAACACACACACACACACACACACACACACACACACACACACACACACACACACACACACACACACACACACACACACACACACACACACACAGACACACACACACACACACACACACACACACACACACACACACACACACACACACACACACACAATTTGCACAGCACTAATTTGCATGTTAGTCGGTCACAAACACAGGTGATCATGTCAAAAAATTGTTTTATTATGGTCGCTGACCCTCAAGACATGGATCTATACACATTATTTTGTCAGTTATTCGCAATATTGGCAGAGATATAGTGAAAAATGGATTTTTCAATAATGGCGGCAATAATTTGCATAAACATGATACGTGGGACATTTTGCTGACTTGTTAACATAGCAAACCGTTTTCTACGTATTTTTTTCCGATCTACTGATACCAATTAAAAGCATATTTCACGGGGTGCACGGTACCCCCTCTTCCGACTAGACTATGCCCCACGCAATACTTCATGGAATTGTGCGACAGTGGAATCTGGTCGGTCGGTAGATCGGTAGATATTATGTGTTTCCACTACGCGGTTTTACGTAGGGTGCTGTCTACGTCAGGCACGAGAGCGGGCTGTGGCTTGCTGTAACGGCCAACATCTGTGAATGCTGTCACTAGCCTGAAGCCCCCGTTGCGTTTCTTGACTAGAAACGATGGGTTGAGATACTCGACGGTGATGGGGACATCCTCGGGCCGAACGAACACAATGCATTGCATAAATAAAAATTGAACATCAAACCGTCTCAAATAACTAGTCAGCGTGACGTGCCCTGCACGATAAACAACTAGATCACTAATCAACAATAGTAGGGTTTAATTCAATCAAGTATTGTGTTGCCTGGACAATGGAGACCTGTTTGACCTATTGTTGACACCAGCTATAAGTTTGAGTAGGGCCTACAACGCCATACAACCCAATGCCATTCAACCCAATGCCAACATAGGTTTGATCTAATTCATGCATATACATTTGACAAGACTCATCAGCAGAACATATTACAGCCAGAAAGATGCATGTCAGAAACATATGTTAGTAATTAATACTGCAACACCCAGGCTAGGATTACAGTCGATGTATAGTATAGGCTAAATAATTCTAGCTATATTCAATTAATCAGTTACTGAGCAGACAAATAATAATTTTTTTAAATGGGTAATGATTATATTAATGCAATGTTTGAATCATTACAGAGCAGCAAGAATAGGATAAATTGTTCTGAATTATTTGGCCTTGTTATACAAGTTTCTCTTTCAACTTTTGCTACATTGTTAATATTTTTTTAATTACATTAATAGGTGTTATTTGGCCTTTAATAACTGAAAGATGTCCATTAAATATTTTTGCGTGTTTGTAAAATTATCAGTCTTGTTTAGAAAGCTGAGCACCGGCTGTTCGTGGGCGTTATCCGCCCTACGGTTGCGCCATCGTGTTTCATTCGACATCGTGACGTATCTACTTAATTCGTACGTTCTTTAAAATTAGCACACACGCAAATAATATCCCGCCGAAGCTACCGAATTTTAGCCGAAGAGGTATTGTAAGCAAGCGTCCTAAATGCAAAAACAAAAATCGAAAACACACTGGTTTTTCAGACTTCAAATAAACGAAAAAGGAACATTGTTTGCTTTTTCAAGTTGATATTTCGAAAAAGAGAAGACGATATATACACGGACCACCTTTGGTACTGTATTACGGACAGTAGGGAACGTGGTATATGGAACTGCGACGGACCACGTGAATATCGCGATTCGCCATTCCCAGTTGTTGATGCTGAAGGATGCCTTCTGCCTCTACCAAGCCGGAAACTAAGGCCTCTGTGGAGGTCACCGATCCTATAAAACAAGTTATTGTCATAGTGGAAAAGAAAGTTCGCAATCTAGAGAAGAGGAAGGTAAGCGATAACGTATATTGCAATGTTAGGAAATAATCGATCTTGATGTAGCGTAGCGATGGACTCGGTCATGATCACAGAAAAACGCACTTGATTTGTCCTAATTTGGTCGAATGTAGAAACCGGCACACTTGTAAGAATGTTTGTAATTATGTTTTCTTGAACAAATAAATATACTTACGATTGGTTCGATTTGCCAAAAAGTTTATTAATTACAGAATACAGGATTTGTAAAGAATTGACTGTCAAAATGGCCGACGCTATTTTTCGCACGTGTACTTCCGTTACGAGTCTAGACAAAATGTAACGATCCTCTTGGAACAGTTGCGACATTATTAACAGGATATGTTCTCCAAATAAGGGTAACATTCGGCGATCTTTTACTTTCTGACTTAACTATAAATATGACAGCATACAACCGCCAAGCTGCTGCCTGCTCTTCACTCATTTTAGGTTTATTCTCCTCGCCTATTTTATAGCCTAGGACCGTAACATAGTCACAGAGGCATCTCGTTAGCATTGTCGTGATAAGGGTTAGGATAAAACCAGAATATATATGATTTCATCTGACGTAAGAATTTGGCTAGTGTAGGGCCTCAGTAGGCTTGCGATGTTTACCAAGCTCTTCACAGTCCCTCCAATTCTATCACAGGCAATTTTGTCATGCGATGTAACAACTACACTGAGAACTAATGAGGGTGATTCTCGCAGGCCGATTGCAGCAGCGATCATTACTGTTTCAACCTACATGCTCGCCCAAAGAAATGTTGCGCTGCTGTATTTTTTACGTCAAAAGTCAATCTAACTACGTGAACTAATATAATAACCTTGTTTATGCATAATGTCAAGCGAATGCGAGGCAATCACCTGTTGAGAGGAACTGTTTCGAGGGAGGTGTCGGTGAGAAGAAGACGGATCATCCGTAGTTCCGACACAGACTCAACACTCTGACGATGTGAAACTGTTTATTTGGGTGTAATTGACTGGTATAACTGACACCTATACGTGGTGTAACAAACAATAACTAAAGTTACATAGGGTTACCGAACCATATAATGATATTGACCTAGTACACGAACACACGCATAGTATTTTAGTACTCTCAACATCATTCATCTACATATAATAATATACTATTATAAGGAATAGTTATTAAAAACCATAATATATATCAACACACCATTTACAAAGACTAAAAAAAATACAAATACAACTAATAGCAATAACATTAGTCAAACTAATTCACGACATTTGTGATTAGTCAAAACTAATTCATTCGCAAACATTCACGACATTTGTGATGCAATCAACATACCTAGTGGCTAGTGGTTCCCTCCACATGCTACACTTAGACCTGTCGACTCTGAACTATATAGGTGACCGGCCGCTGTCTACATCGCTGTCCATCTGCGTGGGTCAGCCGAAGGTAGGCATTTAAAGCCTGGCCTGACAGATGACGTGTTCCTCCCTCATGGCCCGACCGATGACGTGCTACTCCCTGTCAGGAAGGCTACAGTAACCAGAAAGTAATAGCGGCCGCTCTAGCCGTTTGGGAGCCTGTACCACTGTATTATAATATTATAATGCTACACATTTATACAACCACTGTATTATAATGCTACACATTTATACAACCACAATTCTACACCTTTACTTTATGTGCTAGCAGATCCGCCGTACATTTGAAAAGCTCAGCCGGTATGTCGTCATATCCGCTAGGTCAGCCGCTATGTAACTTGCAGATCGCACACTGCTCTTCTTCGGGAGTAATATTAAGTACTCCAAACAGATTTTTCAAATGTGACCATGCTGGATTCTATCATAATCATATAGACCTTTTATATTTTCATTACAGTGATGCAAATGTCATCTATTGTTGCCTTGATTAGAAGAAGTTTTTTTTAAACATTGACTATTTTCCGGCTTTTTACATCCTCAGCTTAAATTGATGAAATTGCATTTTGGGGCAGGTCACAGACAAAAACCAGTATTGATTTAACATTAATTTCTTTTATAAAAATGAGTACATACTATTTACTTTCAGGTAAAAAAATTGCAAGTTGGTAGGCCAGTAACTACAAGCAAAAATATGAACTTGAAAATGGCCAATTATAATTAGTTTGCCATTATTTCCCAACACACCATTTCAAACATTTAGAAACGAACATATCTAATTATCTATGCTCCTAGTTAAGCTAGAAAGATGAATCACATATCACTGGAATCAGATAAAGGAGTTCATAATGTTAGGTAAACTTCCAGAATGGCTATGGAAAAGTCTTAACGGTAGGATGGTACTACCGGTTGATGAGCACAATTGGCATTCTTTTTCAAATTTCAATTACGCAATTTTTTTAATATAGATCATATCTTCACTTTTTCATTAATTACATTGTTATTATTTCTTTGTTACCTTTATGAAAAGTGCATTGTTATTTAGCTGGGATTGCAACATGTACTGTTTTTTAGTTTTAAAAGAAATTGTAACAATTTAAATATGGGTTGTTTATATATTTTGGCGGACTAATAAATCTTTTGGCGGACTAGTAAACTTTTGACTTTACTAGTCCCACTGTCTAGTAAAATAAATGCCAAAGTTCTACCCCTGCCAAAGGACTTCGGAAGTGTTTACATGACATCGTTCTGTCGAGCATTGAACTTGTAAAATGACGAGCAGCATATTTTGTTTACAATATTTGGGCCACTAACTTTTCAAATCTATTGGACTGCCAGTGTCATATATGAATATTGACCCGGGGGTAAAGTGACCCGCGGGTCACTATTCTATATAGAATAATGACCCCCAGGTCACTTCCATAGATTTTTAGTTATAGAAAAATGACCCGCCCTATATAAAAATGACCCGCCCTATATAAAAATGACCCACCCCCATATTTTATGGATATATATTTGAAATAATGGTTTTGATCATAATGTTAAATTACAGCACATAACCAACTATTTCACTTCAAAAGATAATATATAATCTTAAATTTAGTCATCAAATAAAATGAAAATGAAAAAGTTTTTTATTGCTTTGTTGAACCTGTTAGCAAATGTCATTGATAGTTTTTTTTAACCATCCAATTTTTTCATACTTTGTAAAATTCAAGATTTCAAAGCCTTTTATACTATCAAAAAAATAGTTTTGGGTGGCTCTAGGGGTGTGAGGTCATATTTTTATGGTATAGTATATTGACCCGTGGCTCATTCATTCATTGTACATAAAAAACTGTAAAACTTTGCCAATATGGATAGTTATGGGCTTGTAGTTTTATCATATAGACATCTAGTGCTGGTTCGATACCAAAAATATCGAAGTATCGCGATACTTGCGAAAGTTCGATACCGATATTTAGTGGTATCGCGATACTTCGATATTTTTGGTATCGAACGCCCACTATTCGATACCTTCGATACCCGAGTCTCGATATCGAGTCCATTCGACGAAGTCGATGCGAAGGTGCAACATCGTTGTTGGTGACGACGTTGTTTACGGGAGCTATCACTACAGCGCTTCGCAGCCTAAATTGACTTAGGCGTGGTTGTTTAAAAAATAATATAACATAAAATGTGAATTGTTTTCTAAAACTTTATTGTAGAATTAGACTCTATAATAACTGTTTTCTGTGTGCTATCTTAGCGTAGGTCAGACTTCGCTTAGCCTCGTTACCCAAAACAATTAAGGTTCGTATGTGACGATCTCGTTTGGTGGCATTACCATGCCATCTTTCTCCCTACTTTATTTACGGTTAGGCGTACAAAAACACATCCTATAGTATTTGTATAGAGTGTTTATTGCACGCACTAGTATTTATGAAACTAGTTTAATAATAATATTATTAATATAAATATTTATTCGAGCGCGATGCGGAGGTTATGTTTATCCGGGTTCCGTTTGGTGGCGCCACCATTTGCCGTACACGATGCCCACAACCAAGGCGAACGACAAGTCGCAACGTTCATCGGCATCGCTAATAATTTGGCAGTTTTCCAACAAAGAGTGTCTGCTGTGCTAGAGGCGTCTCAAGGATAGCGTGGGAAATACATCGAATTTGACGAAACATGTCACCATTCAAGAAGCTATCAAAACGTGATGATCCACTTTCATCGTATGGCGTCGACGTTGTTGACAACGTCGCATTGCCATTGGCATTGAGATTGACTCGAGAACGTATTCTATCGAAATATTCGACAGTGAGCGAGCAATGGACAACTAGTTACAGTCGAAGCGAATCGCCATCGGTTGCCGAATTTACTAAGTAACTGCGGCAAACATCGCCAAGAAGTGACATACACGACGTGACTGATTAACGATGACGATGTGCTTACTGCATCTACTCAGACTACTGTCACTCTCACTGTGTCTGTGACACTGCCAGTCTCTGGCACTGGCCAAACAGGTTCACCACCGGCAGAGCCAGAGGTAGAGGAAGAAACTGACCGGTTCTTGAAAACAGTTGCAAAAACATTATGGGGCTTGTTATGTGTACTTGATAACGTGGTAATTTGAGTTTTATATAAACAAAATTGGTGTGAACTGGGAAGTGCAATTGAAAGTTTTATTAATATTTTTTTCTATTATTAATTAGTGTTATTTTATTGTAATCGTCTATACAGTTTTGATGTTAAATCACAATTATCTTTACGATTCAATTAATTATAAAACAGTTATAACAGTGAGTGTGCAGCTGTGCTGGCAGTGGCACTATTATAACTGATAGGTGTATTTATATTTAATATAATAATAACATATTATTTGTATGTTATGTTTCAGCTGTATTTGTTGATGGTCACTTTAGGAGACACAGTGAATTGAAATTAAGCTACTATATTATAGTGTATTTACAAACAGCTGGGGTGAAGTACTGTTATTAATTTAAAATAATTCAGTGCAATTGATGAATTTATTTGTCACTAGGTATTTTATTGCAGTTGTCTTTATTGTTTTAATTTTATATTACAGTTACCTTTTAGTTTTACAACAGTAATCAATTATATTGAAACTGTTGTTTGTTTACTTACATAAAATGAAAATTGCATTTTAATCATTGTTTGCATGACTATAAAAGTATCACATATCTCCCTACTTGCAAGTAAAAAATTGTGTGTGTTTCTGTGGCATTAGTCTAAGTGGATAGTAGTGTGTTTCTTTGGAGATCTCTACTGTACTGAATTACACTTACAAGGTAAATTTTGAGTATTGAATAAAAGTCTGGTATCGATTGATATCGAAGAATTCTGGTATCGAACCAGCAATATATCGATTGGTATCGAACCAGCACTACTTCTGTTGCATACTGTTTCTACTGGGAACTGTGTTCTCTGTGAATATTAGACTTGCAACGTAAGTATCGAGTATCGAACAAAATTCAGGTATCGATCGGTATTGAACAAAACTTGGTATCGAACCAGCACTATAGACATCACATAGAAACGCCTATTTGGTAATAGCTGAGTTTGTTTTGGGTGGCTGTGGGGATGGGGGGTCATAGTTCTATGGTATAGTATATTGACCCGTGGCTTGATATACATAGAAAATTGTTAAACTTTGCCAATATGGATAGTTATGGGCTTGTAGTTTTATCATATAAACATCACAGAGAAACGTCTATTTGGTAATAGCTAAGTTTGTTTTGGGTGGCTGTGGGGGTGGGTCATATTTCTATGGTATAGTATATTGACCGGTGGCTTGATATACATAGAAAACTGTAAAATGTTGCCAATTTTGATAGTTAGGGGCTTGTAGATTTATTATACAAACATCACAGAGAAATGTCTACCTGGTAATAGCAAAGTTTGTTTTTGATGGCTGTAGGGGTGGGGGGTCACATTTCTATGGCATAGTATATGGACCCGCGGGTCAATATACTATACCATAGAAAAATGACCCCCCATCTGTAAAACATTTATTTATTTTATCAAATGATATTTACTGTGATGCTTGAGTGAATCATGCATGGTCACATAACCATATAAATTGGCCAATATTTTTATAACATTTACTATGATGAGCCACGGGTCAATATACTATACCATAGAAATATGACCCCCTCCCCACTGTAAAGCATTTATTCGGTAATTATCAAATGGATATTTACTATGATGCTTGCATGAATCATACAACATCACATAACCATTTAAATTATCAACATTTTTTATAACATTTACTATTATGAGCCACGGGTCAATATACTATACCATTGAAATATGACACCTCATTTCATTTGCCTAAGGCAATTAGCAGAATGTCGACCAAGCAGAATATTTTCCATGAAATTGGACACAAAATAAAATACTGGTGTTGGTGCAAGTGTCAAAAAAAATGCCCACTGAGCAGTGTAAGTTTGAAAAGGAAATCTTTCACTGGAAAAAAGTATTATGGCATAACAATAATATTATTAATGTATGCAATGTTGTATAAATATAAACAAAACATTACATTCAATGTCATTAATACTCAAATACATACAAAAAAGAAAAATCCATGAAGAAACAAGGGGCGGGTCACTTTTCCATAGGGGGGGGGGTAAATTTTCTATTATAGTATTTTGACCCCCGGGTCACTTTTCTACGCGGGTCAATATTATATCTGACACCGGGCCAGTGGATTTAAAACCTTAATGTCCAGGCCTGTCCAACATGGATATAAATAATCTGGTCTATTTTATTGATTTGCATTTGTATTATGTTTCAGCTGAAGCTAGATGGCTACCGCCAGAAGTATGCGGATGGGGAAGAACTCAATGCTGACCAAAAGGTTTGCTTGATCCTTCATTTATAGAGCCACAATTGCTTTCCAAATTATGTTCGAGCACAGTTTGGCTATTTATTTTGACTAAAAATGTCTACTGTCTTGTTCAGGTCTGTACACTTACTGCACATGTTCTGTTATTGTTTATAGACTGTTAAGCATATTAACCTAATAAACGTACAGCTCCTTTTTTAATAGGGTTATAATAATATATGATACATTGTCAGCAATCAGCAAAAGCAAACACAACGTTGACTGTTAATTCCGTAATAATTATAGTTTAATCATTACAGTATGATAAGGCCATTCAACGTGTGACATTTACATATACCGTATAGTCCCTAATAGACGCGCAGTGCGCGAGTGGGAAGGCTTGGGTGCGCGTCTATTAATATCTCAAAAGTGGGACGAGTGTGGTCACCCCTTAAATCAGCTTCTAAATTAGTAGATAACTAATCCGCAATGTGGCGCCACTGAAGTACGCATACGTACAGCGCTTCCAAAATGTTTAAATCAACATTTTTACTGCGTAATGTTTTCGGTACGTGTTCTTCAAATTGCTTTAATAATGTTAAATGAATGTAGTAATGTGAAAATAGAGTGTGCATTCAAAACGGCAAATCAGTGTCGACACACGATATCGATGACGATGTTGATAACCCTGTACGTGGTCCTGACTAGAACCATGAGTCAATAACAGACGCAATTATTCAAATTGTCAACCGTCTGATTTATCGAAAGAAGCAAAGCTTATTAATTGAAATACATGCTTAAATACGAACTTATAAGACAATTACTCTGACTTATTCTTGTTATTGAAGTTGGTTGATCAATGCCAGTTGCACTCCGCGCCCGCGGGCGATTCGTCTGGAATGGAGTTTGGAATTGGATGACAATATCAACTTTGTCTCTACTCAAATTTGTTTGCACAATTTGTTGTAATTATGTCTTGATTGATGCAATGAAATACACAAGCGGCATCGTATTTACTCAAACAGTCGGCGTTTAATCCGGCGTAAACAATCTTCCATTTGCTTGATGCACATGATGGCCTCTCTCTGATATCACCATAAATTATAAAGTAAAAGCCTTCTTTGTGGTGAGCATTTACCATATACTAGGCTAGCGCTGTGCCTAAAATCTGTTTAGCCAATTTGGCTAAAGGTCAGAAATTTGTTTAGCCAAATGAGATTCTCTTTAGCCATTTTTTTAGATCAATTAAATTACCCGGTTTAAAAGTGCAAAACAAGACATAATATAATTAAAAAAAATTTATACAATATCCACAAGAAGAAAAATGTCCTATTTTAATTAACTAAACATTTATATATTTAGCTAAACATATAACGCAAACAAACACCCAGTATAATTTAACAGAACATTGTTTAACAATAAAATGAAACCTGAACAACTGTTGGGAATTTTGCCAAATGTAAAGAAACAGCACCTAACACATACTATTAATGTAATAAAATTTACATTACAGGTGTGTATAACATAAATTGAAAGATACATTTTTATAACAAGGTAAAATAATTAAGAACCACCTACTCTACTCTTGCTGCCCCGCAGTGATTCAAACAGTGTATTGATAATAATTATTACCTATCTTAAAACTTCATTTGACTGCTCAGTAATTGAATACAGTAATTCACCAAATTAGTTAACTGTGGCCGACTGTAATCCTGGCCTGGGTGACGCAGGCTATATTTAATAAAACACATTTTTGACATGCATCTTTCTATCTGTAATGTTTCTGGTGGTGAAACTTGTCAAACATACATGAATTACAATCTATATTGGCATTTTATTGAATAGTTACCAGATGGCACATTGATTAATCATTGACAGTGTCATGTGACTGCGCCGGCGATACTGAGCGATAATATGGAACCTGTCGGGTACAGCGTTGTACTTGTGTCAAACTTGTAATTAGTGCCATCAGGCAGGTCCCAATTGTCTAGTAAACACAATTCTTGATTGATTTAAGCTCCCCTATTGTCTGTGTGCATGGCTAAGTGGAGGGATTGGCGACCTATTGTTTACCCAACGGGTCACATTACGCCGACTGGTTATTTGGGTCAGTTGAATGTGCGATCGTTTAGGCAACTTTAACAGAGCTGGGTGTTGAATAATGCAGTCATGTATTGCTGATAACATCAATAATAATGACAGATATAACGTTTCGCGAAGAGGTTTAACCCAATCAGACCCGAGTACGTATATATACGTACTCTATTTATACGCCTTTGCGACCCGCGTACGTAAATATACGTACCCGAAATTCCATTAATAAATACTGTCCAATCACAGGATTAGTAGACTTGGGAGCTACGTTTTCAGAAAGAGGCACGCATGCGCAGTGTAAACATGTCCGCCTTCTTTTCTCAATGTTTTGTATTGCGAAGAAATAAGTGAATTTTCCGCGTCGTATGATCGAAAATTTTGGTAGTTTGAAAAACCAAAAATGGCCGCGTCGAGTGCCGCTAGCAATGTATCATTTGATGTGTCTTTTGAGACCTCAAGTGAAGACGAATTTGAGGGATTTTCGGCGCAAGATATTGAAAGAACCGAGACACGAATCCGGGATCGATCTGGCGGGTATGGCTGGGTCAGTGACGACGAAGTCGACGTTTCCGACTTCGTAGAGAGCGACATCGCCAGTTCCGACCTAGATGAAACGGAGTCAGAAGTTGCCGGCGCAGAAGTTGTGGATGTTCCGGAGAAAGCATGGAGCAACCGTCTCGTTGATCAGCCGGACATCGCGTTTGTTGACGAAGCAAACGTTGGGGTCAGTGACGCTGATCGATGCCGTGAGATGACAGCCGGACAACTTTTCGGCCTATTCTTCACCGACTACTTGTTTCGATTGATCGTTGGCGAGACGAATCGCTATGCCAGCCAGTGCATGAAACAGGCACCAAAGAAGGGGAAGAAACATTCTGGGTGGACGGATGTGACAATTCCCGAAATGAAGACATGGCTGGGTCTGTTACTAGTCATGGGGATTGTACAGAAGAAGGGACGTTTGGGGGAATACTGGTCGACACACTGGCTAACCCAGACCCCTGGCTTCAATGACACCATGCCAAGAAACCGTTTTCTCCAGATACTCCGCTACATCCACTTTGTCGATAATGAAGACCCCCACCGTCAACAAAGCCAACAAGATGTGGAAGATCCAAATTGTCATTGACTACATCAACAAACGTTTCCGTGCTGCCTACCACCCACGTCGCGAACTGTCCATCGATGAGACGATGCTGAAGTTCAAGGGACGACTCAGCATCAAACAGTACATCAAAATAAAACCCGTGAAGTGGGGAATCAAGCTGTTCACCATTGCCGAAGCCAAGACTGGCTACGTTCTGAACTTGCTGCCATACGTTGGCAAACAGGAGGACACTGGTGTAGGGAAGACAACACAGACGGTGCTGGATGTCGGCAAGGACTACCTGGACAAGGGCCACAGATTCTTCACCGACAATTACTACACCAGTGTCGAGTTGATGACAAAGCTGGTGGAAAGGAACACTTTGTCTTGTGGAACTGTCAATTCCAACCGAGTCGGTCTCCCCAAAGACATGAAGAAAACGTGTCCTGCCGTCAAGAAGCTGAAACGTGGCGACAGTCTGAAGAGGATGAAAGGACGGATGCTGGCCATCACATGGAGGGACACCCGAGTTGTCAACTTGCTGTGCAATGTGCCTGGTTACATGGATGATGCACCTGTGCAGAGGCGTGACAAGAAAGGCGGAGCAGAGGTCACTGTCAGCAGGCCACGTGCAATCGAGTTGTACAACACGTACATGGGTGGCGTCGACCTGTCTGACCAACGCGTGGCGTCGTATCGTCGCCATATGAAGTCGCTGACCTGGTACCTCCAGGTGTTCTTCCACCTTGTCCAGCTGTCTGGCGTGCAAGCCTTCCTCCTGCACAGAGAGCTGCACCCTACGAAGAACGAGTCGCAGCTGAAGTTCTTCGTTGCCATGATCGATGGGCTGATCTCGGGGCGCACGTTTGCGCAGAAGCGACACACACCAAGTGCACCGCCGTCAGCTGATGTGCGCTTCAACAGGGCACTGGAGCATGCCCCCATGAAGCACGAAACACAGTCAAAGTGTGCTGTTCACACACACAGAGTCGATACTCTGTATGCCTGTGGTGTGTGCAAGGTCCGAATGTGTCCTGTACCATGCTTCCAGCGGTACCACTACATGCACGAGTACGCCTTCAGTGACCCCAGCAAAGCCAGTGCTGCTCCAGCAAGGAAGAGGAAGCGCTGATGTGTGATCACAGATCAGACTGGAGTTGACTGCTGTAGAACATAGAGTAGTGTAGTTGTGTAGACTAGCAGACACTCCAGCTTGTGCAGACACTGCTGCTGCTCCAGAAAGTGGACGTTTTTCTAGTAGTAGATTTTTATTCAATTTTCATAGTTTCTGCATGTTTATTTTACATTGCAACAACTCACATTTGTTGAGTGTCATGTATTCTTGTTCTAAGATATGTGAACACTGATATTACTCACAGAAGTTGAACATTTATAGCAGAGAACCATTTTTTATTTTTGCCAATTGTTTTTTTCGATTTACCTAAATTTTGTTGTATCTTTCAATGGCGGTTGCCATGCACCTGTTTGTATTTTCATGAATAAAATGTAGATGTTTGGATAGCTTATTTATTCAGCTTTCAAAAAATGTATACTTATATAGGTCTATCACTTACAGTTATCCATTTATTGGGCGATCCACTACTGGTGGTAATGGAAATTAGAATCGATGAAAAAACTGTGGTTCCTGGGTCAAATTTTGATGGCGATCACGTGGGTTTGAAAGGGTTAATTTATTTTCGCCAAATAGAAAACCGTTTCGCCTATGACGCAAATGGCGATCGACAGCGCTAGCCTAGATAATATATATTTGCTAACGAAAGTCTCACCATTAACAGTTCGGTTGCCCTACCAACAATTGATATTTACGAATAGCATTAGTCTGGGTACCATATTTGCTAATCATTGTAGCGTCTACTCTGTTGCATTTTTGCGTCACTCAAATACATATTTGTGACCCATCTTAACAAAAGCGGTCGGATGTCGGTAACTCTGATTTTCCGTAAATGCCGATTTTGTGAAAATATCGGGCATTCGTCAATTTTGAGATTTTCCCTGAAAATTATTCTTTAGTATTCGTTTTATTGATTGCCACACTTGTTATCATCTAACTAACTCTGTTTTGTGTGTTTTAAAGACATTTGCGTATAGCTGTGCTAAGAAGACCTTAGTGTTCCGCTCCATTTCCTTAAAACAAAGCCAAAAATGCCAGTAATTGCATGCATTCTTTGCATTTGCTTGCATTCATTCTTTTGAGACGATCCCTATCATAACGGGTATCACCGCGTAGCATATTTATGCTAATGCATGCATTCTCCGGCCTCCAGAAAGCTTGGAATACACCCCCTATCCTCGCCAGCTGTGTAAACAAACCGGGTCACATGGTAGCAACAGCCCCGGCAACCGTTCTCATTGGTCCAGCGTGGAACATTTGCATAATTTCTGAACAACTGCATACACACCGCGTATTTCCTTAGCGTCACTGCTGACCTAGTTATCGAGCAACATGAAGCGAAAAATAGCTTTCAACGTGGCGAAGTTGTTAAACTCTGAGGCAAGTGATCGGGCACAAATAGATAGTTAGATTGAGGAGTACTTTTTGGAGGAAGTGACTGATGAAAGCTAGGCGGACGATGACGGGGATGACAATAATGCGAACTACATCACTGACGAAGACGAAGATTTGAAGTTTCGTGAGAATGATTACGGCATGATGAGGAATTGGGAAAAGCAAATGCAATATCATGAGAATGATACTATCTTTGAGTGTTCCAAAGTTCAGCCAGATATGTCCATCCTAACCAAGGCATAACAGCAGCAGAGTTTGTTCGCTTTTCTTAACAATGGAGGTAATTGCATAAAATATTAATTAATCTGGAATTTTTTCTAATAAACATTTTGTGTTGATATTAACACGGTATCTTAAGAATGACATTATCTTCCAACATGCCAAATTTCAACATGATCGGTCCATGGTAACTAAGGTACATTCCATGAAATGTAAGAAATAGTTTGCATCAACTTTGAAGGCCATTTTGATACTTTGAAGGTTTCTACGCCACACATGTTTGTCAAGCTGTAACTTCGGCTAGAATCGAGATATCTTCTAGCATGCTATATATATATATATATATATGTGACCCCGGCTGACCAAATGTGTGACAAGTCGGAAAAAAAGGATGTACCTTTTTGACATATTTGGAAAGAGGAGGCATAGTACTTTACAGTAATTCAAAAAGTATGACTCTATAAAAATTGGGGAAGTTATATCACATTTGGTATGGTAGGGGTCAAAAAGTAAAACTGGAGAAAACGGCCGTTAAAATTTTGCATTATGCATGGGCTTAGACACCATATAAATATTATGTGTATTGCATTCAAATTTGGCATGCAGCTATGGTATCATAGTGCAATGATAGAGGGAAAATAACAACCAGCTGCTGCAAAAATTCCTGAAGTTATGGCACATTATATGTGATGCGGCATGTGGCCCTAATTCATTTCACAGCTAATTAGTCTAAAACAAAGCCGTTTTTATGCTAATTTAGCGCAGTATCCTGCACCCAAGCAACTACTGAACGGATACATTTTCTACTTCCTGCGAGACAAATGTAGCCATACGTTTTAGCTGCTATATAACATAAAAATGAATCGAATCCATCGAGAACATTATTTTTATGAGTTTTTCAACATCAGGGTAGGCCATTTTAGGCCGCCTGATCGCTGCTACATTCGCCTCCGGCGCAAACCCTCGGCGTGAGCTGTGAAATGTTGCGCTGACAAATGGTCGATTTTTCAGACCAAAAAGTATTATTATGAGTATACACCATCTCTAGGTCTATGAAAAATGTCAGGACAATTGGAGCATTATTGTCGTTGCTTAACATGTTCCCGTCTTCGTTGTCATCGTGATCGGCTTCCCAGTCGTATTCGACCGTAACATCGCTGTCGGTTTTGCTGTCAAGGTCAGCGTCCCATTCCGAGGCGTCAAAATCGTACTGCACCCACATCCGCGCAACAGCAATGTCATCGCTGGTTCGTGTATTCAGCACACGTAGGAATGCGTCCGACATTATGTTGCAAGCGATTTAATAACAGGGAAACAACGATAGAAAAACACGGCAGAATACGAACGAACGTAGTTTTGACACCTTCGAAATGGCTACTTGTTTACGTTTAGCACTGCCGTACTGCGCATATGCGTAGGCGATCATCCAATTGCAAGCACCGAAGCACACACGTGACAGAGCACGGATCTCGTTAGTATGCAAAAGCCTTCTCAGGGTAGCCGCCTATTGGTTAGTTTTGAGCTATTTTGGTGTACTTGGCCCGGATATGGGTTACTCTACGTCAGAGAGGAAGAAATGCCCTCTCTGGTGATACCCAATACAAGGGGGTAACCCCAAAGCAACGTGGCGGATTTCATCGAAGGAATCGAAGCAAAATCCTTTTGTTTTAGTAATTTTGGACTAGTTGATCAAGAGGGCTCGCATTATAATACGTTAAAATACACATTTTATTTGGAATAAATAGGGTAGGGTGGGTGGAAGTGTTAAAATGGATGTTATAAATTTTATTTACGTAAAAACCTAAAATTCATCCAAATCATGCCAACTGGTTTTAGACGGCACTCACGGCAAATGCCAAATCCCGACTTGTCACTCATTTGGTCAGCCGGCGTCACATATATATATATATATATATATATATATATATATATATATATATATATATATATATATATATATATATATATATGTGACGCCGGCTGACCAAATGAGTGACAAGTCGGGATTTGGCAAAAATGTTATAAATCAAAAGCAGAATATCTGCATATATATATATATATATATATATATATATATATATATATATATATATATATATATATATATATATGCAGATATTCTGCTTTTGATTTATAACATTTTTGGTTGCTTGTTCCTTTAAGCTGTATCTTCAAAACTATTGATTTTCTGTAAATACAAGTTGAGTTTATTTTGATGGATTCTTATTTAATTTTCTTTAAAATGCTGCGATTGGCATATTGTCACCTGATAGACATCTGTGGGTGACAAATATATATAAATTAATGTTCTGAACAACCATAGAATAAAATATCATGTATAAACTTTATTGATATCAACTGCATTCTGATCATTGGTGTGGCTCTTTACTAAAAAAAAACCTTATAACCAGTCCTGTCACTGCATTCACATAGTTTGCACAAGCTTGCACACCAAATATATGCAGTTGACAGTCGACAGGCAACTGCGTATGGCCACGAAGCCGACGGGTCCGGCATGGACTTGTGGCCATGGAACGACGCCATGCCATATTTGTATTCAATTCGATATTATATAATCAATGCGTATTTCAAATTTCGAGGATATTCAATTTGATATTCGATTCAAGTGAAATTCCAGATTCGTCCCATAATTATTCACAGTACAATTGTACACCAGTCTACCCTATTCTTAGGTTATCATTATTTTATTGCTTCCATGTAAATATCCTGTTACAATGATTGTGTGTTTAGGAAGCAATTGGCCGGTATGATGGTGTCATACAAAGTTTGGAATTGGCACGAGAGTTTCAGAAGCAGTTTGCTGGCATCACATCAGAGGTAGGCGATTTTATAGTGCCATGTTGCCATTTTGTTGCTATGAGATTTTTATTAATTATTGGTCAAAACCAGCCTGTAAACTCACAGTTCATACTTCATAGGTCTTTCGTTTGCGTGATTAGATCCTTTTACATTAACAAGTGTAACCACCCAGTTCAAACTGCTAACCTAAGCTCTGTGTAGATAATGGAAATGTGCTGTTGAGAAAAATCTTCATTTGCTAATCAGGTGAGTTTATTTGGAAGAATGTTGTTGCATTCGTGTAGATGACCTCCGACTCTTGTAATAATTACTTGTCAGACAGCTGCATATCCACAATTGTTGCACACTTGTTCATTATGTTGAATAAAGTTAAATTTATTTTTGGCCCCCACTAACTTGAGGCTGTGGATGTTTCAGTGTGAGAAGCTGCAGCGCAAGCAGGCAAAGCGTGAGAAGTTAGAGCGGCAGGCCGCTGAGTGTCGACGCCTCAAAGAGCTGCTTCAGTTGCAGAATCTCTTGGACAGTCTTGGATCAGAAACAGCACGGTCAGATTTTATGAGTGGCAACAATGGTGCCGTGGTGAGTATTAAATTTGTGAACAAGAATTGTGATGTCAGTATGTGTGATCCACCAGTCCAAAATGTGCCACTTCTTTTTGAAACTCATTATGAGCTCACTACTATAATATCCTGTAATTATATCAATCAATCAAATTTATTTCACACACAAAATTACAATCTACATAAGCAAACAAAAAGAAAAGTATTGTTACGTGGTGGTCACATTGCATATTTTGTGCCGTCTTCCTGTTACCCAAAAACATAAATTTCTAAATGATATATATCTATACGTATATATACTCATCCACGTACACCCATTTGCATGACAACGACTGGAGGAATTTGAGAAGTGTGTGAAAATCCAAACAGTGTGTCTTTTTAAATGAAAACAATTAGTTGCAGTCTACACATCTGGGATTTAAGCAATGTACTTGGTTAAGATAGTTAGATAAATATTGTTTAGATAGTACATATTTGAACTTATGTCTGGGTTTGAGATTTAGAATGTTATAATCAAGGTTATTCCATAGTTCTATAAAATGATGTCTACATAATTTAGAAGAAAAGTGAGTTCTGGGCTTTTCTGTGTGTAGTAGGTTATGTTGTCTCGTAATTCTGGTGTTAGTAGCTAGATTATTTTTTTGGTATATACTGTTCGAAGGGTTTGGGCAGTGTATTATGGTGATAATCATACATAAATAATGAGACATGTAACTTGTGTATATCAGCAAGTTAAATTATATTTTCAGATTTAAAAATAGGATCCGTGTGACTACTATATCTTTTATTGTTAATTATTTGTACAGCGCATTTTTATAAAGTTTGTAACTTTTTTTACTGTATTTCCCTTTCCCCATTCTTGTATACTGTAAGTTAGATGACTTTGAATTAAAGTACAATATACTAATGGTAATAATATTGTTGATAACATACTAATAACATTTGCAAGTAATTTTGTTTTGCAAAGTATCTGTGACACCTGACAGATGTTTGCTGACCGCAGAGCATGTGTCCAGAGATAGCCAGAGCAGTATAAATGCAGTTTGAATATTGAACTTATTTGAATAATAAGCTATTCTAATTTTGCACATGCATTTTTCAGTGTATTCTGAAATCTGTATTTCATCGAAATAAGCATCTCAGTGCTACCCAAAATGCAATTTTTTATGATGTTAATTTTTCTTCTTCAAAAACTAGTAATATTTTCTCTAATTTTGTATTGATACTCCATGTTGTAATGCCACTATGATACACATGTTGGAATCAAATACAAATAATAAATAAATACACATTTCAAATGCATATACACTTCTGTTTTCTATTCAAATACGATTAAGTTACATAGCCTTTTTTTTTAATTTGATTCATATATGATCAAACATGTGGCCTGTGTTTCCATTATAGTTGAAGTGTATCATAGTGAGTGAAATTTTGTCTTTGGCTTGATTGACTGCTGTAGACTAATTGGCAGGCAGGCTTCCTTATCTGTACATACCAACTAAAGGGTAGCTCTTCCCCTGCATTGGGGGACACCTGGGTTCCTTTGTCTTATTTGTATTATCTTTGTCAGGATGTTTACACAGTAGGTGACAGCAGGATTTTTTTGAGCTATAATGTTAGCTAACCAATTCTAAACAATTTGGTGGACTCGTGAACTTTTGTCTTTACAGACAGGTTTAGGGTTAGACAAAATTCCACCCACAATGATACACTTGAACTATAATGGAAACATGCATTTGAATTGTAGACTTTTTGTAGTTGAATCAATTTTACAAAAAATTGCAGTGTATTTGAATTGGAAATTTGAATTGAAATCTGGAAAAAACATTGAATTTGGTTTGGCTGAGTTGTTTTGATCCCAAAATGTGTGTTTGGACCCAACCCTGAGTAACAGTACTAGATTTACCATGCTGGTTGAGAGCAGTAGGTAATATTTAAAAGTTATTGGCCAGAATATTGTAAAAAAAATTGCTGCTACTGTGGTGCCTGTCACTTTAGAAGACCAAGTTTCGACATGAGCGACATCATGAAGACTTTCTAAAGTTCGTATGGTGCTTTTTTTTAATGTATTTTTTTCAAATTGCAACAATAAAAAGAGAAAACTCAATGTTAAATGAAATGTTTTAATCGAGGTGTCAGTCAGCTAATATAAAATCAGAGGCGCTGTTCGCACTATACAATTTTAGCACATTTATTTATAGACTATTACATGGATTACCTGGTACTACATATCACACCAAATTAAATGTGACCCACCACACCAAAATGAGACGCTTCTCGCTGGAGCTTATAACAATATACGAGCCAAAACATTATGACACTCATTTATTTTCAAAAATGACTTTCCAGTGGCAATTGTTCCCAAATGATGTAACATGTAAGTTGCTTAAATATCATGACTAATGTTTAAATGTGTTTATCTGGGTGTGTTTTGACACCTATCAAACGTCGTTTAATGAGCGTGATTGTTTTAAAACACGAAAAAATACCCACTTTCTCTTCAAAAATAGTAAATTGTCTCCGATGGCGCTATGTTTGGTACCCCCGGAAAGCTGGATTTATATTCTAAACACTGACAGCATTTTCATTAAAGACTCCATAAATTTGCATGTTAAAGGACAAAAAAACGCAACGGTTTCGCGTCATACCTAATAGAGTTTATACAAAGTAACAATTTCCACATATACTCAATTTTTTAACGTCGGCGGTTTACTCAGAATGTGACTTAAAAGTCTAAAATTCGAACGAAATCCACGATGGTCTAGACACCGCCATCAGTGAAGGGTTAACTTGGCTTGGCCACTCAGCGCGCGGCATTCTATGTCTCTGCCACTTCCTGCGACGTTGTTAAGGGTCAACAACTTCGAGTCTTCGACAGTTCGTTCAGTTGGCGTGACATCTAGCAGCTGCTTATAGACGTGTATCTAAATTTGTGGTTAAATCTATGGTAAACTTTAGTAATTATGCCTTACAGCATACGGTTGGATGCAATAATAGTTCAAACAACCGGTAGTATTGAAGCAATGGATTCACGTTTGCGGGCGTACTGTTTGGAATCCCTCCAGTCCAAGTACAGTTCACTTTGCTCGGTCCATTTTGAGGAGAAATGCTTTGAAGTAGAGTAGACATGTAGACATGTATCATCAGTTGATAGGATGATTTCAGCGATAACAATAATAGACAACTTTATATTTACCGTCATCAGCATGTTATGCGCGTTGCCGAGTTGCAGCCATTTCATGACAACAGCCAAACTCCATGCAGGGAATCTGCGTGGAGAGGGTCTCACCGTCGTGACGTCATTCTTCATCTAAGATGGTGTTGCTCACAGTATTTTGATGGGTGGGTGTTCAAAAATATTTTTCTGGTAAACCGCTGGCATAAAAAAATTGAGTATATGTGGAAATTGTTCCTTTATATTAACTCTATTAGGTGTATGCCACGAAACAGTTGCGTTTTTTTGTCCTTTAATGGAGCTTTTGTAAAGGCTAAGCATCACCTCGTGACCAAAAATCAGCTCTCTGATTGGCCAGTTGTCATTTACGCTCGTCAGATCAACTTCCGGTCTTTTTTTACGCGCATTTCCCTTGACAATTCACTGTTAAAACGAACGATTTCAGTATTATTATATAAATTTAAGCAAGGAGAACATTGTCTTTTATCTTCTAAATGAAACTGCTCGTTGTGGCCTCAGCGATACAAGTCTTAGAGATGTGGCAATTGATTATTTCATGCATGAATGTGACGGGGTATTTTTGGCAGTTTAGTTTTACTGACTAGCACTATGCTAAAATCCGGCATTGGTACCTAATTTCTCTCACCACTAAAGATACAGTACGTAAAGCAATTTAATATCAAGATTATTTTAATAATAATGTAATGAATGTGTAATGTTTTGACTGGTGTGTCTGCCTTATGAAAACTCACTGCGTAAAACTTTCAAATACACCGACTGCTATTAAGTCCTATGTTTGCATCTGACCTGTCACTCTCGTCTCAGACTCAATGTGATGATCATTCCTGCCTATAAAGTGTTGTATTGGTGCTGATCATACTAAATTTTAAATTGTGTTTTAGGCTTCTATCATAATTATTGTGTATTTAAACTGGTCCATCTGGAGCAAAGCATGTCTGCAAGAAGTGAAATCTTCACAAATAAAAGAGTGAACACTTTAAAGCCGTTTTTCTCAGATTAGTACATTTTGCATTTTTGACATTCAAATAGGTGTATCTCTGGAAATAATGTCACTATAAATAAAATTGAGGTACAATTATTTCCGTCTGAATCTGCTCTATCCAGCTATCCAATGAAACGCCCTACCATTATTTCCGAGAAGCATCTCATTTTGGCGTGGCGGGTCACAAATATCAACCTCAATGACGACACTCTGTCTTGTGTCACTGTTGTGTCTCTTCTACTTATGAGCTCAAACATTATAAAAAACACTTTTTAATATTGACAATTGATTTACTCATTGACAATTTCTATTAGTATTTTGTTTTGCACAATTGCACTGAGACTAAAGCAAAGTCAGTGAAGTCGAATTCAAGACGTACTATGTTTTGACAGGTATACAAGGGCTTGAAACTATAACTGTCTGTCATGAAAAGCATTTCTTGGTTTTAGTTGTGCTTGAAGCTCAACACTAAAGCTGTTACTGCAGAATCAGGCATACGTGACACCATGATAAATTGTGACCCATCTTAACAAAATCGGTCGGATGTCGGTAAATCAGATCTTCCGTTAATGCCGATTTTGCGGGGGGAAATCGGGCATTCGTCAATTTTGAGATTTTCCCTGAAAATGATTCGTTTTATCGATTGCCACACTTGTTATCATCTAACTAACTCTGTTTCGTGTATTTTAAAGACATTTGCGTAGAGCTGTGCTAAGTGTTTCACTCCATTTCCTTAAAACAGAGCCGAAAATGCCAGTAATTGCGCGCATTCTCTGCAGCTAATTTTGGGACGATCCCTATCATAACGGGTATCACCGCGTAGCTTAACGCGTCATCTGTCCATATATGGTCATATTTATGCTAATGCATGCATTCTCCGGCCTCCAGAAAGCTTGGAATAGACCCCTATCCTCGCCAGCTGTGTAAACAAACCGGGGTCACATGGTAGCAACAGCCCCGGCAACCGTTCTCATTGGTCCAATGTGGTACATTTGCATAATTTCTGAACAACCGCATGCGCACAGTGTATTTCCTTAGCGTCACTGTTGACCTATTATCGAATGCAGATAATACATACTGCATTTCTTGACAGGCTAGCCTACCACTATGTAAACATCGCAAACATCGCGTCGGTGTGCAGGCTGAGAGCGCACGTGCGACGGTGACAGTGTCAATGCTGTCCAAAACACTTGCCCTCTTTCTCCCAAATTTGTTTTACAAAATCCACTGCTGCAGGAATGGACTTTTGCAACACTGGACAGTGTAACAAATTGCATAGATGGTTTTCCATTACGGAATGTTTTATCATTCACACAGACAACAACGATATCACCTACCACCACAGCCACGTGTGACAATATCGTTGATTGAGTAATTAATGAGTGATTCCCACCATTTTCCATTCAAGGTTTTGCAAAAATATGAGTTCCACAGTGCGTAGAAGTCTTCATATTCACACGACAACATTTTAGATACAGTTGTTTAATCAATTATAAATAAAATGTAACAAAACGAATAGTAATAAATAGACTAACATTAATAAGGTCGTACTGCTACAGCAAAAGAGGCCACAATAAATACTGAAAAGTAAAGACAGTCAGACACTTTCAGATGATATGAAGTTTCATATTAGTTGTACTACGTTTATTTGACAAAATAAACTGATATAATGTTATGAAGGTCAAAAAACATTTTGGCAAATTTCTTTAAAAGAAATCGTGTCTGATCTTAAACTGTTGCAAATATCTGTACACCAGGCATGTTCAGTGTCGAATAATGTTGTTTATGTATGAGATAGGTCCATGATTTTTACGCCATTTGAAAGACTAATATATCTTCTTTCCAATTGTTTGACTAACTCAGTTTTTAATTTTTTTTATACGCCTCATTTTATTAGAACACGTTACAATTTGTGTAGTAGATAACTGTGATTTTAGTTGGTTTTAATACAAGGTTCTTTTATATGGTTATGTTACTATTATCACCATTTGTTGCAACGTGTGGTTCTGTTTTAGGCTCTGAAAGAAGAAGAACTTGACAAACTAGATGAACTTTATCAACTGATTAGTCCATCAAGAGAAGACAACTGCAGGTATTTTCTTTCTCAATAGGAGACTGACTGTGAACTGGAGCCAATGATGTTACAACATGATTTACTACTGTCACATTTGAAACCACTTGAACTACAAATCATTGATATATCAAATAAAATAGGTAATGCCGAAATAAAAAGATAGAAACTGGAGGGGAAGGGAAGGCCTGAAGGGAGACTATATAAATAGGTAGACTAACCATCGACACACGGTTTGCTACAAACACAAATGGAAATAGATTTTACAAACATGATATAGCTCATTCCTGAAATGTCAACAAATATGCACGAAAAGCATATTTTATTTCACAACTAACATAATCTTTTCTTGTAAAACAGACTGAGCCTTTGTGAGAGAGGTACAACTGGAGACATATTTAAATATGCATGCTTTCATTTGTTAAGATAAACATGTTTTTTATTTCATGCACATGTAGTGTAGATGTGTGGATGGAAATTATTTGAATAGATGTGAACGGACTGTGCTTTGTTCTATAAGACTTGAACATATGGTGGAACAAGGTATATGATTGGGTGATAATAGGGTATTAAAGTTGTTCATGGTGCTCGTATAAAACTTATAAACAATGTTAACATTGGCCAAGGGATATGCTACATATCCATTACACATGGGTATTATCCTCTTAAGCCCTGAGTTTCTGATGGCCTTAAAACTATGATGAGGCATGGGTTTACATAATGAACACTATTGTAAAAACTGTTCATCAAAATTATATAAAAGTGTATAATATTACCTGATCCAGAAAGGAAGTATATCAGTATTTTACTATAACATGACATATTATGTAGCGTAACTTTTTTAGGCTTCATTTCTACCTTAGATATCTGTTGCATATACACGAATACAATCGGAGCATACTCGACAACATGAGAAGCTAGGAGCCAGTCATAATGTACAGCGGCCAAGTATTTCACCTACCACCCCTGCTAGCTTCAGTCAACATATCAGCAAGTGAACAACAAAATAGTCCCACAAGTTAAAGCAATGACAAATCCCATAATAATTATTATACAACTACCCAATTATTCTATTATCTCCTAGTTGACTTTGTGCAAGAATAGGGGACGCCGAGTCTGGGATTCGTCTCGTAGACGTAGTGTGTTTACAAAATGAGCTTGAAAATGAGCTTCCGAAAACAACAATGATCGTCGAAATGAAGCATTGACTAAAGTCACATATTCGATGTCTGAAACAGCTGGAAGAGCAAACACTTTGGAATACTTGTTATGCAGTCAAATGATTTGTTCCAGCCGACGCCATTTTGTTAACTAAAAAATTGGGGCAGTTTGAAAAAATATGTGAAACTCCGAAAAGTTGAATAGCAACAGTGGCCATAAATATCAATAATGCATTGCTAATGTTAATGCATTGCACTGAATGTGTTTCAGAAGTATCCTCCAGAGAGCACTTCTGGAATATATCAAACCAGAACGCTAATGTATACGGCCGGGTATGGCCAACTTGAGGTGTAAACCGCCGACTGGGTTCGGCCGACTTGAGATCTAAAGGATTAAGAGCCCTCACTATAAATCTGGAGTTTATCAGTGATCGTGGTCTGGCCTTTACAGTTTAGTTAGCATGTGAGCGTCTTGTCGACTCACTTCTTAGGTGTGTTGTACGTCAAGTTTCTGCAAAGTTTAGGCTCTAGCAAATAATATTTTTATGTTTCCTGTTACATATAAATGTTATGGTTGGTAGGTAAGACAGGAAGTATTAAATAAAAATGTGATAATTGTCCTATAATTCTCCAGTTGAAACCATAGAGTTGTGTGATGTATACAGATAATTTCACATGTTGTCTTTGTGCAGCTATGATGAGCAGTTGAACGAGGCATCAGAGCACATGCAGAACTACCTTGATAGCAAAGACAAAGAAGTAGCAGGAACAACATACAAGGCTCTGCATGACCTTGTAATACGCATTGAGGAATGCAACTATTTTGACACCACCAACAAAACAGCACAACCAGAAATGATGGAGATACAGTCTGATGAAGGTAGGACATTAGAGAACAGTGAAATTTCACTTCCTCTTGCAGTGGATCTTCATAAGTTAAGTTCCTTTTGAGTGACAGTGCAATGATGCCAAAAATCAGTGTCTGTTCAGGCAGTTCAACTCAACTAAAATCCACATGATGGCAACGCATTGTCCTTTGGTAACACATGGGAACCAGGCAAATTCAAGATGGCTGCCGTGAACCTAAGTAAAATTAGGATTTTGTTTACACATTTGCACTGGAGCATGCTACCAACATGATTTTTGTGTCTGTACACATGTTTTGGCTAAGAAATTGGTGGAATCATTTCCAGTGATGTCCGACTGTGTTCACATGACAAAAATTCAAAATGGCAATTGATTTAATTGAAGATAGCCAACATTGACTTGTGCTAGACACATGATTTTGGTATCCATCCCTATGGTTTATCATATCAAGATTTGAATGGAATAATTTGCATTTTACATTTTAAGTTTTCTCATTTTATTCAAAAACATATCTGAAGCTTTCCTTCTAATTTTGCATTAAGGTATTTTCATTGTACACAAGAAATGTTTACTTCACTAGTCTTTTGTAAGGAATTCTCAGGGCCTCCCAAAAATGCAAAATGTAAAACATTTACCTGTTTCTGCCTGGGCTTTTAGTAGATCTCATTCAGGTAACAAATTCCTGTGATGACTGTATATTGGGGAGACTTGAATCAGCACACCCCACATCACCAGTCTGTGACTAATTGCTCTGGAATTAGTCTCACCGTCAGGGCTTTATGCAGGATCAAATTATTGCCAGTCACACATGTTTTGGTTGACATGTGGATGTTAACTGCTAAGCCAGTTCACAAACTTTAAATGTATTTTTTTGACCTGAAAAGGACTACAAACACACATGTGACTCCATTTACGCTCACTTTCAAGTGGAAGGTCCCTTTTTTGCTCCTTCTTTTTTTTTACCCAACCAACTGATGGGTGGACGGATCTCTGCATAAAGCTGTGCAATGGTGTAAAAATCACATATCTAACTCACACAGCCAAAGTTATTTGATATTGAACATGCCTGGGGTAGAAAAGTTCAAATAGAAAAAACACACTTGAAGTATGCAGTCATGTAGGCACATGATTGAGTACATTGTTATTCCAAAATCGGCTGTTTTGCTTCAAAATGTCAAGATCTATTAACCCACTTTATCCGGAATACGATTCTAGTCGTAGTTACCCTTTTTATCCGGAATACGATTCTAGTCGTAATTTGCTCTTGGCACGGCTTCCCCGCACTCTGACGTTTTGGAATCCCATTGGCTGGTTAACACCGAATGACGTCAGTATATCGGGATCACTAGGAAACCTATATTTTTCAACCAATCAGTGCCGTTCTTTGGGTATTTGCAGTACAAAGTCGGCACCCCCAAGCCAAAGTGAAATCAAAGATGGCGTCGAGTCGCAAAGATCATTAAATGTTGACGTATTTCGAAGGATAACTCCATTAATTTACTTCATACTGCTGATGACAAGAAGGCATACAAGTGGATAGACGATATAAGATGGACGGTTATGGTATTTGATGCGATATTTGTCCGTGAAGACATAATTTGAAGCCATCGAAGTGGGGTCGACCGACAACGGCATCCATTTTCGCCCGCCTCGCACCACGCCGTTTTTTTGGCGCCAAACAAAGTTACGATTATTTCCAACGACGGTAACTACTTCATCAATAAAGTGACGTTGAAATGTTGACCAACGTTGTTACTTTAGAGTACTTCTTTATTAGTTATAAGAAATAAGCCACAAAATTATACATCGTTGACAGAAAATATTTCACAAATTTGCATAATTCCACTCAGCGGCGCCACACATTGGTGATTCAATCGACTGACATGGGGGCTATTACAAACAATTTTACATAATGAGAATATTATCCAAGATATATGGACAAGTTGTATACCCTTGTTTTCAGCAGAGAGTAATTAATAAAATAAACTCAACTTGCTCCTTGACATGTTGCCTCCTTCTTGGCGAAAATCTCAGGTGAAAAGTAATGTGACAAACCTCAACATAGGTTTGAATTTATTGTGCATGTTTTGTCATATGCCACATAAAATATATATGATAAAACTATGAGTTTGTCAATGCGACTTGATAGTTTATTTTATCTACTTTCTAAAGGTATATCACATTTAAAAATTGATTGAGAAATAATAAAGTTATGTCGATTTTAAATGAAGGCCTGTCATTTTTTAATGCTGACAGATTGATTTGAGGAAATGATCAGGAACTGGCTGCAACTCGTCTGCACTAGCTTCAGGATAAAATGGGTTAATCGACCATGCTATCAAAATTCACCCATTCTCACTCTTTGAAGCCGAATAGGCAGCTTGAATTTTTTCTTCTGATTTTGACAGTGACAATTATAAAGTTGTATGTTATTTATTATGCATGTTCTCAAATTCCTAGTCTGAGACAATTTATGTTGAAAAGATATTTGATGAGTTACAGTATGCCCTTACCACCCACCTTTTGCTGTTGTAGAAGATCTTGTGCAAGATGTAGCCATTCAGGCAGCGTTTGCAGAGATTGAAGTATCACAACAGATTCCCACAGAAACGGCACCAGTCGACCAACAACAAGTAAGCCATGAGAAGTGGATTTACTGCCTTAGCTTGGCTCCATCACTTCACACATTGTTTGCTTTGCACCTCCATCGTTTAAGTCTTGCATCTAATTTCAGGGATCAATTTTAATGGTATTCAACACAAACTAAATTTTGCAGGCTTGACAGTATGGTGATCCAGCTGAATTATTGCGTTGATGCTTTTGTGATGTTTTAAGAAAATAACACTGCCGCAAATTTAAATAAATAATAGTAGATGGCTGTGGCGTAACTCAAGATATTGCTGGTTGAGACCTGGAGTCCACAGAGCATGTCTTTTTCATGAGTTTGTGATTGTCAAATGTACAACTATGTGGAATTTGTAGCGGCCTAGGAAAATCAGTCACACTGTAAAAAACATGCATTTATATTCAAGAAAATGGAAAGAAACACTATTTCTATTACAGTGTACTGTATTCCAGTATTCCCACAAGAACCTAAGTTACAAGAATTTCAAGAGGGCACCTATCACAAATAAGTTAATGAGAACAAAATCTGTTTTAAAGTTGATTCATTATTCACATGAAAATAACACTTTATGATGGTATAAAAAAATTACTTGTGAAGCCAATGTAGCCGTGTTTCTTAGCTTTATTGTACTGAAAACACTACCCAGTTCTGAACTTCTGATGGCAACTTTTAAAGTTACATGAATTTAAATAGGACACTCATCAAAATTGAATGCAAGATAACTATAGCTCATAATTATAGTCTGGAATTATCATAAGTCAGCCAACATAACATTTTGCTGCAGTATATTATAATAAAATACCCAGTGCTATTTTAGTGGAACACAAACTATTTTTACAACGCTTATTGGTATTCTTAAAGTTACAATAATTCGAAAGGGCATCTGTCAAAAAGTTAGCAGAAATGTACATTAATAATCGATATGCAATACGATTGGCTAATCATGAAACTATTTGGTGAACTTATAAATAAGTATGTTAGCTAAAACATCTTTATGACGCATTTCCGGGCAAATGCGCTGGCGACTACCGACAGGTTTTCCTAGGCCACCACACATATTAGCTCTGCAAAGCACTCATTAGCTGCAGTTGCAGGATCGCTAAAGGAGGGCAACATAACTAGGTATGGTTGGGCAAGAACAGTGGATGTTTTATTTTTAAACCTTTGGGCTGAAGGTGGTAAGAGCTGTAGGGATCACTTATGTGCAACCTCTTCATAAATTTTTTGAAGCAACACAGCCACAACAATTTATTGCATCTTGAGAAGCAGCACCATTTCCATTTTAATTCTAAAAATATAGATTTAGGTAACACAAATTATCAAGTATATTGTATCTTGCTAATACTCTGCTAATCCAGTAATAAGTACTTTTGTTGTACCGTAAGTACAGACAAAAGTTATTTTGAGGTGCTAAGAATATTTGATCCAGGACATACTTCCAGTGTTATTCTTTACCATTTTGGAAGTGAGTTATAGTAAATGTTCTTTTATTTTATGTTGTAGCTAGCCAACGTCCGTGGCATTGCCCGGAACAAAAAGGCAGTAATGTCTTTTATTTCAGCCGCACTACAAACTAAATGGTATGACTGAAATGTAATCATTTCAAAATATATATTTTATGCCATCAATAATACAACAAATATTATGGGCCATCTGGGTGTCATACTTGCTACCCCAGACATGCCAAGTAAACCCTACCTATGGTTAGACTCTATATCATGCTCGTTTGAATGTAAACATGTATGTGTACCTTATTCTGAGTTACCAGTATAAATTTGGACACACATTGTTTATTAAGTGTTTTTTTTGACAGCATTGTATATGAACACGATACATTGACACCATCCGTAGCTCTCGGGTGGGACACTGAATGACATTTCGTCTGTAGTAAGCATGTTACTGATAAATAAAGGCAAGGACATATAGGTCTACCATATGCATTCCTGTCATTCCATGACAGACATTTAAACGAGAAGAGAATAACGACACCAACCGGCATAACAACTAACCCCATTTAAGTTTTAGTAACTAGCAATACACACCCCATCCATTGCCTTCCATATTTCTATCGGAGATATATCAGCACAACCTAGATATCAAGAAGCAAGAAACTTCAGCGTACCACGATTGCATGTGTTTGCGAAAGTGTTGATATCTGCAGTCTCATCACAAGTCACCATTGCCATCTTCCCGACATAAACATTGCTTTCAGCTTTCTACAAGGATTAGCACTGAGGCCACTGCTTTTCACCATCTACGTGGCCCCAACCGGCGACAGCATCACACAAAATCACCATAATGATCATGTGTATATAAACAAACAATTGTAGTTCAAATTTGACGTCAAAGACAAGTATTATTGAACGTAGCATCAACAGCATAGGTGAATGCCAACCTGCTCATAGTTAATGATGACAAAACGGTCATTCCCGTCTTAGCCTCATGAAACCACCAGAAGAAGCATAACATTATGATAAAATTGATTACACTGATATTATACCCAGTCCGAGAGCTCTCAACATCGGTGTTCTTTATGATGCCAAAATGTCTATGCTTTGTCACGTGCAATATGTGTGTTGTGTCGCGTGCTTCCATGTGCTTCCATACGGTCATATCTAAACAAACACAGCAGTGGTTAGTTACAGTAATCTACTTACTGGTGATTTTGAGGCTCGACTACATGTAGACTCCTGTTGCCTCCCTTGTGTTCTCACAGTTGCAGAGACTGCAGAGTTCGGCAGCTTTCTGCTGCCTAACCCCAAGGCTTTATGCTCACTTCTCTTTCACTTCCTCCTTGGCTCTTCATAACTAAAGAAAGTTTTGAACTTGGTTATGATTAATCCTCCTAACTTCTGTAACTTTGAACCTTCACATCTTCATTACATGCATCTCTTTTGTTATATACTTTCTCTAGCACAAGGCATTTTCCTGACTCAAATGTTGTCATGTTTCATAGAACCAACCTGAACTTCTGGAAGATGTACATTCGTCCACTACAAACACACAGGAGGCTGAACCACCAGCAGAAACGCAAAAAACAAACATGTTTGAAGCAACCCAGGCGGGCTTTGAGGACAGCTCGTTTTTCTCCACTGTCTCAATCAACCGGCCACGACAGTTCAAGGAAATTGTATCATCTGTGCAGGGTAATTTTGACTTCCTGCAAGAGTCACAGATCGATTTGGAACGTAAGTCTTAAAATAATATATATGTACGTTTTTTTGTTATGCAAGTTTTTTACTGCGCATATGAGTCAAAACTGCCCAGTAAACACAGTTCCTTGGCCTTTTTCACCTTCATCAGTAACCAGTGGGTTCAAACTGCTCATATAGGCTCCTTAACCCTCCAGGCTAAAAAAAATCCTTTTTAGCATACTGTTTGTATAAAATTCATAACTACCTAATAAAATTATTATATCTATAAAATACTAAATAAAATTATGTACTGAATTAAACACCTGATCAAATGGTGCTACACATTCTGGTGTGGAACAGCAAAGTCGTTATTGAAAGACGACTGCAAAGGAAGTGGCTATGTTTACTTGCATTTTAGCAGGTAATTTCTGCTTAAGGGGATAAGTGCTGCAACAAGTTTTTATATATTTTATGCTAGAGAAGTAAAACTTGGTAGGAATTATCTCAGAGTTCAAACACACAAAACAAGTGGAATTTTTGGGCAGGTGTGTACCCTGGAAATGGGAGTCAATTATTTTTTGGGGGACCCTTTTTCGTGCATAAATTAAAAAACAATGCATGGTGCCACAACATGCTAAATAGGCTACATGTATTGTACATACATGTATCTACAAATTATCAAGAGGAATTTTTATTATCCATAGAATATATATAAATGAAAACGGTAGATAAAGTTACAAATTTTTTAGGTTGGATGTATGACGATAAAATGCAAACTTAGTAGCGTATACAAAATCCCTCTTGACAATTAGTAGTGCAGATCTTGAAGTACATGTGCTCCAAATTTGGAGTTGATCTGCATTACGGTTTTCTCTTATGCTCTCACAGAAATGTACACATTGACTAAAAACCGAATTCTGAGAAAACGGGAACAGAAACGTTTGCGTTTATCTTTACACTTTTTTACTATTCAAGCTGCTTTTGACAATTGAAATATATCTGAAATACCTTTACTGACTGTTCATTTGTGAAATACAATGTGTGAGTAAAATGTGCAACGCAAATGTGATGGTGTAGCAAACTCTTCTCTAAGAGTGGTTGGCTCTTAAAAGAGCCGGGTTTTTTTCACGGGTTTTTCACTAGAAGTCTCTGGAGGCATAGGACGGTCCACCTTCAGCTTCAGTCAGCATGTCTTGCTGGTGAATCCAGTGAAGACGTCGACGTTCACGGTTCTTCTTCTCTTGCACGTCACTCTTTCTCTTCCTCATCGCGATCCCCTCCTTGTCCTTTGACCATGTCTGGGCTTCACCAAGTTGAAACCCCAGGACAGTTGTTGTCTCTGACACAATCTTCTCCGCCCCCTGGTTGAACTCGCTGACAGCAATGGCGCAGCTTCCCAAGAAAGTCCCTCTTGAGACACTTCCTCCAGATGACCGAGTGCAGACTCTCATTGGGGTTCTGTGTCTTCACACGAAGGCCGCGGCGGAGGAGGTTCTCGTCACCCAGTTGCATGTACATTGGCTTCATAAAACGACCTACTTCACATGTCAGTGGCGTGCCAATATTGTCCTTGTGTAGTCCCAGTCGCTCACCCTTCACAACCGCACGGCAGAAGAAACACCATCTTGAAGCTCCAGCTGGGCAGCGATCATGATGAGGATCTTCATTGGTCAACAGTGCATGAAAGATTCAGAAAGAATGAGGCAAATACTGCATTCCTCATCCCTTCCAAATCGTTTGGGTGGCTCCGTATGGCTCTGCCATAGTACTTCTGCAGTTGCACGATTGCATTCGATGTCAACTTGCCGTACCCCTTTCCACCAGTGATGACACCTTCCTGGCGACCCTCAGCTGGCACCTTCCTCAACACTGTGCCAAGTCTCTTTGACACATGGTTGACACATTCTTCCTTTGTCACTGGGCAGTCCTCTCCATAGACGTTGAGGTCGAGAGATGGTTGTACGTCTTCGCGTCACCATCTGACAAGACTGTGATGTAGTGGAACCCATGTCTCTGCACAGAGTGACGCCACAGGATCTCAGCAGTTGCAGCATCCATTGCACCTGGAGTGCCATGCAAGTTCTTGTTGCACTCATGTGCCAACTTTTACCCCTGGTACTCGTCACTGTCTTTGTTCATGTGATCTCCCACAGTGGAGCAGTCATGGCAGTACAGGCTCAGTATTGTCCTTGTCCATGTGATCTCCCACAGTGGAGCAGTCATGGCAGTACAGGCTCAGTACTGTCTTTGTTCATGTGATCTCCCACAGTGGAGCAGCCATGGCAGTACAGGCTCAGTACTGTCTTTGTTCATGTGATCTCCCACAGTGGAGCAGTCATGGCAGTACAGGCTCAGTACTGTCTTTGTCCATGTGATCTCCCCCAGTGGAGCAGTCATGGCAGTACAGGCTCAGTACTGTCTTTGTCCATGTGATCTCCCCCAGTGGAGCAGTCATGGCAGTACAGGCTCAGTACTGTCTTTGTCCATGTGATCTCCCACAGTGGAGCAGTCATGGCAGTACAGGCGATCACAAACCAGGTGATCAGGTCGATGACACTGCCAATACCGTAGAGTGACCGGTGCCTTCGTGTCATCCAGGATGCATTGTATGAAACACTGATGTCCCTCACATTTTCTGGCATATTACCTGACAGCTCTGAGTATGCCTGTCTCAAACAAGCACCAGCACCGTTGAAGCAAGTAGTCACGGTGCAATCTACTGCAACACCTACCTCCTTCTGGAGTCTCATGTAGGTCTTCTGATGGATACAGGGGGAATCCAGCCACTAACAAATCCGTCTGAGTCCGGAAAACCCAATTCCACAGTCCATGGTATCTGCCACCATCCTCCTTGTTGTGGCAAAGGGAGACTGACTGCCAGAACACCCAGCTTACATGAAGACAGCGTCTCACTGAAGATGTGACCACAGGAGGTGCACTCAGTGCGTAATCTAACGACAGGGCCCTTCTTGTCGACAACAACAACTGTCAAGTCTCCCTGGCAAATAGGGCATGGGATATCCTTCACAATATTCTGGCCTGATTGTGAAGACGATGCGATGGACGGTTCGCCGACGGAATGCTGATCACCAGGTCCAGCATAAACGTTCACGTTTCCGGATTCAGCGATGGCCATGCTTTCACTTGGCCCCGGGTCCATGTCGCTGCCGCTAGCCACGGCACCATCTCCACCTCCGGTGATATTGGTCAGTTTACGCCACTGCTCACGCGCATACTTCAGCTGAGCTAACCTTCTTTGCTACATAACCTGTCGCAATTCACTGCTTTTCTGCAAGATCCATCGGCATATTTACGAATAAAGCACGTATAAACCCCTCCAATCACTAGCAAAGAATAACTGTCACCATATTGACTCGCTTCGTTGTTATGCTGAACACCGGCTGAACGTTGCCGGAAAGGTGAAAGGTCAATGTTGGCCAATCAGAAACGACGAGAATGCGAATGTCTGGAGCAGCGAACCATATAAGGAAATTTCCGTACAGAAGAGTGCTCGAAAGAAGGCTTGCGTCTAGTGCTGATTGGCTGCGTACTAATTATTATTTCCCGCCAGGGATAAGCCTGCCGTGAAGACGGGAGAAAGACCTAAAAATAGGTACCCAACATGGCAGCCTCCTGTATGGCAAACTACCGGCAACTAAGGCATGAAATACGCGTCATTTCTGGTTTTGTTAGTAAGACAAAGGAACTCTAATCAACACTGGTGATCAAATAAAGTATTTATTTCACATACAGACACATAAGTATGAACATTTGTGAATTAGACGGTGAAGTTAAGATGTTATATTAGTGAAATACACTGAAAACAGAAATTCTTTAAAAATTCTTTAGCCCTGCAACCGGCCATCGAAAATCCTCTGTTGCATACTGTTGCAATAAAAATCTTCAAATACGTATTATAAAAATATGAATGAGGTATCATTTTACTGCCAAATGCACACTATCATAATAAACACGAACGTCCGCCATCTTGTTGTTTACTTCTGCTCTGGCAGGAAGACGACGCGGTGTTTGAAAGCTTGCTTCTGATTCGCTGGACCAGCCCCACCCACATGTTTATTTTCCCAGGTTGGGCAAGAACAGAGCTTTCTATTGGTGCTACGTATGCGGGGGTCGAACCTTTATGAATGGATGCGTAAATTCGTCATGGAAGGCGTTAGTAAACCAACCAAATTTGGCCATCAACTTTGTCACATGTTTTGTCCGCCCCTGTGTACCTAGCTGTCATTCAATCTGCTCATGAATAAATATACACCATCTTGAAAAATCTGTCAGCTATCAGATGATACCAAATGTGCGCTGGTTGGTTACTGATTACGCAAACTAAAAATGTTTTTATGCAGGAAGGTGTCTGGGGCCGATTAATCGGCCCTGGCCGGTCGCAGGGTTAAAATTCGAAAATCCTGCAGCGCTTGTCCCCTTAATTCAGCATAGTGTATATTACCAATCGATAGAGCAATGATTTATCTTCAGAATAAATTTATTCTGATTGAATTGGTTAAAAATTTACACAACTTTTGAGAACGAAGCCTGTTTCACTCTTCAATTTTCAACCTGATGGTATGCACTGTGAGGTGCTTGCACTAGTGTAACAATATAGTACTTATATGTAGCAGTTATGCAGAAATATGTTTAATTTGAGTGAATAATCCTTGCCGAATCCTAAGCTATATAGTGAAAAACATATGCTTCATTAAAATTGTCTGCTGTTTTCACACAATTTGGCTGTGTTTCTGGTCATCTCATATGAATAACCAGAGAAAATGCCAATTAGGTGATTACGGTGAAGAGACTAGGCAGTGACTATGATTCACCAAAACACATTAAAGTTTGATTTATAATTACCAACTCACTATATAGTCTTGAGATATATAGACTATATAGACTTCAGATATATAGACTATATAGACTTCAGATATATAGACTATATAGACTTCAGATATATAGACTATATAGACTTCAGATATATAGACTATATAGACTTCAGATATATAGACTATATAGTCTTCAGATATATAGACTATATAGTCTTCAGGGCCACATGGCTCATTTATTTAATGGTGTACTTACCAGACACCGATTTATGTGATGGATGGTGTGGTCAATGATTAACCCAGGCCAACTGTTTAGATGATTAAATTAAATTAAAATCATTATAATGTGTTGGCTGCATATGTATTTATGTGCGTATCTATGTATGTGTTAAGTTAAATTTGAACTTAATACCTGTGCCAGTAACCAGATACTACTGTGATGTGTAGGATGGTCACTGACACAACAAATGTTCCCAGTTTGTTTGCTGTATATTCATAATGTCACTCACTATATTAACACTAATGTGTGCTAATCAGATACTAATAAAAAATATTGCACCCATATAATTGCATGCAGATTTACTGATTTCAAAATTCTCCAGGTGGCAATGCCAAAGTACATAATAAGAGAAGTGTTAATAAGGTAGACACAAGTTGGCGCAACTCATTCTTACATCGTCTTTTCTTATTTCAATCATTTTAAGATAAAGCTTCCAATAAATGGCTCTGTCTGGCATTTAATCTGTTGTCTGTTAGTAATGTAATTGACTTGTCTTGTTGGTATCATTTTCAGATTCTAAGAGAGCACAATCCGGCTACCAGAATACGTCTCTAATTAGTGCATCTGTTGACCATTTCACTGCACCACAACATATAACACAGTCATCACTGACACCGGAAATGCAAGAACCTGCAGTGCCGAATGAAACAGCACAGCATTCTGCTCCACAGCAACAATACACCGACTCACTGATCACATCTCAAGCGACCAATGTCTCACTGGTTAATCAACAGGGTGTATTGGACTCATATGCATCAGCCGAGCAAGGCTTTGGCCAAAATCACATGAACATGCAGGTGACAGGCTCGACACATTCATTCAGTGAACAGGCATCTAAACTTGCTGTGCAGATGACATCAATTGATCCATCGGTAGTTTTGTCTTCTGCTGATGGGCCACAGCCAATTCCAATGCCAAATGAAACGATACCTGGGCAGTCTTTGACAGTTCAAGGGTTCACCGATACGCAGGGGCAGGGAGACCAACTCTCCCCCGACTCACAGGTAGGCATGCTGTCATTTCACTAAAGGCCAACAATAGTGTAATACCAATTTAAATACAGTAGTTTTGTGTTGGTTTCAAAAGATCAAAAGAAACTGAATTGCTTATATTATGTTTAATTTGCTGTGCCAATTGTTGCATATGTTTATTTAGTCAAAATTATAAGTTTATGTTGTTGGTAAAAAAATAAAGGCCTGTGCACATGGTAGTGCAGTTGTTAGCATGAGATATGGGGTCAAATACATTTGTATTTGAAAGTATATAAATACTTTTCAAATATTTTTATCTACTGGTTAGGAAGTATTTGTATTTAAATACTTTCCTAAAGTATTTGACATTTTGAAATACATTTTCAAATACATTATCTGTATCAACATTTCTGTTTCACGATCACATGTAATGCCTTCTAAACTGATTACCTTCCGTGGAAAGCACCTTTCGCCAAACCAGTTGTTTTCAACCTTCAAAATACCCATTGATTGCAACTTTGAGGTGTCTTTCATCCAACAGTGCTAATTAATGAAGAAAATAGTTGACAGTGCTCAGTGACCACAACTTTTGTTTGTTCAGAAGCAGAGGATGGATTAGCAGCTGATAGCGACCATAGGTCAATATGTCCTTTGTTCTTTAGTCAGACTGGAAGCTGGCACCAGGCTATTCTGATCTCCAGGCTGTCTTTCATGTTGAGCTGTCACACTTGGTTATAACATCCTAACAGTCATTAGCATTGTCTCTTCAGAATACAACATAGATACTTTATTACAGACCTCCTGGCTTAACTTAACAAACAACAGATTATGGCCTTTACCTCTGTGACAAAAGTTTCTGAGTCAGTTGTCACTGTGATATGGTTAGCAATAACAAGACTCCACTGGTCTTCTTGTCATCATATCACAAAACACTAATTATGCCTATAAACTAGATTTCTCAATATATGATTTTCTTTTCTTTTACCTAAATGGTAATATATCCTGAAAATGAAAAGTATTTGAAAAATATTTGAAATACTTTTCAATGTATTTGTATTTAAAGGACAAAAAAACGCAACGGTTTCGCATCATATACCTAATAGAGTTTATACAAAGTAACAATTTCCACATATACTCAATTTTTTAACGTCAGCGGTTTACTCAGAATGTGACTTTAAAGTCTAAAATTCTAACGGAATCCACGATGGTCTAGACGCCGCCATCAGTGAAGGGTTAACTTGGCTTGGCCATTCAGCACGCGGGATTCTATGTCTCTGCTGAAGCCGGTCAGCTTCCTGCGACGTTGTTAAGGGTCAACAACTTCGAGTCTTCGACAGTTTCGTTCAGTTGACATCTAGCAGCTGCTTATAAACGTGTATCTAAATCTGTGGTTAAATTTATGGTAAAATTTGATATACCAATGGAAAGACGATATGTTAAGCTATCCAATGGTGCATAAAATACTCAAGTGCATTTGAATTCAGAAAAGTGCATTTGAAGTTCGCATACATGCTTCGCCTCATATTCGTCCGTTTTGGTTCTATTTATCCGTTTGATGCATTTGAAATACACTCCCAACTCCCGGTCATTATCGAATATATGCTTTGAATTGATCAATTCTTTATGAAGTGGCCCCAGCCCTGCAAGGTTGTCCACGACGTTTGGCATGAAGTATTCATCAATGACAAGCTGGGCAGTGACGTTTGTTGGCAAACATCGCACCACCTCTGTATCCCAGTAGTGAACGCAGCCTTTTTAGTCCTTTGGTATATGACACATATATAATGTGTTAATGTACGTGCATCTCATGGCAGTTGAAAATCAGTTTATTGTTAAGATCACTGACCCTGACATTTGATCTTTGGAAAATGACTGGAATGATCTTGTTCAACTTAGTTACCATTTATTTTAACTATTTTAATTGGCATTATAATCCCTCTATTTCCCTGAAATGCTCATGCAGCAGTGTTCTTTTAATAAAAATGTAAACAAAACCATGTGGTATTCCTGAGGCTTGCCAGCCCGACATTGTTTTGTGATTCTGCTAGGAGAAGAAGCCTTTCTCGATGAACCCGAATGCGGACATATTTCGGTCGATGTACCCACAGCAAGCGATGTCTCTCACACAGCAGCAGCAGCAGCAGCAGCAGCAAGCAGTGGGACACATGGCGAACTCTGGGCCACCCATGCCAAGTGCACATGACAGCAAGTTCTACAACCAGTCATTACAGTCCTCCGAATACCAAGGTGCGTATTTTCAGCAGGTCACCAACTGTGCATGTGTGATGGCTGTGGCCATGATATAGGGAGTAAAGTATCTATTGCAAAATATATATCATGAATCTGCAGGCAGCTAAATCATACAATCCAGAAACACACAAAACTACCATGTTATGCTTTATTAAAATGTAATTCTAATGAAACATGCACGCACGCACGCACGCACGCACGCGCATACACAGTATTTCCCATGCAGTATGATAAGCTGTTTTTCTAAGCCACCGCTTCCAAAATATGCTGGATTTGCCACCTCGCGGCTATTTCATGCACGCAATTTTAGTCTTGGGCTGAAGGTCCAATGAACTTATGGCATCATTTTGCGTGTGCCGTCCGCTGTTAGCTCTCAGA
This sequence comes from Oasisia sp. SBJ-2009, assembly GCA_964017155.1. Lineage (NCBI taxonomy): Eukaryota > Metazoa > Annelida > Polychaeta > Sabellida > Siboglinidae > Oasisia > Oasisia sp. SBJ-2009. Next base: position 31,673,590 of record OZ024857.1, on the reverse strand, counting down.
TCTCAGAAACTTAAGGTACTGTCACTATGCATAAGATCATACCTGGTACATTGAGTTTTTGGTACGTACACAGACCGAAACCTTTTTGTTTAACTGATTATGCTAGAATATAATTTAATAATTTTGTGGTATTCCCCAACTAAATCGCAGAACTTGTGTGTTGTTTTTGGCAGGTGGCACATTTGGAGGTACAAGTTATGTGCGAGGGGGTGGCACTAGACGTGGTGGCCAGACACGGGCAAGTCGTGGTGGCAGCGGCAGCCCTGCAAACAGTTTCCCCCGCAGTGGCGGCACCAATAATCGTGGTGTTGCATCATTCAATATGCCAAGGGGTGGAGGTGGAACCTTTCCAAATAGCCGTGGAAACAGTCGAGGTGGTAAGAACTAATGATACAGTAATTTTCATAATGATTGGGTAAATGTTTGACCAAATATGAGCATTGTAACAAATAGAAAATTTTCTAAACTTCAGAGCCTTTTTGTATTGTTAGCATTGTTATGCCTACAATTGCAGTTTCGATTTGTGTCCAAAGTCTTGACGTCATCATTGACAGACACGTACATGTGAAGAACCAAGTTGCAAACTGTCACCGCCTGCTCAATCTACCTTCGCTACTTCAATCAGATTAGCAATTTTTTATACCCAAACTGACAAGGGAATATCATCACATCACACTTGTCTCCAGTAACCATAGCGTGTCTACAAAGTATACACACATTGGCTGCCAGACAGGTTCTGCATCATCCATATGGTGATAGTGCCACGCCCGTTGCACACTGAGTTGATTTCGAAATACTTAGTAGAAATCCATGCATAATGACATGCCCTTGTGTCTGTTCTGTGAGCAGCAGCAAGTTGGAAGTGAAAAGTGCCAGCTCACCCGTATCAAGGCTGGGGATGGCTCGTTGTCTGTTGGTCCCCTTATCAACTTTTGTTAGAACTTGCGACACTGACCAGCTTCAAATCTTTTAAGGCACATTTTTTATGTCATATTAGTGTAATTATAGAAGAAGACTGCCCTTTACTAAAACCAATTAAATTAAAATTGTATTCAGTACATTTACAAGAAACTTGTTTTTGTTATCTTTATATTTCGGCTGCATGCAATATATTATAACATATTACACAAATGTTTAATTTTCATAATTATCATTTCATGAAACACAACAAAAAGTTGTTAAAACTTTGAAGGCAGTTTTCTCAGTTTGAAGGTTTATCCCCCACACATGTTTGGCGAGCCGTAACTTCACTTATAATTGATGCATCTTCTTACATGATACTTCATGTGAAAGCTGAGACTGTGCTCTTTCCAATGGTACCAACAACTCAATTAGGAAAATCACCTATATGTGACTTGTTAAGGACCTGTAAGTGACAATTGACAAAGATAGAACATTAAAGGGCAAAAAAGGTAACGGTTTGGTGTTATGCACCTAAAAGAGTTTACACAAGCTAACCATTTGCATCTACAATCAAATTTGTTCACATTAGTGGTTTCCTCAGAAAGTGGTCTTAAAGTGGGAAAATCTAGCTAAATCACCGACACCATGAACGGGCCCATCTTGGTCCATGCAACCAATCAAAACCCAGCTTCTATCTGCATTTTGGAAAAGTAATACGTCATAAAGTCGTCTGCTGGTTCAGATGTCAACAGAGAGCCAAGCGGATCGCAAAAAGTGGCTTATGTCGGTTTACAACTGTTCCTCATATGCTTGTAGAAACAGTGAAAGATAGTATCAGTCTTTGTTACCCTTTGAATGGACCAGAATTTAAACAGTGGTGCAGTGGATTTGTTGAGACAGTCACAGACATAGTGCAGATGCCAGACGGCGGTTGGATTGGTCTAACCATGAAAACGACCTCCACCACCAGCCAAACTTCTCACCTATCTTACATACATATACATACACTATGTTATAAAATAAAATCACCTGCAGTCCTCTAATGAAGAAAATACACAAAATAAATGCTCAGATCTCGACGGCAATGGGCGCTCAACAGTTCCGTAAAATCGCTAAATAAGTTAGCTTTACACAAAATGCATTAGACGGCAGGCACGTTCGTGCACGCGAATATTTATAAACTACTTACTGCATTCACACACACGAAATAGTTTCATTACTTATAAATATAATAATACTTAATTATTATCATCACTATGATTTGCAGGAAATTATAAGTTTTATTATAATGTAATATTTTATTTATATAGCGCCACATCCATAAATAGTTGTGGTGCTTCACAACATACTGCTATTTAAAAAAAAGAATAAAACTACTCACAGATAATATTTAAAAATAAATAATGAAAATATATGTCTATATAATTAACTAATGTGACCTATTGGTATTAAAAAGAACCCATACAAATTCTATAACAACAATATTGATAGTAAAGGTAATAAATAATTAAAATGGTAAAATAATTATGACGTAACAATAATTTTCATTCAGCACATACACACACATTATGCATAATACAATATTATTGAAGCTATTCTTTCTATTATAGATATGTAATAATAATAATTTTTGGACAAGATACTTTATTAATTATCGGGACAATACACCTCGGTATAACGTGGTAGTTGGGGTCCACGAAATGGAACCCGTTATAAATGAGGCGCGTTATACATTATATTCCACCAGGGGCGCCACCCCCCCCCCCCAAAAAAAAACACCACAAAAGCAACCGAAGCAAATGTGCTGGTTGCGCGATCTATGTGTGATTTATAAAACTATTCAAATTGTTCCTCACCGTCCAATTCGTAAGCAATTTAATTGCCATTAACAAGCCGGTGAAGGCACCCATTCCCGGAAGCCACAGCGAACTGGCAGCAGACAAAAGCGATTGATATCAGTGCAAACAAACAATGCTTTGCACCAAATTTACTGTGCCTAAAGTTAATTAAATGCAATCAAAGGAATTGGTTACATTTTAAACAAACCTTAAGATATAATCATACAAACTAAGCGCTAGTTACACAATAGATTGGTTTGAACATAGATATAAATGTAGAGGGATCGCCGACTCGTGACGTCACCCTGCTTTAAAGCCTGATGATGTCCCTCGCACTGCAGCGCCCTCACCGGGAGTCATAGAAAAGTTGTAGGGCCGCGTAATCATGGCGTAAACGTTGTTTGTTTCAAATGGTGTTAATAATGTGATGAAAATATTGTTGTGTAGTTGGATGCCACAACAATAATTAGAAATCTAAAAGTATATGGATTGGTTATGTGGCATTTCAAAAGATTAGGAATGACAAGGAGACTGATGAATGAAGGAACACATTGATTGTTTACGTTGGGTGATGACAGCTTCATTCCTTCATTCAACCCTGACAAGCATCAAAATAATTATTTAATATCTGCACGGCTCATTTTGAACAGAGTTCTTACCTGATTAATCCATAACTTTACTAAGATAATAAATACACATTCCGCCAAATGCGAGCAAATAAAGTGTTTGAAAGTTGCTTTTGATGAAGTGCTACAGACAGAAAATAAACCTTGTAAAAGACACATGTGAACTTAATAACCGTGCGTCCTATTTGGATTGTGTCGAGGGATTTTGGCTTTATGGTCGGGTCAATATATATGTGTGTGTGTGTGTATATATATATATATATACCTGTATAATATATATATACAGAGATTCAAGATGATAGTTTAGAGTACACATTTACTTTGTACTAAAATTAGTAGTTATTTTATTGGACAACATATATATTTTGGTCAATCACATTGATTGATTAGAGTACTGTTTCATATAATATTAAATATTGTAATATTTTATTTCCATCCTTATGCCTATTTCACCAATGTATCATAGTGTGTTAATGCATGAACCAGTAAATGGTGTGTAATTTTATGAGTCCACGTTTTTGTGGAAGCCACAACCCATCTGCTGCAAAGTGGTGAGCCATATCATATGTACTTAGCCAGGATTTCTGCTAGAATCCACTAAAATTGTCTTTTGGTCGGCATGGGAAAGGCATATAGTAGTGCCAATTCAACACTACCAATTTGGGTGTGTATTAAGACACTGTTATAGGTGAAGATGTCAGTTAACATATTATTTTCACACATCAAGTTAACCATAATAGGCATGATTTACAGGTAAATGCATGTAATTATACAAAAAGTTACAGGATTTTTATTAGCATGTCCATTCAATACTACTTCACCATACAGCAATAAATGTTGTCATTTGGAAAACTAACAACATTACTTGTAAAACTAACATGTTGTCCAATAGATGTGTGCGTTTAGGTATTCTTAATATACGTGTGTACTCTACTGTTTTATACTTGTGATACTTACTTACTTACTTACTTACTTTTCGCTCGCTCGCTCGGAGCATAGGCCATCGACTAAGGAACGCCACTGTTTTCTGTCTGTGGCCATCTTCTCCATTTCTTTCCGGGTGTACCCCATCTCTTTTGTATATATATATATATATATATATATATATATATATATATATATGGAAAACAAGTGTGTCTTGAGAGGTAAATTGTCGAAACTTGAATTAAGAATCCCTGTCACTACATTTAACAGTTTTTTTTAATTGTATTTGTGATCATGAGTATATTCAAGATCCCGCAATATATTATTTTATATTAAATGTTTTAATAAAATAGTTATGATTAATCATACATATTTATGTGTTAGTTGATCCAATAAAATATTGGGAGTACATTGTAATGTTGTCATACAAGTATGTTCACATGACAGTACACTCGTAAGCACCAAACGATTATGTTATAATGTACTACTGCTTTTTAATAAATAAACAAGAACAATCACATAATAGGTCCAAATAAAAAGTGAAACTTAACATCAGTAGATAATAATTTCTATGATCTAGTTAAATAAATAAATTGGTATGATAAATTAACTAATATATACACACTGAAAAACAAAGTGGAATGTGTGTGCATAGCAGGTAGAGGATATGTAGACTGATTATTATTAATGACTAAATGGCAAAGTATCTAATCATTTACTTCCTTATTTAGAAACTACATTATTCAATATGCATTCATTTATTTTATTCTTAATATATGTTAATTAATATATTTAAATTGTTCTTACAATTGTACCATTTATGTGTATTCTAATATGATATGAAGCACCACAACACTACCGGGTGCTATATTAGATCAAACATGTTACTGTCATTATTTTACATTGACACATTGCCATTTTCAAATGCATTTGAAATGCTGAGGTTTCCTTTATAGAAGTTTATCATGAGCTTGTGAAAATGTCAGTAGAACTAAATATGACGAGATAATGTTGAAGGAACCCTAACTTGATTTCTGTTTCCATGTGGTTGCAGTGATACGCAGTGGCGGTCCACCAAGAGGAGCACGTGGTAGCAATGGGGGTCCAAATCGTGGTGGTTACAACCGTACAAACAGTGGCGCAGTCGCACCACAGTCAGCACAACAGGCATGATGCAGTGGTTTTTGCACAGGATTATATCTTCACAATGATGACATAGTTTGACTCAACACAACACTGTGATAGACATGTGCACACAATTCATGTACGTTGCTGTGGACAGTCTCGGCATGTCATGGTAGCATGCAGACACACAGTTGTTATACTTAGTGTGGAGCCTTCCAGCAGACATACCAGGACTATAGCAGCAAGTTAACAGCACTCGTTTTTGGAGTGGTGCATGCAATGATATAGGCTCAAGTCATTGCTGGCTTTGCAGTTGCTTATGAGTAAAGAATAAATATGATAAACTGCAAGAAGGAATAGTGGGAATCTTGTTGGAGGCAATCCTCTATTCCTGCCTTTATTTTCACTATAAGTTAAGCTTTTATGTTTTTTTAAAAATACATTTGCACTCGAAGATGCCTTATTCAGTGGTAACGCTACAGGTACTGGACCATGTTTTATAATCAGTCGTGTTGTTTTTCCTATGTTCCTAATTTGCAGATTGTAATAAACTATACTTAACCTTTCAGGGACATCATTTATAATTAATTGTGATTATAATAAAGTCATTGCTTAGACACTGCAGTGTGGATAAAAGAGGCTTATGTCTTAAATAGGGTTTAGACCAGTTGTGTTTTTAAGCTTAACCATGGTCTAACCCATCGTTTTGAACCACCAACATGTAGACCTGGTAGGAGGTAGGCTACATTAAAGGGCCAAAAAGTGTTGTGTTATGCACTTAGAAGATTTTACACTTACTATACAATCAGTTTTTCACATCAATGGTTTACTAAGAAAGTGCACTGAAATGGATGAATCTAGCAAAAACACCATGAACGGGACCATCTTGGTCGATGCAGCCAATCAAAACCCAGCTTCTGTTTGTTCTTTAGAAAAAATAATAGTCACAGTGCTGGTTCAGCTGTCGTAACAAAGGAGAGCCAAGCGGTGCCTTAGTCGGTTTAAAACGAAATCGCGACAGCAGTATGTCACATTATTCTTCATACGGTTGTAGTAACAGTACAGGGAAAGACAGTATCAGTGAGCTGTCTTTTTTTTGTTACCCTTTGAGTTTGAATCGACCAGAGAACTGAAACAGTAGTCCAGTGGATTCGTTGGTATTGACAGAGACAGTGCGGATGCCAGACGACTGGGATGGATTGACCTAACCAATAAAACGACCAATAGCCGCCAAACGTCTCCTCACATATCTTACATACATACACTACGTTACAAACAAAATTCACTTGCATTCCTCAAACGAAGAAAGGTCACAGAACAAGATCTCAACGGCCACTTCTTCGGCGGCTTCGCCGTTACCGTAAAATTGCTATATAAGTTAGCTTTACACAAAATACCTGTAGACACGTTTGTGTGCGCGAACATTTATAAACTTTACTGCATTTGCACGCGCGAAATAGTTTAATTACTTATAAATAATATAATAATTATCATCACTATGATCTGCAAGAATTTATATAAGTTTTGTTATAACAATATTTCATGTAGCGCCACATCCACAATTGTTTGTGGTGCTTCACAACATACCGCTATTACAAATTAAGTTATAGAATAAGAATAGGGCGCGGTGGCCGAATGGTTAGAATACTGGACACCCGACTAGAGGGACCGGGGTTCTTTGCCCACACTACTTCATTTCACTTTTGTGCAGTACTTCGGCAACCCACTCTTCGTAGCAATAAAACATGCTACCCATCTTATACGTAGTGCACTAGTGGTGTCCTCTAGGGAGTATTCATTGTTTAATTCTAAAAGGGCCCAATTGCTGGAGTTTAATAAAAGAATGAATGAAGAAGGAAACTAGTATGTCAATATAAAGGGAGTGCGAGCAAAGGCAATAAAAAATGGTTGGAAATGCAGGCAAGTCGCGAACTTCAATGGCTACAGTACGTTCCATTTAAGTGACCATGGCCTAGGCTAAGACAAGTAAATGTCATTGATTTCGTCGCTGTTTAGTCGATTGCTATGTTTCTCATATGTATGACTTAAAGCATATAGTTACTAGAAATACCAAACTGCAATTTGCATGCCATATTATCATTAAAGAAAGTTATTTTTCAATTTTATCGAATTCTTTTTCTAACATAGGCAACTGACCTTTTATTAAAACATTTAATCTATTTCAAGTTATTTTAATTACTGTTTCATTTAATATAAATAATTTGTTTGGCTGTGAGGAGAAGATGGTGTGTCAATGGAATAGGCACTAAGAATCTACACCGCGTCCCTGCATGAATGCCAGAAAAGTATATACCGAAAGACAAAGGAAGCATACATAAGGCCTAGGAAAATAAATACCTTGTTTCCGATTTCATGCTTGGAAAAAATAGGGTCGGGAAATGTGTTTTTTATCTTAACTTTTTATGCTCTTCGAAATAGGGTAGGTCGGCATTTTTACCTTTTTTTAAATAAATTATGCTCTTCAAAATAGGGTAGGTAGGGATTTTGTAGTTTTTTAAAAAACCTAAATCGACGGTAGTCTGGCCTGACAACGAAACTCCACCGTGTTGATGCCAAAAACATCCAACTGATGGACGGACAGATCGAGAGAAATCTCGCCGAATGAATAATTATGTGCCGTTTGCACATAATTATCTGGGTCCAGAGGTGGATGGTATGTCTGGAACAGTTCTTGCAGCGGACCACCGAAGGACGAGATGTTTTTTTAGCCGGAATGTGCGGGCACAAACTAAATCTCATGGCCAAAATACGTGCAGCCATTTTCCACGCTTAGTGCATGAAATCATGTCATTCGTGACGCGGCCACGCTCACAGCCAATTTGTAGCAAATGAATATCTCGAATTGACCCAATTGCGATTGAAACTACGGAAGCCGAACCGTGACATAAGTTTTTAAAAATAAAAAGATAAATGTCGGTCGTACGTCTTAGTCAGGGTCGGTCGGATATTTTTATTTTAGTCAACCCATAAAAAGTTATTGGGTCGCATGCATTATGTAGGGTCGGTCGGGAAATCGGAAATAAGGTATTTATTTTTCTAGGCCTAATAACAAGCGATGGATTTCAGACGACCACACGAACTTATGTGTTTCATAATATGCAAGACAGGTAATAAGCAGTATCATCTTTCTTCTGAATTATGTATCACGAAGATGTATACGCTTTTCTTGCAGGTCAATTAAGGATATACTTTTTTTATCAGATACTACTATACTATAAATTATATTCAAAATTAAACTTATACTGAAGCATGTCACAACAAACTATTTCGTTAGTAGTTTTTCGTATAATTGTTGTTAATTTCTACTTTTTTATTTTGTGAGTATAGATATTTTATAATATAATTTCGTCATCACAAGCATACTTAGTATAAAGACATTAATTATTATTCTACACGTAAACCTGTGAATTAATCCAAAACAATGAAGCCATCTGGCGGCTGCGTCGAAGTTCGAGCATTCGGAGCTCTGGTCCGAGGAGTGGCACTGCACATGCATCACCAGACCGTCTTCTCGGCGACTCACGCAGCCAAGTAAGAGTCGTTTAAGCGAGTCTTAGACTTTCTGTGAGTTTTACTGTCAAGCTGTAACAAACAACTGCATTTGTAAAAATACAATCGTTTTTATTTGCTGCATTTAAAATACCCTTTTTGCAAGCATAGATCAGGATTAAATAAATTAACGATATTAGTCGAGCTGTTGAACTCCGCAGTAATTAAGGATTTAAAAATTAAAATGTAGCAGTAAACAACACGTTCCAATTGATTACGAATACCATAAATGGTTTATAATTTTATTCATGGCGATGTGCATATCGTAGTCTTATTTTCTTAATATTTGTTAATTTATAAAACAAAAATGTGTCAGTAATTTAATAGTTAGTAAAACATGTATATATTCATAATTATATCGACATGAGTTTGTTTGTAATACCTATTATGAGACACCACCTATCATTCTTGAGAGATCGGTTGTGCTGCGCTGAAGGGCGGTCTCCCAACACAGGTGTTACTGTATTTAACATCTGCGACGCCTTCCTGCAGTCGCACGTAAATAACGGCAAAGTAGTTGAGATTAGCACTAAGTAAATTGAAAGGTGGTTGTAACAACGCAAGAACGGAACTTTCATGGAACACCTTTGATCGTAGGAAGTGAAACAGTTGGTAAGACATAAAATAATATTGTCTTTTTATAAGGGTTGCCTACTTTAATTCGACCGAAATGGCGACGGTGCCGAAATGAACGAGTCGGCCAATCACACCTCGACCCACATCTATTTTTTCAGCCTACACCTAGTTAAAAGTTATCGAAGTGCTCGATGTGCTCATTCCACTAACCAACTATGTTTAGTTAGCTTTTTATATAGCACTTCGTGTCGGCTAATGAAACGAATGTGTCCCCGATGCCCCTAATAAAATTGTCGTATAACTCGTTTCTTTATGGTGTTGATTTGCCAGCCGGATATCGTTGTGGCAGCTCAAAGGGCGAACACAAAGAGCAGTAAATTCTAAAAACATATGCTGCAAATGTCACCGTAAACGCACATTGCATGACCTAAGGAAGCCATTCCCCGTGCTTAAGCAACATTCAACGCAGAACATGCCGATAGCAGAT